>OU862872.1:6875000-7500000 GCA_917880715.2 Matsumyia berberina
GGCTTCTCTGGGTGGCGCGCATCCGAAATGTTAAATTTTCCATGACTCTGGCACATAAATCAGGCTGAATTTGACCGATGGCATGGGTTATGTTGGCTTTGAGGGTCGCTGTGGTTTGTTGCTTATTCGCATAGACCTGCGACTTCAGAAAACTCCACAAGAAAAAGTCTAACGGGATCAAATTGCACGATCTCGGTGGCCAGTTCACATCACCTCCACGTGAGATGACCATGCTCTCGAATCGCTCGTGCAGAATTGCCAATGTGGCGTGGGCTGTGTGGTACGTAGCGCCGTCCTGTTGAAACCACATGTCGTTGCTGTCCATATCATCCAATTTAGGCCAAAAGAAGTTGCTAATCATCGACCTATAGCGCTCGCCGTTGAAAGTGATAGCCTGGCCAACGTCGTTCTCAAAGAAATATGGACCGATGACGCCGCCAGCTTCAAATCCACACCAAACAGTCACTTTTTCGGGATGCATTAAACGCTCTTGGATCTCATGTGGATTAGTATCGTCCCAAATTCGACAATTTCATCGCTGAAGATAATTTTTCGATGAAAATTAGGGTCAGTTTCCAACTGCTCCAGAGCCCATTCAGCGAACAAAGTTCGTTGTCTATGGTCGTTTACCTTCAGCTTCTGGGTCAGTTGAATTTTGTACGGGTGCACGCCCAAGTCACGACGCAAAATTCGCCAAGTTGTGGTCTGCGAAAGGCCGAGTTCTTGTGAGCGACGCGAAATCGACTGCCTCGGATTCTCCTGTACACTCTCACGGACAGCGATGTTTTGTGGACTCAAATTTATCCACCACACTGCGAATAGTCCTCTCGGAAGGACGATTATGGCGACCGTAAAATGGGCGAAGCGCGCGGAAAGTTTCCCGAACAGAACACCCATTTTAATAAAACAATTTTATTATTTGCAAGTGTTGTTGAACGCTATATCCATCCATGGTGATTTGGCAAAACAGACTGAATAAATGACAGCCAATTTGACAGATGTATCTTCAACAATATGGCCGCTATCAACTGTAAAGGTTCGAAAGTCCCTATTGAAAGACCCTTTAGAAGTAGTCTCCTCGAATTCGTTTAAGAAGTTGTTTTTTGGACGTTCGGGAACAGACGAGCAAATGAGATTGGGATTGTACGAGATCACCACCTTGTGACACTTACTGTGCAACTACGCAGTGCCGCAGTTCAAAGATTCCACCCCAGCACACGTGTGGCCAGAAAAACAACCATCACTTCGATGGCAGCCACAATTCTGAACCATTGACGTGCTGTGAAAAATGTTTTCATATCTGGTGGCTAAAATAATTCTTAGATCGCAGGTATCGGGTGGCTTCTGGTCGATACCAGAAGAAACAGTTCAAAGTTCGCATTGCAGCAATAGGGAGCAGCAAGCTAAACATATTTATGATTTGAAATGCTATTCCACTAGAAAACATAGAGTAGCAAAAACCGTTGTCAATTTGATAAAATGTGGGCTCTGTATACTGGCTATCATCAGTCAATCAACTTTCACTGTAGCATTGTGAAAAAGGACGGCATTTAGATCCGTCTTATAATGCATACGCACCACACTACAATGAGAAGTCTACTTTAGATTGACTGGATTTATGTGGACCACCACCAGGTACGGTCTGAACGTTTACTTTACCATTCAGACGGAGCCAATGAAAGCGACATGTATTGATTCACGAGAAGTGGATTCTGGCCCGAAGAACTTCATTTTTAGCATGGAGTTCTATTTCATAAAATGCTTAAAAAGTATCTTTTATTTTAGACCGACAACTACCGCCCTATCGTTGTGGTCGACAGGGGATCCGAAGTAACCCTCTCGGGTGGAACTCATCTAACCCTGTAAGTTGTACTGAAGCTGGAATTTTAATGATGAAACCAAATACTCCAGCGTTTTCGGCGACTGTTTTCTAAATGGAAATTTTTTGTCGAGCTCGAAGTTTGTAGCTAACTGAATGTTTCAAGGGAAATGGCGTGATGGAAGAATTAGTGCCTGTAGGGAAAAAGGTTTCATCGGCTCTCAATGAAATCGTCGACATATCAGACGAGAAGAAGTCAATCGTACCTGTTGTATGGTCCAGGTATGCTGTAATTGTAAGTTGCAGGCAGAAAAAGATTTTGCAACATCGCATATTTAACAATGACAAAGATTTCATTTTCAATACCATCCTCGAAAAAAATAGTTCCAAAATACCTTCCCTTCAAGTTGCACACCAAACATTAACTGTACGAGGCTGAAGAGGTCGTTTATAAATTAATATTGGACAGCAAATTAGTATCCTGCTTGTTTACATATCCACTCATGTGGAAATGAGTTTCATCGTTCATGATTAATTTTACATAAAATCAGGATTGCCATTATTAAATTGTAGCACCTTTGCACGTTCATTAAAGTTGTTTATGTCGTAGTCGGAACTTCCTTTCTTTATTTGCGCAGCACTTTCATTAGGGTCCCTGCACAGGAACAGTGACTTTCTTGAAACACTTCTGCCCTCTCTCGTTACGCACACAATAACAATCTCCAGCACCCAGGGATTAACGTGAAGAGGTTAGCAATTGGTAGACAGAGTTTAGATTAGGTTTGGTATATGGGCTTTCGAACCTGTTAGGATGCCAGTAATAATTTGAAGTTCCTTATGGCTACATTTGTCTAGACTGATAGATCACTTCTTATTGAAGACAGGACATAGCGATTTATCTAATTGATACAAGCGTTCGGCAATTTTCTGGGCGGACTCAATGTATATTTCCCTGTATAGTGTTCACAGGCCTTTATCTAGTTTATACCAAACCCATTTCTACACAATTCATCTGCTTTTTGATTTCCTGAGACATCCATGTGTTTCGAGATATTATATCGTGCTAGAAGAGAATCATGTCCGTAGCGATTCGGTGCCCAGAAACAGGCTTAATATTGCTCAGCTTCCGCAGTATACAGACCGAGGTTGGTTTGGGAATGTCCGTGGACGCTTGTATCTCTTTGAACGCGTTTGTCTACCCTTTAAACATGCTTAGCCTATACGATAGATTGAAAAACCACTGTCTTAGCTAATCTTCTCTGTCCGTAGTTATATTCATATTTTGTGCGAATGTTTCGGGGACTCACCTTCTCAGCCATAGTCAACCGCTCACTCAAAAGAACGATTCTAAGGTTTCTCCATGAGCACTTTTTCTGAATCGCCATGCAAATTAAGTTCTCCATTTCACTTCACATAAAACCCATTTGATTTAATTTTAAAGACCTATCGCCTTTAATGATAATGAACTACGTTCGCTGTGCAATGGTCCCTTATGACTGTTCCAATCATGCCCAGAGCTGGAAATTAATCAAATCCCAGGTTTTTTACCATCCACTCTCAAATAAAAGTAGTGCAACCTTTAGTTGAATACATAATAAGTTTTAGTGTTTTTTTTATTTTTTATTAGAATAAAATATTTTCTCTTAAAATTCACATTCGGTGTGTACATAAAAATAATGTTTCCCTACATAACATTTCACATTAGGTTTTCGAGGTTTTTCGCACTGCGACTACGACTACATGTTTGTTGTATCCTCTAAAAGGATAAAAGGTTTTATCGCCTTGTTTTTTTTTGTGTTATTCGCTTGCATCACAATCTAACTAACAAAACGGACAAATAAATAAGAGAAAAAGGAAGTAGATAAAAAAAAACACATTTCATCCGCTATCTGCTAACTAAACAAACAAACGAGCACTCATATGTGTGTAGACGCCTTCGGCTCAGCCCACACCCAACCGCTACAAGCTGTGCAGCATCCTTGCGAAAATCTCGTTTTGATGGAAACGCTTGAATGCATCTCGAAAACGTGTCTTCTGCTCAGCGCTCAGCTTCGAGTGAAAATCTTGGGCAGATGTCTGGAAGAGGGCGATCTCCTGTTGACCCAATTTCCCAAATTCAACTAAAACAACGGGGAAGAGCTTAATCAAATGCAAATTTATGGAGGCCGATAAGAAGATGACGGTTAGCGCCCAGACACCTTTCTGCTGCGGTAATGCCAGGAAAGTTGGCAACGAACATATCAGCCAATCTTGCAGCATTTGCAGGAACGACGAATCGATGGCGGAACGAAAGACCTGCAAGAGAGCATACAAATTGTGGTAAAATATGCAAACGAAAGGATAATTGGCATTGGTTTGGGGATTTCTGACTCACCTGATGCACAATGCTGGCAATCACATCGCAATGCGGTTGATTTATGGCCAAGAATTCCTTGATGACCTTGGTCAGGATCTCATTTGGCGGCACTAAATCTCGGATAATTTGACACAACACTTGGCCGTAGATCCAGGCGGCACTCCTTGTCGAAGATTTAATGCAATGCAAAAGGATGTCGACTTTGTCGGTTTGTTGTGCGATTATTTCGGGGTCGTCCTGCACGATGCCATTGGATAATTCGGTGTTTTCCAGTTGTTTTGAGGAGCCTGTTGGAAATTGGAGTAAAAGGGATGGTCAGTAGTACATAAAAAGGGGACGGGATTATCCTTGTAAGGCAAGTTATTTTTATTGTTTCTCAGTTTTTTTTTTTTTTTTTCCTGGACTGGACAAGTGTTCTACATTGGTTTTCGCCTTACAAGGGTGTACACTCAGAGCTGTTTGAATCTCTGATTGAGTGTCGTCGTCGTTTTTGTAGAACGAGCATAGCACTTGTAACGACCGACTACAAGGGTTGTGCATGTTTGTCCAAGGAACCGACAAGGATTCACACACAGATGTGCACTATCAATTTGAAGCCACTGAGGGAACTAATATCTCTCAGAAGTTTGCCCAGGCTCCATTCTCGACGACGAGAAAGTGTGATTAAAGCAAAATGAGGAAATATTAATTTACTCTATAAAAATGAGAGAAGCATCCACTGTTAGGGGACAACGCCAACAACACGAATAAGTTTCACCACAACTTTCAGGACAATTGCGTCCACATTCCACTGTGAGAGAGGAAACTAATTCCGTAGTTATTTTTATCGGGCTATTCCGGGGGTGTGGTGCTTTCACACCCATTTCTTGGCAAAGATTGCTTTCCAGATCGAAACAGAAAGCACGAACAGAGAACGTGGCAATGGGGGGAAAGGGTGGGGGTCACACAACTAGATAAGCTTTGTTTCTGCTGCAACGACGAGAGACAACAAGGATAAACAATTGACCAATTGGATTGCCCTGATGGGATACATACAAATCAAGGTTATTTGTGCACATCGAAAAGAAGAAGTTGTCTACGTGAGTGCGCTGTGAAAGTTGAAGCAACACAATAGAAATGTGTTTTGTAGCGCCAATCGATTGTCGGATGACGAAACTGAGAATCATTTAATTAAAGATGAAGGGCGGTCGGGGTATAAAGTTAAGAATAAGGTTGTTGTGTTCGAAGTTTATTTTTCTCCTTTCTGCATGAGTTATCGCTTTACCAAATGCATTTCCCAAACGATTGATTTAGCGGAAAGTAACCAACGTGTTTTAAACAAAGGTTGAACTTTTAGCTTGTTTAAGAAGTGTGATAAGACCTCCGGTGCAGGCCACCCACAGACAGGTGTTAAAGAGATTCTTTAGTTCCATTGTCTCAGCAAATGCTACAGAAGTCGTTGCGAAGTATTATGAGTCGCTCTGCGTGAATACCAATAGCAGAAACGGCTTGTGCAGCTCTACAAATAGGTTTAGTGAGATAAAGGGCCTTGTTTCTATTGAGGACCGGCCCTGTCCACAGCTCCGCGTGAAGGCTCTTTTGATGACATTGACATTGACGTCATGACTATCCATCGATTTACAAAAAGCTCCAGTTTAAACATCGAGAGAAAGGTGCCGTGGTATCACATTGGACTTCTGCTGGTCTAAGTGTAGCAGTCACACTACCGCAGCAAGTCACACTACTGCCAAAGACTTCCGGCCAATAAGTCTTACCTCCTTCATTCTGAAAACTCTCGAAAGATTGGCTGATATCTACATCCGCAGCAGATTGGGCCCGGGAGATCTATCTCCAGCACAGCAAGCCTACACGAAAGGTAAGAGTGTAGAAATAGCACTGCACTGTGTTGTCGGCTCAATAGAGAAACGCTGCAGGATAAGGAATATTCATTAGCGTGCATTGGAATTACCAGTGCAATGAGTACACCACCAACTGCAGGACTTGAGGTTATCCTCAACCTACTCCCTGTGGATATCTTTGTACGACTCTCAGCGGCCATCAGTGCACTGCGAATAAGCCAGTCTGACTGTTGGAAACCCAACGCAAAAGGCAATACTGCAATACTACAGAAGTATCTAGGCAATGTTTCGACAACAGACTACATAGCACCGTATCTAGATTTCATAAGACCATTTTTAAGTATATATCCGAGCAGGGAGGATTGGAAAAATGGGCAAATGCCAAATGCTCAATCCATTGCTATCTACACCAATGGATCCGAAATGGACACTGGTGTGGGGGCAGCTATCTTCTCTGAAACGCTGAGCATCTCCAAGTCCGCCCGCCTTCCGGACCACAGCAGTGTTTTCCAAGCGGAATTCCTAGCAGTGACACTAGCCTCCCGTGAGACTGCAATGAGGGCAATACCACGTGGTGATATCACCTTTTTCATTGACAGCCAGGCGGCAATAAAAGCAATTTCTGCTAATGAAATAAAATCGAAGCTTGTGAGGTGCTGTCGAAAAGAGCTCAAGGTTCTTGGAACACAGCACAAGGTGACACTCTGCTGGGTCCCTGGACATGAGGGAATACCAGGAAACGAGAACGCTGACGAACTAGCGAGAAATGGCTCGGCAACAAGCCCGGAACAAACCGAAACTTCGGTGAAAATCCCGCCTTACACACTTAAGCTTAAGGCAGGGAATAGAGCCTTAAGGGAGGCGAGCAACAGATGGACCTCTTTAAACACTTGTGCAACCACAAGGAAAATATGGCCAAAATTCGTTAAGGCTAGGACCGACAGACTTGTGCAGCACCCTTATAGGAGTGATCACAGGGCACAATACGCTGCGGTACCATATGAAAAAGCTTCGTATTACAGAAGAAGACATTTGCAGGGGGTGTGGCGACGAGGAGGTCCATGAGGATACAACCCACTTCCTCTGCCACTGCCCTAGTATCTGCCATCTAAGAAATAAGTTCCTCGGTCAGCACTTTTTCGAGGACATTGAAGAATTATCAGGTACACCGGTGGACCAAATAATGAGATTCATCAGATCCACAGAGTGGTTTGTATCACAGACGCAGTAAGTTGATCAAGTTCTACTAGGTTCTATTATATATGTATGGAACTAACTATTGGGTAGCGTTCTTACGGGTAAGGGACTTGACCTGAGTGTGGCGAATGGTTCTTCCTTCCGCCTGCCCACTAATCTAACCTAACCTAAATGTAGCAGTCACTTTAACCGAAACTAATGTATTAAGGACCGCCCAAAGGATCGCTGTTTTGCACGTTTACAAATTAACATCTAAGTGGAATCCACTTACGGAGTATGGCAGAGGAGTGTTTCCCTTGGAAATGGAAATGAGTCAAAGGGATTTCAGAACCCATGTCCCACGAAGAGTATCACGAACTAGGCATTGTTCAGCGTAAACATGCTGTTATTCTACATCTCCATTATCTTACACCCAAAAGCCCCATTGCTATCACAGTCGTATCCTAGAATTAAATTTCACTTCGCTGGGTATTTCAACAGTCACTTCCCAGAACAATTCAAACTGTAACCATACCACTGTGAGTCATCTCATCATGACGATAATCCACCCCATAGACCAATTATAACCATCCAAAGGTAATTGTAATAACAAAAACAAAACTTACCCATGTACATGCAGGACAAAAGCAATTTCAGTGCTGGAATTGAAAATCTCTCGTTCTCCAGCTTCATCAGATCGAGGGCGAGCTTTTCAATTTTGTTACGCATTTCTGGTGTGGTGGCATTGATTACGATTATCCTTTCCAAGCCCTAAAATAATAATCAAACAAACACATTGGGAATATACGAATATTGGTTATTGCATTTTTAATCACTAGATGGCGCCCGAGATAGGCGCCCCGCTTTTTATCAATTCAATTACGAGCCAGGCTTTTGGGGGTGAACACAAGTCCGATTAGAATGATAACAATGCACACACGTCGACGACACAATGGAGTATTTAAAGGCGTATAAACAACAATTAGCAACGTTCTACCAATTTGCGAATGGGCGGTGGTGCGGGCGTTTGTAGTTTGTTTCAAAATTGCCAATCAAAAAACCAATTTGAGAGCATCGCCGTACTTTGAAAGAATCCGTGGACGAGTGAACGCCGCTTGACATGGACACTAGTGTACTATAGATACACCTATAGGGTTGCGGGTAAATTGCCCCAAAGGATAACCACAACACAATTGCAAAATAGTCAGACACGGACCGAAAGTCGTGTAGAGGTTGTTGTGATGGCTTTATTCAACGATGTCGCCCTGCGGCGGTATTTGGAGATGCAGTGCAACTTTTACGAATAAATAGTCACGAGGGAAGGGTTGGGGATTAAAAAAAAAAATTGAAACTAATTAATAAGAACTTTTTGATGTGATTTTTGGGTACGGTTCTCTTGAAAATGTTAAACGGATCGTATGACATCCTATCTGTCGGCTTCAGAAAGGCTTCAGAAAGGCAAAGACAGAACGTGAACTTATCAATGATAAACAGATAAAAGGCTTGTGATAGACAAGTCGACGTGTCGCTGAAGTAACTCAGAAATTTTGACCACGTGGAGGAGGGTGATGAAAGTTCCTGCTGGATGAATCATTGTTAAGTATTCGCTTGATGTGTCCGGGTCAATGTTGGTGATATGTTTTGGTTTTTATACTACATCTACATCTTGGGATAACATCTGCATCTTAGGATAACTCGTAGACCTCGTGATGGAATCTAATCGTCCAAACGATCTCCTTGAACACCACACTAATTATCCGGCAAAGACTATCTAGAAGCCACATCAGGGTGGAACTCAATTCATGGAAATTCAATGAAAGACACAACAAATGGAACTTAACACCAGGACTTCACCAATCCAAGACGTTCATTAACTCTTTGCGTACCAAGGAAGCGAACAAATTCCCATAAATGTGACGCTAAGCTCGTCACGAACTTGGTCACTGAATATTGTGCACTCAACTAGCACCTTACTAAACTGGGCATTAGTCCATGGGCTGTGTGCCGACTTTGCTTGAAAGACCAAGAGACCGCAAACCATATTTTGTGCGAGTGTCGCGCCATAACTCGCTGCAGTGTAAAGTCTGAGGTTCCCCCATGACCTCGATCTTGCTCAACATTTTTTTCGGTTGTAGAAGAACTTTCTTGACACAAAAGATTCGGTAATCCCATTGTGCTCATTTGCTTCTGGACCAAATATTTTTGTTTGACCTTCAATTTTCGTAAAAACTTTTGTATGGGATTCATTCCAGACTTAGACACTAGATACAAGAAACGCATTATCAAAGTAGACACATAATTCCTTGTCGAAATCCTATGCTTCTTTGAAACAGATAAGAAGAATTGTTTCCAGTGTTACCTGAGTTAGGGTTTCCCTTCTAGTTGTGCTTTTCAGTATGATTCCGAACAGCTATTACAATGCTAGCACAATGTATTCGATAGCATGTCTTATGTAGTATGTACACGGAATATTGTTTAAAGCAAGAAACGTTTTAGACGTAACGTATTACAGATATTTTATTATTCCATTAGTCAGCTGATTTATCATATATAGCTACTTATCACTCTTTTACGCGCTATTGCATTCTGTTCCTGATGACGTGCCTCAATGCTTTTAAGCTTTACCCCAACCGCCGCGCCGTGACTCATGTTTTAACATTTGAAACTACAGACCTATTGCCAAACTCTCATGCATACCTAAGCTCTTTGAGAGCATTGTGTATGACTCACTATTCTTTTACCGCAAATCACTCTTCTCCCCAAAGCAGCATGGATTCTTGAAAGGCAGGTCTACAACCACTAACCTTACTGAATTTGTATCAAACACATTAACGGCTCTGGAAAATGGTAAAGAAGTTGACGCCATAGCTACCGACTTCAGCGAAGCCTTTGACAAATTGTTGTTTAATCTTATCTAAAAGGTTCTTTTTAGATCTTGCATTTCAAACCCAATTAAAGCGACCTCAGGAGTCCCACAGGGGAGCCACATAGGTCCTCTGATCTTCATATTGACTATTAACAACATAGAGCTTGTCATTACCCAACCTGACCTCGAAATCTACGCAGATGACATGAGGATTTCTAGACAAATTTCCGATATTGCTGATTCCCATTCACTACAGTCTGACCTAAATATATTCTTCGTTTGATGCTAAAAAATTTCTTAGAGCTTAACGTGGAAAAATGTCAATCCATTACTTACTCGGATTTATCAAGCGGTGGTCGAAAGAATTCTCGAGCTCTTACGTCACCAAATCCCTATACATGACCTTCGTTAGACCGCTTCTTGAATATGCTAGCCAGGTATGATCACCCTACCATCAAGTCCACATTCAGAGAATAGAAGCTGTACAGCATACATTCATTCGTTTTGCTTTGCGTGGTCTGGGTTGGGATGACCCACTTAACTTACGTCCTTATGCGAACCGACTCTAACTGTTAGACCTGCATAATGTTTGTGCATCAGCTACTTAGTGGAACCATTGATTGCCCTCATCTCCTTCAACATGTCTGATTTAATACCAATCCTCACCGATTAAGATCGGTCCCTCTGTTTCGCCTTCCCTACCACCGTACGGAGTATCGTCAGCGCGAACCTCTGACAAGAATGCTAAGTAACGTAAATAAGTCCCCTCATATCTTTGATCCCCACAGCACCCCTTACACTCGATTTCATTGTTATAATAGCTTTAAGTCACCTATTCCCTCTTTTTGTTAACTCCCTAATTGATTAAGTTCTTCTGAAATAAATAAAATGACCTTTTGTTCTCTTAGTGTTAAGTCTTAGTTTGTAGATTTAGATTTAAGTTATAGCTTGTATTAAGCATAAATAAATAAATAAATAAATTGACGTCCTGCACCAGCCAACTCAAGCTTCTATAGCTCTGCCTTTCCGCAGTGTGTGGTCGATCTATGCCACTTACGTTTTTGTACTGTCAGGTCCGTTTTTCAGACGTTCCTGAGGTAAAGTCGTAGTACATTTCTTAAACAGCGATCAAGCTGTTTATTAAGCTTGAAAAGTTCCATTTGTTAATCTTCAACCCCATCAGGTTTTCCTCTCTATCCACACCGATAGTATGAATCGAGTGTACGATATGCGGGTAGACAATCACCGATGTAGTCAAGTGGAATTTGAGGTGATTTATTAAATTCCATTGAATTCCCCCGCTTCTCATCGACAAAGCACTGCGAAACGCGTCACTAATCACCCTCAGGAATAGTAATGGAGACAGTATACCGCCAAATTCATTAAGCAACCTACCTTGAATTGCACTAAAACACTCACTTGTGCTCGTCTTAATTGTAACACTTGTCTATATCGTATGAATACAACCATAATGATTTAGAGCCTTGTCTCGCCAAAGGTTGACCCATCATCCACTCAAATCGCCATTGACATTCAATTACTCGAAACCGAAAGAATCAATACAAAAGTCTGGGACGTGATACTCGAACAATGTATCATTGAAAATGGATCCTTGATTCACCCTTAAATCCTATCACTCAATACTTGGTTCAATAAACAGCGTCCTATAGAGGAGCACACGACCATGGTACACATATCAACTTTCATACTTACATGTATCACACACAGATAGATATCCTCGTTGGTTGTTCTCTTAAGATATTTATTAGCCCAGATTATTGTGTTCGACAACAAATGACACTGCGTAACGAATTTCGCTGTCCACTCAATCAAACTGAAATTCAGCGTCCAAATCAGCTTCATGTGGGCATCACTGTGACACTGCATCGATGTGCTGCAAAATGCAATCATGTGAGAAATTTTCAAACAAAATTTTGGGAATACGTCCTGCAGTGACTCCTGATACCGTCCACAGTAAATGTGGATTTCTAATCACGTGAATCAGTGACAATTTAGGAACATAAATCAAACATTCAATATTGTGACAGAGTTCGGATATCATACCAACACTCTGACACAGACGATGGTCTCTCATCTCGAAAATTCAAATTCAATTCACACCACCAGAGTGCAAATATCCTTCACGGGAAACAATTTCGAATTGGCAACATTAAAAGCCACAACTAATCCCAAGTCAGTGCAAACATTTAGCACATGACCCGTAATGGCTCTTTAAATGATTTTCTCAATCGCATTCAAATTCTTAGAACATCATCGGTGTCAGAGAGTGAGGTGGCGTGAGTTGAGGAGGTAACATCAAATCCCTGCCTTTCTTAAAATGTTCTTATGTACAGACACACAGTACTGTACAGATACATACATATTCGATTCGCCATGAAAACTTACCTTTCCTCGATAATGCCATGCCGATTTATGTAGCCAACAATCAAATCCCGGAGCATCGATAGCTCTTCGCTTAATTTGCCAATTGTTGTGTTCGTTTTCGAGCAGCACTCGAGCAAACACAACAGTCCGGACAGGGTGGCATTCCTAATGAACACATGAGAGCTCTTTAAGTAGGCGGCTGCCAGAGTGCATAGATGCGAGAGCTCGTTGAGGGTCGGTATCAGCATTGCTTGAGTTTTACACAATAAGTAGATTACGTACTGGAACCATGTAGAGAGGCGGTGTGGTGGTGGTCATGTGGAGGAGATACAGAATGAACATTAGTCTTGGAAAATTCAATTGAATTGTGATGCGGTGGTTGTGATTGGACTTCGGGGATACGGACTAGGAGTGGGTGGCATTAGTGCACTATGTGCGCTACATGCGTGCTCGGATTAGAATTGGGAATATTTTATGTTAGGGCTACGTACCTGATGGGTTATTGTATCGTCCATGGGTATTGTTTCTTGGAGTCTTAAAGCTTTATCCCTGATCAATTTTATTTGGTCACGACTATCGCATATTTCGCAGAATTTCACCAAATTCGGTAGGGCCAGGACGTGATTGTGCTGGGGATGATATAAAAATTGTTGTGTTAGTGTTTGGGAAAATTCATAATCTTCAGTTAATAGACTTAAGAATATGCAAAGGGTGAAAGTCCATCTACGGTTTAGTTTATGTAGCGGTTTCTCCAAGAGACAATCATTTTCAGAATTCTTTAGTTCCGGGGAAACTTACATTTACTTATGAAGTGATTGCTTTAGGAATAAGTCCCTGAAATCGTTTAAGGCGGGCGTAGGAGTTGGCTTCATCTATCTTATCTTATCAGCCATTTCATTTGCAATGTGCTGCTGTCTGAGAATCAGTGTAGAATAGTCAGTATTTTCTTAGCTAAATTTGAGAGCACTATTATTATTATTTGTGCTCAAGAGAGCAGTTGATCCGCTCTATCTCAGATTTCTACTTATGAGGAAGTCCGGATCAGCTGATGTCTGAGTTTCTCAGCCAATTTAAATACTAGTTTAATCCGGTCAAAATCTTCAAGACTACCTCCGTAAGCGCGTAAGCCCTAATCATAGTCTACAGTTAGGGTTCTGCTATAAGTTAAGTCTATGGAGGTGCCTTTTCAATTGCTAGTGGCTACTTTTTCTCCTCAAGAAAGGAGACCCTCTAAACTGCGCCAACTACAGAGGCATCAGTCTTTTTAACATCGCTTACAAGATCTTATCTGCCGTGTTGTGTGAACGCCTGAAGCCGTTCGTCAACAACCTGATCGGTCCATATCAGTGTGGCTTCAGGCCAGGAAAGTACACCATCGACCAAATATTCACACTGTGGCAGAAAAAACCCAGGCACTTCAAATCGATACCCACCACCTTTTCATCGATTGTAAGCCGCGTATGACAGCATCTATAGAGACGAGCTATACAGAGCCATGTCTAGTTTTGGCATTCCTGCAAAACTCGTCCGTCTCTGCAGGATGACGATGGAGAATGCACGCTGCTCCATCGAGGTCGGTCAAGACCTCACCGAGACCTTTGGTGTCAAAAAAGGATTTAGATTTCTTCAACATCGTTCTTGAAAGAGTTGTGCAAAACACACGCGCCAACCCCAGAGGCACAATCTTTCAAAAGTCCGTCCAATTACTCGGATACGCGGACGATATTGACATAATCGGAAGAACGCAGCGTGATGTCACTGATGCGTTTGTGAGTATTGAGACGGAGGCGGCGAAGATGGGTTTAGCGGTCAATGAGGGCAAGACGAAGTATATGCTGTTAACAAGAAAGGACACCCAACACCGACGTCTCGGACAGAACGTCACTATAAACAGCTATAACTTTGAGGTAATTAAGGACTTTGTCTACCTAGGCTCCACAACGACACCAGCGCTGAGATTAAACGAAGAATAAATCTTGCCAATCGCTGTTTCCTTGGGCTAAGAAGGCATTTGAGTAGCAAAGCCCTCTCTCGAACAACTAAGGTGACCCTTTATAAGTCCTTAATCGTCCCAGTGCTGCTCTACGGCGCAGAGGCATGGTCTTTGTCAAATGCGGATGCGGTCGCTCTTGGCTGTTTCGAGAGGAAAATTCTTCGGTTGATTTTCGGTCCCGTCTGCATAGACGGGCTGTACGGCGGCATCTGACTGAGGTGGCTGGGTCATGTAGAGCGGACGGACACCAACGCTCCGGCCCGGAAAATCTTCGAATCCACACCCGAGGGACGGCTCAGTAGAGGAAGACCGCGACTCAGGTGGCGCACGCAAGTGGAAGGGGACCTCAACCAACTTGGCGTGCGAAACTGGAGGCAGCTGACTAAAGATCGAGTTGGCTGGAGAGACTTGTTGGTTGAGGCCTAGGACCACCCCGGTCTGTAACGCCACCTTAAGTAAGTCAGTAAGTAAGTGGCTACTTAGGACACTTGTAAAGGTTTTAAGCTGGTTCCTTCTCAGATACACAAAAAACAAAACTCAAATTTCCTGAAATAGAGCAAGAAAAAAGAATTTGGTACATTTTGGTCCTGAATTTTCCACTCGGAGTAGGCGCGATAGCTCAGTATGAGCCAAGGCCTAGCTTCTTGCAACCATTCATGTTGTGCGCATTACATTTTTCGCACGAATGGAAGGAACCTACAATTTATTGCCGACTCCGAACGACGAACTGAGAACCACTTTCATGACAAATTTTACTCCCGGAGGCTTCTCATTCGCTGACGAGAGGTGATGCCGCGAAAAAACGTTCGGTGGAAAAGGCTCGAACACACGCCACTCGTACAGCTGTCCAACGCACTAACCACTGAAACACGACGACCACATGTAGTTTAATCTGCCTAAATAAAATTGCGCATAGCAGTACAGTCAGTTTAAATTGCAGAAGATGACGATTAATTTCGGAGTCCAGCACGTCTTCAATAAAATTAAGGTCCATTTGGGTCCTAGTCAGTTTAATAACGTCGGTAACCTATTTAAGTCCAATTGCTTCTAGTCAAAAAAATTAAATGAAACATCCTCTTGATCCCATTTTAACCTCTACTGCAAGTACATCTCATTCACATACCATATTCAGGCTCAGAATTCATTACGAGAATCGAATGGTTTCAAACTACATAAAACTATCCCGCCCTAAAACCCGTTAAGCTTAGCAAAGGCCCGTCAAAAACCCCTAAACAAAATGACCGTTAATAAAATTTCACACCCGCACATTTGAAAATACCCCCACTGAGACTCTCCACATTACCGCAGAAACCTTCGGTCTTGGCAAGTGCACTATAGTACGCCAGGACCACACAGTCCACAACGTACCAATCGCTCCTCATTCATTATAAAATTCGTCCGATTGCAATTGATGGTCAACTGGGAGTCGGTTAGCCAAAATGACATCTATAATTAAAATCCTGCCGCCAGACCATTTGAAGGATACAATTACGAGGCGAGTCGTTCTCCCGACTGAATAATAAATTTAGTGTGAGCGAATAAAATTTATGTGGAACGCATTTCAATTTAGAAAAGGCCCAGCACATCACTTGAGTACGAGCATTAAATTTAAACACCATACCTCATTGATTTGCATTAGGACATCGAATATTAATTGGGAGCTGCTCCTAAAATCGATTCCTGAATTCTCGGTGAAGTGACGGAAATTCCGCGCGAACACGTCCTCCCGAGCATCTGCTGCACTGGTGCTCCCACCTGATGTCCTTGTCGCTGATTCGCCCGATGATGGTGACGGCTCCCCGCCGCTGCTGGTACTACGAGACGGACTGCTAGGGTTGTTGTAGGCCTCCATTTGTTGCCAAATAAAATTGAGATCATACTGATTGGGCTGGAAGCACGATGTACCGATGATGTTGTCTTTTCTGTTGCACTCGCCGCCGTCGCCTGGTGACAGATTTCGCTCCAAATTCGGGTGATAAAATATATTCGAGTCGGATACGAGTAGCTGCACTTTGTGCAATTTTTTCAAACTGAAACGAGTCCAAGGATTACAATAGCAAATTTCAAATACATAAATGTGTGCTGTTTTTTTGACGTATGCCATGTGGGGGTGTGAATATTGCAACCCCAAATGTGGACATTTAAACCCTATATGTGCCTTGTAGAAAAACGAATTCGTTTAATCGATGGGGATGCTGGATACGGAAACTTTCGTTCGGACGGAGGGGTTGTTATTGTTTATCGTTCAGTGCACCACCGCTCATGTGACGAGGTCGGCGAGGGGTGGTGTAATTAAATCAGCTTAATGCTCTCTCAATCTTGTGTATTTCGCACAGATTCCGATCTGGGGAGGATTTCCTTAATTAAAGCAAACAGCATTTTCAGAGTTATGGCGGTTATGAAATTTCGCAATAAAAACTTCTTGGCTGGGGATCTGTCGATTTACTGGCGGGTGGTGCGGTTGCACTAGAGCGAGTGGAATGGATTTCGTGGAATCGAGAGATGACAATTTTGGATAATTTATTAGGTACTTGCACGCGTTATAAGCAACTTAATTTGATTGCGGTAATTATGAGAAATCGTTTCGGTGGGATGAATCTGTATCGCGATGCGAGGGGAAGTCTTAATGGACCTCCTAAGGGATGGCGCGTGATACTTTTGTGGATTACTACTAACCTCGTGTGTTATTTGGTGGCATTTCATATGAGTTATTAACTGTGACGCTATAATAATAAGTAGTAGGCGAAGTCAGTTCAGGAAATTTATGAAGACGAAGTATGTGTCACTCGTCACATAAAAAAAAACAGGAGGTGGATCTAGTTTTTGTCCAGCCAAGTAACACATTAATCTCACAAGCTATAATCAAACTCAAGAAGTTGTATCTGCTTGTAGATGAAATTCTCGGCCACTTAACAGATCACTGTTTGCTGAACTATAAGAAGCCACAGACGCTGTGCAAATTTCTTTCAGAACATTGTCGACTGAGCATATTTCGTGCGATTGATCCGCCATAGTTCGTAGAATTCTCTAAAATGCGACAAGCTTAATAAAGTCCAGCGATCAGCTTGTTTGTGCATAAGTGATGCTCTTCGCACAACACCCTCAGCTGCACTGGACATTCTGTTTCATTTGACTCCTGTTGACATTTTAGGCAGGCAAATTGCTGCCAGTGCGGCCATTCGTCTCAAAGCAATCTCAGAGCGACACAGTAAAGGATTTGGCAACGCCTCCAGTTTGAATAGTTTTAAAATATCCCCAGGAAACATTGACCCAACTGAATTTTGACAAAAAGTTTGAACTTACAATCCCCTCCAGGTCCAGGTACAACGTGTCTAGCGACAAAACAGATTTGGCCCAAGGTGGTTCTGAAACGCTCTAAGGATTTGATTTCCCTCAAGAGATTGCATATCATCGCTACAATAGGTGTCTTCACTTGACACTGTCTAATAGGCAGGCATGCAAAAAGGCTTGGCGTCTTTTCAAATGATTTCAGCAGAAGATGCATGGACGAGGAGGTGGAGGACCTCTACCTTCTTAGCACAAGCCCCGCTCTCTTCTATAGAAGGACAATTCACCTAGGTGCCTTCTTCTACAATAATCTAGGCGATCTAATCAACGCAGACATAAGAAGTCTCCTACGCTTCATCAGAAGTGGTTAACGAGTGTTAGAATTCTCCAAGATCTACGTGGTACCTATCCTTGATCTTCGTGTGTTGGCTTCGGCTTACAGCCATTTTAACCTAACCTAGGTACCTGGATCAAGATCAAAACAAACTTAAACAAGAACGCAAAGATGTTTTCTTCAGAGTGTAAAGAGGCACAATGGCAACTGAAAAATAATCCCCACGTCTTCCAGGCCGGTAGATAGACTTAAACCACATTGCATTATGGAATCTACCGATGAACTTTTACTTGAAAGGAAATATCTTGTCAACATAGAGCAGTGTTTTTCAATCTTTTTAGAACAACGACCGTCTTGAGCTCATAAAAACTTAGCAACCACCTTTCAAATTTAAAAAAAAAAAGTGCAAAATTGCAAAACTTTTTTTTTTGTCGGGTTAGGAAACACTACACTGGAGCACTCAGACGCAACTGGTTCATTGTACTACCAGAAAGCAGGACTCAGTTTTTACCAATTTTACTGGAATTTTTTCGACTTTTGGAGAAAGACAAAAAGTTGTCTACAGTCTCTTTTGGTGCAAGAATGACGGTAAGAATGTCGCTGTTTGTAGGAAACCCAATCGCCAATAGAGGCGATTTTGGAACTGGTTAATGGGTTGAGCAAGGTCTTAAGCGCAGCCTGCCTTCAACCTTTTCTTATCAATATAGTCCGTGGCCGTTAGTATTGCAAAAATATCTGCTATGGAAAACAAAGGCATGCTTGCCTAATGAGTAGTGAAGTCTGGTGTTGTCGGTTTATACGAAGACACCAGGACCGGACCCATGACTGGATTTGCAGCCTTCCGTGAAGTTCGACTGCAGTCCCGTCTAGGCTCGGAATCTTGCCGAAGCCAGTCCTGAAGGCAAGGAAACAGCAGCTGAAATTCTGGTGTAATTGCATCAGATGGCATATCCATGGAACAATGGTCGTATAATAAATGTTGCGCAAGGTTATCGAAAACCAGTGCGGATGACACCAAAAGCCACCCCGTCTAAGACGATGGATTGCTTTGATAGTATAGCTCATGATATAAGGGGCTGTACTATCAAGGCGGGTAAGTCAAGCAGACCGTCGAGAGCACAGCCAGGCGTACTCGGAAAAGCTCCCGTGCAGACGGGACAAGCCGTTCTTCGAAGTACACTTATGTACACTGCCAGAAAACTTAGAGCGCCTTGGATGTCTTCGTCTTGACATGCTTTCCCCAAGGAAGTTTTTATCCAGAATCACTTCTGAGTCAGACCGGTCACAACCCTCCTCAGTTTTCAGAGGGGGGTCGCGATTCACACTTGCTCACTGATACAAGTGTAATGATGGCGCAACATCGCACCTTCCCAACGAGCCATTGTAGAAGTTCGTAAAAGTTAAGCAAAACGAGTTGGTCTCGGACTACGCGGGGTTGAATGCATATAAAGATAAGATGTTGTGTAAAAGGAGCAAAATAGCATACGCATGTCCAAGGCTTAGAACGCTGATCACAGCTTGAACATCCATGAACTTAAGGGGTTTACCTTCCTCGTTATGCTCTCTTGAAGATCCTAGTCATGTAGCCATTCGGGGGTGTCTGATGCCGGGATGATGATGTTCCTCGTCCACAAATTATCCATAGCCGCACAATTCTTCCGCTGTCACTTAAACTTCAAACTGCCAAAAGTCTATACCTGTGTCTTGAAATGGATGTACCACCAAATTAACTCTTTCAAACAACTTGGCATACTTTGTACCTTTGCATTTGTATTCTTCCACAATTAAAATTAAAATCAACTTTTTCAACTTTTTAAACTCTCCACATAACGAATGCAGTTGTCCAACATGTGATAATATAAGTGGGTTACATGTTCCCTTAGGTTAAAAATCCACACTGCAGTCTCATCAATATTTTTCATATTTTCCCAGAGCTCTTGCAACTAAAGATATGTACTCCTCCTAGTGCACTGCAGATTGCTCAATTTATCCCATTTGCATTGCATACAAAGACTACCCACACATTCTCTTCCGAAAATAACCAATTCGCATCACGGTCATAGCGACGGATGGGGATGCGAACCTTGTAAGTGCTATTAATTTCCACCCCCGCACTGAGGCATGTCATGAACATAATACTATGTACGTGTACCCGGCGCAAATACTCACCTAATACTATCGCAATTAATGCGAGACCATCGAGTTGTATGATGAAAATATGAAAGTTTACTGCCCACAATCGGAAAAGTTTTATACGTAATTAAAAGTTCCAGGATCGCTTCCAAACAAACGCTTTTAATTTGAAATTGCTCCTGCACGTCGACCATATTCTCATCGTAAACTTTATTGATTAGCAGCAGGAATGTCATAAAGTACTCCTCGAATTGTTGTCGTGTTGTGAAGCCAAAAATTGATAATCTGCAAATGAGATAGAGATTGGTTGGTTAGTGAAGGGCTGTAGACTTACAACCGAGAGTGTGTCCTGTGCACACACACACACGGTAAACTTATCTAAATTACAAAAAGAGGGCAGACGGCTCTAGACTAACGATGAAATTTTCGTCCGGCTTAATGTAATAACTTTTCGATGACGACAGCGACGGTGGCGACAACGCTGGCGATGGGGTTGTGTGCCAATGCGGGGTGGCCCTGGTGGTTGATTTCAGTTTGCTAAGTGTCTCATTGTGGCGAATTCCCCCGGAGCTATTTTGTGTGATATGCTAAGTTACTGTGTTCATTTCGCCATGGAGATGTGTAAAACGTGTGTTGTTGGCGTCCAGACTAGACACAGACACACACTCGTCCACACATTTTCAAGGATTCCACGCTGTAGACAGAGTAATAATTTGTTATCCATGGTAACATCGAGGACGATGATGATGAAGTTTAACTTTCTGCCGGGGAGGAGGAACTGCCGCTACTGTGTTGCATAGACAGCACTCATCCAGCCGAAGAGGAGAGTTTAACTTTAATCGGATGTTGCACATGGACATGCAAATGAAAGTGATAAAATGCTGATTTATTGCAATTTATTACTAATTGCAAAATGTCACATACGGAGTAAGCTGTGTGTGTAGAAGAAATACAGACATCGCAAGGATATGAAATTTAGAAAGGTAGTGCTTGAAATATAATGTCGGTTACACACTACATTGTGGAAAATTCGGAAAAGTCTGAACTCGAGTTGACTCTTTCGAGAGGAAATTTAAGAGCATTTGCCTGTTCGTAGGAGGTGGGCACTCGAAAGGGAATGGTGATAGTTGAGGATGTGGTTTTGTCTTTTGAACAATGTTAAACAATCGTTCCTCATAACATCTCTACAGGTCACTACTGCATAAGAATTTAATTTTGTGAACTTTTCTTAATTCTTAATATTGATTGGTCAATATTGTCAGAAGAATCATCACTGTATACTTTGAAAATCAGATCTTTCAGGTCGCAGTGGATTGTCGAACATCGTCTGTTTAGTAGAAGGCCCCCAGAACCCAATTGGTTTTGAAAACCAGAATAGTAGGTAGATGTTAGATGTTAGAAATTTGGGTGTGTATGCACTGCGATCTGTAGAGATCTATTGTGCTCCCCCGAATTCTTGTTGGTCTACGAATGTCGACCTACAACACCTCCTCTAATCCAACTGCTCTGAGAAATCAGAGTATCTGGATTGGGTTCAGAGAGAATAGTAGGGAATAGTAGGTGGTGCATGAACTTTCTCTATTAAAGAGCAAATCTTCTTTTTACATTTTTCACATCACACATCCATGTATTCATACATTCACAAAAACATCTGCCTGCGGCAAACTCGCAAAAAATCATCATTTGTTACGGATGCTCCTTCTACTTAACCACGTTTTCTCCCTTTTTTTATCCCGTGTTTCTTAATACTCTTGACGTCAGCATTCTATTCAAACCAATACTTCTCGACATGAGAAAAGTTCATATCATATGAACTATCCACAACCACATTAATCATATTGTTTTCGGTTATTCACCTTGCAGCTCAACCACCCTCAATTAATCATCGGAAAAGTTCATTGTACCCGCAGCACAACAAACAAAAATTATCATTCAACTTGATTAATCAAATTAGACTTGTGTGGGTGAAAGTATATCGAAGCACGGCAGTTTGACTTGGTTCCTTTATCATCCTGTAAAACATAAAACTTCCCAAACATCCCCATTTACAATCCCGCAGTGCAAACTTAATCAATAGCACTCCACTAAAATACACTCTTCTCAGCTTTCCCCGGTCAACAGCAGCCGTAAATGATGACAGGTTACCTGTTGCCTGAATTTGTCGTCACTTTGTTGACACTTTTCAATGACAAACATTTACTCCTATTATGTTTGTTCAGACGGACAAAGGAGCCAAGGATTATAATGGCAGCCACAAATAGTTTGGCCCCTGAGGCGATATTTTTCCTCGGCAAGAACCTCACACAGCCACTGAAGATTATCAAATATTTGCACTTGAACCGCCGCCAAAAGCCTGGATTTGACCTAAACATAAAGTTTATCCTAACCCAGCGCTGCAGGGACAAAGAACTAATCTCGAGCAGGATTGTGAGTTTTTCCTTTTCTCTGTGATTTGTGAAGAAAAAAGCCTGCTCTCCACCCTTGAGGTCTCCTGCATACCCACATTCCCATCGAACCCGACTCACCTCTTTACAAATTTTTGCAAAACATCAACATCACTGAGGTGTTCAACCGGAATCGAGGGTAGTTTCCCGTTCGAACTTTTAATCTGGCTCTCATAACCGCCTGCGGCAGCAAAACTACCGCCGCCACCACTCCCACTTTGGTGGTAAATCTCCAATGGGGTCACAGCATATGCATAAAATCGATTCGTTCGCAAAATTGAGATGCCAATCGATTTGAGGATTCCCTGGAGGAAAGAAATATGAAAACGTAAAAAGGAAATCCCGAAGTGATGGACGGGATACATACCATTGGCATTGTAGCACCCTTGATTTGCGTTCCTCTCAAACTGTCATCGACATCGAGTTGCATTTCAATCAGTTTGGCGAGGAAATTTGCCTTTTGGAAGACTGACACTGTTTGTGGGGTTGGCAGCAACAACAGTGCCTTGTACTTTTTGTAGAAGATCGTATTGCCCATGGATTGAGTTACAGCTGCAAACAGCATATTAAGGACATCATTTAACAGTTGTGCGTCAATGGATTTCTGTTCGTCGTCCTCGCTTGAAGCATTCAATTCAGACCAAATGAACTTGTGCTTAAGCATAACATCGATACATTGGGAAAAGGTGTAGATTTCGAGAGCTTCACCCTTCAATCGGTGGCCCATTAAGCACAGCTTAATGCGCGTGCAACATATTTGAAGGAACTTTTTGAGTCTTCCCATTAGTTCAGCCCGCAACAGATGTTCTTTGATGAACTTATCGGTAAATTTCGATTCGATGTAAATTAATGCCAATTCCTCTATGTTCTTGACATTCCTCATTAGAGCTATGACAGCAGTTGCTAGATATAAAAGAGAATCCTTGTTGTCGCTCGCAGAATGATATTCGTCGATACGTGTCATTAGAGTGGCAATGGCGACCTTCGCTAATGGGTTAACATTCATGTAATGTATGTGCGGGTTGAACTGAATGCAATTGTTGCGAAATGAGGACAACATTGATTTCAGCGATGTATCAATGGCGGATGTGAGAACATTTCGTACATCGAATTCTGTGGAGGTGAAGATTTTGCTTAGTTTGTATTCGGAAGTGATTTCGAGTAGGATTCGTGATAGTTTCTCTGGATCAGTGGCCGATGAGGACTTCATTATCTGAAAAGAGATGGAGAATTGTAATCGTTAGTTGATGTCATATGTGTAAGATTGTAGGTGGGTTTATGAATTTATTTCAGGGGATATGTTTGCTTATAGTGACACGAATTTCTAGTTAAAGAGTCTTCAGAGTGCCGAAGTTTTTCATGGCTGCCAGACTTTATAAAATCTTTCATAAGAAGTGAAACCTTAAAAAGGGAATGGACTCTGAAGTTCCGTTTGCATTTTCTTCGAGGAGAATTGAATTAAAAATGCGATACTTACAACACAGATTCCGTTTAGGATCACTGTTCACCGAATAAGTGAACAAAGCATCATATTAGTACCACATGGCGTCGCAAACTGGTAGAGGATTGATCAGTCATAAAATGAGTTTTGTCCTCAAAAAGTTCGACATCATTCAAAATAAATTGTTTAGCATTTACAACATTTCTAAGGCATAGACTCTATCGAAAGCGGATGAAGATATCCTTGGTTGCCTTGAGAGAAAGATTATTTGTAAGATATTCGGTGCCGTTTGCGTTGATGAGTTCTGGAGGAGAAGATTCAACGATGAACTTTACGAGTTGTACAGAGACATCGCCCTAGTCAAGAAAATACGTATCCATCGGCTCAGATGGCTGGGGCATGTAGAGCGAATGGACACAAATACTCCGGCTCGCAGAGTCTTCGAGTCTAACCTGGAGGGTCAACGCAGTAGAAGAAGACCTCGCCTAAGGTGGCATGCTCAAGTGGAAGGGGACCTCAACCAACTTGGAGTGCGCAACTGGAAGCAGTTAGCTAAGGACCAGGCTAACTGGAGAGGCTTTTTGCTTGAGGCCCAGGTTCACCCCGAAGTGTAGCGCCACCTAAGTAAGTATTTACAACATTTAGGAAACCTTCCCATCTATTAATAGGAACTTATTTTTTTCAATTTCGTCACATTTTGTCCAACAGAGCCTGCTTGATATTTCGCGGTGGTTCCCGATATCCTTCAGTTATTCACTTCCGTTTAGAACTTCTGAGTCATTCAATCTCTAAGGTTGCCACTGTCTTAATATGTAGTTTGCTGGTCACTAGTACAACTTTGTGACCAGGAACCCAACAGAGTTCTAGGTTGTGCTTTGTGCCGAAAATTTTTAACTGATTTTGACAGCATTTCAGTCTTCGACGTAAATTGCATAGTGGCCTTCACTTGTATAGCTGCCTGGCTGTCAGTGTAATTCGTGATACCAACTGAGCGGCTCTAGTTCTAACTCCTCAGAGACAAGATGCGTCTACATCTATACCCATTTTTGAGACATCGGTGTAGATGGATTAGACTCATTGTTAGAGATTTCATTGTTATATGCTTGGAAAGACAAGCGAAAATCGCCTTTCGAAGCATCGATGCGAAATAGTATATGTACACAGTTGCAATTAACATAAGTTTGCAGATATTTGCACAATATCTAAGCGTGTCCATACGAGTTTGCCTTTTTACAGGCGTCTTTACTACCGACGCCGGTATGCAGAAGTCTAAAAAACAAAAAAATAAATAGTTGGCGCGACAGCTTGGAATGAGCCAGGACCTAGCTTCTCGCAACCATTCATGTTGTGCGTGTTATATTGTTTGCACGAATGGAAGGGACCTACAATTTATTGCCGACTCCGAACGGCGAAGTGAGAAGCTCTATTATGACAGATTATACTCCCGGAGGCTTGTCATTCCCCGACGAGAGGTGGTGCCGTGTTCGGTGTTCCTGGCTGCGGCTTGAACCCACGCCCACCACCGACCCATGCACTTACCACCGACCCACGGCGACCACATGCAGAAGTCTATGCGCAGGAAAATGAGGAAAAATAACTCATTCGATTTGCGTTGAGTTTATCCAGGCTACATTGTTTTGTGACCCTTCTGACCCTTAAACTGTGGGTCAGTGATCTGATTTTTACGATTTGACCTTTATCTTTCTAGAAAGATATGTCTAGTTGAACAGCAATATTTGCAGCTCTATAGAACAAAAGTAAAACGGAATTTCTTCTAAATGAGAGACCACTTCAAACCAAAAATTAGCTGTAAGAAACAAAGCACCATATTTTTACATCAAAACTGCTCTTCACATCCAAATCTACTGCTCCAAATCTAAGTACAAAGGATGCACCGAATTATCACAAATTTTTTCCAAACAAATTGCATAATTTTCGTTTAAAAAAAATGCACTTACTTGAGCGAAGAGCCACTTCTCATCGATGATCCTTTGTTCATATCTCCGACTAATTGCTTCATCTTCTCCCGCATTTACTTCCTCTTCAAACCTATTCAAAAAAATGGAAGAAAACAGAATATTCACAACATTATAAACAAAAAGCTTATTCAAACGGAAAGAAGGGCACCACTTACAGCATCTTCCCCAGCTTTGCATTGCAGGATATCATAAAGTTATTACGAATAGCCAATTTATGATCGTACTCCGCAATTATCCTACGACTGGCTCGCACAATTAAATTCTCAAGGGACCTATTACCATAACCATCCACCAAATCGAAGAGTCTCGTCAGTAGTTCCACTTTGGCATCAATGCACTGCATCAGATTGTACTGTTGTTGTTCAATGAACTCAACCACCACCCGTCGAATAGTACTCTAGGAGGAAAATTCGCAGAAATGATTCAATTGCTTGGCATAACAAACAAAAACACTTTGCCCACTTACCTTTTCGAGTGCATCGCAATTCTCGATTAGGGCTCTCAGGAATAATGAGCAGAATTCTTTATTTCCGTCGCACAAAAGCCGAATGGACGGCAGGTTATCGTTAATTAAAATATTCAGAAAACTCCTTGAAAAAAGCTGGCGTACTTCGCTGTAGTCCCAGTCGGTTGATGGTAGGTCCTCTTCCTGGATAATTAATTAAAAAATTAAAATCTAATTCTGAGAAGTTAACATAAAAAAGGTCATCGCAAGGGTGCTTAACATTTAGTAAACGGACATACGCTTTAGAACCAAATGCCAATGTTTTGTGAATATTTTGTCCTGTGACATATCTTTGTTCTAATTGCACTGGATGACAGGGTAATGGACAAGAAAAATTACATGAATTTTTAATATTTTGTCGGTCCAGGATGCTTTTATCCTGAAGTGCGGCAAGGTAGAAAAAAGGACGTATTTTTTTTTTTTCGAATTCAACCAACCACAAGGTTTAAGGCAAGGGACAACAACCGATCTTCTTGGTTGAATAACATTTTGTAGCATACATAACTTTAAACCTTTTTCGGGCATTGGTTTGCGTGTCCTTTTGGTTGTGTGGATTTAAATAAATTTAAGACCTTTCATAGTGATGAGTGCTGTGATGTTGTAACGGCGTCAGATCACATGAACTTGTTAGCCATTTACAAGAAGTCTAGGAATAGGTTGTACCATTCCGCTGCAATCACTTGTCATCAAGGTTCACACAGATCAATTGATGCCTTAAGAATTCCATTAGCTTGGGGTGGTAACAAATGCCATTTGTTTTTCCGGTAACACATTGGAAAAGGCAAACGCTGATCCAAGAACATCCTCGTGTAGTAGTCATCATCATCATTTTCAATGACCCGTTTATTCACTATGAGGGTCGCGGGGTTATGGTGCTTAAGAGGACTTTCTACATCTCCCGATCTTCCGTCATTAACTCTAAATCATCAGGAGCTATCCCCATACGGGTAAAGGTGAGATTTTGGACTTAGTCCAGCCATCTCATCCTAGACCTACACAGGGGACGCCTACCCAATGGCACTGATTCCATTGCACGTCTCGGAAGCTAAGTTGGGGACATGCGTTGAACGTGCCCAAACCATCTGCTCGACATTGAGTGCCTCGCGTATTCCGGTGCTCCTAACTCGATCTCAACGAGTTACCCCAGCAATACAACGAAGAAATCTCATTTCGGCAGCTCAACTCTCAGTGGTGTTGCCGTGTGAGTTTTGAACAATTCTTTCAAGACCGTTGGTAAGGGAATCGCATACCAGCTTGTCGAGATCTTTACCAACCTTGACGAAACAGTGTCCTCATTACCGGCATTCTGAATAACACTGTTTTTGTGTAGCTTGCCTCTACATATGGTTTGAAAGACGGCCTTTAAATCCATTAGAACGAGGTGGCTATTGATTTGAAGTTCCTTGTTTTTACCACGTCCTGGGGTAGAGTGAATATTTGGTCGGTGCTAGTCCTTCCTGGTCTAAACCTTTAGTGATATGCAGCAATAAACCAGATACTACATTTTAGGGATGAACTGGTGCATGTTTCTTACTAGGTCAAAAGGCTATCTCAACTTCGTACAGACTAGGTGCACGGAATATTTGGTAAACTTCGTTCGAGTTAAAGGGCTTCCATCGCATCTGACTTTAACAGTCTACGACTCCTATTCTATGTTCTCTTGTTCGTCTTTACAGGCCTCGTTCGTTCGGGTTTTGTAGCCCTGACATGATCTTACTCGTATATCCCTTGATTTTTTTGCTTGTCGTGCTTCTCATGCTCTATACTTATTCATATTGTTGTTCAAATTGTGTCTGTTCTTCATGTAAAACTCTGCATGTGCCTGCGGGTTTTATTTGTCGGGCCAAATTTTTGGTTGTGGCAGCCGACAAAACTCATCACATTAAGCAGACACTCGATTGGAAAAGGATCTAGTGTTCTTGTAGCCGTATTTTCTCGCCTTTGCGATGCTTGGGATATCGATTCTTCAGCTACGACATGGTAGCCCCTTGTAACACTTAAAACATCCAAAGCGAAAAACGATGCTTTAACCGCGATTTGAATAATCTAGTTCGGGATTAATTGTACAGAACACCTCCATGTCTTACTTTGAATATATTCATCGAAGACGGTTTCGTGCAGACTACTTTCCAACAATTCTAATCCAACAATTGTTTTTCTGGTTTTTAAGTTTGTTGGACGCCCTACATTCCTGGACTCTCAGCGACACTTTTATACATTACTAGGGCGATATTCTCCATTGAGCCGAAGAGAAGTTTGTGAGCCACTCATCTTACGGAAAAAAGTGGCGCCCAACCTTTAATACCCTTATATAGTCATTTACTTTTCATTTTGTCACTCACCATGTGTCCATAGTTTCTTGTTGAGCACCCGGTACACATGTAGGTATGTATGTACCTACTTCATTTATTAAACAACCCTTACAATGACTATTTATTCGAATTGTGAACGTTATAACTCGTAGTGTGCAAGTGGGTACTTACCAATCTCAAACAAATTTCCCTCAAAAGTGTTCTTTGCACGTTCCACTTGATGCCGTCCTCTTGAAGTTGTTGCAACACTGAACTTCTGTCCGATTGCAATTTGATGGCAACGAAAAGTTTCAACATCTCCAATTGCAGACCCTGGTCCACGCTCAGACCGACCAAATTGTATCTGTCCCAGAAATTATACTCACCCAACAGCAAACGACGTACGGCTGGCTGAAGTGAGTCCTTCTTCTCCGTAATGGCGTAGAGTGCTCTAACGAATCTCACCGCAAGGCCGCAATATTTTCTATTTGGCGGTGTATGACATTTTGCCAAAGTTGCCAGGCATCCATCAAGCTTCTCGCATAAAACTTTTGCAAAATAGTTAATTTCGTTGATGGTAACGATGGTGGTGTCGGTGGTGGCAGCGGCTGCGACAGTGGCGGCTCTGCTAGTACTAGGGTAGCTGGACACATATCGACCACCGTAATCAGCATCAACCACGGGTCCAACTCCCGATGAGGACGAGGACATCGATTGAAGATGAGGATAACCGCTGAGCTCAAATGATGTCATCCCTGCTGCGGCTAACCCCACACCCACTCCCGCTTCAACTTCAACTCCAGTGGTATCGCCTCTGTCGAAGTGATTTTTCAAATAAAGTTTTATGTGATTCACCAAATAAATTTCCTCGGTTTTAAGGATCACATTCTCCAGTATAATGGTGGCACACGATAAATCGCCGAAGCTCTCCACATCCTGTATGGAAAAAGAAAGAATTGCAATAAAAGTGCACGATTAGCAGGGATAGAGGAGGATAGTCAGCACTGACAACGGGAGGAGAGGCGAAGCGACTTTCAAAGTTAATTGGTAATTAGTGAGTGGTACAGAAGAGCTTTGTAGAAAAATTATAACCAGAGGGATACAAATGTGGTTCGGGCTCTATCTCCTTTCTTCTCTCCCCGCCACACCGACAACTAGACGACTGCAAGTCGGCTACAGTGAAACAAAGCTTTCTAAGTTTATTATCGAGTTGGTTATTTCGTGTTTTGTGATACTGCCATAAAGAGATTTCCCTTTTTGTTGTTGTTGTTCTTTCACTGGTCTTCTCCTGGCTCCTTTCGGATGGAAGGATGGAAGAGAAAAATAACAGTCATACGCCTCAGTGAACTGGATATCCAAAGGAAACTGATTTTTATGGTGGACAGTTAGATCTTAAAAGCTTATGCTTGAAAAGAATTGTTGGTTTGGGGTGAGAGATGGAAAGTTATAGACGGAACATAAAAATAAATATAAATGTTTTTTCAGTCACTTTGCGTTTTGTTGTTGCGTAAGAAAAATAAAAATGTTTGTGTAAAGAGGATCTTTAAGTTTAAATGCACTTGAGTTTTCCCATAAATTTGTTTAGTGGACCTTGAAGTGGTGTCCAACAAATGGGACATAGTGACCACCTTGTTATCGTTATATTGATTTTATTTCAAAATTTTCTTGTGTCAGGTTTTAAGGGCTTAAGTCAGAAGAAAATGTTGAAAATGCAGTATCGTTGGCAGTTTCCAGAAAATGAGACACTAAGGCCAGGGCCACGCACTGAGCGACCTAGCGATGAGCGATTGAGCAACGAGCATGTGAGCGACGCAAAAAAATTAAAACATATGAAATCGTAGGACTGTGGCCACGTAGTTGCTGAGCGATGAGCGATTTTTCTGAGCGACAGAGCGACGTCGCTCTGAATTCAATTTTGTTCTAATTTTGTAGTTCATCGCTCAGCCATAAAGAGAAAATGGAGCAAATAAACTTGGAGATTTTGATTTCAGCTGTCGACAACGACATTTTCACTTCTAATCGCTCGAGCGACGTCGCTTAGTAAAAGGCCACTCGTCGCTCAGTCTTGTCCCTTTATCGCTCGTCGCTCATCGCTCAATCGCTCAGTCGCTCAGTGCGTGACCCTAGCCTTAGAATGAAAATGGTGCATGAGGTGATTCTAGAGTATCATTTTTGGCTCAATTCCTTCGGTTTTTTTCCTGAATAGTTTCGACCATACTCATAGAGCTAAAGTCGCTTTGGTTAGTGTTTATTCAGTGTGAGTTTTGATTTAGAATAATTCTTAGATACTTGACTTTGTTTATTAAATTTAATTCATACAAATAACAGACAAAGCTTAACAAAAATGAATCAGTTGCTCAGTATTGAGGAAATTCACTTAATCGTTATTTGATCATATTCTTTTGCCATGATGGCATAGTGATCCAGCCAAAGGGAGATTCAAATCAATGGTAAGAAAGATTAAACCTCCGTTTTACAGAACAAGCTGGAGAGCTCGGAATCAAAGAAGGTTGAAGGCTGCTGTAACGCAGAAGGGAGCCCTTCAAGTAAGCAAATGTGATAAAGATTGATCTTGAGAAATTCTTTTATTTCTGTTTAGCAAAACAACCAAAGAAATAGCAATCTCGAAATACAAAATTCATGATCATGGTTCCAAAGAAGAGCTGAGTATCTACATACATACATTCATACATATATTACCTCGAATACTTAAAACCAATTGCCAACGATACTTCAGCCAACACAATAGCTGTTGTGAGGATTTTTCCAAGTCTACTTGACACATGTACTCATGCTCTTATCTTCAATTTCCTGTTCCAACAACTAATTCGTATTCATTTACAGGAAGCAGAAACACTGCATTTTCCTACGTGATAAACTCTTCAAGAAAAACGTTGAAAGACCAAGTTATTGAACCCACCTCTCGTTCGCATCCCAAAACCAACCAAGAATTCACCTTAACTTTTCAATTTGAATTTTTCTTCGCATGAAACAAACTTTACGCAAAATTTTATTCAAATTTAATTATTTCGACAATATTCCGGTTGTGCACAAACGACCACCCATGGCAACATAAAAAAGAGAAGAAAAAATTTAAATTTTACAAAATACCTTTGAGCAGTAAAGTTTTCTTGCACGACTTCTCGCCCCATCTTGGCCTGACTCCGTACACACATCCTCTCCTAAACAAACGACTTTATGTGCTCCGCACAGAACACAAAAGGTAAGCACAAGTATACGCCTGGATGGTAGATAAACAATGAACCTATACACACAATCGAACCCTTTTCATAAATCGTCAAATAAACGTTCATCCCCATATTAAGGGAGCTCGTACATCCACCCCCCGGAACATGCACCGCACACGCACTCGAAGTTCTTCTAAGAAAACAATTTGTGTGGTCTCCTGCAAGGATTTATGATCCTTTTATTTACTTCATGAATCACTTGAGCATGAATCCCGGGAACGAGCTGGAGGAACGGGTACAGCCTTCGTTGTTGTATCAATAGTAAACCTGTTGAACGAGAGTTTTCAACGAAAGGAAAAGGATGGCACCGGCATGGCACTGCATTGGCATGGCATGGGGTGGGATGAGATAATACGAATAGGTATACAGTTTTATTATTGGAGGAAGGAAGCTTTAAATAACCCAACTGCAGGACCAACAACGTGGCGGAAGCACAGGACGAAAAGGGGTATGCTGCTGGGACACTTGCGTTTATCAACGGAAATGGAAGGACAAAGAGTCCCTTTGTATCGATGGCACTAGTTTATGAGAGTGTAAACTCCATTTTACTTTTTTTTTTTTTTTTTTTTCTGGTTTTTCACATGGGAAATCTTGGTGGTCGTGGTGAAATCGTTTGCACAGTGGGATATGATAAGATTATGCGGAAGATTTAAGGAATTTGTTGGGGAGATAAGGAGAAATCTATAAGATTTACTTTGGAGAATTGTGAGAATTAATGGACTACCACAGCAGACTGTAATTTGATAACAGTGTTTTTCTGGTAAGTTAAATGGTTTTACTTGTGCAAGTTCATAAATAAGATGAGTTGTGTGGACAAGAATGAAATAGGAGAGTACTGGGCGATTGGAAATATATGATTGGCTATCGACACCAATCAGTTACGAATAAGAAGGAAAGTATAAAGCACTATATAGTGTTGGCAAGTGGATCAGGCGAAAAGAAAAAGGAGGAGACTGCAAATTCGCTGGCCTCCGCCTGGTATATGATGCTTATCCGTGATCTGGAAGTGATTCATTAAGCTTGAATGAGCTCTACAGTGCTAGATTTCAACCCTCCACATGTGGGCAATTCCGAAACCCCTGGTTTGACGAAGAATGTCGGCAAGACATGCAGCCAAAGAAGAGGCATATAAAGCGGCGCTGCAGAGAGGGACGAGAGCTGCTCGTGAGTTCTACGAGTAAAAAAGACGGTAAGAACACCGACTTCACCAAAAGAAAAAGAAAGAGCATGAGAAGCGCGCGATCAAGGACATTGAGAGATTATACTCCAGGAATAAGGTACGGAAGTTTTACCAAAAAATAAAGAGAACGTGTCACGGAAGCAGAACCCGTACGGAAATCTGTAGAGATGAAGAAGGAAACCTCGTAGTAGAGTCACAGTCGGTGCTGAGAACGGCGACGAAGACCAACATCCCGCTTTCAGGCAGAACGGACCATTCAACCTAGACGATGATAGCCAAAATTTCCGTCCACCTGATCAAACCGAAGTGCGGAAAGCAAAAATCCAACAAGGCTGCTGGACCCGACGGCCTTCCGGCCGAGGTATATAAACCAGCTGGAAATGACCTGGTAGAGAGCGTACACCAATTCATTTCTAAGATTTGGTCAGATGAGGGTATGTTCGATGAATGAAATCTCAGCATCGTTTGCCCGATCCACAAAAAAGGAGACCCAATCAACTGCGCCAACTACAGGGGTATCAGCCTCCTCCACATCGCGTACAAGATTTTATCTGCCGCGTTGTGTGAACGCCTGAAGCCGTTCGTCAACAACCTGATCCGCCCATATCAGTGTGGTTTCAGCCCAGGAAAGTCCACCATCGACCAAATATTCACACTGCGGCAGATCTCGGAAAAATCCCAGGGACTTCAAATCGATACCCACCACCCCTTCATCGATTTTAAGGCCGCGTATGACATCATCTATAGAGACGAGCTATACAGAGCCATGTCTAGTTTTGGCATCCCTGCCAAACTCGTCCGTCTGTGCAGGATGACGATGGAGAATGCACGCTTCTCCATCAAGGTCAGTCAAGACCTCACCGAGACCTTTGAAGTCCAAAAAAAGAGTTAGACAAGGAGACGCGCTGTCATGTGACTTTTTCAACATCATACTTGAACGAATTGTTCGAAACTCTCAAGGCCACACCGGAGGCACAATCTTTCATAAATCTGTTCAACTAATTGCGTAAGCTGACGATATTGACATTATAGGCAGAACGCAGCGAGCTGTCACCGGTGCTTCTGCGAGTATAGAGACAGAAGCGGCCAAAATGGGTTTAGCAGTAAACGAGGGCAAAACTAAGTATTTGCTGTCAACAAGAAGGGACACCCAACACCGACCAATTGGACAGAACGTCACAGTTGATAGCTATAACTTCGAGGTAGTAAGAGACTTTGTCTACCTTGGCTCTGCTATTACCTCCGATAATGACACCACGTCGGAAATCAAACGAAGAATAACTGTTGCCAATCGCTGTTTCTTCGGGCTAAGAAGGCAATTGAGTAGTAAGGCCCTATCCCGAAGAATTAAGGAGATTCTTTATAAGACCTTAATCATCCCAGTCCTGCTTCATGGCGCTGAAGCATGGACACTGTCGAAAGCGGATGAAGATATCCTTGGTTGCTTCGAGCGAAAAATTCTTCGACAGTTATTCGGTCCCGTATGCGTTGACGGGCTTTGGAGGAGAAGATCCAGCTCTATTAAGTATCAGAAAATACGAGTTTAGTATATTTTAAAAAAAAAGTCACCATAATCTACTTTATTACTTGCTTCTCCACCTCACATTGTCTAAATTGGTCACTTGAGAATCAGGTCACTTGAGCATCAAGTTCCCTGTATAACTGGTGATGCGGTGAAAGTTCTTATAAAAGATATAACCAGAGCACATTTTGACTGTGAAAGCAAAATTTTTAGCTTAGTGTTGCCTACCGGGACTCAGCTAGACACTAATCCCATCACTTCTTACAAATGTTTAAATGATATTTTTAAATGAAATCAAGATATAAATCTTTGACGTGAATTCAACATATTCAGTCCTATAGAGGAAGTGGTACCCCACCTAAACCCAAACGTATGTAAGACCAGGTAATTTTATTGTATTCTCCACAAGCGTTTACCAAAGGACTCCGAAAGAAACAAAATACACATATTTCAATCGTACAAGCTTATGTCTTTTAAAAAGAAAAAACAAAAAAAAAGTCTACAAAAAGGAGGTGTTACATTCTCCACTCTCTTCTGTCAGTCTGTTCACAAATCTCCCTTTTCCCACTAAAAAAATTATCAAAAAAGTCTATAAAAAAAAAACCCCCCAATCCGAGACTTACCTTTGCAATGAACAATGAAAGCATCGATGAAAATTCCTTACTGTCTAAAAGGATATTTTTGCCACTGTTTTGAAACAAAGACTCTAACACAAAGAATCCCTGCCAGTCGTGCACTTTGATTCTATCATCGCACAGTCCTTTGGTAACAATCGAATATATTGCTCCTTCCTGCATCGATGACGTGGGAGAAGGCAGTGGCGGCGATGCTATTGGTTGCTGCAACATACTCATTGAATGATTTCCTTTCTGTTGCTGCTGCTGCTGTTGGTGTGGCTGGTGCTGTATCTGCTGTTGAAGACCGACAACTGAATGCCAGCCACGGTCTTGAAGTAATAAAATCGCTAGCATCCTCTGACATTCCTGGGAATCAATAAATTTCTCTAGCATCCCTAAGACCACCTCCTTTTGTGTGTCCAATTCTTTGGCATCTAAAGCAGTGACGCTACTGATACTGCTGCGTCGAGCTTTTGTCTCTATACTACCACTGTTTGCAGTTGCAAGTCGAAACGGTGATGCAGCAGTCACAACTATCGGAGCACGAGGCGGCAACGGCGGAGGCGGTGCAACACGATGTGGACGGGCGTCCATTGTGCCCGACAACGGAGCCGGCATGAGGAATATCTCAAAGGCTAATCCTTTCAGCGCTAGAACACTGCATTCCCGTATTGAGTTATTGGCTAATAAATTGTTTGCGATGCTTATGATTTTCGGTATCGTTATTATCTTTCGATCGCTTTTATATGTTAATTGAACGAGGAACTTCAGGACCGGTGGAATTATGATGCTGCCATTTCTGTAGTTCGTTGTTGTTGTTCCGGCATCGGCAAAGAGGATTATCAATGAAACGAAAACATAAATAGTTAGACAGAGTGATAGGGTGAATTATCATTGTTTTATCAATTTTCTATAGAAACTGTATACACTATCCGCTGTTACCCTCACCGGCACCGCTAAAAGGAGAATTATTATTTTATATCGGGCTTTGGGTCACGTAAAATATTATTTGGATAGTCCACCAGTGATGGGTGGATATTGAATTGTGGATTTTATTACATTCCCAAGTGGTGCAGTGAATTTAATTGACGAACGGTTAAGTGGTCACAGAATGGTGTTTGTGATGAGTTTTGGATGAGTTAAGTCTAATTATTTATGAAATAAATTTCAATGCAACGATTTCAACTATCTGTTTGGTTGGCAATGAGTCATGCATGAGGGTTTTGAATGGTTTATGTGCGTTTATTTGAAACTGCGGTAATTAACGATAGAGTGGTTTGCTATTTACAGAGGGATTCAGAACTTTTGTGAAATCGTCGCACTAAAGGTGATTAAGATACGATAATAAGTTGTGCTGAACATATTACTGATTTTGAATCGACCTTTGAAGATTTTTCCTTTTCCATAGCTCTCAGATCTTATAGCATGACTATCCATGCCCAAATAGATTAACTTTAAACATGACAGTGTCAATGTCATTAATTAAATGGAGATGCATCGATAGGACGAAATTCCCTCACTAGGCCTCCTTCCATTCTATAGTCTACAGTAGTTATAATCAAATGTCATTCACTCCATCTCCATCATTAGCAACAAATCCGGAATTTAAAACTTTAAGAATATTACCCAGAAGTAAACCTTTTAAATACCCAAACATCCCCTAGTCAAATTTACGATCCACTGGCTTATTTTTACCACCAAATTGCCCTTACTGCCGATTTAAAGCCAATTTTATGGTTATTCCTCTTAAATGAGAAACAATAGAGAAGCGCTTACGACTTAACTTTATATCTAAAAAAACTTTGACCCAAAAACCAAAGTCTGTTTCGTTCCATAATCCATGGAAAGTGTTTTAATGCTTAAAATTCCGTCCTTTGTTCCTTAAGCAATTTATACAATTTTAATCTACTGAACTTCATTGTTTCGATAAATGAAATGAAAAACCATTCACATACCTTGCAACTCCGGCCTCGATCAGTTCCAAATTGTTCATTATTTCCTCAAATATCACATATTTTTTATCCAAAATGCTGTATGTCACATTCAGTTCAAGCAATTGAGAGAGCAATTCCAGAATAGAAGCCTGTACCCGAGCATTGGATTTCATAAACAGCTGCCAAGTTAAGACCGAGGGTACGCCATTATAATGCAAAAGTAAACGAAAAATGTATTATATTTTAATAAGTTCTCCGAAAATGCTAAATCAAATAGGATTCAAAGAGAAAATGCACGCAATGCAACCACAGTGTGCGGACCGGATACGTACCGTCAAGCAGTATATGACCAATGGCTCGAACAGTTTAATGTGCTTAGCACAATCGTTTTCCCAGTCGGTCCTCCACAATGGGAACTCTAATCCGGCGGCGAACAATTGACCAAAAACTACGGTTGAATTGGTGGTGGTGGTTTGCATTTGGTTATGGCTTCGAGTGGCGCCCACACCACCGCTACCAATTACGCCATTGTCAAGAGTTGAGGTTGCAGTGAAACGTGTTGGACTTCCCGTGGCAGATCCACTACCCTCTTTGCCAGTAGCATTGGGTTTCGCCAACAAGTAAGGATTTATAATGTGCTGGTAATCACTGCACCGACTGCCATAATTTCGTCCAAATAAAAATTTTAATAGCTGCCTTAAGCTTGCGATGCACTCGTTCGGTGCATAATTGATTAGCTTAGTCAAATACTGTATAATTTCTTCGATTAATTTAATTGGATTGCCAGAGGGTGAAGAATCACCACAATTCACTCGTAGTTCAACGCAAGTGCTGAGCGTGTTGATGCAGGTCCTCAGGAGTGACATTAGTTTAGCACCAGATACTTGGTTTATGGTCATCTGAAAAGGAATTCAATTTTATTAGACATCAAAAGAGTGAATAAAAAACTGGAAAATTTATTTAACGATTATTTTATCAATGCCATCAGCATATCTGTTTGAAAATAGCTAATGTTTTCAGACAAAAAGTTGTTCCTGAAACTATTTGCATGCGAATTATGATATGTATAAGTGAACGAGTTGCTCTCGAAACTACTGGAAAAAGAAAAATTCTGCAACTTGGTTCTCTTTAACGCTAAAATAAAAAGGAGTTAGCAGTTTTTTGCATCAGAAGCGAGCTGTGCTTTCTTTTACGTCTACATCGCCACAGTTTATCTGTACCTAAAAGCGTTCATCTAATGTGGGCCAAGTAATAATCCCTTTGAATTGCGTTAAGTCTGTTTAACGCAAGAATGTGCCTGGTTCTTCTCTTGTTGTTATTTATATAGAGCTCTCTGGAGACGCAGCATGAAGAGTGCGTTTCATCTTTCATTTTTTAGGTTTGTGTGTTCGCATAGTTGTAAGGTGAAATTAAAGGTGCGTTCATAACCCTTTTACGCATAGAAAATTCGGCATTTTTAGGGGATGTTCATATAAAATCTTCTATTAAACGATCCATGCTGCAAAGGTGAAACAATAACTCACCTTCACGGTTGCGGAGTCGAAACGGATCGAATCATGCTTGTGGAATCTAGCCACTAAAACACAGCATAAGGTACATTCGACTCGAACATGTAGGCGGTGAATGAAAAAAGCTAAAGAATTAGCAAGGAAAGGCTCGAAATTGAATCCAATAAGGCTGACCACTCGGCACGTAGCAGAAAATAACGCTCTAACAGGTAAATAAAGGCTTTTGTTCAACAAAGAAAGAACCGAGAGACGCATACAAAAAGATAGAAAATCCAGGACTTACAATTTATGGCGAATCGAGAAGCTTTTTCACGACAAATGACACTCTCGGAGGTGTGTCATTATCCGATGAGAGGTGGAGCCGCAAAAAATGTTCGGTGGATATGGCTAAGGCTTGAATCGCACCACACACTAAACCCTAAGCTATGGCGACACTGTGTAGTCAAAGTGTAAGACACTCTGCGGTGAACACTCTGCACATCTAAACGACATCAAATCGTCAGGGCGGTTTGTATACCAACTATTTATGGACATCTGTAAGTTCATCAAGAGCGTACGGATGAGCTGGCCAGGCAGGGGTCAGCTCTACCCGGCCCACACGCGGTAAGGGTCCACATCCCGCTAGGAGTGGTTAAGGGACAAATCCATTCACACTTCCTGCAGAAGGCCAATCTAAAATGGAGGAGTTTAACCAACTGCGCCATATCAAGAAAGATATGGCCGACCTACGATACGACCAGAACAAGGGATCTCCTAAGCAGAACCCGCCCAGATATCGCCAGACTAACGGCAGTTATCACGGGGCATTGGCCAATTGGAGACCATGCGGCCAAACTAGGTATTCCATACAACCCCTACTGCTGCAGTTGCGGAAATGAGAATGAGAGGGAAACTCTCGTCCACTTCCCCTGCAAGTGTCCGGTACTTGCAAAAACCAGTCGGCGTTCACTGTACCACCCATTCTTCGACGACCTCAGCGACATCTCGGGCAAAAGGATACAAGACCTAATTCGATTCCTTAATTCCACAGATTGGATCTAGGCACCCCCGGCTGTCTCACACATTTCAACAACACACATAATCAACCAGGTCACACGAGTCGTGGTAACAAAAAGGCACATCCTAGTGCTACTTGGGTCCAGTTGAACCGCCACCTCTACCTACCTACCTACCTAAGTTCATCAAAGTGTTAATGTGGTTCAAAATCCAAGTGCAATAGGAGAGTGGTTTTAGAAATTTCTCCACGAGCAAGAGATACTTGCTCTACTAATGCGCATCACAATGGATCTACACTGGCACAACTCTGGCGCAGAAAGTTATTTGACCCCCTCACCACTCATCTATCTAACCTTAGCTACGCGGCAGGTAACGCTCCACGAGCAAGGAATACTTGAACATCACAATAAGTTGAATGTTGCGTGTAGGTCTTTCGATAAACACATGTATCTACCTAATCTAGGGGAACTACTTCGAGCATAGAACCCTGTACTACGTACTACACGGATGAAGGACCTAAGGAGTACAAGATTACGGTCGGAGTTCCACAAGGGTTAGTTTTGGGACCCATTCTATGGAACATAATGTATGATGGCATACTTAAAATACAGAGACCGAGTGGAGTGGAAATCGTCGGTTATGCTGACGACATTGCAGTGGTTGTAGTGGCAAAAACACTGGGACAAGTGACGCAAAACTGCAATGAAACAATTCCGAACCTGAAGCATTGGCTACAGACAAGAGGTTTAGAGTTAGGGGACCACAAAACTGAAGCCGTTCTCATAAGCAGCCGTAAAAAAGTGGAACACCTAACTATACAGGTCGGAGAACACCTCATCGAGTCGAAGCCGCACATCAAGTACCTGGGAGTGCTGCTGGACCACAAAGAAAAGGCCTCTCGGGCAGTAGCAGCGCTATGCAGGCTCATGCCAAACATCGGAGAACCAAGGTAGCCGGTCAGAAACCTTTTGACGAGCAAGTCCATACTCCTGTATGGCGTCAGTTTCAAGTTGTCTTAACTTTTTGGCACAACTGTAGCTCTATTTCTTCGATACCTACTCGGATGTGCAAAATGTTCCTTTAAATATCCAAAAAATCTTAATGCTAAATAATGTTATCGAATTTACGAAATGTACCATCTTCTTTCATTCAAGTTGCAGAACAGAAATGTTAACCACAAATCCTACACACCCTCCACCCTTTATAATCAAATACTCACCTTATAACTGTCATGAGCACTCTTTAAAATATTATACAACTTGATATACACATATTCACTTCCGAAATATCCCACGCTATTGGCAATGGCCAACTCTTTTGCATTCGCAAATAAATCATTTCGCTGGACCTTGGCAAATAACAACGGTTTCTGATTGGTGAACAGGTGATAGTAAATATTAATTATCTTCATCGTATGTGCCAATAAATTATCGATGAAACGATTGTGGCTGATGACATTTGTTGTTAAAACATTGCCTGCAACGAAAAACAATAAAACTCCATATACAATCATCAACAACGAAAAAAATTAAATAATAAAAATTAAACGGAAAAGAGAGGTAAAACAAACGGAAAAGAGGAAAAAAGCACCGCATTAAAGCATCATCTCGCTTTATTGTGCGTTATGATAAATCGTTAAAGTATCACCGGCATTGAATTATCATAACTCAATTACCAAGCGAAACACAAGGGAAAAAAATCCAGGAACGTCGGAAAAAGGATAAGCACACGGATTGTAGGCAAACTTTTTAACCAATTTTCAGGAACTGGATGCCAGCCTTTGCCGGGTTATGTGGAACGGCGGAGTAAATTAAGCGCACACATAGTGCTTTAAAAAAAAAATTGGGCCAAAAGGCGAAAACAAAACTAAAGCCCGGTTATTAATTAATTGAAATATTATGAACATTTCCGGTGCTGATTTATGCGCTAGGTATTCGCATTTAATTCGTTATTTATCCATTTGCGAAAACAGATCACAACGCATAACTCATTTGAATAAATGTTGCACTTAAATTTTCAAATTTCATAAATATTAGCTATCCAAAGAGAGGTTTGTGTATCGTTTGTTGATTAAGCAACAGCAACTGCTTTGATTTAATTAATCTTGCACCGAGGCTAGTTGGATGAAAAAGGATAATAAAAAAAAAATATGTGGTTGAAATAATTGGGTGTGATTGGCCAATTTTAATTAACCGTTTCAATTTATCCTTTTTTTTTTCCCCAGATTGAATTGTGAATTTTCGGTAAATTTTAGATTTAACCCATGCAATTAATTATACGGTGTTGAAATTATGATTCATTAAATGCATCATAATTTTCCAATAAATAACACACAAATTAATATTCAATTATTGTTGAATGTGTTTAATTATAATGTTGACTTTAGTTTTAGCATAAGTACATTCATACTTAAGTACATGTCGGCCAATGAACGATGATATACTCATATGTTTGTCGAATGTTTGTCAGAGTCAAAATTGAATATTGTAAATCACAGTGTGTAAAGGCAGCTGCTATATCGTATCGTGGAATATTTAGTTCAACGATGAATTATTAAACTTTCGAAAGGATCTAACACTTAAATTTCAAATAACCAGGCGGCGGTATTTTAACACTTTCTAGGTATTTCGATAGCGTATTTCAAGTTGGTTGTGGGCCGCTCTTATCAAAAACTAAATCTGTTCTTCAGCTTAGTCCCACTAGAGTGAATTCGACACATAGCCCGTATAGATCATGAATTAATATTCTGTGTTAAGAACTTTCATGGCAGATAGGATCAGATATACCTGGGAAAGAAATTTCTTTCGAAGACTACGAGACCGCTTTGATTTTACTGAGTTCATGCCTTTTCGCAGTGTAGTAGAACTGCGAAGACTTTATAGAGAGTATCCTTAGTTAGTTGGATCAGTGGTTAGTGCAATGGACTGACCGAGCGGTAGGTTCAAGCCCCAGCCAGGTACACCGAACATTTTTCGCGGCACCACCTCTCGTCGGGGAATGACAAGCGTCCTGGAGTATAATCTGTCATGAAAGAGCTTCATTTCACCTCGTCGTTCGGAGTCGGGATTAAATTGTAGGTCCCTTCCATTCGTGCAAACAATACAACACGCAAAACATGAATGGTTGGGAGATGCTAGGCCTTGGCTCATTACGAGCCGTCGCACCAGCTATTTATTTATTAATCAGCAACATTATGGAACATTATGGAAGGTGCCCTAGCAATCTTGAATAAATAAGCAAAAGATTGTGGATTGAACGTCAACCCGGCAAAGTCAAAATAAGTTCTCTTCACAAGGAAACACCAGATACCCATCTTCAGACTACCTAAACTTAAAGATGTCGAGCTGTCCCTGTCAGACAGCACCAGATATCTTGGGATAATTCTTGATAGAAAACAAAACTGGAATCTTAATGCACCAAAAAGGGTTCGAAAGGCTCTCAGTGCTCTTTTTACATGCAAGAAGGTAACAGGGAAGAAATGGGGCCTGAAACCAAGTATGATGCGCTGGCTATACATACCAATAGTCAGACCCATACTCACGTATGGAGCACTCGTCTAGTCGAAGGCAAGTAGAAAGAAAACAACGCTAAGTAATCTTGCAGCAGTACAAAGAACTGCCAGTATCGCCATCACGTGTGCTCTTCGGCAGCTCTGGATACTTTTCTGCATCTGCTACCGCTAGACTTACAGTCTAGCGCGCTGAGACGCACTAATTCAGGCTTCTTTAGTAATAACAGTATTGGACACTGCTCCATCCTGAGTAAATATAACTTTGACGTTCTAAAAAGAACAGATGAGACGACCTACGTCATGGATTTCGATACACCACACAGCACGTTGTATCCTGAGAGGGAAGACTGGCAGAGAAACGCTTTCATCTCAGCGGATGAGATTGCGGTCTTCACGGATGGTTCAAAAACCACCAATGGAACGGGTTCCGGGATTTACTCCCTAGAGGCAGACCTCAAAGTATCCATAAGACTCCCGGATACTTCTAGCGTATTTGAACCAAAGGTTCTGACTGTGCTCATAGCTGCGGAATCACAAGGGATGAAATCGATACATAAGTGGGCATAGGTATCAAAGGCTCTATGGCCTGCGTCGGATCACAGTTTAACAAGAGATATTCTTAAGCAAAGCAGAGCACAGCTACAAATAGTCAGTGGCATCCTGTCCGCCACTGTCTTCTGCAGGTACTGTCGTCTGCAGGTACTGCAACGACCTATGCGCCGCTGAGGCCATAACACACATATTATGTGAATGTCAGGGAATTGTCAGGACACGCATGAAACTTCTTGGAAATTATTGCCTTAGTAATCTAGAGGGGCTAGGCTATTATAGCTATAAAAACATGATAAAATTCTGTAGAGAAATCAAACCCTTTCAGGAAATGTTTTAGGTTTTGCCTTTTTGGTTTCACAAGGAACGCGTTGGGCCCATTATGGTATCTAGTGTCTTATTCAAGTGCTGGCCGCAGAATCCGAATCTACCTAATCTAACCTAATCTTCTTGATCAAAGATTTTGGTGCCATTTTACCAGAGCAAAATCGCTTGTTGCCTTTAACTTGTCCAACAGGAGGAGGTGTTGCTGTTAAAATAGTATAAACCAGTTACTGCTGATTCTGAGTACAATCTTCATACTTTCTCCCAAGCGGGAAGTCTGCATAAAATATCAAAATTTGGTAGAGAAGGACACTCTCTACCCAAGAACTTCACATCTATAAGTTTGACTTCGTTCTTGCTAACACGCAGAGAAAGGCTCATTGAGATGGGCACAAAGTTGCTCTGGAAAGGCATCCCCTCCCTGATATGCAACACCCTTTTCCTGCGGGATCTTGTTTGTGGATTTTGAAAGGAGGAAGGTAATGGAATGGGTTTTAGGTTAGCTCGATACTTAACATGTAGTGAAACAACTAAAGTGGACTCACTCATCATCAGGTTTGTTTGTGCTTATTTTTACTACACCGATTGAGTAAATCCAAAGACCATATAACAACAAGATGGTGGAAGTGGCACTTCAAACTGATGGAAAATAAAAAGCTCTCGGGAACAGGAGGTGATTGAATCATATTACATTTTCAAAGGAAATCTTTTCTCTTTTTCGGATTGTGTGTATCATTGCCTTTACGCCAACCGAAAAATTTGACAAAACTTGTTTGTTACTTACTAACCTCAGACAAATATGAAAAAAAATTAGATGGCGGACACCATTATGTTATTATAGTTGCTATTACAAATATAACAAAGTAGACGTGTAACAATTTGTTTTTGCTTTCTACTCATGAACTCTTATGCCCATCATTGCTTTACACCCTTCTATGGGCGTGGTGCGGTCAGAAGACACGTCGGTTTTCAGCGGAGTCCTTTTAACAAGGGAAACAGCTGAGAATCTTGCTATATTCTCTAATGAAGCGGTTCAAATTAAGTTAGATAGTTCTGTTATTTTTTTGCTCTTTCTGTGAGTAATATGTCTGTGCCGCCAAGCCGCTGGTTTCCTACTTCATCCGGCAGCCAAAGCAGGACAAACATTCAATGATGCGAGGTAGTTTAGCAGTTTCTCTCTTTTTCTTTGTTTCTTTTATTTTTCTTTTGGGTCTCTGATGATGTCTATTAAATGTCTTACCAAGCTGCTAGTTCTCTGCCTCAACTGGTGGCTGAAACAAGACATGTGCTGCATGAGGTTGCCAGCCCTTGGAGAATAAGGAAGTGATCTCCACGGTTGCGAAGGTGCATCGGAAGCTATATTCTGGTACCACGAGAGACAGGAGCCCCTTGATCACTTCGGCTTCTGGTGTAGTATGACACTAGTCGGCTTCACTCAGCATATCTATCGAGGTAGCCCCTTGTGGGAGTCTCGTGGTGGCTGTGGTTACCGAAAAGCGGGAACAAACGGCGTGCTAAAGGATCTGTTAACATCTAAGACCCTCAGGCCGCAAGAGATGTCAGATAGGCCACGCTCCCGCAAGAAGTGTAGCTTTTCCTTAGTCCTGATATTATGGCCGAAGTTCACGTTAAGCTCACCTTGTTATATATATTCCCATCATTTTGTTATGACAACGTTCGATTTTCGGTCTAAGCCTTCAAACATTACTTACAAAGGTTCGGAATGTCAATCGAAAGAAGCGAAACTAATGCTGGCTTTAATAGCAGCCTGTTGATAAAATGGGTTTCGTTGCGCTATCTTTGAGAAAAAATTGAAAGGCCTTGTTATTCCATAATTCAGCAAGTTGTTGGTTAAAATTATTATTGTTGTGCAGAGCACCACTTAAAAGTGTTTCATATTATTCCGGAAAACTGTGGGGATATCCACGAATATAGCACCTACTTTTACAACATTTTCAAAGCCATTTGCGACAAAAGCTGTTAGTAGGTCGGAACATGTAGTGCAACAGCCTATTCCAAAGGGATAATTTCGTTGATAGGGCCTTCGATTTTGTTGTAGATCTAGCGTTTCAGATTTAGTCACCAATAGAAGAATGAGGACCCTTGGTAATTACTTCTTCACGGAACTGAAAGACTTGGGTGACGTAGAGCTGAGGGATCTCCTGAGATTCATTTCTTTATCTGGGTGGTTTTAAATCAGCGGTTTCCAACCCCTTTTCTCTTTACAGGTCCCCGGAGTTAAATTGGAAGACGGGCACAATGAACCCTTTTCTGGTCTAAGTGAGCAGTGACAATGTCACAGGGCACCCATTAACCTAACCTAACCTAGCGTTCCAGAACCTTGCCACCGGCACTGAAGTAATTAGCCGGTAGTTTTTGGGAGCATGTCGGCTGATTTTCATGACTTTATGCAACGATTCTCTCTTTCAAGGTTTCTGATGGAATGACATCATTGAACCTACACAAATTTGCATCGCAATGACTTAATTCTGGTGAAGAGTATTGCAGAAGGTGTCTTTATAACAAATCAAGAAACACGTCAGCTACAAAGAAAAAGATGTTTTACTCCAAATACAATTATGTATTTAGTTTCAAAATCCAGGGCAATCGGTATTGCCTTTGATGGCAATGGTATGTGATTTACGAGGAGTATAATGTTAAAGGATATGATTCACCTTTTAAATCGGCATTCTGTGAAAATATAATCTCCACATATCGGTATTGGTGATCTATACCCCTTTTTTTATTTACTTTTGCTCACCCCAATCACGATGTAATTACCCGTCCTGTATCAAAAATTGGGGAAATAACTCGTCGTGAAGTGAGCAATAAACACAGTTGCAGTAAAAACAAACTACAAGACAAAATTGTTACCCGAAGTATATAGCATTTTTTATTTATACATACCATTCCAAAAACAAATAAAAAGATAGTTTCAAAAACCACTCACCTGCAATCAATGTAGCTGTAACTTCCATTAGGTCATTCTGGCAATTCAAATCCAATGCTGTCGCGTAATTATAATAAGCAAACTTGAAACAAATTTCCACAAAGTTGAACTCCATCCAAACCTCACGGAAATCGAAAAAGTTGAACGCTTTCAACAGTACTTTCAGTGCATAAATAATGCCGCACTATTTGAAAAAGGAAAAAAACACATAAAAAATTCACAAGAAAACAAAAAAAAAACTCAATTTTTGCTTTTAAACAGGTCAAATACTCGCTGCCAGGCCCCAAAGGACTCACCTGCAAGTTCCTATCATTCAATTCCATCAGCTTATTTGTCAGTCTATACAAAACTTTGGCCAAAACTTCGCCATTCGCCAATCGAAGTGCTGGGCTCTGTTCCGCGAATAAATCACGGATTGGCATCGACATGCCTTGGAAGATGCGATAATCATAGAAGTCCCACAACAAATTGAAATTGGTGCGATAGAGCTCATTCGAAGACGTAACGAGTCTTTCGACCCCCGCCCTTGTGGTTGTTGTTTGCGCTGCCAGTGCCGCCTTTATTGTTGAGTTCTCATGTTGACGTCGACGGCGGTATCCTGATATTTGAATAATAAAACGGCACAAGCAGTCGGCGGTCTGCTCCCTAACGCGGAAATCATCGTCGCCAACAAGTTGCAGGAGTTCATCCAGAAATGTATCCTGCCAAAGAGAAGATTGATTATCATCTCATCGTAAGGAGGGTGAAATGTTTTTATTTTTATTTTTATTTTATTTGCAATGCTTTATGACCTCGTTTCGTGCGGTTAGGGCAAAGGAAATAGAAAAACAAAATACAAAACAAAAAAGTAGTTCAAACCCCTGTAGAGAGGGTGAATACTCTATGGGACTTCTTTTAACAAATGTTTATTGTTCCAGGAGTGGCATTGTACCTTTTTTCTACAAAAATACAATTTACGGCTAAGAATAAAACAAAAAATAAATATACTAGAAATATAATAGTGCCTCTTAATTTTTGATTGTTTTTTTGATTCAGGTGGCGTTACAGTCCGGGGTGGACCTGAACCTTAACCAACAAGCGTCTCCAGCCAGCTCAATCTTTAGCCAGTTTCGCACAACAAGTTGGTTAAGTCCCCCTTCAACTTGCGTGCCCCACCTGAGTCGGTCTTTCTTTGAGCCATTGAGCAAAACTGGGACGATAAAGGTCTTATAAAGGTCACTTTAGTCGTTTTCGAGGGAGGGCTTTGCTACTCAATTGCCTTCGTAACTTAAAAAAAAAAAGCAATTGGCAAGAGTTATTCTTCGTTTAATCTCAGCGATGGTGTCGTTGTCTGAATTTATAGCGGAGCCTAGTAGACAAAGTTCTTAACTACTTCAAAGTTATAACTGTCTATTGTAACGTTCTGTCCGAGACGTCGCTGTTGGGTGTCCTTTCTTATTGACAGCATATATGCACTTCGTCTTGCTCATATTGACCGCTAAACCCATCATTCTGCAATCTATCCGTCGTCGGCGTAAGTGAGGAATTGAAAGAACTTTTGAAAGATTTTGACTATGCTATTGGCGCGTGAGTTTTGCACTATTCTTCCAAGAACGATGTTAAAGAACTCGCATGACAGCGCATCGCCTTGTCTAAATCCTTTTTTGACATCAAAGGTATCGGTAAGATCTTGACCGACCTTGGTGGAGAATCGTGCATTCTCCATCGCCATCCTGCACAAACAGACCAATTTGGCAGGGATACTGTATAACTCCTCTCTATAGATGCTGTCATACAGTCAGTTCAGAGGGTCTCCTTTCTTTAGGATCAGGCAAACAATGCTGAAGTTCCATTCATCGGTTCCTCCGATCATATTTTACAAATAAGTTAGTGCATGCTCCTTACCAAGTCATCGCCTGCCGCTTTGAGCAGCTCGGCAACTAGGCCATCAGCACCAGTAAGCTTTGTTGGACTTAAGCTAAGATATAGCTATCTTCACTTCGTCCAGGTCGGACGGAATTGTTGGTCTTCGTCGTCTAGGTTGAATGGTTCATTCTGCCTGACAGCGGGATTTGATTCGTCGTCGCCGTTAAACAGTTTGCAGAAGTAGTTCTTCCATATCCTCAGCATCGAGTACAATTCTACTACGATGTTTCCTAGTTCATCCTTGCAGGCTTTGATTCGGGCTCTGCAGCCACAACAGGTTCCTTTTACCCTTTGGTAAAACTTCAGAATCCATTCGTGCAGCAACTTTTCTCCATTTCCTTGATCGCGCGCTTCTCATGCTCTTTCTTTTTTCTCCTGAGAAACCGATGCTCATCTCTCCTCTTCTGCTTGTAGAGCTGGCGAGCACCTCTGGTCCTTCTATCCAGCGCCGCTTTGTATGCCTCTTGTTTCTCTCCATGTGCTTGCCGGCACTTGTTGTCAATCCAGGGGTTTCGTTGCGGTGGCCGAGTGAAACCCAGCACTTCAGACGCGGCATCTCTGATAGCTTTTTGGCAATGTTGCCACTGGTCGTCAATACTTGATGCTGGCGGCATTGGACTTTTTGAAAGATTGTAAGAGACTCGATCCGAAAAGGATCGGTTGACCTCTTGCGATTGCAGCCGCTCGACCTCAAACTTCCTCACAGTATTTCCTTGTCTTGGCTGTGTTTGGGATATCCGCAGTCGTACCTTGGCTACAACAAGGTATTAGTCGGAGCCAATGTTGGCCCTTCGAACCGTTCGGAAATTCATAATACTGGAGGAGTGCCTTGCGTCGATCGCAATGGTACCTCTTACAATTTGACAATCAAGCTGATTTATATAGCAGTTGTGCTCTTTGAGTTTCATTAGAATCAGGACCAGGCCAACGCCGATTTAGGAAATGTGTGTAGATCCAAGACGGTTTCCAGGACTACTGTATTACTGTATTAGGGGCCCTAAATGCGCACTGCGACCTATGAGCTCTATTGTGGTGGCCCGTATGGTTTAACCAGAAGTTATATTGAGGCTATTAATAAACCTCAGTATAGCCTTAGGTTCAATTTTCCGGATTTCCGCTGGGTTGACCAAGGCCCGCGTCAAGTGGAGTAGTCTTTTCTTTGCGGCTCCTGGACATACGCACAAAATATGTTCATTTCATTTCAGGACTAGGTTTGATTTCATTGTAGTTGAGCGAAATGTTTTAAGGACGGAACAGCCCGCGATGAGCCAAGGCTCAAAGCTTTCCGCCCCCGTTCAAGTCGTGCATGTTATATGTCTGCCAATAACCTTTTCCGAAAGTGAAATAAAGCCAGACTTGCTATACAAACTACGTCTACCTATTATTTGTTAGTAAACAAGGAACTAAAGCTTTAAACAGAATCGATATCGTCAATCATGCGAGAGGCTACGAAATATCTGTTCCGCATTCTTTTTTACGCTCCCTTACCACTAATGCAATCGAACGTCAATTGCCTTCCATGCCCATCTAACCGCAAGGGATACCAGCTTGGTTGCCTCACAAAACAAACAGTATACCTTCCAAAATTAAACCGGAAATTTTCGATACTCTCCAGTTCAAAGGGGATAAACAAATATATACAAGAACGAGAGCACTTTTCATCAATTTAAAACAAATTTGAAAAATCACAAAAGCGGACCCGCACCGGGGCCCGCACATAATAAGAGGCCTCGCACAAAAAACCAACGCCAAATGGGGGGCCAAAAAAGGAGGAAAAAAAAACTCACCTCATAAGTGCTGGCCATATCATTTCCGTAATATTCTCGAAGTGCATCATAGTCCAGATTCGATATAACTTCGGCGTATTTATTCAGGACCAACCAATATTTATTGTGATAGCACAGGCGAAGTTTGCTCAATAGCAATTTCGGGGATATGATGAAAAATTCTCCAGCCACTCGACGCTGTTGGCGGTGGTCGGCCGATGGTGCTGCAACTGGGCTCGGTCGACTACTATGGTCGTGGTCGACTTCAAAACATTTCAATAGACTCCCAATAAGAGCATCATCATCAGCATACAGCAAGTGCTCATGGTCGTGGTTCTGTTCCTGGCCACTGCCATTACTCATCCCAGTGTCATTACTATTCCCGTCGTTGTCATTAGTTGCATCCGGTGACTGTTGTTGGCTCAAGCCAGCGCTGGTGCTGCCACTGAAGCATGTCGTTGTGGTTGTCATTTGCTGTTTGTAGGACGCAGTCAAATATTTGGACATCACCAGAGGAAATATCTTATCAAATGCATTCAGGGCATGTATGACCACTGTGTGGATGTCGTCCTGCAGGCCCTGTTAACATAAAAGGAGAGAAAATAGAAATTCAATAGGACATCTTAAGAATGTTCATCAAACAACAACAACACACACAGAGAGATACGATGGACCAAAATTTTCAAGCACACACAAAACTTCTCGAAAGAAACCATAAGAAAACTTTTATACCCAGTGCCAGTGCCTGTCCCTGGCTTCAGTGAGGGAGTACCGAAATGAGGAATGGGGCTCGCTTCTTCTATTTATCGTTGCTGCAGGATAAATTATTGGATCTGATATTAAGAGGAAAGTACACTGGAGTAGCACCAGGAGGAAGATGAACGAAGTCAGTTCTTTTCACATGTAAACGTCAACGAAGCCTTTTTTCTTTTGGCTCTCGGTCGTTGCGTTGCGTTGCTCCTTTTGTGAGAGAGCTTCTTTCCTCAACCTAAGATAAGCGCAAAGCATTCTTCTCAGATTCTACCTTACGCCCCCTGGGGCTGTGTGTGTGGTATAATCTACATGAAGAAGAAAGAACGAAGGCAAAAAAAAGAAAAGAATGTGGAAACTTTAATGGCAGTGCCTGCATCCTTGCACTGAAGCTACAGCCGAGGGGGCGGTGGAATGCTATAGCTCTTAGAACTGATTACCTAGGGAGCAGCAGCAGCACCATCGACTTAGACTGCTTCACCACACATGTGTGTGCACCACACAAAAGATGATGCTGGCTGGTTGAGTGGATGGAATGCTGTGCAGTTTGTCATAAGCACTTTTTAACTATCGATTCGATTATATAGCTTCAGCGTTGACTGCAAGGACTCCCCCAGTCTTCTTCGCCCTCACGTTCCTTAGTATCGAATTGATGGCATCGTTTTGATGCAATTTAATTTACTGCATGCATTACACAACCGGAAATACAATGCCTTAACTTCCACTCAAAACTTTTCCGTTTCCCCATGAGGATGAAACACAGGAGTAGACAAAACAGAATCATTAAGCATTCCAATTCTTTGAGGCAAACATTTCTTTCATTACACCGGCACTGTGATGATGTGGCTTTCATTTGTAGATCCCGCAGAGAGGACTTGTTGCCATTGACGAACTTCTACTTCTTTGCACTTTACGAAAATGCAATAAACTAAGCTCATCTTATTCGAAGTAAGAAGACAAGTGAGTATAAGAAGAGAAGGGAGTTTGAAGTTCATTCAGGACTCAGTCTTTCTGTCTGGTAGAGTTCCCATAGGGTATATTCATTTTGGTCGATAGCTTAAAACACAGAATCAATTATTGTAATTTAGATTGCCGAAAAGGTCCAAATTACAATTAGGTGGGATGATGTTGACGCAGTGTTGCAGAAATCACATAAGTACTGATCGTTTTCGCAGAGAATGTTAAGGTAGTCAAGGGCGGCACTATGCCCTAGAAGATCACAAACTCTCATATAATATCATGTCGTTGGCTCATCGAAGGGAAGTAGCTGACTTATTCTACCGACAGTTTCATGAGATAAATATGTATGTACACACACCCCGTGCCAAAAAAAAACGCCGCACTAAGAAATTTTTATGATTTTATGACTTCCGGATGCATTTCTCTCATTTTTTTAACACATAAGTAGGTACAATTGCACAATTTCGTTGACCTACTTAGTCTTTGTCATGTACAAAAGATAGAGCAATCAAGGCGGTTACGCATTAGTGTTTTAGAATTTGTCAAAGTGTTTTGTGAAAACTAAAGAATTCCGCGATGGTTTTAAGCGAACCAGACAAAAGTCGTATTCTTGCTCTCCACGGCGAAAATTTATCAAACAGGCAAATCGCACAAGTTGTGGGTTGCCACAAAAGCACTGTGAGGCGACTTTTAAAAAAATTGAGCACGACGGGCAAAACGGAGAGGCAACCTGGAAGCGGAAGACCGAAAAATATGACAGCACGACAAGATAGGATTTTGGAGCGCATGTCACTCAAGAATCGCTTTGTAACAGCCAAGGAATTGAGAAAGGAGCTGAAGGAGACATGTGCTACTGATATCAGCACGCGAAGTGTTCAGCGCCGGCTAAACGAAGTGGGTCTTCAAGCCCGTCGACTTGCGAAGAAGCCACTTCTATCAGCAAAGATGAAGAAAAAAAGGTTGGCGTGGGCTAAAGAGCACCGGGAATTGACCGCTGACGATTGGAGAAGAGTCATATTTTCTGACGAATCCAAGTTCAACCTCATCGGACCTGATGGAAAGCAGACAGTGCGAGGGAGAGCCAATGAACGTTATTCGGACGAATGCTTACTTCCGACCGTAAAGCATTCACCATATGTCATGGTATAGGGATGCATGACAAATTGGGGTCTTGGACGTATTCTGCTGTTGGATGGTTGTGTGAATGTAGAGAAATATAAAGAAATCATTGCTGATGGTGTTGTTCTTACAATAGAGGAGTTATGCTGCTACGTCCCAAATCCCATCTTTCAGGACGATTCCGCTCCCTGTCATCGTGCTCGTTCGATAAGTAAAACCAAATTATGACTTAAATTCTTCACTCCTAACCTCGTCTAATTATCATTTTCTTTCAACAGATAACCCTATGCAAAGAAGATATTGGACTGGAATCCCTAAATTGGCCCGGAAACAGCCCGGACTTGAATATAATAGAAAACTTGTGGTCAATTATAGGCCGCAAGGTACGCAACAAGGCCCCTAAAACTATTGCAGAGCTCAAAACTGTAATAAAAGAGGTATGGACTGATGACATAACAGCAGAGGAAATCGAAAAACTTTAAGGGTTCAAGCGGTCATAAAGGCTAAGGGTGGTGCTACAAAATATTAGGGAAAAACTAAAACTGTTTTCTTGTAAAAATGACTAATTAGCTTATATTCAACGTTCCTTTAATTAGTTTAATAAAAAAAAGTGGAAAAAACTACCGTAATATATTTTTGTTTATTTTTCTTTGTTGCTGAGTAGAACGATAAATATTCCTATTTTCTACCTGTTTTTTGCTAGAGTCTACCTACTTTCGCCCTTTTGTCTCATTTGTGGGAAATTCGGCCACAAATTTGTAGACGATATTAGGAAGGACAATCCCTCATTCAAATTTGATAGAAATAATAAAATTTCAGTAAAATACAGTACTTTTTAGAAAATATGCATGGGTGCGGCGTTTTTTTTTGGCACGGGGTGTATGTGTTAGGTGCCCATGGTAGGTGAGTGCGTTAGACTGTGTCGAACGGGCTGCCACAGGTTTGATAACACCTTTTGGCAGGCAATGACAAATCTCCTAAAGGCTAATCGCACCCTTCAATTCATGTGAAGAATATAAACAGCCCATGAACAGTTACGAGAAGCTTGACTTTGACACTCTACAGGTTGTCGCGCCAAATATTTATTAATTTTTTATAGCAAAGCAGGACCCGAACTAACAAAACAAGAAACCATGAAGGGACAACCGTATTTACGGACGCCCCCAAAATCGCAGGGCGCTGCGGTGGTAGCATATGTATATTGCAACAACCCACCGGTAGAATTTGCGATACATCTAGATCCCTTCGTCACAAATTGTCTCTTCAGGGAATGACAAGCCTTCGGGAGTATAATCTGTCAAGAGCTTCTCAATTCGCCATTCAGAGTCGGCAATTATAACATGAATGGTTGCGAGAAGCTAAGCCTTGTCTCATACCGAGCTATAAAAACTAAATAAATGCAAAGACAAACTCAACAGGCTAACCAGTCACAACGACGTCCGCCTTGTCTGGGGACCGAATCATGGGGGTGTCACGGGGAATGGGAAAGCCAACGTACTGGCAAGAGAAGGGGCGCACGCGACTTTACGAACCGCTAAAAACACAGGCTAGATCACTCGTAAAGAAACCAAGCAACCTGTTCACCAGGAAGGCTCTAGGTTCAAGCAGAGTGCAATTGAGGCTGATGGTGGGACTCATCACAGGGCACATTCACCTCATCAAACACATGCATAGACTGGGCTTCGCTGACACAGAGACATGTAGAAACTGCGAGAAAGAAAAAAGAAGAAGACCTCGAACACTTCCCATGCCACTGCCCAGCCCTAGTGAGAATGCGACAGACGACCCTAGGATTTATGTACATACCGGACGTGAGACATTTCAACAACAAAGAAATCGGCGGTATCCTGGCCTTCACCAAAGAAACCGCCAGACGTAGGTGTGGTGACAACGCCATAATTGTTCCCACCTTCCCTAGATCCCTCCCAACATACATACGTCCCAAACCAAACATATCCCTGTAGTTCTGACGATTAAAAGAGGGGAACGCAACGGGCTTGACTGAAGCCTAAGTGAAGAGCCTTCCGCTCACCCTCATATACCATACCATACAATACCAAAGCAGATACTCGAAGAATTGAGAAATTAAATGGAATGATCCGTATACATGCTACACATGCTCCACTATGCAAGGCACCCATTATGCTATACAAAGTACCCAATAATATCATAACCGTCAACAGTACGAGTATCTCTTTGAGATGATGATTGTGAAAAGGTTATGGTCGTTTAATGTTCTGAAAAAACTATATGAGGGGTTGAGCCAGCTATCTGTAACTCAGCTTCTTTGTTAAAATATTTCAAAAGCTTCGGTATTCTTGAGCTGGGAGACTAACCGCGATCTCTTCCTTCCTGCCTTCTTCCAGCTTTTTTTACTCTGCAATCTTCGTTCAAAAGTTCCTTCTGTAAGAGTTTTCTGTTGACTACACTCTCCCTCGATGGCGATTAATAACTTTTAGTTTCGACTCCTTTTGGAGCATGTTGCAAGAATAAATTTACTAATGGCGGGAGGAAATGTCAACTGAGCTCAACGCTGATGTTGATGCAATCATTCATTAAAGGTCAATAACCGAGTTGAGTTCAATATACCAAGAACCCAGTGCTGCCTCCTATTTCTAATGTGGGATGGTAACGTAGCTAAATGAAAAATTAATGGAGTTGACATTGAAGAACCAAATGGTATGTCAATGCTTGAAATGCTTATTAGCCCAGACTAAAGAACAGTCAGTAACACTGAACATAGGGTATCATAAAATTCCATTTCACATTAAAGACCATTTTCCTGTTTCCTGTTTCCACAACGGCCATTAAAAAGAACGACGGACAAAAATCAAATTAAAAAAACAAAGGAAAAAAAAAAAACGAAACGCAACTCATCAGCATCATCACTGTTGGATCTAATGTTGGACTCAAAGAAGAATTACTGTGCGAGAATATCTACATATACACACAATGGGAACAGGAAAAGTCGCCTTCCACATCGCTGATTAATTTTTATAAACTTTGATGTTGTATTGTTCTCCTTAGCGACGAACGTGGCACCAGCAATCCTTTTCGACCCTTTTTTTTCCGCCATTTGACTTTGTTGGAGGTAACTCGAGTGAAGATTTTTTTTTTCGCCAGCTCGCCCTGGCTGGGTAGTCCTTTATAAAATTGCACGTCTCAGTTATTCAGATAACTGGCTTAGTTGGGAAATTTTCAAATGGTTGTCTGGGAGTAGCGCACGAGAAGAATTAAATTTTTGGTTAAAGCAGCAGGTGGGAACGGCATTTTGGTTTCATTATTACAAAGAATGGGTGCTAGTAACGTAGGATGCCTGATTTTTTTTTTTTTTTTTAAATAGACTATTGTGGATTGGAGAGGACAAAACTAACAAGATGACATAAAGTTTCCAGTCTTGGTACCTTAAAGAAAAGTTATGTATTTATTACAAAAGGCGACGATAACTGGTCTAGAAGCAATGAAAAGGACCTTTGAAGATCATGACTAAGTGAGCAAAAGACAGAAAAAATAGTCAATAGAAGCAAAATACGATGACTTATCTACGTGGTGATACTTGACTTACTAATTCTAATAACAATTTCTTTTTTGACTTAAAGTTTTTACAATTTTATAGCCATGTTCTTGCTCTACTCCCTCCCTCTGATAGCCGCATGTATAAATCCCATGCAGGCTGAAAGTGCAAGTGCGAATGGTTTAGCGATTCTAGAATGGGTATTAATGTTCCGCAGCATCACGCATTACGCATCGGGTAACGATTGATCACATCTTGAGGTCTTTTTGCTATTGTACTAGGACTGAGAATGTGGAGACGCTACTCGAGTCAGACAGCGAGGGTTCATAAAACGCCTATTCCTACAGCTTTCACAAGAATACATGCGGCATACGTATGCATATGCGATGTACATATAGGTACATAAGTACATATGAATACCGCCACCGATCAATCGATAGTTTTTCTTAATACTCATTTTTCTTAATACTCAACATTACCACCTACCCCATTGCTAGTTTTTGAGCCGTCGGTGTAGAAATGAATCGACTTGTCTTCTTAGAGTACACAGTCCCAGACTGATCTGGGAGGGATGGTTAAATCAAAGTTCTTGTTAAAACTTAGCTTTGGTGTGGTTTAGTCTGTTTCTGGGAGAAATTTTGACATTTTTCAAAATGGAGACATGGCCAAAATCTTTATTAGACCACTGTGAGGTTGCTTTGAGGCGGATGGCTGCACTAGCTGCCATTTGTCTGCCGAATATGCCGAGGGGTGATAAATGAAACAAAGTGTCCAGAACAGCAGAGGGAGTCATTCCACGCGTAACACTGAACTTATTTCATAATCCACCCTATAATTCACGGGTATGGAGTGAAATTACTGCTTTCGTCTAGACTCTAGAGCAAGCAGGAGTGACGTCCGGAACAGAAAGGCAATCGACATTAGAATGGCAAGAGATCACAACCGATGCCGTGGAAAATGTTTTCATGTCATGGAAGAACAGAACGTGGCTTTCGGAAGATACCTGAAGAAGGATTGATGAGAAGGATGGTGAAAGACCAAGGAGATTCTGTTCTTAATTAGGATCAACTTAATTGAGTTTCACCAATGATTTCCACAACAGGGCTTGGAAATTCATTGTAACTCACGCAGCAAGACGCAGTCTGACGTCCTGCTGTAATAGCGAAATGTCTCTGAATAATATTCACTGTTTTTATATTGCGTTTTCGCAGTCATGAAGCGCTGAACCTGATTGTGTAATCACCGGGAATTATTATCTGGGCATTATGATGAAAACAATAAGTTTTACATTGGGGTTTTACATTTTAATTTTGTTGTTATATGTCCGACAGCTACACCTTCCAAACAAACTTTCAGCGGCTTTTCTCTTAACACAGTTGCAGTCTCTAGTTACTGAAGGTGTGTCTAGACGTTGAACGCTAAATTTATTTTTCTGAACAAAGCACAATTCTTTCTCCCTTGGACAATTGAATTATGAACTAGCCTGAAACCAACAATTTATCAAAATACACGTTTGATCCACGAAAGGTTCTCCAGCTTTAATGGAGATCTTAGCCATATAAACCTTAAGTCGATTTTTCGTGATAAATTCACATCTTCAAATGTAAAGCCCTTCGTAGATAATATTCGAAATGTATTGCATCCTTTGCATTTTTGGTTGCTTGTAACTCTCTAAGGTTCAAACATGATCAGCATACTCCCAAATTATAGGACTTGCACGTTCCGGATATCGTATAAACTCTAAGGTTAGGTTAGATGGCTGGCCCCCTTCAAACAGGGATACACTTGGACCAGATTGGACCATTGTGATACCACGAGAAAAATACTGGTTTACCAGCACCAAGAACTAAGAGTATATCGCCGAGTGCGTTGAGATGGGTGACCGTATCGGTAGCGACCTTATGTATTGAACCACTTTGACCCGGAGATAAAGTTTCTCATCTTCCGAGTTGGAATAGATCGTGAAGATCATCATAGAAGTGTACCCCAAGGGTTTTCCTTCTTAATTGTGCAAGGGCAGGGCAAGTGCACACTATATCGGTTGAAGTTTCCTTCTCCTCTTAGTATCTACAGCTTCTATAGAAATCATTGAAGGGGACCCCTAATCTGAGTACATGTCTGCCCATCAACCAATGAACCCTTACTACATATGAATGTTGATTTCATACAGTGTCTTCTTCTTCTGTTTTTTAGAGAACATACATAAATGTATCCTTCTTGATATGGCTTTACAGAATTGAGCTCCAAATAAATTTCATTGTCATTAAGAATTGTTATACTGCCGATGATGTTAAGCAAGAGTGCCCCTTAAAAACACTCTTCCATCCTCTATCATCTATTGAAGCCTACATATATATTCCAATGTGTTAAAACTATTATTATTGCCGCACCTTCACAACGCATTGTAATGAAATTTCAATCGCGGCGCAACTTTAAGCGTCGAGACTTATTTTAATATCCTTCAAACGGATTTGAGTAACTCACATACCTAAAGTCAGAAGAATTCCTTTCATGTATTTAAATCAATGAAGAGTAATTGACAAGGTAAAAATCAAAGTGTGCCGGCGCACATTATTAACACAACCCCAATCAGACACCTACCTTTAATGGCATCATTTACCAACTCTCATTATATCCGTTCCACAAAACCCTCGTCAATTGACGACCATAAAACGTCAAAGTGTCATCCAAACCAAATATACCAAAAATCAAACATCTCTCCCTATGTCTCTCTCTCTATTGGAGGGAAAATCTCGATTAAACGTCGATAACACTTAAAAAAGAAAAAAATTAATCATACAAGCCCTAACACACATACCTTGATTAAAATCGCCAACAGCTTATCGATCTGTAGCGGTGTATGGAAACAACGACGTTCGCGATTACCACCGCCACCAAAACCGAACAGCTCATTGCGATTGTTGTGGAGGGCAAGTGTGGACTGCATGAAATTGCCAATAATTATTTGCACATCACCACGCAAAATTGGATCCGAATGATTGTAAAAGAGCAACACATCGGATAGAATTTGCTGCTGGCCCTCCTGCTGGATGTCATAGCTGTCACTGCCAGGAGCATCGTCATTGCCCGGCTGCTTGTTGAACAAATTCAATTTTTCTGCAGCGGATTTTCCAATCGATATATCTCTTAATTGCGATGTTTTTGGTTGTACTGCATCCACCACTGATACTGCACTCCTCACGCTGCTGCGACTTGGTTTAGATTCAATTATTTCCGATTTCGAGAGAATTTGTTCGAATCGCTTGTGATTGCGCTTTGGTTTTGGCGACCTTTCCTGCTGCTTCTTCGGCCCGCCTAATTCGGCAAATAATAATAACGGGTCCGCGCTCCTGCTCAGCGGTTGATTGAGGAAGTCATCTGTGGTGCTCTGACCAAAGTGGTCATCCTTAATTTCCAATGGAAGCAGATTCCCCGCCTCGAATTCGCACAATTGCGGGAACTCCCCCAGCCTACAGTCATCGGTTAGGTGCTCAAAGTCCTTTCCAACGTTGGAACTACTACTAGTTTCACTACTATTATTGCTGCTATGTCCCGCTGCCAATTGCTCGTCTTCCTCAGGGATCTGCAGGGCCAACTGTGTCCGCCTGATCTCTGCAGCACTTATCTCCAAGGGAAGGCGCAGCACCTCCGGCATTATACGAGCGCAATTGGCGATTACATTCAGCGAAAGATGCTTTATGGACACTCGAATTGCTGTATCCGATTGTAGACCACCTCGTTGGCCGGTCAGTAAAAATTTCACTGCTATGAAACGTGATGTATAGTAAATAATGGTTTGATCGTAAATCGTTCCAACGTTAAGTTGCATTGACTGCTCTGCACTGCCATCCACCTCGTCTCGCTGTGACTTTGTGACAGAGGACTCCTCCTCATCATCGCTGCCGTCACTAGTGTTTCGAGTATTTGTGTTGTCCATGAGTAGGGCTGTTGATGCTGTCGCCGATGTACTAGATAATGCATCATCATTGACCCCTGCACTTGCGGTTACACCGCCACTATGATGTGATACCATTACTAAATCTTGTTCATTTCTGGAGCTCGAGCTATTGGTCGGAAGTGATACGTGACTGCCCAGAGATATATGGCTATTTATGGATTCCAACGAGAGATTATCTGTGTCTTCTTGCGGTTGATGTTGCAATTTGCCTTGTGGAGAGTTTATTGCAGTGGCATCTATTAGCGGCGGTAATGGCGTCGACTTGGGGGTGGAACGAAAAAGTTTTGTCATGGATTCTGAAAAGGAGAGAGGAAACGGAATTTAAAACAGATAAAACTAATGGACAACATTAACAAGTTGCGTGTATTCTGGAAACAACCAAAAGAAATCATTACCCCAGATGTACAGCTGAACTACTGCCCTAAATGAAAGAGTTTTAAGACAATTCCGGATGTAGAGTTGGAGAAATGAGTGGAAAGCTTACGTGTGTGGATGCCATTTCTTCTAGGGTCTAGGATTGAGTTTTTACATTTTAAAAATGCATAGATGAAGACTGCGGAAGTGGAAGCCTCGCACTTAAGGCATTGGTTGAAGGTCAAATGAACATGCACTCTTAAAGATGTGGGGCAAATAATGAGAACTATTCGATGGCTTAAAAGGAAACCTTGAAAAGTGAAATACCGTTCGCGTAAAAAGTCTTTAAAGATGTCCGTAGAAGACGTGAACTCTAAGACCTTCAGAATTCAAAGATCAAGAAGAAATGTGAGTTTTAGTGGCGTACCAGTACGAAATTCAAATTACAGAGAGTGGAACTTAAGTTGCTGAGAGAGTACACATGGTAGTATGGTACGTATGGTAGATTACACGTGTAGCTACGCGATAGGAACTCAGTTTTGAAAAATTAAAATACACGAAATGTATCTGATCCAGCCGAAGAGTGTTGCGCCGCATACAACACAGATGAGGAAGAAGCAATGAGTTCGAGAGTTGCAAGACGCATTTCATGGCTCAAACCGGGAAAGTTCGATACCCTTGCTCCTATAGACTTGCCACCTTTACAAGGACAAACCAAACCCACATTGCGGGTCAAAAAGTCGAAATCGGTCAAATATGATTTAAAACTCAAGTTAATGAAGGGGATGCCGCCTTAGGACCAGTGGGATACCCGGAGTTCTAGAAGGAACACCGACCAGCCATTCACTTTCAACACGGTACTTGAGCAGGCCTGGGAGTATGCCAAACTTATCTAGTTGTTTTAAAGATTAAGAGAAAGCATGTGATCAGGTCCTTTGAGGTAAACTTTGGAGTGTACTGCAGGAGTGTTGGATTGACGTTTATTTTCTGAAAGCCATTCTGTGTAAGTGCTGTGTTCGGATGAACAGCGTCAAATCGACTCTTTTTACTGTGGGCGTTGGACTTCGCCAGGGAGAAACGGTTCGAATTGGCAGACTTAAAGATAAGCCACCAGCCAATGTACACAGATATAACTTTGCGGTAGTCAAGGACTTTGTCTACCTAGGTATGTAGGGAGGTAAGGTGGCCCCGTCCATGCGAGGCACGAACACGTAGGCCAGAGAAGGCCCTTTGTGCTACCACTGGGATCTACCCTAGGTGTCACTCCGGCTAATGAAACCATTTAAGGCTCTTGATAAAGCTGAAGACAGTTTTGATATCAGTATGTGATGATTCGCCCAGATTGTCGAAGTGGTAGGTTCCTAGATAGAGCTTCCTTCTTTGGGACAGGGCAGGACAAATGCAGAGAAAATGGAGAATCGTTTCCTCCTCCTCTTCGGCCCTGCAGCTCCTGCAAAAGTAATTTGCAAAGAGGCCCATCCTTTTAGCATGAAGGCCAATGAGCGACCTATTGAACAAGATGAGACTTTTAGATCGAGTGAGGCTTAACAGAGGCCATAACTCTCTGGAAATGCGGCATATGGTGCCGTTTCTCCATCTCTGGTTTGCCTTGCTGATCGCGTCGTACTCTAAGAGTAATTTACATGTAGCGAGTGGAATACCTAGATTCCTCCGTTCTGGTAGGACCTCTAGAGTAGTACCACGTTTGGCGAGTTCGTCGGCCTTACAATTCCCTGGAATGTCCCTATGACCACGTACCCAGCATAGGTGAATGTTCAAATGTTCTGCCATCTCAATTAGAGACGAGCGACAATCTGAGGTAGCTTTTGATGTAAATGTTACTGATTCCAGAGATTTTACAGCAGCCTGGCTGTCGGTATAAATTATGATGTCCCTGGAGGATATCACATGATGCCTAAGCCAGGATAAGGCTTCGTTGATCGCCATAATTTCCGCCTGAAAAACGCTACAATGATCGGAGAGACGGAAGGAGATGCTCAAATTGAGCACTTCGGAGAAAACACCACCACCCACTCCGTTCTCGGTTTTGGAACCGTCGGTGTAGAAGTGAACGGAGTGCTCGTCTATGATATCATCATTCTACCAAAAACCACTCGGGAGGGGTAGACGTCCGAAAGTTGATATTGAAGTTCAGCTTAGACGGTGTATAGTCGGTGTTTTCCGGGATGAATGCTTAGGGATCCAAGATCGAGGAGTGGCCAATATGGTTATTTGACCATTGAGAGGAGGCCTTCAGTCTGAGGGCTGCGCTAGCAACTGATTGCTTGCCAAAAATATCCAAAGGAATCAGATGTAGGAACACATCCAGTGCCGCGGATGGTGTGGTCCTTAGTGCTCCGCTAATGCAAATGCCAGTTGGTCTTTGCACTTTCCCCAAAAGGTCACGGTGTAGGGCTTTTTCTAAGGCCATCCACCAAACGATCACCCCATATAGAAGTATAGTTCTGATAACGGACGCGTAGAGCCAGTGCGTAGTACGAGGTTGCAGGCCCCATTTTTTACCAATGGCTTTCCTGCAGCAGTACAGCGCCACAATGGGTTTTTTAACGCGTTCAAGAGTGTTGGCTTTGCAGTTTAGTTTACTGTCAAAAATGAGACCCAGAAATTTAGCTTCTTTAACAAAGCGCAGGTTTTTTTGTCGTTTAGAGAGGGCGGGTGAAGAGGACTTATTCTAACTCTCAGACCACTTTTAGCTGCCCATCTTGAAAGTCTACCTAGCTTCCGCTATCAATTCAGACAATGACACCAGCGCTGAGATCAAACGAGAATAACTCTTGCCAATCGCTGTTTCTTTGGGCTAAGAAGGCCATTGAGTAGCAAAGCCCTCTATCGAACTACTAAAGTGATCCTGTATAAGACCTACATAAATCGTCCCAGTCCTGCTGTACGGCGCTGAGGCATGAACTCTGTCAAAAGTGGATGAGGTTTCCAGAGGAAAATTCTTCAGGTGATTTTCGGACCCGTCTGCAAGAAATTAACCAAAACGGTTATGGAGAGTGGATGGACCAATGTTCCGGCCCAGAAAATCTTAGAATCTACCCGCAAGGATGGCGCAGAAGGGAACTGGAAACAGCTGGCTAAAGATCAAGAGGCTTGTTGGTTGAGGCTCAACTCCACCCCGGACTGTAGCGCCACCTTAAGTAAGTAAGTTCAAGCCTGAATATGTAACGTATAGCATCATCACACACAACTTAGTCCTCAGAGTCGTTCTGATCATATTAAAGATCATAGATCCTTAAAAGAAACTCTTACTGCGAAATCCCTGGAGGGAGCATGAAAAGTGAACCAACTAGGCGATTAATTTTAACATCTTTCGATTCAATTCCTTGATTATTTGTACAGTGTGGGTAGTACTACTTAATCGTTTCCCCCCAAAAAGCGTATCCTGCATTTCTCCACACATTTACAAAGCACTCGGATCATCTTTTCAAATGTAAACCAAAAGAAAACTAGCACACGTAATTTACAATGCTATGTCAAGAGACAAAAGGCACTTTCTATTTGCATCGATAACAAGAAACCTCTTGAGGAAAAACCTCTCCAAACAATCAATCACTGTTCCGCAGGCACAAACGATAACAACATCGCTTCACTGCGTAATTTCAACGGCACACAAGAAAATTATTTCAGCGTTCTCTTGATAAAACATCAATGCTGTCAACGTCATCGCACATTATCTCGTCCTTACCGACAACTAATCACCTATGAACTCCTTCATTCATATATTGACATTCATCTTCATGCCTGGAATCATCATTTGTTCGGTTCATTTCGTTCATCTTCCCTTCTCGTCAACAACGACGACTACGACGACTACGACGACGACAGAATTATGTAAATATGTCACCAGATCGGAGAGAGCAAATTTAAAAGTCAACTCGAAGGATGCACAACCAGCCCCAGTGCGGGTGAATTTATAGAACAAAACCACTGCACTCGAACCAAAAATAAACTGTCAACTTAACAGAAATACAAACTTAAATTGATCCTAGGTAATCCTGGAAAGAGAAAGAGGGAAGCTCACCTGCACTTGAATGCGAGAGTAAATTGTTGAAGAATGAACCAATTGTATCACTCGACTTGCTGCCATCGCTCCCTTTGCCACTGCTACTGTTGACACTCGTCGTCGTCATCGTCGTTGCTGCCAACGTCGTCCTCCTCAATAAAGATGATGCTCCTCCAGTTAAGGACGGAATTACCCTCGACGTCGATTCCACATCCTTGTTGTCTGAATTATTATTATCGTGCTCACCGCTGCCACCGTCACCGCTACCGCCACCGACACTACCAATGCCGCTGCTGCCACCGATTGTGATTTCAGATTCGAAATCAATGCTATTGAATGATTCATTGTCGATGTCACTCAAAAACTGTGATTTGTCATCGCACGAGCCACCACCCCCATCTCCTTCGGCGTCACCTTCGCCCTCAATCAGCAGGTTGACATTAACCGTCACTGTCGGTGCTGCTGCTGCTGCTCCTGGTGCTTTCATGCCCGTCTGTGGTGGGAGTTCTGTCGTCGACGACAACGACAAATGGGAATCATCTTGGAGCGGTTCATTTACTTCCAACAGGGTAGTAAAGCCATCATCGTCATCGTCGTCGTCGTCGTCATCATCATCAATAATACGGTGATGATGTTGATCATCCCTATGATTCTTAAGTTGTAACTCATCGTTAACGGGAGTGCTTGTTGGACTGAAGACTCCGAAGCCAGCTACCCTGTCGACTGATATTCCCAAGTTACTTCTGTTCTTCTTGTTATTTACTTTGGTATTTCCATTCCCTTGGTTCTTTCTGTCATCCCAGTTCGCATCAAGAACCGCGCTACTTGTGATGGTTGTCCTTGCGCTGGGATGAAGCTCCCGCTGGTGATGTCTCCGTGGGGGTGGTGTTGGATGCGAGGGTGCTCCCAGAGACGACGACAACGTTTTTTCTATTCCTAATTTGAATGCATCTCTAATAGTTTCTTCCTCCACTGCTGTTGTCATCGCCGTCGCCATCGCCATAGTCGGCGGCATCTTATGTTTATTCAATTCGCATCCACCACCATCATCATCAGCATCAGCAGCACCTAGCAGACTCGTACTGCTGCTGGGACTCGCGGCAGGCATCCAGTATCTTCGCTGCTCCGCTGCCGCCCTCATCGACATGGATGACTTCAATGGGGATGCAACTGTTGACGCCGTCATCACTTCGGATGCTCCTCTTGGTGGAGCAGCGCTCACGTTGCACGTAATTTGGAAATTTTTCAATTGGAATATTTGATTTTTTAATGATTTCCTCTTTCTTAGGTATTCATTGTGGTGCAGCTGGTGATTGCACAGGAGATGCTCAAGTGTTTTTCCAGCGGCGGATGTCCCCGTCCCGTCCAAGGACTGCAAAATTGAATTGATAACCTCGAGAGAGGCATTTATAATAGAATGACTGCAGCTGTGGTTCGTGTTGAGTAAATGTAAACAAAAATCGTAAATTTCGATAATTTGCTTGGCATCCTGAATGTTACAATTGTCGTCATTCTTGTTACTGCTGCCAGTACTGCTGTTCCTGCGGTAAACGTTGTTGCCTCGACTTTCCTCTCGAATAATTATTGGCAAGAGGATGCGAAGGAAGCCCAAAGTGCCTAGAAGGGTGTTCGTGTTTTGATGGTCGTCATTGAGAAGAATATCTGTGAAGGAAATAGAAAGAAAAATATTATTCTAGAGTTTACAGCAAATAAATCGTTAAAATTTGCGTAAATGGATGGATGTAACTGAAGTGGATGAACCAGTAGATTTCCTCGTGAAGCTTAACTAACCTAAATTTCATAAAATTTACAAAGTGCATTTGCGTTGGTTTGATTCCAGAAGCGAAAGTGGTTTATCTTCCGCCACTCCGACTATAGGAAGAGATTAATATTTCCGTTCCCAAATTTGATTGCAAGTTTGTAAAGAACGGTTGGGTTGAGTTGGATTGCTTGAATGGAAAGCATTCGCTCTGTCCTAAGATAAATTGAGGTCCTCTATGAAAAGCAGCAGAGTTTAGAATAAACTTGATGATGTTAGGTGGTGCTACCGATCTTACCGATAACAAAATCTCTCTGAGGAATGCTGAGGAAGTCTTCCGTTGCTTCATGCATCTGCATAAAGGGTGCTTTGAAAAAAAAAACCCCCTGCTGCACTGGAGGTAATGCTCCATCTGCTTCCTGTTGACATCTTTGGGAAGCTAATGGCAGTTAAAGGAGCATTAAGGCTCAGGGAATCCTCCCAGCTAGGTCACTCCAGGATCCTTAACGGCAACAGTACTATTCCTAGTAGAACGGACTACGTTGTCCCCTATATTCACTTCAACGTCAGGTACAAGTCTCGGATTCTTAGTAGAAGCTCTTGGGAATTCGGTACAGTTTTAAACGATTCCACGCTAGAAATACTCATGGATGGATCCAAGACAGCGGGTGGTACGGGGGCTGGAGTCTTCTCCAATGCACCTGGCTTAGCCATCACCACGCGACTTCTGGATCACTGTAGTGTGTTTCAAGCGGAAATTACGGCAGTCTGCGAAGCGGCGGCTTGGCTTTCAATTAATGCGATAGATTGTAGCGCTATTGTACTGCATAGATATTCAGGCAGCTATTAAAGCTGCCAACAATACGATCAAGGTTAGTGAAGCAATGCCGCAGATCTCTCAACGAGATTGCAGATAGTTGCGACGTAACCCTGTGTCTCAGGACACAGGGACGTTCCAGGCAACTGCACAGCGGACAAGCTGGCAAAAGAGGATGCAGGACGTCATCTCTGGGGGAACCCTCTGCGCCTATCGAATCGAATCAAATCGAAGTTCGTCCTTGATACAGATGCCAAGAGACTGGCAAGCCATAGGTGGCACAACATCATCACTTATCTCCTTTTAAAACAAATCTGGCCTAACCTGGATTTAAAGAAGACGAAGAGATTTTTGTCCACGAACCGGAAAAATCTAGGTTCACTGGTTCTAGCACTCCTGCTTACCGGACATTGCTTGATGCAGGCATGCACTTAGACTGGAGGTCCCCTCCAACGATTTCTGTAGAAGTTGCAGGGACGTGGAGGAAGAGGAAACTACGACCCACCTGCTGTGTACATATCCTGCTCTTGCGACACTAAGAAGAAAAACCCTCGGGGAATACTTCTATGATGATCTTAATGATCTAGCTGAACTCGACATCCAGTTGATAAGAAACTTCATCTCTGGGACGAAATGATTTAAATCTTACGGTTAACATCGCTACGATTGCCCACCTTCGTTGTACTTATGTATACTACATGGTCTGGTTCCCTGGAGCCGGTAAGCCGGTTTTCTTCGTCGTGGTATCACAATGGGCCAATCTGGCCAAAGTCTGTCCCTGCCTGAGCGGGGACAGCCACCTAACCTAACCAAACCTAACCTTCCGCTGGTCAGTAAGTCAAAACATAGGCCAACTACAGAGAACTTTCAAAATTTAAGAAAGAAGGTGTTAGGACGCTATTGAGTTTCTTTTCAGACCACTGCAGCTGTAGACATCACATCAGATCATTCCTTAGACTTCCGACTTGGATCTGATCATGAAAGTCTTAGATGCGCAAGTCTGGTGTTTATTTAAAAATGTATATTAGAAATGGTTCGCTGCTATGAAGCTGAACTGATGATCATCCAAGATCAAAATGGTATCGTCTACGCTACATACAGAATGTATACATACTTCACAGTTTTTTTTAACTTTAAACCACCTATCAGCACCTTTGTGATCCTTTTAAAGTTTCAACCATTGATTCGTTACACATTTCCTGCTTCCCAGGCAAACAAGACTCCTTAATAACGATGTTCTTTTCCGTTTGATTTTCCTGCAGTAACTTCGAACCCTCCGAAAGGCCTTGTAATGAAATCAACGCTTTCTAGACGTCTACGAAGTTTCCCCCAGCAAACCAAAATAAAATAAATTATTTACTTTCAATTCAACATTCCACTGAAAGTACATCAGACAGGTCTTGAGAAAAAAAAATCAATCATCCAAATTCCTTGTGTTGGTCCTTTCGCAGCCAGAAAGAACTCCCCTTCCAACTCCGAACTAACAGCATACATACTCGTACTTCGAAGCAAATAAAAAAAAATATGATTATGAGTCCAAATTAGGTAGATATTCCTCTTTGATACTATCATCTTCACCATCAAGGAAGTGAGTAATTGAATCAGAATAAAAATTCCCAAGAAGTACCAGGAATTCCGCTACAAAGGACTCATCATTTAGTTTAAATTCAATTCACCAGCTCTGAGTTGGACAAGAAAAAAAAAAACAGAATCGCATTCAAATACCCGTAGAACTTTTAACGATGTGTGCATTTGAATTCTTTCGCAGGACACTGGACCGAAAATATTTACATCCCTGTGGTCCTGTTTTTTTTTTTTTGACGGCCGGCCAACAGAATATGTATCTCTGTATATGCCTCCATTAGCCATCAACGTCGAGAATGTTGTTAAATTGTTCATGGCCAACTGTAGGGCTGGATGAAAACGGAGACTGTCACGCTCTTGTTTGCAGCGCGGCTGGAGTTTTATTTTCTACCCTCAGTACATCACTCTGTGGGCGCTCCACAAAATGTAAGCTACTAGCACCAAGGCAGCGAGTTGTTGCAGTTTGTTTAAGTTTTCCTGTCTAACTGAAAGCCAAACATAAAAGTTTTGCGGCGGCTTTTCAAATTAATTGATACACCAAAAAGTTTCCAAGGCAGCACACGAGGTGAGGATGGATGATGATGATGAGCAAAGCAGAAAGGGGTTGACTTGACTACACAGTGCCAAAAGAATTCCTGCACTGAAATTAATTGAGTAACAGAGTTGTGTGCACAAAGTGTTTCGTGGATCTTGAGTGTGTGGCATCTCAATTAGAGCCTGAGTTACGGCACGATGCACGAAGAACTTTAAGCATAGTTTAGGGGGAAGAATGCGTTCGTTTGGGTCCTATATGTGGAGGGAAATTCTTGTACGCGCACAAGTTTGAAGGTCAACTTTGCGGTGCGGATGTTTGACGAAAGTTGTTAGAGGCTTTCAAGAGGCTTTGTGGATTTTCTTGGAGACAATTTGGTTTAAGTTGTTCAAAATTCTTATTTGGTCGCATTTGAAGTTTGCCATGATATACATGGAGGAAGTTATTTTGAAAAAGATTATGGGGACTCGTTTAAACTAATAGTGCTATCGTCATGTCACTAAGGGGATGTTTTCTTGCGGCAAAGAAGAAGTCTAAAAAAAAACAGTCCAAATTATGGGTGCCAGAAATTTCAATCTCAAAATCTCAGGATGAGATAATATTTTCGTACGTAAGAGAGAAAAAACCGTGTAAATATTCAATCAGCACCAGTTAACTCTAATCAAACGGAAGTGAGTTCAGTCCCGGCCAGGACCACTGTTGCCAGTCGCTTCAAGTGAAATTCCCCATCACAGACCTTTTTCCCCATTTTTTTCTGGTCACATTCCCCATGGATTCCCCACAAAAATTTTTCAAAAGCAGTTTTGGTAGTTAGTAGGTATAACTTTAATTAAAACCGAAAAATAAAACAGTTTTGTATGTATTTACACTAATAAAAATGTTGAGTAAATTGACTGCTCCTTACAAATCGAGTTTTCCACCAAAGGTTCCAATGGAAAATCCAAATGTAGTTAGAATGAACAAATGCATGCATATGGCTCATTTTCTAATCACGCATAGGAGTATATGACCTGCTACCTGCGCATGAAGAATGCATGCGTGTAAGTTAAATTTACGCATAGATATTAACACGTCATGCTCCTTTCTTATTGCTTTGTAACTCAATTAGAGTTATTAATTTTTTTTCCCATGTTTTGTTCTACAAGCAAGAAGATTCCCCATTTCCCCCTTCATCAAATTCTAGACTGAAATTCCCCACGAAAAGGGGAATTCTCCACGAACTGGCAACACTGGCCAGGACAGTCACCTTACGTAACCTAACTTAACTTTCCATATCCATACTAATATTATAAATGCGAAAGTGTCTCTGTCTGCCACGTTTTCACGGCTAAACCGCTGAACCGATTTCGATTGGAACGGAGATAACTGAAGCCTAGGGAATGAACATAGGCTAAACTTTTTCAAAATCCTCCCACTGCCACGCCCATTTTTCGAAAAACACATTTTTTTTGAGTAATTTTACAAGGAACTCGAAAAACTTACTTAAGCAAACGTGTAGGTATTCATTTACTCTACAAATAATCCTGAATAGCCACGCCTACTTTCTAGAGACACTTTCCATAAAATAACTGTTTTTTTGTCATTTGCCTTAAAATATCAGTTCTGGCGAACAGTAATTGTTGAAACTCGGAAGTAAAACTCGAGGATGCTGTAGAGCACACTTTCTATCCACTAGGAAACCCAACTCACATCCTCAACCTTAAGGTTGCTGTTCAATCCAAACCATCCGAAACTGTGCAGTTGAAGACGTTGTACCAGCATGGAATCGAAGCCAGAATTTTCACAAACGTCAATCAGGGAAAAAAACTGTCTTCATCCCCCGCATTCCTCCGAACCCATCAGACCACCACTTTGAGTTCAAACGTCTGCAATTTTTCGTTGAGTTTTAAAACACCCTGAACGTCAATAAGCTACGGGAAAAGAGCTTGAACGCGGATAATGTGGATCTGAAGAGTGACCGTTTTTCCCATAGCAGTCTGGTCATCCCGGAGCCAAAAAGAAAACCCAGGAATGTTGTTTACAGTATAATGCGACGTGATGTTCAAAAAAGGACAACAAAGTTGGACTTAACGATTTTAAAATGTAAAACACTTTTATCGGTACAATTAAAGATTAACAAAGCCTTAACCTAACTCATCATGTTATAATTGTCACAGACATGCGTCTATTACATTGCATGTTCATCATCGATACGGACCTTTACTTGATTGTAGCTAAAGCACGGAAGCCACAACTTTGAAATAGAGTTATGTGAGGGTACGAACGTCAAATGTCCATTGCAGGCGGCTTCGTCCAGTTTCCCTTACACGCTCGACACACCTAACGCCGCCAGCTAACGCCAAATGGTTTGGACCCATTTGTTTAGTAATTCAAAGTTAGGAAAGTCGAGAGTGGAGAACTTTTGCCCAAAACTGTTTTTTTAGCTCAAGAAGATTCAGAAGTGAAGTCTTTTATTACTAAGGAGAGGTGATATAAGACGGGTGTTCTCCTTGTATGTCGAGTGCAATCATCATCATTTTCCAATGGCCCGCTTATCCACTATGAAATTCGGGGGTTAAGGGAGCTTAAGTGGACTCTCTAAATTTCCCGATCTTCTGCCATCGATTCTAAATCACCTGATGGCACGGATTCCATGGCACGTCTTGGAAACCGAGTGGGGGACATGCGTTTTACGTCCCCAAACCATCGAAGTATGGACCTCTCCGTTCGAAGAAGTAGCTGCTCGACATTGAGTGCCTCGCGTACTCTCGTGTTCCTAACCCGATCTCGACGAGTCACCCCAGCACAACAACGAACAAATCTCATTTCGGCAGCTTGTATCCGCGATCTTATTCTTTCGGTCATTACCCAAACCTCATGGACATAGGTGAGGGTTCGGAAGAAACACTGAATTAAAGAAAGACAACTTAGCTTCGATGCTGAGTTCGGCCCTCCTGATAACAGATTGACCAAGCTGCCTCAAAATTTCCCGTCTTTCAGAGCTTTAATAGCCAAAGTCAACTCCTCTACGGTGGGACTATTCACCGCCCTACACAAAACCATGAGTCTGCTATCCTCAGTCCCCTCATCGGGATTGAACACCTCCGAAAAGTGCTCGCCCCATCTGCGCAAGATGTCCTTCTCATCGGAAAGAAGTACACCATCTTTGGATTTGACTTCCTTCCTCTGAGACGGCGGATGGTCAGCCAGAACACCTTGTTTGCAGATCTGTGAACACGGTCAAATTTCTCACCGAACGCCTTCCAAGACTGCTTCTTAGGTGCTTTAACAGCCAGCTTGCAAGTTCTTCGCGCCTCCATGTACTGATTTCGAGAAGCTGAATCCCCCAAGTGTATCCACCTTGAAGGCTTTCTTCTTCTCATTGATGGCTTCTTGAGCTCCGGCTGTTTAAAATCACGCAGTTCTTTTCTCACACCGAGCCGCTTCACTCCACAAACATTTCCTACAGAGGCAATGACTGCTGTTGAAAATACCCGCTATTCTTCCTCCACATTTATCGGAACAGTTGAAATTTGTTCAAACCTTTCAGATACCTGCCGTGCAAACTCCTCCCGTATCACATCGTTCTCATCGTTCTCCCACCGTACACGTGTCACCAGACTTGATTTAAGTTTTGGTAGAAAAGGTACTTCATCGTTGAGATACAATTTGCACAACTAGTGCAATGATCCACAGAAGTGTGGGTTACGCATACTCCACTGACGAACTTCCTAACTACAAAAATTAGTTTGCTACGGAGACCTAACCGCTCGTAGTGACCAAGTGGAACATCAACTTCGAGTTTTCTCCTCTGATAAACCTTCCTACGTTTACTCCCAGTTTAGTGTTCCGATCCAATACTCTTTACCAGGTAAGCTGGTGCCATAACATCGTCACATAATCTCTACCGGCACAGTACCTCTCGTTACCTATTCAACGATAATGTGTTTCTATTGATTATTTCTTAAATTCGTGTTTTTAGCTTGGCACGGGCCCACAAATTAAATTTAAATATTCCAAAATCGCAATCAATTTTTAATTAATCACCGTATCTAACGCAGCAAATTGAAATCCAACTCCAACTGTTGTAGGAAGGCAGCTTTGCATTTCGTATTTCAAAACGTTATGCCCGGATCGTGTTAATAGAAAATTCTGCATGCATTTGTTCTGCATCTGTGGGAAATGCAAAATTCAATTTGCATTGTTGCCTTTGGCGTTTTGTAGCGAAATCATTAAAACACGACACGAGATATTAGATATTCCGTAACGAATAACAACACAAACACGTGAATATGACATTACATTTTTAATTAACTTTGGACGAGGTTTTGTTGGATTTTACAGCGACTGTATGCGAAAGTGTTTGTTGTCAGAAAACTTTAAATAATTACACAAGAACATCATCCTTAAGATCAAACGAATAAATAAATTACCAAATCTATAGAGATGTTAAACCGTGCACATCCTTTGGGGACAGTCAGACCGCCTTTAGCAGTGCCTTCTATTCGCTAGTTTTAAAACTACTCGTACAATGATCAACACTATACGTCATCATAATCTTCCAATGGCTCGCTTATCCACATTTGCCGATCGTCCGCCATCTACTCTAACTCATCAGGGGCTATCCCCATACAGGTAGAGGTGAGATTTCGGACTTGGTGAAGACATCTCATCCTAGGCCTACCCAGGGGACGCCTGCCCGATGGTACGAATTCCATGGCACGTCTTGGCAACCGAGTTGGGGACATGCGTTTGACGTGCGAGTCACCCCAGCAATACAACGAAGAAATCTCATTTCGGCAGCTTGTATCCGCGGTCTTATTCTTTCTGTCATTACCCAAACCTCATGACCATAGATGAGGGTCGGAACAAACACTGAATTAAAGACCGACAACTTAGCGTTCGTCCCTTCTGATGGTAGGAGCAATACACTATACGTAAACCAGCAAAATTTGTCTAGACAGAAGTATAAGTTTCAGCTGGCAATTTTGCACGGTCTCCAACTGCTAAGACTGCTACCTAGCATAAACCAAATTTATTTCATTTCATTCATAATTTGCATCACAATTCAGCAACAGCGACTGAAAGAAAAAACGGATGAAAACTGAAGAAGATTAATATTCCAAAAACCAAGTTCCGGACATAAGGATATCGAAACTGCCGACGAGCATGCTAGACCGATTTTCTTTCATGATTTACCAACTAGCCACCTAATGCTATAGGCCGACTAATGAAAACCTCACGAGTAGTTCTACAAAATGGAGTTTAGCAACCACATTTTGACTGTGAAGATAATAAAATACGAGATGTCAAGAAATTCTCACACTAAAGCTGGGGAACCACGGTCACATATAAATGCCATTCTCGCGATGAGCGAATACCGGTGGATGGGGCTGCGTTCCAGAGTGCGCTTATGAATTCAAATATTTTTGAATTCCGCACTCATTCCCGGAATGTCATTCATGAGCGATCGTGCTTAAGCCAGGGGCTCAATTCCGCAAGGGTGCATTTTTTGTCTGTGTACACATAAAAAAAAAACTCACAGTCACGACCTGTGTACACAAATGCCACTGCAGGTGATTCCGCAACACTCTGTGAATTGTTGGATGTGCTGATTGAATTCGTTTTGTCAGCCCAGTGAGCTGAATTGGGTCGGTGGAGGTTTTTATTTTTTGAAAACGCAAGAGAAAATAAAAACTTACGGTCAAAAACAGAGTGAATGTCTGTACACCACATCTGTCAAAAATGCTCACCCTCACGCTCGCGGATTTGAGACGAGTCTGTGTACACTTTTTTTTGGGCACGCATTAAAACTCACGCTTGAGGAATTGAGCCCCAGCTATGCTAAACTCCTAACGGACTTTCTCACTCGAACTGAGAAAGACTAGTAATACGTTGCGGCAGATGCCGTTCTTAGGGAAGAGCTAGGGACCTTAATCCAGCATAATCTTATGGCTGTACTAAGCGATCGTTAAGTCTGGTGACAAGCTGCAACTAAAACCACTCACTAAGTCTTGACCAAGATGCAATTGGAACGATCAGTGTACTGCGATTAATTCCGAGAGCAGGGTTGAAGACAATTCAATCTGCTCAATCTGCTAGATCTCTACATGGAACAATCTGCGTAAAAGACCGCTCTGAGGATAAGTCAGTGTAAACTCTGGAGACCGAGCTCATAGGGACACGCCAAGATATCGGACAAATATCCGGAGATTAGTGTTGACTTTGACTACACGATTCTGGACTTCGTCAAACACTTTTCTTGCATCTGCCCAAACAAAGAACAGTGGGAAAACAAATAAATTTTTAATGAAACAAAGTCAAACACACGGATGGCTCATAGACACAGATGCAGGTGTCTTTTTTGACGAGCTAGGACTTAGCAGTTTAATGACTCCCAAACAACAGTAGCGTTTTCTATGCAAAGCTTCTAGCAATGACCAGAGCTGGCGTCGATGCGCTCTGTATCACGGGAGGATATCACTATCTTCATAGATAGCCAGCCGCCTATAAAAGCATTAGCTGCTACTCAAATTACATACATAATTGTTAAGTGTTGTCGCAAAGAGCTGAAGGCGACTTATGCAGAGGATGCGGGGACGATCTAGTAGATGAGGACGCAGCCAACTTTCTTCATCATTGCCAAGCCTCTTGCAATATTAGAAAAAGAACATTGCGCAGACTCCTTTTATATAATATCAAGGAGATATTCAATGGTTCGCTATCGGATCTACTCCAGTTTGTAAGGACAACCAGGTGGCTATCATCAGGTATATAGAACTATGTAGTAGGAGGTAGAAGGTTAATTATATGGGTACCACAACGGATCTACATAGACCTAAGTGAGATGAAGAGGATCTCATCATCTTCATCGACCCGCTAACCTAAGGTGCCCTAACAAGCTTAGCATCCTCAACCTACAGCACAATGTTTCACTTTGTTGTTTAAACTTGAATGGAAATTGAAGCTAGTCGATTATATATGAAAGACGAAGACAATGGCCACCTGATAGTCACGAAAAAACACAGCTTCAAGGAGGCCATGAACCACTAACTTTCTTCTCTTTTATACACCTCAATGCCAGAAAAGAAAAACAGTGAATCCAAAGTGGTCCAAGTTAGGCGGCGCTAATTTTCCAGCACCACCACCAAAAGTTTTTCTAAACACTAATGTCACTAACTGTTCCTAAGATTCATTTTAATTTTATTATTGTAAAACTGATTATTGTTACAATAGTTATATTTTATTTAAATAATGAATTTTTGAGAATAAAGAATTAATTAATTAAAAAAAAGTCATCTGAAATTGTAGCTTGGGTCTAAGTGGATCTCTTTTCTAGAGGATCACCCCAAACACACCCTAATCCCAGAACACACCGCAAGTGTCTATTACCTTTAACTACAAAGCAATTCAATTCATGAGGCGACTGTGTGACAGATGAAGCTTACTCTTCTCTTTACTTATTTATGATGACGCTACAGTCCGGTGTAAACCTGGGTCTCAGCCAAATAGCGTAGATTTCAAATACGACAAACAACTCAATTCAGCTAAACTACCTGCCACCATTGAATTGAATTTTGTCACAGATTAGTACCAACAGAATATAAACTGATTGTATTTGTTATTCAGCATTCAAGTTGAAAATTAAAACCTTAGAAATCGCTATTCGTTATTTTGAAATTCAATTTTAATCCACTACCTTTCATCCAATCGACGCCATATTTTCCATAATACCGTCATAAACAGAAACAACCACTGGAAACAAATATTTTTTTACGACGCCATAAATTAATTTATGAACAGAAAAAAAGATCAGAAAATATATTTGGAAAGCCCCAATTCTGCCAAAAACTGCAGGACACACACTTTGTAAAACCATCGCAATCAACTATGAATTGATGCTCGGAATTCAAAGCACCCAGTAAACAATTGTACCTTTCCCATTTCGTCGATATTCACCTACCAACCAGTCGTTATTTTCAGTCAACATTCCTGGCCATTCCCCACGTCTACTTCAAACACTTTGTTAATTAAAGTAAGAAAAAAAGGGGAAGTATCCTCAAACCGAAATCCTATGTTTCCCCGAATCCCATGCAAAAAATCATCCTTTCGCGTTGGAGATGCAAATGCCTACGTCTAATACTCTGGTTCTCACTTTTTTTTTTAAAGCACACACTGTGTGCATGCACAATTTTTCATTTGTATTTATTAAGCCATAAAAAATGTATTTAGAACTCCACCAGTTGGATATGGATTGTTGATTTGCATTCGAAATTATCACGAGGCATCGGATAAAAAGTAGAAAAAATTCTTTGAAAAAAAAGGATAGAATTGTGTTTAGGAGAAACAACTCACCGATTGCTTTATTCAGGGCGTGTTTCGCCATCAGGCTCCTGTTGCGAGAGTTCTCAATTAAGCTGATGCAATTTTGCGACGAGCACCGTCGCTTTACAGCACATTCCGATCCAATGTTCACGATGAAAACCTGCAAGTGATAAAAAATAAAAAATAAATAAATACATACAAAATCCACGGATCCAGTGGACTTTTTTGTAGAGCCTCCCTTTAAGTCCCCCTTCGCGTCACCAATCCCGCAGCTAAAAAAAAATAGTCCCAGACTATCTATATTTAAACATTTCTGTTTAGATCATGGATTAGTCCGTCAGGAATGGAATATCAATGCCGAGGTGAGTCAACGATGCGTGGGAGAGTTTTAATAAATTGAAATATACATTGAAGAGGATGGAAATTCCGAGCTGTCAGCGCGCAGTAAACCCAGAAAAGGAATATTAAATATGTAGGACGTTGGATTTTTTTTTTTGCGGGAATCAGTCGAATACAATATTTATACAGACAGAATGTATCGGAAGGTCGCATGAATGGCATTTTTCACTTACTTTGAACTAGGAAATGGGCGAAATTTAATGATTTGCAATGGAAGCAGAGGTATTTTACGGCACTTTAAAGATGCGGCTTAGGGGTTTGTTACATAAAGTCGTAGCTGATTTTTTTTCTAACCAAAATATTAGTTAGGATAACTTTGAAGGACACTTGAAGACGATTAGTGATTCATAAAAGCAGCTTTATACGAAAAACTCTTCATTCAGTCCACTTAAGACCGGGACTTGAGTACGCAGGGTAAATATTAAATCACGAACTGTTCATAGCTGAATCCTGATATGCGTCACTTCCTAACTTCGATATTATGCATAAATGAAAAATCGCTGCCCTACAGAATGAACATATCATCCTCCGATAACTCTAACCCACTTCGAAATAGTCGCTATGGCACAGAAGTTAGTACAATTAACTGCAGTGTAGGTGAGAGTCCCAGTAATATCCAGCACTCTGTTCGGAGTCGGCAACAAATTGTAGGCCCCTGCCAAAGTATAACCAACTCTGGTCTGTGGCTCAGTGGTTAGTGCGTTGGACTGCTATGTACACGGCGTGAATTCCAGCCGCAGCCATGTCCACTGAACATTTTTCGTGGCACCCACCACCCCTAATAACAACCCTCCGGTAGTATAATTTATCATGAAAAAGCTTCTCAAATCGCCGTTCGGAGTCAGCAATAAACTGTAGGTCTCATCCATTCATGCGAAACATATAACATGCACAACGTGAATGGTTGTGAGAAGCTAGGCCTGGTCTCATCCTGAGCTGTATAGCTGAGCTACAGGTTCCTTACCAAGCCCTTCAGCGAATCAGTTTTCTCTCGCGGCTTTTACAGTGTCAACAGCTACAACCTACCGTCGTACAAAAATCGTTTAAAACTCATAAACTTACAGTCTCTTGAAAAACATATGGCAAGTTCCGCTGTTCTGACTGACGAACTATCCAGACAAACGTTTCTAGATGCCAGGAAAAAGTATTTTGATCACATCAAAGCACTGACGTATCTTTGGGCAAGCACCTAACGCACAACGATGCTCTGTCCACGGCGAATCATATAGGGGAACAGATGAATATGAAAACGTACTGAACCAAAATCGTCATCCAAAAAACACTAGAGAGCTTAAGAATATGCCAAGAACGTGTCCGAGAAATGTAGGCGGACAACAAAAAACATGAGAAATTGAATTTTCACCCAATCCAGTTCCTTTCTTTGGCGCCACAACAAAGCTTGGCACTATGCCTGTGGAACTCTCTGAAGCACCGCCAACAAGATATGATGAGCTTCCGGACAGTGCGAAAATTGGAGAGATATTTACGAAACAATTGGAATTAGATCCTCCTATGCCGACCTGGACAGGGCACAGAGACGTTTCAGGCAACTGCAGAGCGGACGATCCGTCAAAACAAGGCGCACGACGGCATCTCTGCGAAACCCTAGGGGAACCACTGCGCCACTCGAATCGATCAAATTCCTCCTCAATATATGTAGATGCCAGGAAACTGGCAAATCGTAGGCAGAACAATATCAACACTTGTCTCTTGTCAAAACAAATCTGGCTTTAAATTAAAAAAGACTGAGACTTTTATTCACTAACGGTCAAAACTTAGGTTCGCTTATAAAGGTCCTTACCGGACATTGCTTAATAGGCAGACATGCACTCAGACTGGGCGCCCCCTTCAACGATTTCTGTAGAAGCTGCAGAGACGAGGAGGAAGAGAAAACTACAACCCACAACTACTCTGCACGTTCACTGCCCTTACAATGTTATGAAAGAAAATCCTCGAGGAATACTTCTGCGACGATCTTAACGATCTAGCCGAACTCGACATCCAAAAGATACATACATATACATTTTCAATGACCCGATTATCCACTATGAGGGTCGCGGGATTAGGGTGCCTAAGTGGAATCCACATCTCCCGATCATCCGCCATGGACTCTAAATCATCAGGGGCTATCCCCGTACGGGTAGAGGTGAGATTTCAGACTTGGTCCAGCCATCTCATCCTAGGCCTACCCAATGGCTGGCAATGGCACGTCTCGGAAGCCGAGTTGGGGACATGCGTTGAACGTGCCCAGACCATCGAAGTATGGACCTTTCCGCTCGAAGAAGTTGCTGCTCGACATTGAGTGCCTCGCGTATTCTGGTAATCCTAACTCGATCTCGACGAGTTACGAGTTGGGGTAATCCAAAAGATAAGAAACTTTATCTCCGGCACTGGAAAAACGGAAAAGTGATCAAGGATTTTGACACGACTATTTTCACGGACGGCTCGAAAATGGACTGTGGTGTTGGTGCAGGCATTTTCTCAAGGAAACTGAATATGTCGAAATCCCTTCGCCTTCCGAATTTTGCCACTGTCTTCCAAGCAGAGCTCCTTGCCATCCGGGAAGCCTGCCGTGTGCTAAAAAAATTCTCCAACACCCATCTACAACACTGCCATCTTAATTGACAGTCAAGCAGCTATCAAAGCTATTGATTCGGTCACTACATCGTCAAAGCTGGTTAAACAATGCCAGGAAGAGTTAAATAAGCTGGGAGTCCAGTGCAGGGTCACTTTCCCCCAGGGTCATAGTAAAATGGACGGCAACGAAAAAGTCGACGACCTGGCCAGGCGGGGATCAGCCCTTAACGACTCACTGGCGAAAGTTGTTAATATCCCGCTTGGAGGCGTTAAGAGCAATATTAAACACCACTTTCTGAAAACGGCCAACCAAGTGTGGATTAGGCTTAGCAACTGCGCCATATCGAGGAAGTTCTGGCCCGGTTACAACAAACAGAAAACAAAAGATATTGCGAAAATAGTAGCCGCTAGTACGGTCCACTGACCAGTGGAAGACCACACAGCCAAGCTTGGTATTCCCCACAACATTTTCAGCCGCTTCCACTTCCTGCGCAAGTGTATGCCCTAGCGAGGGACAGACAGCGCACTCTGGGAAAACTCTTCTTCGACGACCTCAAAAATATTTCCAGGAAAAAGATTGGTGAACTAATCCTGTTCCTTAACTCCACAGGTTGGATCTAAATATCTTCGTCTATCAACCTATAACGCCCACAAACAATCAGCTCAAATGAGTTGTGGTATCAAAACGGCCTTATATTTGGGACGAAATAGTTCAACTCATAGGGTTAACACCGTTACGTTTACCCATCTGGATGTACTCTGTGTCACATACACTGTTTCCTGGTGGTGGTAAGCCGACTCTTCATCGTGGTATCACAATGGGCCATTCTGATCTAAGTGTGTCCCTGTCTGAACGAGAGTAGCCACCTAACCATATGTACCACATCAACATCCTATAAAGCATCATTGCGCAGTGCGTTGAAAACATTCGATACTCGCTGTTCAGTTTGAATTTGTTTAAACTTTTACATCTCGCTGACGAAATACGAGACGACATGACGAGAATAATGGTCCTACACCAAATGACAGTCAGAAAATCAGAACTGACCCGTCAACTGAAATTAGCAGCGTTAAACAATCGGTAGAGAAAGTAGAGAGACTATTGTTTTGGCCGATAATGAAACCGAAGAAGATATTCCCATTCAAATCGGCAAAGCAAAGGCTGCGCAGCTACTACTATTCTGCTCCAACGCTGCGTGCTGTTATCAAGTGCAACACTTGGAAAGTTACTTCTACCATCACAAAATTGTTGCAAACGGTCGTTAATAGGTTCCTACTGTGTATACATAGATATGTACGTCCGCATAGCTCTGAATTTGATTTGGTTAGCATTTAGAGAAAATTAGGACAACAAATCACACAAACTTCTAATCAAATTAAGTCCTGTTTGTGACAGGACAGTAGGAGAAGCATTCCTAAATGAATATAAGATCCCTGTAGTCAGAAATCAATTACAATCGTGTGTTTTAACCTGTTGGAAAAGCTTTGAGGACGATTGAGAAGTGATCTGTAACACCTGGCAGTAGAGAAACATAGTTCTCAATTCCTTCGCTAGAAGATCCGTCTTTGGTTTTTGGAATAACTGAAAGACTTAGTTACGGGCTCAATACACCTACCCGATCTGAGAGTCAATGCTCTTAGCAACCACTTACCCCATCGAATTTACTAAATTGTGGACTTCTAGCAGTGACTGACAGTAAGCCTTACTTATCATCACATAGATAACATGGTTTCGTGCCATAAATTTGTTGGAAAAATTGAATTCTATATAGGAGCAGGTAGAACGATTGCCGACAGCAATATAAGTGATAAAAAAAGCAATTACGAGTTACGATTCCCATTGTCCACTAACATATCGATCAAACAATCCCATGTCTTGCAAAGGAAAACGAAATAAACTAGCACTACTTACATCAAACAACTTGCAAGTCTCGCTATCATTTAGTCCCATTTGAAGGTATTTGGCAAAGCTCTTAATAAATTCACATAGCGTCTCACAGAGCTGAGTTTCCTTCCGCTGGGCGATTGTCTGCAAACATGGCAGCAACCGCAGCGCATACGACGAGATGTGCTTCTCTTTAATGTGCGGCGAATAGTAGGAAAAGAGATTCAAGCAAATACGAAGCGACCTAAAGGAAATCTTTATTAACACTGTTTATTGCGCACTTAATTTGCAGCTCACCTCTGGTTGCCGTTCTTTTTGATTTCCCCATACAAATCCATTAAGATCCGTTTGACCCTTGTCTTCTCCAGCGAACGAAATATTCGATTAAGATTCTCTTCGGCGCTCATTCGCACTACCGAATCTAGATCCTCGCAAAACAGGAGCAGGACACTCGTCGCATTGCTGCAGTGTATCGCATAGTTGATGTGAGACACCATTGCCGGTGACAAAATGCACTCGGCAATGTGCTGAAAGCAATTGATTTTCTCTTTCTGGCTGTAAATGCAAAGAAAACATCATTTATCAATATTCTAGACAATGTGATGACGAAGATGCTTTGGGTTTGCCGGAAGCAAATTAATTCAAACACTGCACCCACCTGCATTCTTGTGTCCGCAATTGATCCACATAATTGGTGAATTGATTCACCACACTTGATTTTTCCATTTTAGAGTTAAGTTCATCTGAATTTGTGGTGTTTCAAGGAAAGAACTTCATTTTCTTTGGATTAAGAAAAACTTTTGTTTTGTAATTTCTCGATTTTCTCTAATGTTGACGTTTTCGTTACACAGCTGTCAGGAGAAATGACAAACAAAGCTGACAGGTGGAACGAAAAAGGTAAATAGATAAAGTATATATGTCAAGTAACAGGGGATTTTTTTGAATGCAATCCACAAAGGGGAAATTTGTACATTTCCAGCAGATGCTCAAACCTCGAAGAATAATTTCCGTTTTTTTTTCCATTGCAGGGATTTTTTTAAAAAATGTCCTATCCGAGTCAACTACCGAAGGGTACAAATGCGAACGAAAAAAACAGAAAAATCGCGAGAAAAAAGTGTGGAGACTTCACACTCACCGCTGTAAACACTCATTCCAATAAAAAATGGATAAATATTAAGTGAAGGGACGAAAAGAATCGTGACGTGTATTTTTTATGGAGGAAAAGGATGAGCTTCTCACTTCACTTTCACTCTGCAGTTCAATAAAGCAATAGCTTTCCTCTGAACTTAAGGGAAATTGTTAAACAGTGGGAAACTATTTTGTTGATGATTGACAATACAAACTAATCCAATAGAGTACTAAATACAAAAAACTTAGAATGGACTTAAACAGTAGACTTTAGGATTAAATAACCCAAACGTGAACAGCTTTCATCGGGCTACTAGCATTAACGGAAACTCAAATCTGCTCTACGTATCTTCCTTGTCCTGACTACGATGTCCATTCGCATACCCGACTTCGTTTTAGAGCCGGTCTCTGTGTATTAACCAGATGCTACCTCGCTTGTCAGAGGAAAGAATCGATGGAATCTAGTTAACTAAACGTTATATGGTTAAAGCTGATGCTTTACGAATCAATTAAGTTTCTGTGTTTCAGCTACAAAAACTGAGGTTATCCTGTTTACGATGAGGAGGATTATGACTGGACAGACTCAACCAGTGCTGTATCACATCTTCGATGAAGCAAAATCGGATCTAGAAGTGATCATGGGTACAAAAAACTGCTTTGGGCAAAGCATGTCAAGTCGAAGGCATTTTCTGGTAGCGTAAGGGACTGGGCCTTATCTCCGAATACGACTATGATAAGACCGTTTTAAGCTCATGCGTAAACTTAAGAGAACGCGGTCTATCTCAGCTGCACGGGAGCTGTTACGAGAACGCCTATATGCTCTGTTTGATCTACATACCACCCCTTGATGCTTATATCATGGGCTGTACTGTCAAAGCAATCTATAATCTTAGACAAGGCATCTTTTGGTATCATCCGCACTGGGATTTTAATGAGAGACTTTATACTTAAAGGCCCTCTTTTTAATTTACACTTTTCTCGGGTAAGACGAACCTTTAACGCTGTTGTAGTGCCCGGAGCTGTTTGCAGGTTGATTCAACTCCGATGGTATAAAATACTTTCTGCTCTAAAGATCAGAGTGCTGTTGTCTGTTGTGGTTTGTTGAAGTTCGTGGATATAAAGAAGAAACAGGGTTAGGGATCTCTTGTTAAGCCCAGTAACCAAAGATCAGGCCAGAAAGAAATGTTCATCAGTTTTGAAACAACTGTGGCGAAAGAATACCTTTGAAAGATCGTAAATGTTAGTATAGGTTTGACTTTGAAAAACTGAGAAGGCTGCTTAGGTTAGGTTTAATGGGTGGCGGTTTGACGTTAGGCATCGCACCACTCGAACCTTCGGGGATACATTGTGTTCCCCGTTGTGGGATCCTACATGCATGTACCGTACATACCTCTTCGGAAGAGGTTAGTTGTTATGTATGGTTCGCCTCTCTAAACCTTCCCGAATCCAGCATGAGTTTTAGGAAGGTTTTCGGTGGCATGATTGACAGTTGACCTGGGTCGCTTAAGAAGTAAGCGCCTGGAGTCGTCTTTCTGGTTCTGCTGAGTCTTGGGCAATCTTAGAGAAAGTGCGTCGTGTTCTTCCCATATCTATATTGCCCCATCCTCTGCAGAGATCTGCCGTGCTTAGTCGGATTCTCCTTAGATGGGCCGCTAGTATGTAGGTTATGGTCTGTGAGGATGTTTACCACTAGTGCTAAGTGCGATCTGTTCAGCATAGCGACATCTTTCTTGATGTCCGGGATGACGGAAGGGTGCTTCATCTGTTATATACAAATTTCTGGAAGTCTAGGGCAGGTTAGGTTAGTGCGCAGGCAAAGGAAGAACCATATCTCCACAGTAAGATCAGTGATACCCGTTGGGGAAGAGAGTGTACCCTGTATCGGATAGTTCTTCGATGTCATCGAAAAAGTGCCGTCTGAGGAACTTATTTCTTAGATGGCAGGGACTAGGGCGATGGCAAAGGAAGTGGGTTGTATCCTCTTGGGGCTCCTCATCGCCACACCCCCTACAAAGGTTTTCTTCTGTAATTCGAAGGTTTTTCATATGGTACCGCAGCGTATTTTGCCCTGTAATCACTCCTATAAGGATACATAGGGGTCTTCTGTCGATCTGCAGAAGTCTCCCTTGGGCCCGCGTCAAGTGGAGTTGTCTTTTCCTTGCGGCTCCTGGACATACGCACAAAATATGTTCAGTTGTTTTTTTTTGTTCTCCACAGAGCCGACAGATATCTGTATCTGATACTTTCATTTTATGCAGATGATATCTGAGTGGACAATGTCCTGTCAGCTAGCCCGTTAAGGTTCTTAACTCGTCTTTGGTGAGATCTTAGCCTTGTATAGGTTGGGATTGATGAACTTTTTCGCTTGTCTAAGACCCTGGAAGTTAACCCAGTAGTCGGCGTGTTTGTTGATCTCCCATTGTGTTATCTTGAAGTAGGCACTGTTGGGTGGTACCCAAAAACAATGTTAGGGACCAACGAGTGGGCGGCAAGCGCCTCTTCTCGCCAGGCAATCAGCCCGTTCATTACCCTCGAAGCCTTCATGTCGTGGGATCCAGGCTAAGGTGACTTTGTTTACCGATGCGAGGCTTTGGAGGAGGTTGAGAGAGTCCCCGACAAGTATGGACCCTACCGTATAGGATTTAAGGGCTAACAGTGCTGCTTGACTGTCTGAAAAGATGTAGATGCGGGTTCCTTAAGTTCTTCTCCGCAGGCATTCTCTTGCACACAATTCAATAGCGTGGACTTCCGCTTGAAATACTGTAGGTGACTTTCCAAGCGCTGTCGCGCGTTGGAAGCTGGTACCGTAAACCCCAGCACCTGTCCTGCCGTTTTCCAATTTTGAACCATCTGTATACCAGATTTGGGCATTTGGTAGTCTAGTACGGCCTTCATTTCTCCATTCGCTACGGGCGCCTATAGAAACTTCGAAATTTCTGTAGAAACGATATCTCTTGAGCATGGTATCTGGAATCTTAAGAAGAGTGTGCTTTCACAAGTGTTTAGAGAGGTCCATCTGTTGTTAGCCTCCCTTAAGGCTCTATTCTTCGAGCTTAAGTGCGCAAGGCGGGATGTTCACCGAAGTCTCGGCTTGTTCCGGGCTTATTGCTAAGCCGTTTCTCTCCAGTTCGTCAGCATTCTCGTTCCCTGGTATTCACTCATGTCCAGAGACAGAGTATCACCTTATAATGTGTTCCAAGTACCTTGAGCTCTTCTTCTCGACAGCACCTCACAAGCTCCGATTTTATTTCGTTGGCAGAAATTGCTTTTCCGGAAGTCTAAGAATATCTTTTTTTTAGAGGTTATATGTAAAGGGGTTAGAACTGAATGGCCAACCAGTAAAGCGTTGATATTTTTCTTTCCTCTGTGCCCCTGAACCCAAAAACTTCTTATTTGTCAATCAAAGAGAACGCTTTTACACATTTTATTCACATTTTTTTTATTATTTTGTATATATTTACATTTTACATAATAAAATATCTATTAAATCATTGAATTTCCATTTTTTTGTTTTTGTTCTTTTTAACATCCAATTGTATTACACGTTTTGCAAACAATTATGAAGACACTAACATTTTCGCATTAAATTTCTTTCGCTTAATTCGTTTATAAAATTATTTGTTTGTTTTTTTTTTTTTTTTTGTTTAACATCTACACAGAAACAACCCCATATAAAAATATCTAATATCTTTTTCCCATTAAATTGTGTTTTAAAATAAAAACCCTCATAAAAACAAAAAAAATATTTGTTCATCAAAAATAATCAGATATACCAAAAAAACTAAAAAAAAAAAATCGTTAACATCCTTATTGTTTTTTTTTCTTTATACGTTTTTTTGTTATGTATTATTCAAAATCACAGTCCACACACACATTATAAACTTCTAATTTCATTCGAAGAAAAACATAAGCGTTCGTCGCGACGAATGCCAAAGTTCCTCAAACCGCAGCTAAAATAATAGATGAAACATTCTACATCTGTTTTTTTCAACTCGTTATATAGCGAAAATTGCTTTGTTGATTTTGTATCCATTTTGTGATCACAAACCGAGAAGTGAATTTTCCCTACTTATGTACAAAAAGTTTGCTACTAGTATGCATAGGAGAATATAATTTCCTTTTATTTTTATTTAGCTTTCTTCGTTTTTTTTTTCTTTTTCCTTTTTTTTTGTTCTTTAATCATAAATTACAGCCTAACCCTTAGAATTAACTAATTAAATTAAATTACAAACTACATACACTGCGCTGCGGATAAATAAATATGGAGCAAATGGAGGAGGGACGAAGCAGCATTCCTGGATGACGAGAGCGAGTTGAAGGTGGTCCATAGGTGAAAGATCAGGATAGATGGAGAGGTTATTTGCTTTTTTTTTTGGAATAGTCTTGCTCCTTATCGTTGTACATTTGTTGTGCAGATCGACCACACTGTCAAGGAGCACAAGGAAGATTAAAAGTATCCTGCATCTAAGTACAAATATCCATCGGCCAGTGTTTATCCCCGTTTTGCCCGCAGAACAATCAGTGTGATCACCAAAAAGCCCACAATCCATGCTAGTGTACTGAGGAACCCACTGTATACAGTCGGTTCCACGATCGTCCATCCACGTGTGAGTATTGATCGCAGGGACGAGGTGGCCAGCGTAAGCGGTAGCACCAGTGAAATATACCTAAAATAGATGAAATAGATGTATTTTTCGAAACCAGGACAGTTGGGAAAACTTACCTCAGTACAATAGGCATTCCCTCGATGGGCCAAATCACACCGGACAACAGTAGTGTCGGGTAGAAAGAACCCAGTGCCAGTTGAATAGCATTACGCTCCAGTTCACAGATCGCTGAAATAAGGAAACCGAAGCACATCCCACACATACCCTGCAGAAGGGTGATAACAACCACCCAGAACAGGTCACCATTATTTGTTACTCCAAAGACCACCAACATGAATATCAAGACCAGAGATGTTTGACCGCACATTACCACGAACTGGGTGATGACATGTGAGAAGAGAATTTCACCGGGTGATACTCCAGCTACCCAGGATCGGTCCAGCATACCCTGAGGAAAGAAATACAGAAAAAAAATTATTAATATGACACAGTTAACCAGTCACCATATCAACAACTTAAGGAGAACAATGTGTTTATTGAAGGTCACTGTAGCTATGTATTCTGTGAAGGTGCTCTTAAACTATCAGTTAGCCCACTAAAGGTGTAGCTTTGTGTATATGGCACTTCAACAATTTGATAATCAAGGTGGTAGTTATCAAATTCGTGAGAGATTTGATAATAATCTATGGCGATTTTTTTAGACCATGACTTTCTCATCAGGACGTTGGAGTTACTATTTGCTCTTAATATTTCAGGGAGTCCTTTCGTTCTATGAGAATTTTTTGTTCATGGCGGCCATCATGGCAAGTTACAGCGCCGAGCTGTGTTCGCTGACTGGAGCAGTTAGATTTCAGCAAAAAAAATTATCTTCCGCGACGAGACCCATTTTTGAATGAAGGGGTATGTCAACAAGCAAAATTTGTGGATTTGGGACGATGCCAATCCACACAAGGTCCACCAAATGGCAATGGATCCGCAGAAAGTCACTGCTTGGTGTGGATTGTGGACCAGCGGCATCATCGGTCCGTACTTCTTTGAAAACGACCATGGCATTGTCATCACCATCAACGGAGAGCACTACTGATCGATGATAACCAATTTCTTTTGACCCAAATTGGATGATATGCATGTGAACGACTTGTGGTTCCAACAGGACGACCCTACGCGTCACACAGCTGATGCCACAATGAACATTCTGCACGGGCTATTTTAGGGGATTGCTATCTCACGCAGAGGCGACGTGAACTGGCCACCGAGATCGTGCGATTTGACCCTGTTAGACTTTTTCTTGTGAGGTTTCCTTAAGTCGCAGATCTATGCCAATAAGCCGCAAATAACCAGGGCCATCAAAGTCAACATAATCCGTCCCATCGCTCAAACTCAGCCTGATCAATGCGCTAGAGTCATCGAAAATTGGACCTCACGGATGGGCACCACCCAGCGAAGCCACGGCGGACATTTGAACATTGACATTATGTGTGGAATATGACATCTGGACAAAATCCTTCAGTAATAATCCTCCTAGTTCTAAGTTCCAAGCGCTCCCAGCAAAAGGCTTCATCCGAAAACTTTTTTGACAGCAAAATAACTAAGGCAAATGGCCAAAAGGTTAGTATTCTCTTGGGCAGTCATCCTGATGGTCACCAAAGACTGTGCACAAGAAGGCAGTGAAAAGGAGTTGCATAAGCTGCCTAAGATGCTCCATATATGTATATTTTTTCTAGGCTGTTCCCCTATAGCGAAATGGCTAACACTGAAATGTGCAAACACCAACAACCAACCAACATGGTAGAATAAATCATGATCAAACCAATCATGAATTGAAGTATCCACCTCCCCAAAGGATGTAAACCAATGGTATACTATCCCCATGAACTTATCCCTGATGTCGGAATATTCCGATCTTAGAGGCTAAATGTACAATCTTTCCGAACTGAAAAGTTCCCAAGGGAAGCCAACCACCAGAGAATTGGCATGACCACATTTATAAACGAATGCTGCTACAGAATCGGGATCATTCAGCGATCTATAACATAAACAGATTGAAGCTTGGAGTCCAAAACCATCCCACATTTAGACATCCTCGACCCAACCCCAGTTGTCTTGTTTAATCCTTATGCGCTTATGTTTAGGCCTTGGCAATTCAGTATGTCAAGGAACGACTGTCAAAAAAATTTCTAAATGATGTGTCGCTGTGGCTTAGAGGTTAGTGCTTGTTACTGCTGGAGACCACTGCCGAAACGAAAGCGAGAAAGAAACTCCTTCCCCTTTCACCTGCAAATGATTGGCACTAGCAAGGGTCAGACCTCGCACACTCAACAAAGCATTCTTCGATGACCTCAACGACATTTTGGGAAAAAAGATAGAGGGTCTAATCTATTTTCTTAAGTTAACAGGATGAATAAAGATGATCTCGGCTGTCTTAGCAAAAATCGTAAAAACGAAGCAAAACAGTCAAAGAAATAAAAAGCAGCCAACGCCCGAATAAATTAATCATCCAGACAATTTCTATTACATCAAAACCTTCAGTGTTGACATCTTCAGATGAGGAACAATAGCTCTAGCTAATAATGTACGCAAGCTTCTAATATATTTCCAGAATGCCATGGAGAATCTGTTGAGAAGTAGGATAACTTTTGAACTTAACCCAGTCGGGCGGCGTGAACAGCCCATTGCATGCTTAACTAACTCTTAATGTCTATCAGCAATGGCTTAGAATTCATCACGCGACTGAATCATCATATTTATTAAGGCGTTGCCTTGCCGTACACAGGGAAAACTTTTTTCAAGCCCAGCACGATTTATTGGCAACCTATCCACGTTGGACAAGCCATGTGCTGGTCATTTTCTACGCAAACAATAATTTAAAAACAAATAAAAACAGGAAATTATAATTGAATTGTGCCCCTCCCAAGAGAGAAATAAAAAAAAATCTATTAACACTTCATTCTTCCTAAACACATTTCCTTTCAACAAATTAAAATAATTACGCATTCACCGGCTTATCACTCTACTCACCTCAGTTCGTTCGATGATTAAAGCCGATGACGTCAGTGCGACAGCCAAAAAGAACACAATTCTGTGAATAAAAATGCAATTAAATGTTAACTATCTTAATGAAAACAATTTAAAACATTTTCAAAACCATTAGAGATTCATTTCGCACTCTTTGATCCAAGAAATATGAAACCTTCCGTCAACTTACGTTAGAATAACTCCAGGTGCAACGAAATCGGTGAATGACGGATTCATTGTACCATAGATGGGCTCCTTGAATTGAATTGGTACATCGCCAAGTTTGGGATTATTATCGCACTGGTCCAGCAATTTCATTGCAAAATCCCTGTAAGCCAGTTGTAGGTCCCGATTCAACATGACACCGATTTGTTGGTTCGACATGTCAAGCCAGACTTTGATCTCGGATTGTTCGATGGTTTCTTCGTCGGCATCTCGTCCTAGAAAGGAATTTAATTGTCATACTGAGTGGAGAGGGGGTTATTCTGTGCCTCCTTACCTAGTGCCGCTCTGGCAGTGAAGGCGTCAGTGAAATTTTCCGATATATAAATAGCACCCCAGGCTTCGCCTCTTCGTACCGCACCTAGTGCATCGTCTAGATCCGTATAATAATTTTTTACCACCGTATCGTTCAGATGACTCAGATATCGACAACTCAGAGTTTTTAAATGACATCCGTCCTCCCAGTAGCAAGTTTCCTGAAATTCAAAATTGACACCGTAGTTAAAATTTGTTGCGGCCAATGCTGATGCTGTTGGGATTGTACCGTATTATTCATTTCACCGTTAATAATCGCAAGATTGAGTCCTTTAGGATCGCGTCCAATAGCCATACAGAAGAGAATAACCTGCATCACAGGCAGTACGAAAATGAACATCATAACACCGACATTACGCCACATCCGAAGGAAGTTCTTTGTCAATAGAGCTTTTATTTTTCCTTTCGATGTTATCTGAAAGGATGAAGTTAGACAGAGAAATTTTGGAAAAGGACTTGACTGTTACTCACCCTGCAGATGTCCGCGTAGCAATTGCTTTCAGATTCGTTTGTCTTTTTATATGGTGACGGAGGATTAAAATTCTCTTGGTTTAGCTATGTTGAAGAAATCAAAAGGGTTGGGGTTGGTTTTTCATAAAAAAAAAAAAAATAGAAAAAAGGCAAACGGTTATGAGAATGAGAGACTATGAAGAGGAACTAAAGTGAAGAGCGCATAGGTGGAAAATTCGAAAAGAGTAATGAGAAGAAGGATGAGAAGTTAAAGTGAATGTTAAAATGAGGAATATTCCTGTGGGGCATTGAGATTTTTCACCCTCTTCAACATGGGGATCTGCAGATGAAGAACTTTTATCCCACATGTCCCGGATACACTAAAGATAGTGACAAGCTTTCCAAAAATATCTCTTATAAAGGCGAGCAGATGCAGCAGAAACTTCCTTAAATAGTCAGCAACTTGACTCAGATCCTTGACTTCTGGTCAACTTCCAACCCAACTAAGATAAATCAGAACTGCTAGTAATTAGCCTTGTTTCTCAGCAATTGAGAAGGAAACTCGCAGAAATTGATTTGAGTGCACCCTTACAACATTGATGCTCAAATTATGCAGAATGGTAGACTCCTAGCTTTTTGAACGTTTGAATTCTCGTTGTCTAGTGCTGTCTGGCCATTTATTTTCTAGTTAGCTAACTGCGTCAAGCTTTCATTTGAAAGACTGTTCAATGTGGTCAAAGCACTGGAGTATTTGTTTTACTATCTACTCAGACATGAACTTGCTCCGGAATTGCTTACAATGCTTGACCTATCTGTATAGAAAGCTTCAATAGAATCCTTAAAAATTGATCTGCCATCTAACTTTATATTTCTTGCCAAACATGACGACACTGCTCGTACTGTCGATAGTCATCAGAAAAGAAATTTAGCCATCGTACAAAATTCCATTCACAACACATCTCTCTTAGTCCAGTGGTAGCACTGGCTTAGCTAAGGGTTCTGATATTCCTTGCCGTGAATTTTCTTCTCCTACCAATGGCTTAAGGAAACGAGCGGACTTAAGCGAAAGAAAATTGAACGAAAGTTACATATCAAGTCGGTTAATTTTTTTTAAAGTTTCTTAACTTCAAAGTTAAATTGTTAACCATTTTGTTAATTTCGTTAATAACGGACTAAAAAATTTGTGTCCAAAATCGTGCCTCAGATTATTAGTTGATAATACATACAGAATAGAAGAGAATACAGTTTCATGACATATGTGGGATTTTGTAAGAAACCTCCTTGTCCATTGCAAAGAGAGCATTCAGAACGTCAGATTCGTCCAACTAATTTATACGGTACAATCTTGACATCTAGGGACTAAGCGAGACTTGGAAAAAGTATGCGAAAGTACTCTCGTGTCTGGGCCCAAATCGTTTCTTTCGTGATCGTATAATTCATCACGTATAAACGAGACGATTTGGCCCCAGAATGCTCGTATTTACGTAACGAATTATATAATCACGGAAGGGGTTATTTGGCTCCTGTTGCTGTATGATTTCTGAATGCACATAATACTTTCATGTCCTGGAAACCTTGCAGTGACAAGATATTGTCGGTCCGATTTAGGCCAAAATAAAGAAAGGTGATATCGTAATGGACCTACGTTTGGTGTAAGTGTAGCTTTTTAGAGGACCTCTCAAAACCAAGGCAAAATATGTGCATACATGCATAACAAAATTACTTTGCCTACTCTCCGAGGAGGCAGAAATTATACCGACAGACTTGAAGATTATACAGTGCAGTAGCATTTTACGGAACATTTTACACAGCAAACAGCAGCAGTGTGACTTTAACCGTAGAAGAGGACTGAAATGCTGTGAAAAAAAACCTTTATATCCACTGCAGAGAGCTTCCTTGGTAAAACAAAAATAAGTCATAACACTTGATAATACAGATCGAGGAGCGAAAACAACTTAATGTTCGCGTGTAGAGTGAATCCTAGTACTGTGAAAAGATGAGAGAAGTCCAGCGTCCAGTCCAGTAGACGTTAGCCTACTTTGACAAAAAAAAAAACCATCAATACTCTTTTTGAACAAGTTTAAGAATCTGCTAGCAGATGCAGTTGTTGACAAATGGTCAACTTTCAGTGAAAATTTTAGGAAGTAATCTGCTGGACTCCTGTGAAGACCAGCTAAAATGATGGAGGGTGCATCTGTGTACTGTTCTGAGCCACATTGTAGATGGTGGTATGTGAGGTCCTAAATTGAAACGATCTGTCTGCTCAAAATGCTTGATTACGCACTACTCTCCCCAGTAATTAAGAGGTCCTTAAGGTGACTAGAGCGCTCAAAATAAGTAAGACGGGTCGGTCTTGGCGACATGTTATGCAATTTGGCAGGGCTATATGCGTTGCAACGATTGGAGACCATTTCGAAATACTTTTGAGCAAACCGGTTTCCGTTCGGTTTCTCCTGCGAAGACCAGATCTACACCCTTTCGGATTATCATAGAGCAGTGCATCGAGTATAGATCTTCTCTACACCTGCTCTAGTCAACCCTGTCGGTGTTAAGAGATCAGAAAATTGATTTCTGTCTGATGTTTTGGGATTATTTTTTAAAAATTTAGAATAATACCGACCTAGTCCCAAACAAGACGGTAAAACTTTAACTCTTCCACACTACTGAGTTTTGACCGAAACCCAATATAAGAAAAATGTAAGAATATGCAAACTAAATAACGATGGTTTCTAAAAAAAGAAAAAGATGATTAGATTTCGATAAATAAAAGAGACTATAAATCAGCAGCGATGTTTTTTTTTTTTTTTTCAAATATGTTTAACAAACCGTATAAATGGATCCATTCGTATCGTTGATTAGAACTTCCTTACTTTGTGTTGGATAGTAGTTAAGGCCGACAACACCACCTTCTTGACTTGAACTAGGATTGTCTTTTTTACTACCAAACGCCATCGTGTGAAGTGATATATTATTACTGTAACAAAACAATATTGAAATTAAATCGAATATTGACGAATTTATTTTCCCTCACCTAAAGTTAACTTGTGTTACTTCTGATTTTTGGCTTTGGATGCGGGATAATTTTAAAAACACTTCTTCAAGACTAATACACTTGTACATTGACAATAGTACACTAGGTGACTCTTCAGCAAGCAGATTTCCTGATCGCATTAGACCAATCTGAAATTAAAAAACAAAATAATTTTTTTTTAGAAATTTTAAATGCAAATATAATTTTTTAAGGTTATCTCCAAGTTTATTGTGCCGTACAACTTAAGGATAATTGACTCACTCTTGGTGAGGTGTAGCCTGGACTCAAGTTAGAAGTCTTCAATGAAGATGCAAATTCAGGAAACCCCAACCAGGAACATGTCTAACTAATACGGGTGCGCTGAGAACTTCTCCAACCGCAGTACTTTAAACAATGCCGTGGATGAGGATTAACCCAGCACCATACTCAGATATTGCTGTTTATATTTATAGGTCAGTTTTGATCAGATCGCTTGTGTGTAGCTGCAACACAATGAAATATAGGGGAATTGCCGCGTGGGTATATATTAACCAGATCGCTTAACATCAAAATCCACTAAGTCCGGGTTGACAAAAATATCACAGGGAACTGTATCGCTGACGAACTACTCAGGCAAAGAAAGAGTGAGGTACATTGTCCGCAAAAAAAAGGCAAGAACGCTTAAGGGTACATCGGAGGCCTGAAAGAGATCTACGTGCGATTTATTGCCAGTAGAGATGAACCCTGTTATCAAAATAACAACCTCCGTAACTTCTACTTCCTATATTGGCTCGGAACCTCCACTAAGAGCCTTTAAATCCTACATAAGTCAAAGCTCGTCGGGAAGTGCCTTAATCACTTCGAAGACTTTGCGGACACAAACAAGGTTACTGTAATCTGAAAATGGTACCAAAAATGATAAACGTGTGAAATTTATAGGCACTTGGCACCCATTCGTTGGTCCTGAACCCTGCCATTCACTCTTAAATAGCACAATAGGAAGCCAATGGGCTTGCTGAACATTAGGCAAACCAAAAGAGCCTGAGGCAAGTGATAAAGTTCATCAATCCCAACAAAAATAGGGCAAAATATTACTTGTACTTGGGAACAAGATTTGAGGACCTTAACGGGCTACCTCAGGAGACACTTTCCATTGGATACCATTTGCATAAGATGAAGATGCGGAGAACAAAAAGAGAGAGCAGAACATATTCTTTGCGAGTGCCCAGGGGCCACAAAGATAAGACTTCTCCGTGTAAAATGGGACACGAAAAGCCCAGTGGATACTTGGAATATGGAAACTTAAGGATTGTTGAGGTTTATTAAGAGACCCAATTTGGCTTATGATTATTTTTTTTTAAAGAACTTGCCCTTATGGCTGACACTCCGACCTAGCACGATCTATTGTGCCTCCGGTTTTCTTAGGCTAATAGGTCCAATACCTTCCTAATGAGGGTAAGTATGTCATTAGTAGCCGAGTATCCAAACTCCGCTAACGAACAGAATTCCCTATAAAAGATCCTTCCACGTAGCCAGTATAGTGTGGGACATTCACAGAAAACATACTCAGAGGTTTCTTCCTTTTCCAAACAGAACTCTGTATCTGAACAAAGGTTTAGTTTGTTGAGATGATATCATAGATTACAGTAGAAGGAAGTCCACTAGCTTCCTTATGTTGTTCCTGTCAGAAAAGGGCTTTGTAAGTCTCTTGGATTGGCTAAGCCTGGGGATATTTTTCCAATCGGCTAGGCGAAGTTGGTGTTCCCAGTTGTTTAACAAAGCTGTGCCGGTAGCCCATGGCTTCTGATTAACCACTAGGCCAGCAGAGCAGATTTAAAAGGTCGCAGAGTACCTGGGCATTAGCATCATAATCACACATCGGATCGGAAACGAATTATCTCCGTAAGCTACTGTCGCAGTCGATAGAGGGCACAAATATGTCACCAAACAGTAAGGGGCTCCATCGACATAACGTTAATCAAAGCTACAGAGTTCCACCATGCCCCTCTCAGGATGTCGTGACACAAAACACACATTTGCTGTAAAAACTTCAATATTTCAGCTATCACCTATCTTCAGTTCCACTGTTGAAATCATTCCACGTTCCAGTAAACATTTGCCAATTGGTACGTGAAAAGAACTTGAAATTTCTCAAACTTAATCACATGGTATGGATCGCTGTGTACATCCTGACCTTGGTGGTGTATGAAGTCAGGGGAACCACCCACCCACTAAATATACCAATTAAATAAATACAAACGCATAATTTTTATTGCTAATGATTGCATTCGCCTTCGGATGATCGAAGCAATTGTCCTCATTAGTGCTTCCGTAAACAACTTTCGAATGGAACAGCCCTATTGGGAGTTGTGAGTTTAACTTTAGGACGCAATAATTTAGGAGCCTTGCAACCGATTTTTTCCACTCATTATCGATGCAACTACAGGTAAAGGTGCCTGAGGCAAACCAATTTAATTGGTTATTGCAATCCAAATAATGATTTGATAGCCCGAACAATAATACTCATAGCTGAAGCAATCATCATTGTCTTGACGTAATAATAATTTTGACTCACCGTATGCGCTTGCCTAGCTTCTTCGATGTAATGTGTTGTGATGATAACCGTTTTTTGTCCAGCCTTTGTGATGTGTACCAAATGATTCCAGATGCTTTGTCGCAGCAATGGATCAACACCTACAGTCGGTTCGTCCAAAATCAATAGCTCAGGATCGTGCATCAAAGCGACAGCGAATGAAACACGTCGCTGTTGACCACCGCTAAGATTTTTCACCAATCTTTTCTCCGATGGTAGATCGAGAAAATCCAAAAGAAACTGTAAGCGTTCCCTAATCTCTTTTGATTCCATGCCAAAGATCCAACCGAAGTACATCATTGTTTCTCTGATGGAAAATTCACCGTAGAGGGCGATTTCTTGTGGCATATAGCCGACACGTTTACCGGGTACCCCGGAACCACGAGTGCCGGGTTTGCCACCAAGAACGGCTATTTCACCGGAATCTAAGCGACGTCGCCCCACTATACAGGACAGAAGTGTGGTTTTGCCGCAACCAGATGCTCCAAGTAGTCCATAGCTGAAAGGAGTAAGAAAAATTGGTTAGTTTTGTCGTTGTAAAATAGGTATTGTAAGAGAAATTGAATGATTTGTTGAAAGAAACGTTCAATGCAAGCCTCATTTCATAAAAAAATTGCGTTCAGCAAGCAGATAACAGATAATTCCTCCGTGTTATGAAAACCGTACATCGGAAGGCTTGACACAGAGCAGGATTGTGGCAGTGCCCACTAGCACACCTGTTTTTCCACTAATTATGAAGGAACTTGTTTTTTATATTTAATGTCATTAACTAAGGCCGATCTGGCGTGTATCGGCATCATAACTGACATTCCTTCGTTGAAGGATTTTCTAATTTAGTAACTGCCAACTAATTCGTATTGAAAGTTGTTTTGGGGTGCAATGTACAACCCTGGCATAGATGTTACTGTGCTCGCTGTTCGCAACACAACCGGGTTGGACGTAAGTTGTTTGATTACCTGTTAAGGCCAGCCGCAAATAAACACAAGAAGTTGTCTATTCTAGTAGTTGACTTTATTTGGAAGTTGAACTCTAACACCGTAAGTCGATAAACTAAAATTGAATAAAAACCCAGTTACGACGTTTACTTTGCTAAAGTGATTATTTCAACAACACACAAGGAAAATGGCACATAGACTTCTTATATTACATTTAGAGGCCAGGTGGACTTTTGGAGTGAAATTTTTAACAAAAAGAATCCTGCAAATCTAGCGTTTTATTACAGAGCTGTAGTCAATGTAGTACTATCGGTTTACAATCGGTTTATGCTGATGATATGAAAATCGTTAGACGCATATCATCTTCTGCTGACACTCGCCTTTTACAGGACGACTTGAATAGATTCTCCATCTGGTGTCGAAAAAGTGCCTTCGGGCTTAATATCACCAAATGTCACTTCAACACTTTTCCCCGTAAGCATCTTCTCCCAACTCCCAGACTCTACTTTATTCGCGACGAATTTGTGATCGTGACATCAACTTTCGTTCTCATATCTATAACATTTCGTATATAAGTAAGGCCAACTCCGCACTTAACTTTGTGAAACAGTGGTCAAAAGAATTTTCTGATCCATATGTCACAAAATCGCTCTACATAACATTCGTTAAACCCCTTCTCAAGTACGCAAGCCAAGTATGGTCAGCCTATGCCGTTGTGCACACCATGAGAATTGAAGCTGTCCAGCGGAGATTCCTTCGCTTACCTCCCTACATGCTGGAAAGAATACCTCTCCATTGCAGGCAACTTGCGTATCAAGCTGGGAAATCAACGGAAATCGCACTATACCAGCTAACAAGCCTAATCAAGGACGCATTGGACAACAAAGAAACAGTCATCTGTGTTTTCCTAGACATCGAAGGAGCCTTTGACAATACCTCACATGAGGCAGTTGGAAAGGTCCTTGAAAGGAAAGGAGTAAACCGCACAATCTCCACCTGAGTGTGTAAGATGCTGAGGACTAGGACAACCGAAACTGTAGTGGGGCTTAAGACCATCACAGTTAACACAACCAGAGGGTGTCTGCAAGGAGGAGTTTTATCACCATTAATGTGGAGCCTGGTGGTTGACGAGCTCCTGCATAAGCTAGAAGAAATCGGCAAGGCTATGCGGAGGATATAGTGATCATAGCTAGGGAAAAAATTTGAAGACACCCTCAGTAGCATAATCCAAAGAGAATTACGAGTAACTCAAGAATGGTGTATATCAGTGGGACTCAAAATCAATCCCACAAAAACCACGATAGTACCATTCACTAGAAGAAGGCAACTCAGACACATGCAACCGATCCTACTAGATGGAACCACAATTGACCTTTAACAACAGGTCAAATATCTAGGTATAACACTGGATAATAAACTTCTATGGAAGGTCCACATGGAGTCGGTAGAGTGCAAAGCCACCCGAGCACTCATGATATGCAGGCGTATCTCAGGAAAATCCTGGGGATGTAAACCAGCTATGCTAAGGTGGAAGTACATCATGATGGTCAGACCCGTCATAACATACGGGGCAGTAGCCTGGGCAGGACGAACCAAGCTAAGCACTGCAAAGAGAGCCCTTGAAAAATTGCAGAGATTGGCATGCATCTGCATCACAGGAGCAGTGAGAAGCTGTCCCACCGCTGCAATAGAGGTGATCCTGGGGCTTACCCCCCTTCACATTGTGCTGGAAAGGGTCGCAAAGGAAACAATCCTAGGGAGTATACGGTCCCCGAACCAAGTTCTCGGAGTCAATGGGAACAATGCGATCGAAAGATGTGTACAAATAAGCCTTAATAGGAAATATCACGAGCAAAACATCGCGATACTATCAGACAGCCAGGTTGCCATTAAGGCACTGAGTTCCTATGAAATCAGATCTTAAATGAGGCAGCCGATGAACTGGCAAGGAAAGGGTCAGAAACACCATTTGTTGGACCCAAGCCATTCTGCGGGCTGGGACCGCACCGAATCCAAGAGAAACTGAGAAAAGAGGAAGAATGCAAAAGAAGGATGCTATGGGAAACACTCCCAGGACCAAGGGAGGCAAAGGAACTCCTCGGGAATTACGACCGAAGGAGGAGCAAGGCCTGTCTAGGTACCAGTAAAAACCAGCTTCGATTTCTAACGGGCTTCCTAACGGGCCCTTGCAAACTCAGGGAGTATCTCAGGAAAATGGGACAAGAAGCAAATGCTAACTGCAGATTCTGCAGCGATTCCGAGGAGACTCCGTCACACACACACATCCCCGATTTTTAACATCTAACATCTACCTCCCTACTTGGATCGTCTAAAACTTATCAATTTACAGTCGTTGGGAATCCGTCACGATATTGCTGACATCCTCTTCATTCAGCAGTTGGTAACTGGCAACAGTGATTGTTCTGCGCTGCTGCAAGTGATCTCTTTCAACACCAATCCTCGCAATATAAGGTCTAAACCTCTTTTTAGTCTTACCTCTGCCTGTATGGTCACCCCGAACCTACATATGTCAAGAGTAGAGTGCAGTAAAACTACACTCTGTAATGCCCTACTCCGTAGCACTCCTCCTAGTTTTAGCCTCCCCTAAGTAATGTTAGGTTAGGTTTCGTAGGGTGTGTGATGGATAGGCCTCATCACTTTCACTCAGAGACCTGAAGGTCCGTTGTGAGTACCCTATTAATGTTATGGGTATAGCAATATGAGACAACCTAAGGTCCAATCCTATTGTCCTGTCAGTCATTCCTAGAATCGCAGTACTTTCCTACCCTCTCCCGCCTTATTTTTGTTCAAGTATTTTTTTTAGTTTTAGTCATACATTAAACTTTTTAGTTATAGTTTCAAATTACTGCTTCTACTAAACTTAAGTTAAAGAAATAGTCAATGTACTCAAAGCTAACGAAGCGGCGGCGTACTTTATGCGAGTTTTAAACTTAAAATTTGAAGGGGTTTATGGCCCAATTTGTTGAATTCCAAACCAATCTTAAACAGGATATCGCCATTACACAACTTGAAACATAGAATTTAATGAAAAATGCAACCCAAATGGGACGCATCTCTATGCCACAGTAAGTGTCACCACAAGACATCGACCAATTTTCTTTCGAATGATAACCAAAACAAAAAATCTTAAAAGAAAGTCAGCTTATCATCAATAACCACTCCTAAAAATCGCCCGTCGACTCCAGCATTTAGTTCTTAAGAAGCATTTGGACGAAACTCGCTGCTAAGAAAGGACCGAAAGTGACCTTTCTGCTTTACCCATGACCACGACATTGTTGGATAAAAATATCACATTTCCAATGGTTTCCAAGCACGTCGTCATTTTGTCTAATTAGATCGTCAGTTTTATCGTCAATTCAAAAAGTTGTGTGACTCTTAAACACGGCTTGTGTCTGAAACATCAAAAGTTACTTTCAACGTGAAAACCTGTTCAACAACAATAGACGTTAAATTTCAAAATAAACACACCCGTCAATCCATCAATGCTTACTTCAGACAAACTGCCGAACCTGTCGAAATTCTTCGTCATGTCCCCAAACTCCCACCCAACTATTCATTGTTTGCTTGTCCAACTCGAAAACACTCTTAAAGTGACACCCGAAAACAAATCCGATCCCACAGTTCCCATTCCCCAAAACGAAACCACCTTCTTCTAATCAATCAAACTTAAGTCGCTTCCATGTCGGATGACATGCATTCCAAAATCTTCCCAGCTGCAGCGCACCAAAAAAGTCGACAACGACGACATGGTCGTGACCCACATCCAAGAGTAACTTTTCAAAAATGAAAGAAAGAAAAAAAAAATAATCAAATTACCATGTTTGGTCCGCTCAGTTCGTTTTGTTTATGAAATTCATTAGTTCGGCGTTGGGGCAACGCACTGCATGGCTTTGACATGGTCATGACTCGCCTTTGAGTTCCATCTCCATTCGACGACGGGTACTCTTCAGACTCTGGTATCTGTGTTACTATTTGATGGGTTTCGTGTTCAAGGTGAATTCCAAGTGTTACAATTGATGCTGCTCTAGAAGCACCACCATCTGGCACTTGGCCGGTTTGAGTGCGTTAAGGTTCATTGAACGCTTAGAGGCATCATTTCCCACCGCTGGCTTATAACCACACTTTCCTTTTCATTTGCATGAACGAGACACACTAGATAGAGATACACACATCACATGTGAAAGAAAAGTACACAACCAAAGCGATTTCATAAGATTTTCGAGAAACATTGACCCACTTTTTGGAAGTTTATTTTTTTCGGAACTAACTTTTGTTGTGTGTTAATGTTAATGACTTGAGCACACACGCTTAGGAAGACGACCGATTTGTGGTCGCATGTTGGGTAGGAAGGCAACCGGCCCTGTGCACATGATTCGTCATCTCAAATTGAGGGTAGACATGTCAAGCGCATTTATGAAAATTGAAAATTAAAAAGCAAGCCCGAGTCAAGGTGAACAATTTTAACAAAAGCCTAGGCTTTGAGCTCGAAATGAGACTTAGGCATGGAAGACCGGTTTCGGTGTCTGTTGACGAGGAAATCGGACTTTTTTATGGGCGCTGATTACAATCGTGGGTTGATCCACCAAATTTTACAAACCAAGGCTGGCTGAGTGGAGCACGTCGTCCTTGTGATTAAACGATCGTACGATGCAACGATGTAATGAGTCGATTTATCAGCATGGAATTTTTATTTTTTTTTTTCATTGTTGATTTTAAGTTTCACTACGTATACATACTTGACGGCGGCATCGGCGCCAAGTAGTTTAGATGTCGTTAAGTGGTTTAATGAACGCATTTTCCTTGGTAGCACGCTGCAGGGGTTTTCCAAGAAATCAAGATTTAAACATGACCGTATACACAAATCAAACGCAATTGGCTGACTATGGAATTTGAGGAGTAACTTTTGTGTAAACAGAGTATGAGGTAATGATAACTTGGGAATTTTCGTGAGTCGAAACTAGATAATAGTTTTGAGTCACAGCTATCTGCAGTCAAGAGAAGCAAGTATTCGAGGAAGTATTCAGTTGATAGAAACTGAAGATGGAATTTCAATAAATACCTGAAGACGACCATGATAAATAAGAAGCCGTGTGAATCAGCACAAGAATGCTTGACGATCTGCGGGGTAGCTAACTTATTGAATTTTCCGGCTTGCATGTATAAGAACGGCTCGATGATGGTGTTAAGACCTAAAACTCGCATTGTGAGGTTAAGAAAAGTTCCAACTCTGGAGAACTCTTCAAGATTTAAGAGAATTAGTTAGGAACATGTGGTAACATACAGGACACGGAGAAGACGGTCACAATTTTTGCAGCTCACCGTCAGTTCAATAGATCCAAACTACCAAATTTTAATAGAACAGAGTCTCTGTCTCGAGGTTGTTGCGATCAATAGAAACCTTTCAAACACTTGCTCATGGTTATTCAAGGTACAACGTCTTCGAATAAGGTAGGCGCAATTCAAATGGTCATACAATTTCAACATGGTCGCCGTGACTCGGTAATTACTGCATTGTCATGCAGTGGTATTCTTGTAAAATTCGTTCGATAACGATGAAGAACAAACGCTGCTCCAGCAAGGTAGGAAAAAATACTACCGAGACCTCCAATATAACTAGACATGCATTGTCATGCAGTTTGTTCAACCTATCCACACATCAACAGTTGCTGTTATTATGCCCTAAGAAGGGAAGGCACCTGGTCGAGCGTTCGAATACTGCATTATCAGGGATTATTCCGTGGTAGTATCTATAATAGAGGCATAGTCAGTTAGTTAGAGTGGTTCTCCAAGAAGAGGTAGACTTAGACCAAAAAAAGTGGGTCCGTTGTGGTACCACTTAATACTGGGGTTGGACCACAGCTTACTCCTGAAATCATTTAAATTTCCTAAATTTTCATGCTACCGGAGTTCAGATAATTTAAGATCATTAAAGAAATATTGGCCTAAGGTAGTTTCTTGACATCGCCAAGGGCAGCAGGCGTGCAGATGAAGTGTACAGTAGACTCTTCCTCCTTCTCATCTCTGCAGCTCCTACAGAATCGTTACATGCAATACCTAAGAGTTGAGCATCCCTGGCTGGATACAGTGCCTTATGAGAACGTCGTTTACTTTTGAAGGTTGGTCTCTTTTAAGTCGTGTTATTGCTCTCGATCTTTCTCATCCAGGACAGGCCAGATCAGCCTGGCATTGTTGCAAAATAATCGAGCTGTTGCCATCTATGAGTTGCTTTCGACAGAGCAACGATGTGAGTCAGGTGTTTAACAAAAGACAGAGGCGCTTTAACATGGCTTCCTGCCGTCTGTACATTGAGAGTCTAGTCTGGCTAATTTGTCAGTTGCGCAGTTTCCTTGAATGTCGCAGTGACCAGGGACCCAACAGAGTGTGACGTTATATTGGTCAGCGATCTCGTTTAGAAGCACGAGGCAATGATCGCAGTTACAGTGGTTTGGGAGACTAAAGCAGTGGTGGATGCCCAGGTCTTCTGAAAAGAGACCGGCACCGACTTTTCGGGTGTTTTAGAACTGCCGCGTAAAGACCGAGATAGACTCATTTAAGAGTATGAAATGCTCAGAGCAGAACTGTTGGGCTTGAGTGGGATAATGATTGGAATTTTGATCTGCCTAATGAAAAGACCCAGGTCCGTTTAGACACTAAAGCGACATCTATTTGTCCACGTAGTGAGCTTGTTTAGAGCATGTTGAAGAATATCTGCTAGTTTTTGAGGGTACATGCCCGTCATGGAGATGGCGACATCATCTGTATATGCCACCATACTACACTCCGCATTCTCCGAATTCAGAAGTAGTTCAATGAGAATAAGATTCCATAGAAGAGGAGATAGCATGTGTCCTTGGGGTATGCCCCGGTATGACTTCTTTCTAGTTGAGGTGTAACCAAAAAAGACGTTGATGACATTGTGGTGTATTAGAATAGAGGAACAAGTTTGCTACCAGTCTACGGTGATTCAGTAATTCCAGATTTGACTTCAGTAAAGGGTTGTCTATAAGACCAATCGCTCTAAAAAGATCTCAATTTCGCGGATACTGAATTCACGATGACTCCATGAAGGTGCATGCTTTCCTTGGGTTTAATCACTTGTATACTTTTTGGAAAACACTGTAAACTACGTCTTCTTAGCGTTAATACACACACCTTAGCTTCTTTTCTCTCCTGCGTAGAATTTTTGTTAACTCCTATTTCACGGTTCGGTTTTAATCGCAGAATGTGCATATTGTTCGTGAGAGATGATATAAGGATCCTGTCGCCGGCGAGGCTGAAGATTCTGATATGAAGAAGAAACAGGTTTTAAGAAAATATAGCTGCTCGAGGTACGTCCTCATTTCTATGAACTTAACGAATTGCACAAAAAATATGTGTAGGTGGAACGATTAATCTTGAGTGCTAGAAGAATCTTTAAATCCAATCCTCGAAGCTTGGAGAATCTTTGATTCGATGACTAAGCAGAAGAGGATGTCATTATTTCCGATGGTGTGCGTAAGTAAAGGATGACTTCAGCCAATTCGGTGTACGAAAGTGAAGAGACACGGACTAAGGAATACTGGCTGTAGATATTTCTTGGTTGAGATCGTGGCTTAGCACGACATAAATAAAAAAACTTTTTTAAGTTAGAATACCTCATTCAAGTCTCCGTTACCTCCAATTACAGTTTGTTAAGCCATGTAATACACACTCATTTACTATTAAATTTCTTTTATAACCACGTTGCATTACAGCATAATGAAATACCAAAAAACTTTTATTTACCCATAAAAAATGGTTAAGTGCTACCGAACACGTGAAGACAGCCAAAGCCGACAGAGATGGTTTCGGTTTCATTAATGAAAAAAAAAAAAGAAAAACTAATGATCGCTATAAATCACTAGTTCCCCACAAATCATCACTTAGTCATGCTGATTGCCCAAGAGTTGTTTTTTTTCTTTCTTAAAATGTTCAATCGAGGTCAGGGCTAAGACCAGCTAACATCAAAATCTTAAAACATTAATTCAAATTGAATGAAAATGATACCGAGCGAGAAAGAGAGTTGTTTATTCTTAATTGCCACGCCCCCTATAATTGCAAAAGTTTATTGTCTTAATTACACCCTTTCATACACTATTAGGTTAACAAATTGCTTTTGATGATATACACTTTTGGGCTACAAATGTCAAACTAACTGCATTTGGAATACTAATTACGGACGTCAATCTAAAGATGCAAAGTCGTGGCTACTTTAGCTGTAGCGGAAATATTAAGACTCTACACAGGAATGCCAATGAATTCACGTTTTCTGTCACATGTACGTAGTTTTGAACTTAGGATTTTCTCTGACACTGAGACAACATTGAAAAGACTTTTAAGAAGTATTCACAGACAGTTTATCTTAACCGTCTTCTTTTCGTGACTCAAAGTTTCTTATGGAGTCAATGACTCAATTGGTTGCTCGAGTAACCTGTCAAATGGAATTACACTGATGAAGCTCAAATTCATATAGGATATTAAAAATGATGTAGATGACTTGGGGGGGGCCTTCTTTATTTATCTTCGACATGATGAATAATTTGTGGTTAACCGCAAACTCCTCCACAAGTTACACGTTAAGCCATCGATCATTTTTTTATATCCGACTTTGTAATCGTTGCATCATTATGATGTTGTCTCGGATGCATTGTTGTTTCGTTCTGACGTGTTTACTAATAAAATTCTTTGAATTTATTAAAAAGGAAATTAATAATTCAGTGTTGAAGCCTTAAACATAACATGGGCGTGAGCGACTGTAAGAGACGTAATCACATTAAAGATTCGTTAAACTTTGCACGCCAACTTTAATTGTCGGGAAAAATCTAAGTGATAAAACAACTAGAGTGATGTCAATAGCGGCCCTATTAAAAGAGAAATGTTAAATAAACAATTTAATGGAGTCACCCCGTTGGTACTGAGATAATGAGGACCAACAAAATTATTTAACCTGGAAATAGACAGATATGACATTCAACCGCCTGCATAAAATAAAGTCACAAGGCTCAATGGGGACCACATTTGCCTTTCAGATCCAACAAGCTACACAGACTATAAGGCGACATCGAGTTGATCAAAAATGTTAGAATTCAAAACCTGGGCTTAGACGGCCATAGAGAATTTTGAATCCGAAGGACGCCATAGTTAAGAAAGATCTCACCATTGGAGTCAGATAAAGTTGGTTGGAAAAGCTTTTTGTATAACAGCCACATTCGAAGAGGAGAACAAGTCTTACTCTCGCCTCCACGTTTTGAATGCCGCGTGCTTAGTACGTCAACTTGAAATTGGATTCCAATTCCTCTAGAATCTTCGCTAACGACAGCGGAAGGAAGAGTGTTGATGACCTACCGGCCGATCATTCATAAGTAACTGGAGAGTAGAATGTGGAATGTAAAAGTGGAATCTCAATATCATTTGCTCAATTTACAAGATCCAATCAAATGAACCAGCAACAGAAGAAGGAGAAAACCTAAGACCTTCCGGCAACAATTATGGGCGAATCACCCCGGTTTCAAGTTCAAACTTCGGTAGATCCTCATGAAAAGTCAAATCGATATCCACTATCTGCCTATTGCTTTTAAGATGGCCTATGACAGCATTTATAGATAGATAGGTGATGTGACAGCTCGGGATGAGCCCAGACCTAGCTTCTCGCAACTCCGGACGGCGAATTGAGAAGCCAAATCATTGATTTGTCATTCCCCGAGGAGAGGTGGTGCCGCGAAAAATGTTCGATGGACATGGCTGGGGCTTTACACAGCAGTTCAACGCACTAACCAGTGAGCAACGGAGACCACAGCATTTACACATACGAAATACATATCCAGAGAGCCACGACCAATTTTGTAAACCTTGCCAAATTCATTCGTCTTTAAAGGATGACAATATTCGGTAATGATCTTATATAGACCTTTGATGTCGAAAATGGATTTAGACAAGGTGAAGCGCTCGCATGTTATTTCTTGAACATCATACTTGAAGGAATTGTGCAAAACTCGCAGCCAAAGTCCAGAGGAACAAACATTAGGACATCTTGTTTAGCGATCTGACACTGGTGCCTTTTCGAGGATACACAAAAGAAAAGGGGCGAAAAAATAGATTTAGTGGTAAATGAGGACAAAACCTAGAATTTGCTGTCAACGAGGAACCACAATTTCCTTTCGACTTCGAACGAAAAATTAAAATGTAGAAAAGTAATGACGGTCGCATTTTGCACAGCAGTCCACGGAGCCACCGCGATGTACACTGTGAGGACTTAGCTGTATTAAAACATTTATTACTCGCACCGCTTACTGAAGACATGTTTGGATTCCAACACGGGTGTGTTTCGTCATTCCTATGTCATTCGGGTTCTTACTTAAAATTAAATTATATGAAGATTGCCATAAATTATAACAAGTTTCTTTCGAACAATAAAAATGCTATAGGCGATACATCTTCTAGGTAAATCAGTTTTTAAATCAATGATACTGTTGTCCAATCAATAATTCTCAGTGGCATACTGTCTCGTTAGTATTTCACAAAAATTTGCATACTACTCTCAACAATTCCATTTGTTTACCAATCCAATATTCTTACAGCTCCAGTTGGCTAAGTGGAAAAATTGCAGTCACATACTAATTAAAACTCTTTTAATTGCACTAGAAACTCTAGACTTGTTTTAACAATGAATTCTACTAAAGAGATCAATTAACTCTGTTGAATTAAAACCAGGGCAACATTTAGTCCAGGGACACATACCAAAAGTAGCAGGCTCCAAAGTGCCTTCGTTCATCAACGAAATATCTCTCATTCACTTCCGGATAATGATGCTCTTGTGCGTGTGACAAAGGTACTGACACACAACACTTTTTTTACATTTTTCCCGAAAATCCAAACCACCATTTGCGTCATTTCCCACTTGTGACAAATCACAGATAAATCACTGCTGTCTTTGTGCAATGAACGCGAGAGCCCTCTGTAGAGGTAAACAAACATAACGCTTGGTAGGAGATCCCCACCAATTTACGCAATCACTTGGCACCAAGTAGTGAAACAACGCGCACACACCAGAACCCAATGGATAAAGTTCATACCACACGGATGTAATTTTCCACAAATGCGACTTGCACTGTACGACTATTATTTAGTCAATTAGAATATTTAAAATGTGAATATGTAGTTAAAATAAACAAAATTGATTACACTTACATTGTGCCCTTTGGTACTGTCATATTCAGGTTGTTCAAAACCTGATTGGCGTTCTTCCCCTTGCCATAGGATTTGAAAGCGTGTCGCATTGAAACGGCCGCCTCTGATGATCCCCAGACGGGTCGCGCTGTGTTGTTCGCCATGTTTGGCTCACTCGATCTGCAATTTAGAATTTTGTTTGTTTTTTAGTTATTTTTTGATGCATTTTTTTTTTTTAAATTTAGTCTTAAAAAATTAGATAAACTGTTAATGTTTGTAGAAAGTTTTATTTAGACATGATTTCCTAAAAAATAAATGAAAAAAAGTCAGAACGGTTAAGTGATTAAGTTGAGAAACCAGTCTAACGACAGAGAAGTGCTGTCAGAAAAAATCGGAATTCCTATCGAACCGTAATAGATCTGCAAGTAGAAGCTTCGCCAGATTGTCATCATCATCAAAGAATAGCGATGCTGGAAAAGGCGTCATCTCAAGGCAATCAACTGGTCCAACAAAAAAAACGAGGTCTGGGAGTTAACTCTTCCAAAACCGAGATTGTGCTCTTCACTAGAAGAAGATCGAGTCCACCTTTCAAGAATCCATGCATGGATGGAACCAAAGTGACACTTAAGAAGACGGCAAAATACCCCGCCGTAATCCTAGATACAAAATCGAGCTGGAAAGCCAATGTATGTTAAAAGATTTTCGGAAATACACGCGGCTTTATTCCGAAAGTTGTACACTGGCTGTACACTGCTATAGTACGACCCAGAAGAGAGGAAGAGTGCAAAAGAAGGATGCTATGGGAAACACTCCCAGGACTATGGCAGGCAAAGGAACTCCTCGGGAATTACGAGCGAAGGAAGAGCAAAGCCTGCCTAGGTATCAGCAAAAACAAGCGGGCTTCCTAACGGGCCATTGCAGACTCAGGGAGCATCTCAGGGAAATGGGAATAGAAACAAACGGAAACTGAAGATTCTGCAACGATGCCGTGGAGACGCCGTCACACATCCTTATAGACTGTGGAGCACACCAGGGAGCGTACACTTTCTTTGGAATGGATCTCTCATCGTTGGACCCAATTCAGATACTCCGATTTCTCAGAATAATTGGATTGGAGGAGGTTCTTCAGGTCGAGACGTATCAGCCAATATGAGTACGTGAGAGCACAATAGATCTAAACAGGTCGCAGTGTACACATACACCCCAACTTTTAACATCTAACAACATAGTATGACCCATCCTAATCTGGTGGAAGGCACTTGAATCAATGCTGAACCTAGACATTCAGTTTAGTAATAGAGCGGCTATGGACAACTAACACATATATTCGAGCCTTCTTTCTAACTCGATGGACTGCCACGAAGGAGACTACAAATACCGACTTCATCATTCGAACCTCAGATTTCGGTAAAAAATGTAGTATCAAAATACTATGAAGAGAGAACTGGGATGATGGTATAGTCTGCAGTAAAGAAGACACCGACGGAACCAAAATGGAAACTGGTACTATGGTATGGGGTAAACCAAGCCTTTAAAATTGGAGACGGATACAGCGTTTTTCAAGTGGAGATAATCGCCATTTCATAGGCCGCGAAGCTAATCAAAAACGACAACAGAGCCAGCATCGATAAAATCAAAGTTTGTAAAGGTTTGCAGACAAACTCTTAATGATCAATAAGGTGACCCCATGCTGGGTACCAGCCCACAAAGACATATTAGGAAATGAGATAGCGATGCAGATCTAGATGATACATACACCGTTTCGGTGGCAAGGACAATTATTATCACTTTTTGCAGAGAAATAGATGGGGAAACCATGATCAGCTGTGCGAATGTCACCCACTAGCCAGCAGAACACTCCGTACTCTTGGTAATAGCTTCTTCCATGGGCTGGAAGACCTTCATATCGCCGATTTTAGAAAACTCCTTATATTTTTATGCCTTTCTGGATGATTTACAGATAAGCCTACTCCTTGGTTAAACTCCCCATAAGTACACTTTTCATGGGTACAATGAACCCCCTTGAGGTCTAAGTAAATCTTTAGGGCACCCATAAAATCAACCAATCAAAGACGTAAGTGTCTTAGGCTAGGCGTCTACTAGGTAATTTTAGTTATCCAACAGTTTCGTCACTAAATACGTTGAAAATTATCCCTTAACAATTGTTGCTCAAGCGGGGCATCTAGGCCTGAAAAAATATCACCTGGTTTAAGTTAGAGCAATCCATTGTTATGCAGTTTTTCAAATCTAGTATTGGAGAAAATTGGAGAAGATGGCTGTCCGCACCTAAAAAACAGAAACACTAAGACCAGATTAGGTCGATTCTAATACCACAAAATCTGTCACTAATCCAAAGGTACACCAAGAACTTATTGAACAAACCAGAGCTGTATGAGAAGCGAAGGATTGCTCTGAAGTGAATTTTTTCAATGTCACCGAGATTATCGAAGAAAGGTTAGCCCAGATGTAGCAGTCTTCTATTACACAGAGCTGGATAAGTACAAAGGAAATGGGGAATCAGTTCTTTCTCATTCAAATCAATCACTAAGAAACGGAAATAGCATGCGCAATTACAAGTCGGTCCTAGTAGGTACTAGGAGTTTACACTTCAACTAATTTGGATTAACCCTTCTAGACCCGAGTATAGTTCAATAAAATTGTACTCACGATCTTGAATCTAACATTATATTTCGTTAACAAATCTTTTCACTAAGCACTAGGAATAATAAATTCTATCACATAACACCACACTCGAAATTAGCAAAAAGACTTTCGATGTCTGTACTTGACCAACACGACCGATTCCCACAACAGCCCAACTACCACTCAGTTGGTTGCTTTAAACATCATGATAACACTGACACTCAAACGACGGAACTTTTCTGAAGTTGAATGTACTGGCTAAGTCAAACTAAATTTGATCTCACGTAGATACCATTAGTGTCGATCCAAAAAGGAGTCTAATCTGTATGATAAATAGGTGAGACACTGTGGGGCATGTAGAACTATAAAATAAAGTGCCAAAGTCTAGAATTTTCTACTACGTGGAAGAAGGTTTTACGTCAGCTCTTGAGGTCAAATATACTTCAAGACCTTTGTCTTTTAGACCTAAGTGGATATGGGGTAAGGGAAGCTGGTCTTTTTTCTCAGAAACTCGTTAGTTTCTATTAGGAACTTCAAGAAATCATACACAAATCCACATGAAACCAAGCAATTGCACTCCCATGCCGTCTATTGCAAAGCTTAGTGCTAACCAAAAACTCCCTCCAAAGCGGAATCCAAATTCAAGTAACTAACTACTAACATTATCACAATGAACGTGCCAAATACTATGCATACCAGTTATGCATCGTTATGCAATCGCAGAATATAAATGCAAACATATTGCAACCAGCAAGCATATGGTATCCGATTGTGACTACGGGGCTTCCCACAGTTCATGTTACAATCTCCCACTTACATTTTCGACCATTTTCTTAGGTCCTAACAACCAGGTATCGAGTGAAAAAAAAACCCACAAGTCAAAAATTCATTTTCAAGTTCGTGCACCAACTCTTTTGTTTTCCCCGGATTTTCCAATCCGCCAAACCAACTGTTGGGCCGTTTATTACCACTCGCATTATTTTCATTTCTTTTGTGCTGTGAAAAATCATAACGACAAGGTCAATCGGTATCATTGACGAATGACGGTGGTAATTTTGAGTAAATGAAACCAAAGACGTCAGGCTTGGATTTGAAGCGCGGTGCACGGTGATTATGTGAATAATTGGACAGCAATGAGACTTTGCGTCGTGAGTGCTTAATTATTTTATTAGGGCAATGATTGTCGTCGATTGCTAATGAGAGTGGGTTTTGTCCTAACGTATCTATTACGAAAAGACTGAATGAATTGACAGCTTGGCATATTTATTGAATAATTAAATTATAAAAATTTCAAGGTTAATTGTTGATGAAATTTGATAAGGCGTATGGGTTGAATTTTTTTCTTCTTTTTTAAACACGTGTGTATGTATGCAAATTAAATTACAATGATTAATTTTTTTCGGTGCAAAAAAACTTTCTGTGGAATGGAGGGATGGGTAAGCGTGTGAGCTTGGCAATTGTACCGAGGTTCGAGAAAGACGTTTGTTGTACATTTTAACACGTGTACGACTGACTGTGACTTTTTGATAAAAAAGATTATATTGCTCCTGTGATGAAATGACGTAATTCTACAAACTTTTTACTCTCTATACTCAGATACTATACTCGTCGTAGCCAAACAATAAATCAGCCTTCAGGTCGTAATCGAATGTTGTTCTCTCGGGGGCTGTCCAGAACGCTTAAGTTTACTGCGGACCACGTCGAAAAATTAGTACAAAATGTACTCAGCTTCTCTCTACTTAACTCTTATGAGTTTGGAGTTGAGTAAGCAGAACCACCTTAGAATTCTAACCGGCATCCTTAGTGGCCACTGCCGACTAAAACGGCATCTTCACAAGCTTAGCCTGTCACTGGACCCTACCTACATTTATGTTTGTAAAAGTCTGTGGTGTGACTCCTGAATTTTTTATATATGATGATGGTAGACCACGGTTAGGGAAAAATAACTATCAATACGCTTGATCTGCTTCAAAGACTTTCTTGCCTTGATACACAGTAGCTAAGCGAACTTAGCTTAAGATAGCCTTAAATGTCATTCTAACACTCACCCTACTGCACCTTTTTGTCAAAAAAGTAACAACACGCAAATTTATAATAAATCATCCAACCTTGCCATCCGACTTCATGACAAAAACATTTAGATTTAGAGGAAAGTTCAAGACTATGATTTCATATTGTGATTCTTGGACTACTTATTATTATTATAAGTGGGGAGCGGTTTGTCCACTCTAGCACTGCGGTCTCATATAGAGGCCTATTGGATGTCAGGAAACTAATCAGCCTCTCTGGGTGGAGCGTGGCAAGCGCCGTTGGTGAAACGAGTTCACTGCCTAGGGTGCGCTTTCTCGCATGGATAAGGGCGGAACATTCTGTAACGATGTGAAGAGAGCGACAAAATGCACTGCTCGCTAAGTACTCTGTTTTTCAGATACGAGTTTACGTTCAGTCTTTTGCTAAGACAACTCCTAGATATTTGCTGTGGCTCGAACCTTCGCAGCTCTCACATAAGTTCAAAGCACTTACCACGGAGCCACGGCGAACTATCTCTATGGTACCAGGAACCATAAACTTACTAATGGTGGGCACATACATATGAAGATCTTAACAAGAATGTAAAATAACAAAATAATATCATATCGAATGGGCCGAGTTTGTTAGCCATATACCACGCGCTATTAATGATTAGTTTTAAGTAGTCTGCCATAAGGAACCACTTGAGTCGGATATAGCATAAAAGGTTTAATTGTTATTATGTCGAATGAATGAGCTTGTTGCTGTTATTAAGACGTTAAGTTAATAAGATAATTGTTAAGGCGGAAGTTTATATAATTTAAAACGTTTTTGTCATGGCCGGTTCAACGATTGCTGGACTCAACCGTATAAAATCTTAGCTTTTACGTAGCAAATATCAACACGAAACAGCACGATACGTTCAGTTTCACAATTTTCCCACAAAAGTTAGAAATGTTAAACTGATAAAATGCATTAAAATGAATTTAAGAAAATGTAGTCTTGTGATCCGTGATGGTCACAATTTTCCAAAGATTCAGAGCCAATTAAACTTTGTTACAACAAATGAAATGATAAACTGATCTCATAACATGTAAGAGATTTAAAGAACATGTCGATTCTACTGAAGGCCTTACAAGTGCGTACATATCAACATATTACGTAACTTCAGCCCTGGCAATCTATTTTAATCCATTGTAATCGCATGACAAGACATAGAAAATGCAAATGCATGCAAATCTGTATTAATTTATATTGCAATGTTAAATAACTGGTTAACTACACTGTATGTGTTGTCACAAATTATACTTGAACTTCCGCATAAAGCATGTACTTCGATTCGAGCAGCCATTTTCATTGTAACTACTAAATAAAAAGTCCTCTCAATCTATCCGTAAATAACGCAAACTTGAACTGCATCCTAGCATGTAAAAAGGTGGTTTCATAACGAACTAGTAAAAGTGCACGTTGCATAATGATTGTTGTAAATTTAGGCTGAAAAACTTCATTTGACTCTTCGCGGTTAAGCATTTGCACACAAGATGAATTTTAATGTAAATTTTGTACAAGGCTTGGCATTGTCTTGAAAAATCAATTCAACAATAGGAAACCACGACGCCAATTTCTTTTAATTAAAAAATCCTCCAATAGAAAAAGGAAAAGGTAGGCGACTCAATACTAAGTACAGTTGCATTAGTTAGGTAAGGTTAGGTAGAGTAGGGCTATGAATATAAAGGGTGTTCCAATAAGGACATAACAAAACAGTACCCCTAAAGTTCAGACCACCGACTCAGAATTTCGGTAATAATTTTTAATAATTTTCAAACAATGCTCATTCGTGAACTTCACCATGATAAAAATGTAAACCCTGACTGACGTTTTGACATTGACAGATCATAGAAAAAGTTTAAGGGTGTGTTTATATTGAAATACAAAATTGTTATGTCGGTATTGAAAAAACCCTATATTACTGGCAAACCGTATTCCATTTCCTTATAGCTATCAGAGCCTTGTTTCTCTAAATTGCTATAGAAACAGCTGCCGATGAATTTCCAACGTATCTAAACAAAATATGTGAATGTTAGAAAATGCGGCTCATAGATCGTTGCAGAATCTGCAAACATCTATAGCTGATAGCTTTAATCTTTTAGCAATCTTTTTTAGAAGACAGTGGCCAGACAAGTTGCCAGTGACTAGTTGCACATGTGCAACGGTTTCCGACGACGGCGATTGTACAGGCTAGACGACAATTGCCTTGATGAGAGCCCTAAATTTTGGATAAGAACCCAAGTCACCTAGTGTGAGTGGTGTAAAGAACTAGGTTGAAGAGAAACATCTTGCATAGAATTGATCATTTCTATATTTTTAATCATTTTTGTTAACTTAAAGGTAATACACAAGACTGCTTTCTCTACTATGAACCGGAAGAACGAATTCCTGAAGTTGCCCTTTGGTCTGAAGAATGGACCAGCAATTTTCCAGAGAACGATTGACGACGTCCTGAAACCTTACATAGGGAAAATCTGCTACGTCTATATAGATGACATTATCGTCTTTGGCGACAGTCAGGAAAGTCATCTTCCGAATCTGGACACCATCCTCGGTAAACTGCTTGAAGCAAATCTAAGGGTTAACCTTAAGAAGACGCAGGTCAGCTACGTCATCACAAGCGAAGGTATAAAACCAGACCCCAAAAAGGTTGATGCAATCCAGAGTATTCTTAGGACCTTAAGTCCTTCCTGGGCCTTATCTCCTATTACAGGAAATTCATCCGCGACTACGCGAAGGTTTGCGAAACCTCTAACCAATATCACGAGAGGGGAAAACGCGCAAATTAGGGGCTAACAAGTCGAGACGAGTCTCGGTTGTGCTTGATGAGGAAGCTCTCCAGGCTTTTAACGATCTAGAAAAACTTTTGATGTCATCCGAAATACTAGCCTTTCCAGACTTTTCACTGCCTTTCAATCTTACCACAGATGCGTCCGACCTTGCCCTAGGAGCAGTCCTGTCGCAGGGCAAATTCGGTAAGGACAGGCCAATCGCTTACATTTCTACTTGTGCAAAGTATGATATCGCCACACATTTTAGAAACGTTTTATGCAGAACCTTGAGAAACCAGCACAATGCAGTTTTTACGTTGTTTAAAACACAAACTGTCAACGAGTTAAAATAGAGAAATTGCATTGGAAATATGTCGCATTGTTCGGGAAATAATAGCGTTAGACGTGGCTAGCACCTTTGTCCTGAGCACCTAAGAGCAAAAGTATACATCATATATGTAGAAAATATTTAATACACTCAACACCAGAGAAAAATAGTGCTCGACGATGAATCGCGGACTCCGCACGAAAGCTAAACACCTTTCGGTCGATTGGGTTTGTACATAAAAATGGCCGTGCTCGGCTTCCAAGATGTCCCATGGAATCCGAGCAATCAGGTAGGCGTCCCCTGGGTACGCCCAGGATGAGATGGTTGGACCAAGTACGGAATCGAACCTCTACCCGTATGGGAATAACCCCTGATGATTTAGGCTTGATGGCGGAAGATTGGGCAATATGGAGAGTCCTTTTAAGAGGGTCTTTGGAAGCGTATTTTACACGCTCGGCTTCATTTTCGTCGAAAAAATCAAAATAAAAGAACGAAACCGTACTTAAGGCTCATGATTAACAAAGTCGCGCTTTTTGAAGCGTTTGTAAAGTGTGTTTCGCTCGGTAATAAATCCCCAACTTTTGACATCTGCTGTATTATATTAGGAATATATTAAGATTAAGATAATCTTAAGAAAATAATAAAATAAAGGTCGGAAACATATCTGAAGGCCAATAATTTGAATCAATAGTAGAAAATTGCAGGTCAACGATGCAAGTAAAAACATGCTTGTGATAATTGTACAACCCTCGCTGAGGCTCTCAATCAATTTCAAGACTTTACCTTATATAGACTTGTATATTTATCTAAATCTAAATCAATATTGCACTCGTAAAAAAATGATTAAAGACCCTCACGATCCAAGGTTTACAATGAAATTTATTTTACCTGAGCTTCATACACACATGAACACGTAAATATATAAATTTTTAAATTTTTCCTAAGTTCCTGACCGCTGTTATATGACAACTTAATGACAGAATACAACTTCATGGCCAACGCAATCTACTGCGGTCAAATGTCAACTAGTATTAGTACGTATTTGCTTTTGTTATTCGACTAAAAAAATATCAGATCAAAGCTTAATTGCCTCCTTAACTGAGTTGACTTTTGATCGCACGCTTAATAATCGCCATGAGTAATGTACATATGTACATAAATAAGAAACATTAGCACTCTGCTGTCGTTAGAGATGGCGGCTAAGATGCCTGCTTATACCGACCCTGGGTTAGGCTTTGTGTACACTTCTGGCACGTGTTCATCATGCTGCATGATGCCATCAAAGTCACAGAGGCTCATAAAACAATTTTTTTTATTGGAAGATCAAGTTGTTTCCCTAAGTGTATCGGATCGAGACGAGCGCATGTTCATCCATCAATCAGGTACTTACCTCGCGTATTCCGACAGAGGTAAAAAAAAGGAAAACAAAACAAAAAGAAAAAGACAACGATTTCGCTCACGTTTGTTGGATGCGTAAAATGCCAATCGTTTCGCCGCACCCAGAGAACTTTAATCCGATCGAACAATAGCCAGTGGCGCTTCCAATAAAAAAAATAACACATTAGAGATCCCAACCGGGTTTCCGGTTTACGACCATTTTCGGTTTTCCAAAACACTTGACTTGCAATTTTGCGAATAATAACCTCAAAGACGGAAGGCCCCAGCTTTCAACGATCAAAATTAATTAACAAAGAATAATTTTTTTTTTTTTTTGGAATTTTGTTATTTTTTTAGCTGGAAACACAATGGCGTTGCCCACGATCATATAAACGCGACAACCTTCGGATATCGCTTGATCAGACTTCTCTATCCAACCGAGCAAATTTAGGTATCTCAATAGAATGAGGGGGTGGGAGACAAATCACACACATAGCTCACTATTTGCGACACTATGCCGACGGAATTTTAATAGCCTGATTAGTATTGAAAATATTTCATTTGTTATTGCTCAAGTGTGTATAGATAGTTGACGATTCTTTTTTTTTTTAACATATTAAGAAATTTTTATTGCTTATGTATATGTATACACTCGAAACAATTGGAAGTAAAAATTATTTTATTGTTCTTTGGGTGACGCATGGAATGGATGTCGCATGGCTTCCTTAGAACTCAAAAAGGACAATAAAAACTGAATACGTAGGTGATGGTCTGAAATGTTTGAAATTCTTAACAAAATGGAGACTAACTGCGTCAGAACAATATAAGTATGTACACAAGCTAGTTTGTGTTTAAATTAGATTGAGTTGTGTTGAGAGATTTCAGAATTTCAGAATCACTGGCCCGTCAAATGGGCAGTTAAGCTTCTTGGTATTTAAAGTTATTTACACCTATGACTTTGTCTTGAATTTTTGTGCTGCAGTCTAAGTTTCCGAAGTTCAAATTCAGAATTATATGGTGAGACTCAAGAAAGAACATCTAGTCTTAGTCTCAAAGCTATTTTATTAAATTAAGTCCAGTTTGAGAGATATCTAAGCAAATATCAATACAATCACATGTTATTTAAACTTAAGACGAACGTTTGGAGAGAGGATGTAAAGTAGGACCTGTACGGTTTGAGAAAAACGCAATTAAGCCTTGACTAACAACAGCATTTTTATTTAAAAATTGAAAACGTGTTCTAGGTCATATGGACGTAGGTATAAACAGCTGTTCAAAAATAAATCAATTACCGCTAAGGGTGCACCATTTTCTTACCACGTTTTTTGGCCTAGGTATTACTGTCAGTTTTAATAGCTTGGTGCTACATTGGAAAAGTAGATGCATTACCCCCTAGAGGTCGAAAGCCTTAAAAAGCCTTATTTATCATTTATTGGCTTTTTAATTGAAGGTGCCATGGCATGTCAATTCGTTCCGTTAGTGATCTATGTATCAAAAATTCAATCGTGAGTGTTCAAATTCTCTAACTTGTTTCCTTATACGCATGTTGAATAATACAAGACAGAGTACGAGACTTAATTCTGTACATATCAAAAGAAGGACGAATTTAGTAATGACATCTTTTCTGAAAGGAGAGTTATGATTAAAGTTGAGAGAGATTCTGCACCCGGTGAAGGTGTTTCGCTCTGACTATAGTACTTCGTAGTCTGCTCATTAATTCCAAAAATTCACATTTCCCTGCACATACACCTACAAAATTTGTTGCACTTTTATTTGTGATACTTTTTTAAAAGATATGATTCACAGCGTACGAAGTATTCACATCCGCACAGAAGAATCTAAGTGTTGTTTACTGTTAACATTAAACGTAATGGCCGGCTGCTTTTCATGCTGAATAGCATAACCACTTAACTAGCTGTTCATATTAAATATCTAGGAATTGTCATTCATACTTCAGCGATCAGAAGCATCCACAATATTAAATAACTTTCGGTAAAACCTGTGATCAAATGTTGCGCATTGCGATCAACAATTATCCGTAAGTGTTTATAGTTGGCACTGGACTTAACTTCTTAGTGATCACTACACCCACTTCCTCCTCAGTGGGTAAGGTAATGAGAATAATGAGTCTACGTAGAAGATTAATCTGAGCTTGACGAATATATTTTAGGATACGAAGAGCTTCTTCATAAGATTTTTGTGTGCTTTCAACGGTATGCTCAACGGTTCAAATGGGAAAATTCAAAAGATTTTTATTGTTTTACTCAAACTGTTTTATTCCGGATAAAGTGCAGATGAAAGGTTCTACAACGATCAAAGTAGTGTCCCCACAAATAATATCAAAATCGTTGAAATATAAAAATAAAGATTTCCAAATTGACCTATAGTCAGAATATTGTGTTAAATGAAAAATTCGAAGGAATTCGACTTCATTCTCAAGGCTTACTTTCATCACTCTGCAACAATTTAATTCAAATTCAGTCTGTTCTTTAGAGCGGCAGAAGCAAACATTTTACTTCCATTCTTTTTTACTATAACGATCATCATAATGTTATTTTCAAAAGATTTTTGTTATCAAAAGAGTTTTGAACTCCTATCTTTGTACATCTGGAATTGATTATGGACGAACAAATTCAAAGCCTGACGGATAAATCCCCCTTGTCATCATTCAATGCTCAATGTTGTGCCTCAGAATAAGCCAATAGAAAGACTGAGGGACAAGTTCGACAAGACGCACTCAAACCTTAAGGCAATGTGGAAAGTGGTAAATATAAACTACACGATACCTAACATAGACTTAGTAGACCGTTCTCCAACAATATTTTCGAAAAGAAAATGGAGTAGGGACATCCGAGCTGTTCAAAATCCACCAAGTATCCAAATTTGAGCAACGTCTTCCAGACAAAGGATATGGCAGTAACAACTGCCGCCCGGGAAGGCTTTCAAAGCTTAGACGTTCCTGTGATAACGGGCTAAAGGATTTTAGCTCACAGAAAAGGATACACTTACAAGTTGTAAGGAAAGGCTCAAGATTTGGCCGAGAACAAACAAATTCGATGAGAGTCCCAACTAAGCCCAAGCTTAACTATGGGCGACATCAAGATAATGTAACTGTTATACACCCAAACCAAATAGCTACATTCTATTTTTCGAACTTCTACGTACGGAATCTTACAAAACTCTACGATATTTTACAAGGGGTATTTACAAATTTTATTAAAAAAACATTTATTTGACTCGTGCTGACTGTAAGTAATCTGTCTCCATTCAATAAATTTTCCACATTAATTACTTAATGTCACGATTTTATCACGTTTACTTTATACTTTATCGTCTGGAAAGATATAACTTTTCCTCGTAATATACAATATCTTCTTAATCAAAAGATTATTGGCCCCACTTGCCGTCATCCGCATGTAGTAGGTACTTGACAACTTGCTACCACCGAAGTCGTGTGTAAAAATACATACATAAGCAAACCGTGAGTGAGATTGACAATCAGTTGGGAAATATTTGTCAAGAAACTTATAAGGAAAAGGTATCCGAAGCTATTGAAAAGGTAAAAAGGACATGTCTTAAAATTGACTAAGCAGAGGAATGGCAATTTTAAGACCAACATGTGCTCCTCATGCTCTTGTGATCAAACAAATGAGCATAAAAAATGTTACTGCTGTATAAATTAGTTCGTATTATGTGCGGTTATTTTCCTGGCAGACTGCAGACTGACTCAGTCAAGATTGTTTATAATGTATTCATCGCTTTAAGCAATTTTAACGGAAAAATACAGTGATTCTGTGGAAAATAGTCTGGACTGCCTTCAGGGAATTCGATCACATTATGCTTTTTGACGGAAAAGTTATTGACATTCCTGCGGTTGGTGTCAAAGGAAAATTGTTCAAGTTGATTATTCTACGTCAATAGTAAGGTAGGTGCTGGTGATAAAATTGTTTACAGCATTATAAGTTAGTCTTTTCTGAGAAAGATAAAGAAAACCCAAGAAAACTAACATCGGTTTAAACAAATCTTCATCCCAGGGTAGAAGATAAAGCTGCTTATGTAAGGATGCAGGGTCGTCATGGTCGATGGAAATTGGGCTCAAGCCGAATAGTGATCACCTAGCTGTCAGCATTAAGGCAACGTCCCAGAACGTATGCACACATATACTCCCACCAACTGACCAATTTTGCTGCTCGTAATACGATGAAAAGTAGCAAGGGGGGGTATATAAGACTACGAGTTTATTAAGCAACCTGGCGCTCTTCAAATGGTCGAACTGCTAGACCTCTAGCAAATATTTCTGCCTAAATATAGTTGAGTTCGTGCCTAACTAAGCCATTAACGCCAGAAAAAAATAAAAAACTCCATTACCGACTTCCAAAGGGTCGCCTTAGTGCTCCCTCCACATTTCCCGATCTTCCGCCATCGACTCTAAATCATCAGGGGCTATTTCGGACTTGGTCCAACCATCTCATCCTAGGCCTACCCAGGAAACGCCTACCCGATGGCACGGATTCCATGACACGTCTCAGAAGCCCAGTTGGGGACATGCGTTGAACATGCCCAAACCATCGAAGTATGGACTTCTCCGCTCGAAGAAGTAGCTTCTCGACATTGAGTGCCTCGCGTATTCTGGTGTTCCTAACTCGATCTCGACGAGTTACCCCAGTAATACAACGAAGATTTCGGCAGCTTGTATCCGCAATCTTATTCTTTTGGTCATTACCCAAACCTCATGACCATAGGTGAGAGTCGGAGCAAACACTGAAATTAAGACCGATAACTTAGCTTCGATGCCAAGTTCGGCCCTCCTGATAACAGAATGACCAAGCTGTCTCAATATTGCTCCAGCCTGACCAATCCTACAGGATAACTCAGTATTGCTCCTACCATCACTCGTGAATAAGACCCCGAGATACTTAAACTTCTCTACCTGTTTCAATGGGACCCCACTAACATGCAGGAGGAACAGGAAATTACCATAACCTCTGATTTGTTCACGTTTACCTTCATCCCAGCTTCACCACAGACGGCGACGAACCTATCTAGTGCGCGCTGAAGTTCGGTCTGGGTGGACGTAAGGATGACCAAGTCATCAGCAAAAAGCAGATGACTTATCCTTAAGTCTCCCAATTCGAACCGTTCCTCACCAAGGCTGCGCTGTAACATCCAATCCATATACACTATGAAAAGGAGAGGTGACAGAACGCACCCCTGGCGAAGTCCAACGCCCACAGTGAAAGGTGTCGACTTAACCCCGTTCACCCGAACACAGCTCTTACAGTTAGAGAAATAATATTCTCGGAGGATTGTCATTTCCGGTTGGTGGATATTGTTGGGGCTTGAACCCACGCAGTTGGCACAACAGACCAATGCACTAACCGAACGAAGGCGACCAAATGGTTCATCGAATAATTCAGACCCAGATTCATTGTGCATGGTACCATACTTGACCGTTTCTGAAAAAATGGGGTTCGAATCTTTTCTTTGGCTCAAGCATGTCGTCCAGTGGAATATTAAATGATGAAATGGCCGTTGCTATCTGCGTTGTTTTCTGTTGAAAGACCTTCTATTTCAATTCAATTCATTTATTGGCATAACGTGTTGGATTTTTTTAAGCATTTACAACAGCCTAGTTAAAATTTGTTTCTTGACCGTAGGTTAAGCCACAGATGTTAATTCATTACATTAGCTAAGCTCAAGAGGATAATAAACACTCTTAATGCACACTGTCTGCCTATGTGAACATAAACTTAAAAAATCGATATAGAACGGCTGCCACGGACAATTAATTTAAAGTTGAGGCCTTAAATGTCAGCGCCAGCGGTAATGATGCGGTTTACTTCTCTGGTTGCAACTGGGTGCCAAAACTAGTTTGCTAACAATCCCCAATTCCAAGCTTACATACAATTTTTTTTATTGCACAATCAAACGAAAAGTAATACAACTTTATGATTAAATTCAAATCATTTTGCAATATTGCAATGGAATTTTTTTTTCTCATTTGTTTCGCAACTATTAGTTACATACTTGTGTGCTCACATTCAATTAACAATTGCTACTGCATAGTCAGACGGTATGACCACCAATTGCTTAATGCAAGAGTTAATCATATATACATATGAATGTGCAAACATACATATGTACATGTGTAGGCAGGTACTAACATTTTTTAATTTAATTTTTCTTTTTCCTATAAACTTTGCAACAATGAGTCATGAGGCGAAGGCACTCGACGCGCATTTGATTTATTTCAAAACTCATATCTATCCGAGTGTAGATAATGTTTCAACAAGTATTGCAACGCAATTTAAGTTCTGTCTTTACAAGTTCGAATACAAACAAGATATTTGATGAGTCGAGTGCTGATTAACTTGTAACATGCGAAATTGTAAGTACCGTCTCTCAGTTTTGCAAAAGTAAAAAAAGGAAAAAAACGTCAATTCGATTAAGCTTGGCTGTGAGTATTCATGGTTGTGGGTATCGGATTACATGAAAAAAAAACGAGTTCAATTATCAACTAGTTACATGAATTAAATTTGTTGAAAGTGTGCCTAAGTAAGGCACTAGTGCAACAATGCAGAATTGAGGGGCAATTGACATTGGTGATTTTATAAATCCTTGTAACAAAGAAATAAAACACTCTTCAGCCTACAAATGGCATAGAATTTTCGCATAAGCCCCCTAGCATTTAGCTTGTCCTAAGTATAGTCTCCTGTCAATTAGCACACACTCCATAGTGTCAAACGAGACACTACCTCCTTGTTAAAATGGTCTGAACCTACTCGTATCTTGATGTCTTGATTAGTATCTATCAAGCAAAATGTCCAATTATAGTAATTTGTCGAGTTATTATTCACAAGATTGTTGCTGCTGCACTTTAAGATTCTTATGTCATGCCAGTGTTAAGTGAGAACATGAGAATATCTAACAAAAATGATGAAATATTTATAAAGACAGGCTACACGAACAACTAAGATACCTTCTTAACGTCTAAATGGAAATTGTATATGGTAATGGAATCAAGCTATTGAAAACACTTGTTGGACTTTTTGTTAAAGAAATTTTCCAAATCCCAGGAGCACTCAGACTCGTCATTGGTCCATTGTACTGCCAGCCAGAAACCCCTTTTTGGTGCAGTGGTTTGTTTTTGTTTCGATGACTGTGGTGTTTGCTGTTCTCCGATCGGGCTCGAACCTGCTCAGTTCAGGTCAGAAGCAAACACACTACCCACTACACCGTGTCCACCGACAACTTAATTTACAACCGCATCCCCTGTTTATTTCGCAACATCTCAGCAAAATCAACCAAACATTTTTCGCGACTCCAGCTCTGTGGACAAAGACTCTATGGGCCATCCGGCAACCCTATAACTTTGACATCTGTTTTCAGATCGGCTTAGAACAGTCCGCGTTCAAGGCGTCAGTTCAAGTGAATTTTTGCCATGGAACAGTATACGCCACCACAATGCGCTCGTATCGTGCAGCTTTACATTCAAAACATGTTCTAAAATACCGAGTGAGGGAAACGCCTGCAGACCACACCATTAGGCGTTTACACCAAAAATTTATCGCCACCGGCAATCTTGTTCATTGCCCTGATAACGAATTTTTTAATGCCAATTCTGACTGGTAACGCCATGGACAACTTTTGTTTCCAACCGAACGGTGCCACAACTTATACAGCCCGAGCCAAGATAGCTTTATTGCGTCCTTTGTTCCTCGTACGCCTAATTTCGAAAAATTGTGATTTTGACTGGCCTCCGCTTAACACCTCCAGATTACTTCCTGTAAGGTTATTTGAAGTCCAAAGTTTATATCAACAATCCAAGGACCCTAGAAGCCTTGAAAGACAATATACGACGGAAAATAGCCGCTATCACCCCGAAACACTTCGAAAAGTAATGGGAAATGCCGAAAAAACGAGCAAATTGTGCCATTCATACTGGCGGCGACCATTTATGCGATATCATATTCAAAAAGTGGTCAAAACAAATTTGCAAGATTCAAAATAAACAAAGAATGACCTCACAGCAAATAATTTGTTTGTTTTTTTTTTTTAATTATTACCAAAAAACATCCAGAAGGTTTAAATGGCCCACCCTGTACATATTTATTTATTTTTATCAAGGAAAGGCGAATATCTCAACTTTTCCATCAATTATGTACAGAGGGTCGTCGAATGGCAGAGTTTATATGAAAAATAACAATTCCCATCGCCTCGTTCATTCTGCCCAACCTGTTACATAGTAACGACTCTCAGTGGAGTTCATAAGAATTTTTGCAAAATTTAGCTGATAACCTTTCATTTGCTTTTAATACACATTCCTCAGTATCAAGTGGACGATATTGGATAGAATCATAACATGCCACACCTTAACCACTAGGGATCTGATAATATCTGGCCTTTGTGTCAAATTAACATGCTATTCTCTAGTTAGTAGCGAGGCACACGAAATGATAAACACATCTGCTCCCGTTATCTTTGACATAAGTAATTAAATTCCCAGAACTCATGCTACCATTCATGTCTGTTATGACGACAATACCGTTTCTGATAAACATTTCAAAATACACCTCGCAACATCTCGTCTACTCAGCTGGTTTAGCCCGTCATTTTGAAATCCCATTAAGAATTGGCCTTGCCTCATCATGCCACCAAATAAGTCACAAAACACTCAATCATCGATTGGACTTAATTGGAAACATAAAAATTGTGTCCAACATCATGTCAACTGCGCTTAATCAGTTGACCATTTATGCAGATCATATGCAGATACTCCGGGCATACATTGAGGTTTCCACATGCTACTCCATCCTTCACCAACAACCGCAGAGAAATACACTTTCAGTGTACCCCGAGAGTTACATCATTTCGCGCATTTGTGCCACAATTGTTGGCCACCACCACCACCCCACCGACGACGACGAGCCTCTCTCAACGCGACGCCCCTCCTGGAACGACCAACTTTTCTTCGGCAGAAATAAGCAACAATCGTCGTCATCGTCGTCGTCGCATATTTTACAACCCAGTTTACAATTACATAACCGGCCCAAAAGCCTACCAAGCATGTCCGACTAACTCAGCTCAGCCGTGGTCACCAGTGTCTCTGACTTACTCGTAACTTTGCCTGGCTTTGGACAAATGGTAACACGTGGAATGAGGCCAACAACGAGTGATGATGGTGATAACGATGACGACGCGGATGGTGACGAGGCCACCATAACACCGACTAAGTGGAATTTAGCATTTGATACTGGATAGTGAATGTTTTGGGCTTGGTAGCCCGTTTCTTGTGGCCAAGGAGTACCGCGAATCAAAAAGTAGTAATAAAATTTTCTGCAGATAGATTTGTTTTCATTTTGTTAGTCTGTAGCATTGACGAGGAATGAAAAAAAAAGGAAAAGTTATTATGTCAGCGATTGTGAGAATTCCTCTGACATCAAGGTGGGCCCAAAAAGAACTAAACTGCGAAGATTTTCATAAAATTTTGGGTAAAAGGTGTAAAATTATGCGATAATTTTGCGAGCATAAAATTTTTATGATTTCATTGTTTTGAAGAGAAAATCTGATTCCCCTTGTCTTTGGAGTGAAAGTCTATTAAAATGCTAGAGAATATTGCCTTAGAAATGACAATTAAATTTCACTGACACAGTCGGATACGATCTTTGCAAATAACAATAGATTTGAAGTCTTTGTTTCATCTAATGGAGACAAAGTAAGCTTATTTTGAGGTAGGAGCATGCACAAAGAGTTTGAGAAATAAAATCCAAGCCCTAGAATACATTATACCCAAGACCTGAAATATGCGGCCTTTCGTCTCAAAGCAATCTCACAGTGGTCCAGAAAGGAACTTAGCCACGTCTCCATCTGACGAAATCTTCGAAGACCCATACCTTATTGGTCTTCAAAACCAACGGATCAAGAACAAACGAAGGGGTAGGTGGAGGTGTTTTCTCTAATAGCCTTAATCCTAGCCTCTATTTCCGTTTCCCAAATCATTGCACCATGTTCCAAGCAGAAATAATGGAAGTCTTATCTTGGCTAAAGACAAACGTGATATCTGCATCTTTTCGATCAGCCAAACAGCAATCCAGTCCTTGCAAACCTTCTCTATAAATTCACAAGTAGCCCAAATTGCTGCTCGTTTCTCAGTGAGATGGCAGAGCAGTTCAATATTCACCTCTGTTGGGCTCCGGCGCACAGGGAAGTTCCAAAAAACTTTAAGGCTGATGAACGCGCCAGACATAGAACAACTTTACCCATTTTTCCATGCAAACTCAAACTTAAGCAAGATGCTCTCGACAAACCTTAAGTCGACTAGTGGTAAGAAACAGATTTGGCCAAAGCTGGAGTTCCCTAAACGAAGAAGAGAAGGAAGCTATTATTCACTTTCTTTGCAACTACCCTGGTCTCTTCCCATATCTGGAAAAACTTACTTCTATGCTTTCTTCTATAACGATCTAGGCGATCTTACCAAAACAGATATTAGAAGTCTCCTTAGCTACATTAGAAGCTCCAAGTGTTTTAAAAAGTAGGTAAAGGAGAATTATCCAAGATCCAGGTGCTGGACTTATTAAAGGTCCAAGTGTTTTGGTTTTAGCTTTCGGCCACTTCAACCTAACCTAACCTAAGACCTTGAATGAGAACTTTTATGAGTCAAGACTGCTTTCACCAATAATATCAAACTTATCCGTGCACCTGGTAAGTGTCCAGAAATGTCTCTCATTATTCCCTATTCCCTTCCCCAGGTTCCAAGACATTGGTGAAGTATAGACTGTCCCTGTGAACATCATTCCTGATTTTTCTTTCTGGTTCTAGGATGACCAGGTTCTGAGCGCTCTATAGGGGAAATAGTCACTCCTCAGATCCACATTATCCGCTTTCAAACTCTGTCCATGTGCCTTATTGATGTTCATGGCGTATCAAACCTCAACGGAAAATTGCAGACATTTGCACTTAAAGTGGTAGTCTGATGGGATCAGAGAAACGCGGGTGATGAAGGCGGTTTTTTTGGATTGACTTCTGTGAAAATCCTGACAGTTTTAGAGGGTTTAGATTGGACAACTACTTTGAGGTTAAGGATGTGGCGTGGATTTTCTGGTGGATCGAAAGTATGCAATAACCCTACAGTTGAATACACAGCATCCTCGAGTTTCATTTCGGAGTCCAGAGATTTGTATTCTCAGTTGGCAACTTCTCCAGCAGAAATTTGTTGATGCTGTTGGCTGAGACGTTGATTTGAGTAAAAATAGCTCTGAAATACCTCAGTCATGAACTCCAAACCGAGGAATGTTTAAGTACATTATATTCTGGCAGTTAAACTAATCATATCTCCCATAACTTGGCAAGGGTTACTTGGTATATTTGTTCTTCCGTACTCCTTTCCTTACGAATATCAAAAAATTAGGTCGAGTTCCTTGTAAAATTACTCAACAAAGTGTGTTTTTCGAAAAATGGGAGTGGCAGTGGGAGGATTTTGAAAATGCCTATGTTCATTCCCTAGGCTTAACCTATCTCCGTACGGAATTTTATCAAAATTGGTTCAGCGGTTTAGCCGTGAAAACGTTACAGACAGAGACACTTTCGCATTTATAATATTAGTATGGATATGGATTGAATATGCCCCGTAGAATTGATTAAGCTAATTTTTTGAAAATATCATGAAACGAAGACTATTGTGTTAAGAGTTTTACACGTATGTAAGTGTCTTCCAGGCTAATATCTTATGGGTAGCGGATATTGCTTGAATCTCTCAAGAATTCTTTTTAACGAACACGTCCCGTATATTCGATTAGTCGGTCGCCGTGAAACATTGATTGAGGCTTTGGACTACTGCATAGGTTAAAGCCCCAGCAATATCAAACAAACAATTTTTGCAGCACACCATCTCCTCGGGGAATAAGAAACCTCCGAGAGTATAATTTGCTTCCCAATTTGCCGTCGGAGACATGTTGTGCAACACGCACAACATGAATTACTTCAAGAAGCTAGGCGTGAGTTATTAGGGAAGCTGTTTTTTTATCTTATCAATGACATGGTCACTTTTATCACAAAAATGAACCAAAATAACTCTTAAGTGCAATAGATCTTGAAGGTCACGTTACTGACCTAAGTCCTTGCCAAGCAAAAAGTTTGTTGATCACTTTTCTTGCCTGCAATTGAGACGAAATGGAGAAGTGACTATAAGACTTGAGACCAAAAACCTATTTCTCTCAGCTAAGTGCGGTCTTTATTGGTACTACAATGGGTATACCCGTAGGTACCGAAATTTCCATCTAGATCCCATTAAGGTTTTCAAAGTCATAAATAGCCAATTCACTTACTAGAGCTGGTTTGAAGATCAAGGTGCTATCAAATGCTTACTCAAAGAGTATGCCGTTAAAAACCTGTAGCCCATTCTCTGACAAATGTGTACACAGCTATGTAAGTACACAGCTCAACTTGTCAATTATTTTTTTTGCAAATAAAGTCGCGATCAAATGTGCAATGTCATTCTTTAAGAATTGAAAAACCCGTTTACAATTTCTGCAAGAAAGCGGGCATTAATCTTTTAAATATTTGTTTAATTAAAAATGTCCAGCAGCAATTGCAGTAACCAAGTGTTAGCGTCTGATCGACTCCTGTAAAATTCTTAAACACTTGGGCGATGCCTTGTGAATAATGCAGTTAAGTTTCAACAAATAGTAATACTAAATATATTGCAGTGTCAAAGTGTTTACTACCTACATAAACTGCATTGAAATTGCTAAATGGATAATTATTTGTATACTTACGTAATCAGCATTTTGTGATTTTATGTGTCGGTGGGGGCAGAGTTTAAGATTCAGGAAATTAAGAATGCCAAAAGTTTCTTACGCAAGTTATAAAAAACTGCGATCGAAACTCTGCAAAAGTTGAGTTTACTCAAGTTATCCTGTTTTGTTTTGGTTTTCTTTTCGAGCAAAATCTCAGCACTATTTGGAATAAAAGTAAAAAAAAAACAGTTACATAATCAGTAAGGTACAAAAAAGTGGTCAAAAATGTCCGAATAAATTGTGCACAGTTCGAACGCGATAACTTGGCTCATTTTCTTTCTCCAATGAACGAGCACAGAGATATGTACATCTCCTGGGTTGACTAAAAACCTGAATGTTGCGCTACTATTTTGACTCTGATATGAGCAGATGGTTGTCGAAATTTTAAATCTGAAAACAAATCGAAAACGAAACTCGTTTTGATGTTGACTTGCAGTCGTTTTATCACGTACATCTTGGTAGTGAAAATCGATGACATACTTTTAGTAAGGTTGGGGCATTGATCTGTTTTTGCAAAAATGTTACATGACGAAGTTAATCTTCCTGATATTCCACTTTAATTTTCAATAAGATCAGGAGGCATGTACCTTACAGTTAAGTTTACCAAATGAGAAATGGTTCGATAACTTATGAAACACTCTTCGTTCCTTTTCAGTTTAATTGACTTTTCTACCTCCACTTAAAACGATACTGGTTTTGCCAAGCTAATCTCATTTTCGATATGTTTGAGGCGCTCATAAGAATGTTGGCTGACAGAAGTCCTATTATTGACCTCTGCTCTCGATTAATTGCACTTCAGTTTTTATGGCCGGTTATGAAATTTGATTACAATTTTTACCGACAGCCAGGCTGGTATAAAATCCCTGAAATCGGTAACATCTACATCAAAGGCTAATTCAGACTGTCGCTCATCTCTCATGGAGATGGCAGAACAATTTAACATTCCCGAACTCGCCAAACGTGGTACTACTCTTGACATTCTTGCGGAACGAAGGAATCTGGGAATTCCACTCGCTATATGTAAACTTCTCTTAGAGTACGACGCGATTAGCAAGACTAACCAAAGATGGAGCAACGGCACCACCTGCCGGATCTCTAGCGAGATCTGGTCTACGCTAAATCTCACCCGATCTAAAAAAATGATCTTGCTCACTAGCTCACTCATTAGCACCATTATTGGTGTTCTCACTGGCTATCATCCCATTGGCCTTCATGCCAGAAGGATGGGCCTCTTTTCAAATGACTTTTGCAGGAGCTGTAGGGACGAAGAGGAGGAGGAAACGATCCTCCGTTTTGGCACTTGTCCTTCCCTATTCCAAACAAGGAAGCTCTATCTGGGAGCCTATAATTCGACATACTGATGTCAAAAGTATCATCAGCTTCATAAAGAGCTCCATGGTTTCAATAAAGTGGCGCGGTTCAGGGTATTGATCCATGCGGTACCAAAAAGGTCCTTCTTGGCCACCCCACCTACCTACCTACCTATGAAATTTGATTGGGACCCTTGTCTGGTAAGCAAATCAGTAATCTCTTTGCTCTCAATGGCCTTGTATCTCAGAACCTCATCATCTTCCAATGGCCCGCTTATCCACTATGAGGGTCGCGGGTTTAGGGAGCTTAAGTGGACTCTCTACATTTGCCGATCTTCCGCCATCGACTCTAACTCATTAGGGGCAATCCCCATACGAGTAGAGGTAAGATTTCGGACTTGGTCCAGCCATCTCATCCTAGGCCTACCCAGGGAACGTCTACCCGATGGCACGAATTCCATGGCACGTCTTGGAAACCGAGTTGGGGACATGCATTTGACGTGCCCAAACTATCGAAGTATGGACCTTTCCGTTCGAAGAAGACAAACATATCCAAAATGTGTAACCCAGCAAGATAGCATTTACATATGAGCGGTAGAAGCTTTAGGTGCATTAACGGAAAGAGGACCTAAGTCAGAAAGTTTAACCAGAGTAGGGTCAGGATCATTGACCTCAACCAGTAATATGTAAAAAAATTTGTCTAATTGATGTCATGGAATGACAGAATTATGCCTATCACAACAGTGATATGCCTCCTATCGAATTAGCATGTATTAGACCTTAATCTTGTCAATGACCAACTCCATTTTATATTGCAAGCAAGATAGAGAGTAATGACTGTGTACAAGCTTTCCGCTCCACGCTTAAGATCATGTTTCGGACCCATAGTTTACACTAACAATCTCCTAGAGGAAAAAATCTGTAAGACGGTGAAAACCTTATCAAAATCCGTTCCTACAAACGGAGTACTAACAAACTGTTTAGACAGAAAATGTCTTATTTCACCATGTCATGCTACAATTTGCTTTTTGTTTTTACTTTTGTTAATAAACTGGTTTAAGTCATATTCAGATGAATAATATCCGACAATAATGTAATACAAGTTTTTTTAAAAAAATATAATAAGTAGGTCACTGCGACCAGTTCTCAAAGGACACGTCATTACATTCCATTGTCATCAAGATGTTGACATTTTTTATTTATTCATGGAAATCAGATGACATAAATTGTATACTGTTTGACAGACTCTGCCTCTAGTTGACAAGTCTAATTGTTCAAAAAAGAATTAACAAAAAAAAGAGTCAACTAAACTAGTAAAAAATCATGATCACCAAGCAACGCATAAAATATGATTTGTTTACTTTTTTTTAATTTTTTTGACACTCACTGCCAATGACATTTTTATTTTTGTTTACATTTAACGTGACAGATGTTCACTGTTCACTCCCATTTCCTTGCAACTAAGCAAAAAGAAAAATATGAGCCGTCTTTATAGCTCATACTTGTGTTTCAAGTTCGACAGGTGGTTTCGTCTTGAAATTCAATACCGGATTATCTTTGACATAAGTTTGTATGTAATGCAAAAGAATTTAATTTATGGTCTGAGAACTTAACCTTTTCATTGATTTTAAATGAAATTTGATAATAATTAGCGCACGTCGGACAGCAATTGGAAAGCCTCATGGGAGGCGTTCTCGTTCGTTATTATATACTCGTATATCATTTAATCTAATAAATCAACAAACCATGCTCATCACCTTGGCGAAAGGTTTTAAATTTCAACGTCAAACACTCGTCGTTTATGAACTCCAAAATTAGTTAAGTGAGTACACGCACCCTTAGATGAAAGCGGAATTGCAAATTATTATAATTGTTTAGCTGCGCAAATATTAATCGATGGATGACAAGAAAGAACTTCTACAGCCGAAAATCTTGCATTCCCTCCACTCTGTTATTCCACTCCCTCTTAGTGTTATCCGTAAATTGCGGATGGGAGAGCACGTGTAACGAGCACCCTGTCACACAAAACAGGGGCCAAATCGTCTCTTCCGTGATCGTATAACTCGTCACATAAAAATGAGAATTCTGGAGCCAAATCGCCTCATTTTTACGTGATGAGTCATGCGATCACGGAAGTGATGATTTGGCCCCAGAACAAGTGTCGACTGTTATGCGGCTTTACGATTCCAAGCCATGCCAATCTTATTAGTCCGAAACGCAAAAAACTGTTTCTGATACGGAGAAATATTACGTTGCAGCCTTTGCCTATCGGAAGGGATCAATGATAGGATTTTGGGGTTGTGAAGTTTTTCGTCCATGATAGGAAAGAAGATCGCCGAAATGCCAGATTTCTTCAACTTTATCGGAAATTCATGTGAACTACATCTATATTGGCGGGTCTAAGACAGGCTATGGCGTAGGAGCTGATACCGTATCGATGCCTCTCAACATGAACCAGTCGTTTAAACTAGCGGATCACTGCAGTGTTTTCTAGGGAGAGGTGTTGGGTATTGGGAAGCCACTGTAAAATGGCACAAAACTGGAACTCTCAACTGTAATAGGAGCACTCCAAATGCCAATTAAAAAGACAAGATACAAAATCTTTTCAATAGCGTTGCATAAGGCTAATGAGAGATGGCGTAACCTTGATACGTGCAACCATACGAGACAGACATGTTCTCGGGTCAGTCAAATCAGACAAATAGCCTACTTAAAATAATCAGAGCACCTATTAGCCCCCCCTATTAGGTGTTCTAAGAGCAAATGGACACTAACGCTCCGGCACGCAGAGTCTTCGAATCTAACCCGGAGGGACAACGCAGTAGAGGAAGACCTCGCCTAAGGTGGCGCGCACAAGTAGAAGGGGACCTCAACCAACTTGGCGTGCGTATCTGGAGGCAGTTAGCTAAGGAACGGGCTATCTGGAGAGGCTTGTTGGTTGAGGCCCAAGTTCACCTCGAACTGTAGCGCCACTTAAGTAAGTAAGTAAGGTGTTCTAACAGACTACTGCGCACTCGGCAGTAGCCTGTTAGAAACCAAATGGTTTCGGAATTAGCTAATCGGCTGAAGTGTCATCACAATCGACAGCCGATCTAAGCGAATTCATATAAGGTTTCCATTGCCATTTACAATATCTACAGGCTTCGGGATCCCAAAGTGCGCTAACTCGGTGATAAGGACGAATCGACCAGCAACGAAGCTTAATCGGGCATTGCAATGCTGAACAATTAAACTGGAGAGGAAAGACGAGCAAATCGCCTAAGAAAAAGACAGCGGCGGACTGTCAAATGGAAGTCAAGTAAATTGACGAAAATCTAGAGAAAATTGATCTTGATTTGGCCGAATGTGACATTTTAAAATGCACCATGCCATCCCGAAATGATTAAACATTTTTCGCTTAACACTTGTGGCCCCAAAGTATTGCTTTGTATACAAAACCAACCTGTGAAGTCACCAAAAAAAATTTATTTAATCAAAAACCTAAGAGAAAGTGACATTTCGATAGATATGTAGTTTTGAATATTTTGATATTTAAAAAGAAATAAACATGTAATTAACTCCACAAAGTAATTAATCACCTTCAACAATAATACAGTAGTAATTAATTGTCATGTAACTACTTTTCCTTATGAATTTCCCATCCTATTTTGAATGATGGATTAAGTTTTAAAAAAAAAGTTTAACCAGTTGTTGGTGGTTTGCTTTGCCTCATTAAAATTCAAAAATATCTACCGATGACGGGTGGTCCAAAGATGGTTTGGAAGATTTTTTCAATAAACTTAAGATAAATGGAATCAAACGTGACTTACTGCAAGCACAGTTGAGTTTGAAATTTGATCATATCATTTTGTAATCGAATAAGATGTCAACAAAGATATCGTATTGGGTGCTCTGTTGCAAAGCAGCATATAGGAGCAGCGATGCAGAGACTTATATGCCTCATTAGATGACCACAGCTACATGTGTAGATTGTACGTATGTACATATGTATGCAAGGACATATATACTTGGACTGAAAATTGTAGATGACTTGCTGTTCTTACTGATGTAAGCGTAAGTAGAAAGCGCCGAGTTTTGTCAAGGAGTCTTGCAAACTAACCGCTCATCTTCTGACCAAAACATTTTAGGACAAAATAATATCTTTGATGAATTTCATGACAAGATGTACTTTTGGAGGATTCCTTCGAATGGAAGTGCGGCGAAAAGAGTTTGCGGAGATTTAAACCTGTGTCAGTTCATCTGCGAGGGCGCAAATAGATATTTTGGCTAATAAACTTAAAATTTGGAACAAAAGTTGAAAACCAATACCACAAAATTTAGAAAAATTTCAATTATCTTAAACCATTCTAGAACTAACTAAAACATTTAGTGCACAATTTGGAATTCATCCACCGACTTCTAACCGGTGTTTTACAAGAATCATGACTTCTTATCCCGAAATATACAGAATCATCTTCACCCCATTTACAGTCAAGTCACGTCCCCTAACCGTAGCAACACTTGAAACTTCTGAGAAAATCCTGAAGACTATGTAATTCACTTTGGTAATACACGAGTATTATACTTATACTCCAACATTCGTCACCGAAAAAATATGCAAATTCATTGCGATGAGTATGTGTATCTCACTTAAGCTCAACCGCATTCCACCGGAGGATACTCTGGCCAAAACAAAGCTCTGCGCACTCAGACTACTCATTTCACATTCAATGAAGCATTTAATGGTCAGTTAAGTCAAATTATTACTCAACTGAATCAAGGTTTTCCTTTGTCCACGTTGCTTCTCCTCGATTCTCTTCGTCAATATGTTTCATCATAAATTACCAACAATTTGCCAGACGACTCCATTCCATTTCGTTTTTTAGCCGATTAGACAGAAAGAGGCCCACAGACGAGCCAAAGAAAAGAATTAATTTTATGTGCTCATATGCAAGTATTGAGTAACCGACCGCTTTTCTGTTTCTCATCATCATCATCATCATTAACATCATCTGGAAGCCAAACTATAGTCCAGTCGAACAACTTTCATTTTCAATAGAGGCCGCTGTTGGTTGGGCTACCCATCTAGATACTACCACAACATTCGAGTATCAGATACAAATGGAACAAAAGTCCGGCTGACTGCGCAAAAGTGCGTTTAATTTCCACGCAAAGACTGTTGTTGCACTCTTTTGCGAAACCAAATGTGTGAACAAAATGAACAGAAAAAAAATAAAAATTTACAGTCCCCACCAACAATAAACGAAAAATAGATTAAATAACGAAAAACCCACACAGAGCCACAGAAACAGAGATACGAACACGAGTGGCAAATGCGCTGCCTCAGCCGTTGTTGGCCAGGTGGTACAATAGTTGGGCTATTGCGGCTGGCAACATGTTGCGACGACGCCATCATCAGTGGGGTAAGGTGCCACAAGGTCGTCTTAGTTTGTTGACGTTTCGGGAAGCGAAAATAATTGTAGAGCTGTTGGGTTGTTTTTCGACGTCTTGTCGTCGTGCAGAGAGGTGCATGCCTCGCAAAATAACCACCGCGGTGATGAGTTGTGCTTTTTTCTCATGTTTTTTCCTTGACGACGAAGAAGTAAAACCGATGAGGAAGCAGGGGAAAATTCTACGAAATCATTGCTGCTAATGCAACTTTGCAGAGAGATGCATTTATGTTGAAACTTTTATCTGAATGACATACTACGGGACGGGAGGTTGTTTCTTCTTTCATTACTTCACAAATGATTGCTTGAAAAAGAAAAACAAAATTGTGCTTTTCTTGGAAGAATGATTCATGGCGGCGAAGTAGTATTTTTGTTTTCTTTTGTTGGGTGTCTTGGGAAATTCACAAGATTCAGCAAATTATGTAGACACATGTGACATCCGCATATGGTAAATAGGTCAGTGGGATGTAAACAAATGCAATTTTGACATACGTACATACATCCACAATGTAGTCTATTATTAAGACGAAGTTGGTAACCACAAAGGTATGGCAGAGAATGTAAGTGCCATATTATTTATTGATCCGAAGAGGTGGGCTTAGGCGGGTGGAATACCTATTGTACTCAGAAGCCTTACTTCTGTGATATAAATTTTTTTAAATGACGTCTGCATTGTTTGGCTTCGTATTTGTTCACGTGGAAGACTGTGCCTATTCATTTGAACGTTAGATTTATGGCTTTTCTCATATTGTTTATGTTTACATAAATCTTGCCACCTTAGAATAGTGCTGTTGATGTGGTTATTTTCTTTGGTCGATATTTTTTAATTTAATAGAAAAGATACACGGATTGGTAGGGCATACTTTTCTGATGGAGACTGGAGTCTTAAAAGTAGTTTAAGTTAGGACTGCCAAAAGACGCTCTTTTTTAGTACTTTTTTTGTGGCGTCGCATTAAAATAATTAATAACAAATGTTTCTTCACATAAAAGATATGTGAAACGTTTTTAGTACGAAAAAGACTAGTTATGCAATAGAGACGGCTCCGTTCAAAGTTATATATTTCCATAAATAACGGTCCAATTTGTCTGAAATTTTCAGAGAATACTTTTGAAATATTCTTCTTAATGCAAAAAAAATTGATTTTTTCAAAACCCCCTTAAGCCTAACTTTTATATCTGCAAGTTTCAATCAAATTGTTCGTAGACAATGCAAAAGTCTCTACATTTACTGGGACTAGATTGAAGTGTTTAAGTCTGAGAAAAGGCTCTCTGTGAATAATAGTTATTGCAGTTTCGGTTTCCACATGCGAATTCGGAGAAAAACTACAAAAAAACTGGTCACTAGAAAAAAATGTGATGAGAGTTTTTTGTTCTACTTGTCTGCTTTTAACAAACAAATTGCTTATTTTTACGATGTATAGACGGGTATAGAAATAAAATTGCTTTCTTTTTAATATGTATAACTTAAGTTTTTGTGATGTTTTGTCTGGATTTTAAAATGAGTCAGAGTGTTTACTAGCAAATTAGGTAGGTATTGTACTTTGATCACATTTTTTTTTTTTTTTCTAAACGGCGAACCTCTAAGACGACAGTAAAAATAAAATCTGCCATTAATTAATCATCAGCTTAAATAGGGATTCTGCGTTGCAAAGTTTTGCTAGTCGGTAAATTAGTTATGACCATCGTACGACGTTTTAACGTCTTTCAGTGAGTGAAAGACTAATGCTGATCCTATGAACTACACATTTTAAGTAAAGTAATAAAAAAAAGATGAGGGAGCGAAATGAAAAGTAAGAAGGTACCGTCAAAGGTAACCACCACATTTAAATGATATTTTGGTAAGGCGCACGCACTAAATCATCAAACAAGTATGAATGAACGGAATTATGACATCTTGAAAGCCAACCATCGAGGTCTTACAGAGTTCCGCACTTTGACACTGTCTTTCAAGCTGAATTACTTGAAATACATGGGCTCTAAGTGAAAAGTTGCAATATTCTTCGACGTATCTCGACAGTTGTGTGCAGACGACTTGGACACCATCGGTCTCTTCCAGCGTGCTGTCATAGTGACACTTATAGCAAACAAAAACCACGCAAATCGGATTGACTTTAAACTAAATGAGGACAAAACCAGGCTCATGTTGCAAATAGATAAAGAAGCATCTGGTTATTGGCAACAGTCATTTCGAAGTAGTCAGGAAATTTAAATATATCGGCGTAAACATCAACTTCACGAATGGAGATTCGACGAAGACTTATTGTAGAAGGGATAAGCAGAAACGCAGAGCAAATAATCTTTCGTCGAATACTTAGTCTCTTATGCCAGAAGGCGAAGGGCGAATTGAGGAACCGCGAACTATGTTAGTCCTATCAATATGTGGATAAGTTTCAAAAGTCTAAACACGTTGACTACATTGGCTTGACCACATCGAGTGAATGCTCAACCAAGATGGTCTTTAAATCACGGGTTCGAGACTGCTGTGTCTGAGGCAGAGACCATTCACTAGTCGCCTTTGGTAACCTAATGGCCACGGACTATGTTGTTAAGAATAGGTTGAAGTGTGGGTTCATCTAGGAGTGCAGCAAAAGCCAGGCTTCGCATAAGGCCTTTCTCAACCCCTTAACCAATTCCAAAATAGTGCAAGAATGCTTAAACTCACTGAATTTGGTCGCAAGGCTAAATTTTTTGACTGGGTCCCAGGTCATACTGGGATATCTGATAATGAAATCTCCATTGAAATTGAGACAAGGCTCAGAGGATGAAGGCTAAACGGCATTCTTGGCAAATTTTCGGTGCTGATGTGGTGAGTGCGTATATTTCCTTATCATTAAGGTGCCTTCTCGGCTTTTCCCGAGAGTTGAGGAAATTCCAGTAAAATCGATAAAAACTGGGTTCTGCTTTCTGGTAGTACAATGGACCAGTTGCGTCTGAGTGATAGCATTTCCAAAACCGACAAAAAGAAAAGCAAAAATCCACTGGTCGGGAGCCCGATAAGTGAAGTATTGTCAAGTCTACATTTTCTACCAACTACAAATTTTTTCCCTCAACAACTTTTAGGTAAATGTGGAGTTTTGAGCTATGGAGAGCTAATCCCCATCTCATAAGCTCGTCAGCACACCTCTTTGCCTCAAACCCACTGTGACCTGGAACCGAAATCGGAATGATTTTGCACTGTCGTCTAAGTATCGATAAACTTGCGGCATTTGTATCAGTTTCTTTGATAGTGACTTGGCTATTTATTAACATAGCGATGGTAATCCAAAATTATACTTAAAAGGGAGTGGAGGATGGTACGATTTTCATATGCATGACATATGAAAAGCATTGCCCTTCTATGTTGTGTGCATTTATTATTAAAAAAATTCGACTGGGAAGCCAGTCCTATACTTCCCACCTCATATTGTGTTATATCAAAAACAGTAATATTATTATTTATTTTTTAATTAAAGAAAACATTCATCGAGGGCGGAAAATTCGAATACACACCGTTTAATTGTTCCAGAAAGAGTTGTTGCGCGAACTTGATAGAAAACATTTCTTAAATTTTCTCAGCATCTGCTGGACCGATTGTGCTCAAAATCGTATTAGCTCTAAGTTTCATGCTAACAAATAAAGCAAAAAAAACCGCATGGTCCTACATTATTTTGTTCTCTAGATATTGAAGGCAAAAAAAATTGTCACGCACACACACACAGACAGTATTTCGAAAATGGGTGCAAACGATTTCTAGTGTATAGAAATGTCACGTCCTGTTCATATCTCGAAACATTTTGTTTCGATTGCAAAACTTCCCGTACCAAGGTGGGAAGTAAAAAAACCTTTTTGTTGGGATTACAGCGCGTAGGACAGAAAATCTGTCACTGACAGCATCTTCTCTGGTGCACGGGTAAAATGCAATTTAAAAACAATAACATCGAGTCCCATTTGCTACTGTCTTTCGCCGAACGAAGTGGAATATGTTTTACAAAGGCTTAGTCATGTCCTAAATATACATATGTAGACTCCCAAAAATAACAAATAAATATATTGCACTGTGTTTTGTTGTGACATTTGACGACTCACAAGTCTTCAAGCACTTAAAAGTCATGAAAAACCTGTTTGAAGCAATACATCTCCCAATAAAAACATCTCTCAAATCAAACTTTTTGTCGAACAACAAATTCGTTGGGCACGTTTTGCAACTCACTGTAAGACCGATCAAATTAATTCGGTTCTCCAACCGGTAGACATCGAATAGTTTAAATTTATTTTCAATTAAATAAACAATGGCAAACGGCGGCGACACCCTCTGCATACCAAATGTCCGAATGTAGGACTACTTTTGGGGTTTCAGATATTCTATCCATGAAAATCTTCTGCACACGACAGCGATTTGTTGTCGCTGGCTTTGGCTGTTGTTTTTGTTTTAGTAGCTTCTGGTATTTGCCGAGCTGACATGAAAGCTAAGTTTTACCACACTAGCCACTACCGGTGGCTTCTCGATGCCACATCGGACAGATAATGGCATTTCTTTTGCGCGCTTGCACGCCACTCGTCGCCAGTGATAGAGAAAAGTAAAAGTTCTCAGAGTGAAACATGTAATTTGCTTCGCACCACTTTTTTTCACTGCAAATGTGTCTTGCATGACTTTCGCCACCGCGTGTCGGTGTGTTGTAGCAGGCTCAATGCCGGTTTTTCGATTTTCGATCATTTTTTCCCCATCGCATTGCAGATTTTTCTTCCTCGCATTAATGATGACATAATTTCCACCGGGAGGATGCCGAAGTGAAACCCGTTTCCCCATTCAATTGAATTTCCACAACCACTCCGACGACGACGGTGTTAGATAATTCATCTGTGCAAAGTGGAAAAAAAATAAAATCAATCAAAACCACGCCGGCGCAACGTGTGAGGATTTAGCGAGGTGAAATGCGGTAGGTTCAGCTACCTGCCTGAGACTTTTCTGTTCCTGTTGGCTATGTAACAAGTAGTGAAGTACGTCGTTACTCGTAGCTGCGGCCAAATTACTTAGACGCATAATTAACATCCAGTCACAGAGTGACGTCAAATGATGGCGTCCATAAAACTTATAATTTGAGAAACGCTAATGAGTTCCCTTATGGAAAATACGAAATTTGAATGTTACGAGCCACTATCTGGGTTAATTGCTCCGAAGGACTTTCAGGTTTGAATTTTTTCGGACACCAGTTATCAAGGAGACTGCAATCAAAAAATCATTTAATTATTCAATTTACTGAATAATTTACTTTCACTGAAATTGAAACTGTTTTGTTCAGTCTTCAGTGTGAGAATGAAAATTTAAACGAGTAATAGATGGGCGGCTTTGTGCATACAAGAGGAAATCAATAATTCATTTGAAAGTCAGACAAATAGTTTCAAAATCTACGGGGTGTGGCGACAAATGACTGTCAAATTAAAGGCCAATAAACCTGGTCTGTATGTATCTATGTATGTATGTGTGCATAAGGAAGAAAGCAGGCTCATTATCGATCGAATATTCACTTTTTGGAGGAATGGAATTATGGGCCAACAACCTTAGTCCGGCGTGTGGTAAGTAAGGTCAACTACCGAGCACATGCGACTTGGTTCTATTAAAAAGAGGCCAACGACCCTGGTTTGCGTCAAGAGATTTTAAGCCAAGGAAGTTTCATCGGTTAAAAATTTACGATAGTCACCGATGGCAAGCAAAACGATTAAATAGAGGAAAAAGCGCTAACAATCTTGGCGTGTAAAAATGGGAGACACTTGTTGGTTTGAAGGTCAAAAATAAGTAAGAAAGGAATAAGTACTTATTGTATTCAGTAGCTAAGAGGGCTACAAGTCTTATTCTCGAATGACTCCTAAATATTACAGGGTTTTTCAAAAGGGACATAACAATTTTGTATTTTACTGCGAACGCACCCTTAAACTTTTTTTATGATCTGTTAATGTCAAAACGATAGTCAAGGTTTACATTTCTATCATGACGAAGTTCACGAACAAGCAACGTTTGGAAATAATTAAAAATTACTACCGAAATTCTGAGTCAGTGATCGCAACTTACGCGCTTACTCCAATTTGTTATGTCTTGATGGAAGAACCCTTCATCAGAAAACGTTTTTGATTCTTATTTGCCCATTGCTGATCACTTCAACGAAACTCTTCTTTAATAAAGATGAAATAGCGAAGTATAAACTGTGTGCGGCTGGGTGGCTAATCTTCTAAAAAAACGTCCTTGTTTTGTGAGATTTAAATGATGTCTCCACTGGAGTTATTCTTGCGCCCATTAAGAAGATAGAACAATTCCCGCCTTGAAATTGGCTTTTGCGGAACAATACGTCTTTTGATCGCTCTGCATTCGTCAAAAGCCTTGTTGTTGCTTTGGAGGATGTGGTAGGCAGGTAAAGGTTCAAAAGAACCCAATTAGCACTAAGATGTGCCTTTTTGTTACTACGAATCGCGTTATCGGGTTGATGATGTGTGCTGTTGAAGGTAGATGAGATAGCCAGGAGTGCCTAAATCCAACCAGTGGTGTTTATGTTAGCTAGATGGGTTAGAGAGCCCTCTGCGCCATACTCAGATCAGTAGAGACTCATTATGATGCTAATTTCTTGAGAGTGGGAAGATACCCTTGTTCGTGGAGCAATCCCATAACACTCTCCTGTTCCTCCAGGGTTTCACACCATCTTGAAGCCTTAATGAACCTTCAGATGTCCCTGATAGGCACATCACTTAGTTCCTGGAAAAAGTGCCTTCCAAAGGATTTATGTCTAAGGTGGCTAAGACCTGGTGGCAGAAAAGTGGGTTGTATTCTGTGGTGTTTAGAAACTCGATTAGATCAAATATCCTTTTACCCGAGATGTCACTGAGGTCGTCGAAGAATGGTTTGTTTAGTGCACGCAGTCTGGCGCTTGCTAGTGCGGGACATTTGCAGAGGAAATGGCAGAAAGTTTCCTTCTCGTTTTCGTTATGGCAGATGCGGCAATGGGGGTTGTAGGGAATACCTAGTTTGGCCTCAAAATTTCTCCCTAAAACATAGACTCCAAGAGCTTCAAGGTAACCATCCCTCCCAGGTCATTCTGGAGCGATGTATTCTAAGAAGATAAGTCGATTTCATTTTTACACCGCGACGGTTCAAAAACTAGCAATGGGGTGTGAGGTGATGTTTTCTCCGACAGGCAGAACCTCAGCCTAGCGTTCCGTCTTCCGAATCATTGCAGCGTGTTGCAGGCGGAAATCATGGCGATCAGAGAAGTCTTATCTTGGCTAAAGAAAAACATGATATCAGTCACGGATATCCGCATCTTTTCGGATAGTCAAGCGGCACTGAAGTCCTTGGAATCAGTCGCTCTAAATTCTATAACAGCCCTAGATTGCCAATCGTTTCTTATAGAGATGGCGGAGCAGTTCAATATCCACCTTTGGTGGGTGCCAGAGCACAGTGACATTCCAGGGAACTGCAAGGCTGATGAACTCGCCAGATATGGAACAACATTACCTATTGGGCCTGATAAAGGCAGCTTAGGTATACCGATCGCTACTTGCAAACTCAAACTAAAGCTAGATGCTATCGAAAGAACAAATCTTAGGTGGACAAGTCTAGCGACAAAGCAGATTTGGCCCAAGCTGGATCTAAAACGCTCTAAGTATTTGATTTCTCTTAATAGTTTGCATATCAGCACTATAACAGGTGTCATTACTGGACAGTGTCTAACAGGCAAGTATGCTACTAGGATTGGCATTTACGCAAATGACTTCTATAGAATCTGTGTGGACGAGGAGGAGGAGGAGACAATTCTCCATCTTCTTTGCGCCTGTCTAGCCCTTTCCCGCAAAAGGAAACTCCACTTGGGAGCTTTCTTCTTTACAAACTTAGGCGACCTAATTAACATTGATGTCAGTAGCCTTCTACGTTTCATAAGAAGCTCCAATTGGTTTCAATGAGCAGGCAGGAGATCTTTTCGAGGTCCTGGTGGTATCACTACGGACTCCTCATGGATCTAAGTATGTTGGCTTTAGCTGGCAGCCACTTCAACCTAACCTAACCTAATCTTGGTCGGGTTCTGTTTAGGTGATCTTTTGATCTAATTTTGTCATAGGTCGGCCATATTTTCCAGGATATGGAGCTGTTGGTTAGCCCACTCCATTGGTGGTTGGCCTTCTGCAGGAAGTGTGGGAGAATTCGTCCTTTAACCGCTCCTAGCGGGATAAAGCAAGCCAGTTCATCTGCACGCTCGTCTCCTTTTATGTCTTTCTGTCCTGGAATCTAGAGTAGTGTGACTCTGAGCCATTTGCCCAAGCGGGCAATCTCGTAGTATCCCAGTATAGATTGGAGGGTATGGATTGAAGTCAATAAATAAAAATATCGGTACAAGCGTTTATAATCAAAAAAGTTCGTTGAAGATGCGAGTATACATTGAAGCCTCAGAATTGTCTACAAGTGGATAAAAAAATGAACCACTTCAAACGCTTTCGCAAGCTATTTTCCATTTTACAACAATGCATGTATTTGTTACAAAAATTCCATAGAAATTACGAACATTGTATGAGATAACAACTCCGCCGATACAATTAATTGCAAACCGAAACCACCGAACCACTATCGATCACGCAATGCATTGAAACGAATCTCACATTATTCAATAGACCAGCCACATCTGAAGCTATCTAAAAACATAGAATAAATATAAATATTCATACCCGAATGTCCAGTAACAACAGAAATATAAATTTATTTGGCCACAGCAACGTCGGTGTTGAATTTGAATCCGATAATCCGATATGGTGGTCGAAAAATGTTAATACACTCGATAACGCGACTCCACGTGAATGTAAAACTTGTCAAGGAATTATATAAAGTCTCCTTGCGCATGGCCAGTCGTCGTCGTGGACGTTGCAATACCAAACGCGAATAATTATTTCTTTCACAATTAAAACTCATTATATAGGCAATTAAATTTTTTTTTTCTTTGTAATGCGATTGGATATGGAAATGTCCCCCCGGTAGGCCTTCGGATATAGACAAAATCACATTTTCGCCAAAAGTTGGTGGCTGCCCGCTTCCTCCATTGCCCCATGGACAAAATAATATTTCAATCGGGTCGGATTGACATATTCGGTACTCGGTGTTGCATGCATGTTTCAAGGTTTTTGCGCACGTTTTGAAAGACTTTTAGAACTTTGTTCGCGATATTAACCTCAATTAAGTGAAAAACTTGCAAGTGCCTATTTGTTTCGCATGAATGCATCGAGTGGCTTAATCATGGGTACAAAACGGGTTTGACACACTGTGAATGCATGTGGATATGAAGATATTGAATGACAGAAATGTTGTGAGATAAGGACCTTTGAACTTGCAGTTGTTGTTAATGCACACGCGTAATTGTGGGGTTCTAGAATGTTGCAATTTACTTTATTTTATTTTTATGGAAATTTTCTTTAACGATTCTGATGTTAATAAAATGGTTTCCTGATTAATTTGTCTTGAGAGTAAAGAGCCTTAAGGTAATGTTAAGTGAACTCTGTAGCCTGTAATTTATCTCGTCTTATGCAAACAACCTGAGCTAAGTAGAAGCAATTATGTACCTATGAATTTATCAAGGATTTGAGCGTAGACATCTTTTCAGATGTTCGGTGGTGGGTTAGAAATGCTGGTTGCGGTATTCATGTTATGACCTGTGGAGAGAAGCATGGGAAAAACCCCGAAGGACGTCGTAGTAAAGGAAGACCGCGACTCAGGTGGAAGGGGACCTTAACCAACTTGGCGTGCGAAACTAGAGACAGTTCGGTAAAGATCGAGCTGACTGGAGACGCTTATTGATTGAGGCCCAGGTCCACCCCGGACTGCAGCTCCATGCTGATTACTTGGTATGGTGCCTGGCCTGTGGTCGCCGTGGCTCAGTGGTTATTGCGTTGGACTGCTGACCGAGCGGCGTGGGTTCAAGCCACAGCCAGGAACACCGAATATTTTTCGCGGCACCACCTCTTGTCGGGGAATGACAATCCTCCGGGAGTATAATTTGTCATGAAAGAGCTTCTCACCTCGCCGTTCGGAGTCGGCAATAAATTGTAGGTCCCTTCCATTCGTGCGAAATATGTAACACGCACACATAAGTGGTTGCGAGATGCTAGGCCTTGGCTCAGCTATTTACTTTTTTCTATGGTGCCTGATACCATTGAATTAAACCAACACCAACTTATTTCCAAGATTTGGTCAGGTGAGTGAATGTATGATAAGTCCGAAAGGAGATTCCCTCCCTCAACTGTAGGGGCATTCGTTTCCTTAGCATTGAGTACGGGATCTTATTTGCCATATTGTGTGAACGGCCTAATGAAACCTTCGTCAACGACCTGTTTGACCCCTATTAATGTGGTTTTAGCCCAGGAACATCCACTATCGAAGATACTGAAGAAAATCGAAGAAACTATTATTGTTACTGGAAAGTAGTTTATCCGCTCTGTGGTCTCTCAGAGGGGCCTTGTATCATACAATATTCGTTTACTCCAGAAACTATCAGCAAATTTATGAACTTTTCAGGGTGAAGCACGGAGATTGCAGTCGATGAGATAAGGGCAATAAATTCTATGGCAATGTCGTTGTGTTCTCTAAACTCAGAATGGTTCAAGACCAGCAACGGGGGGTTGTTACTCTTATCTTGGGCAGAAAATTCACTGTTTCATTGCCAATGTGGTCTTTACCTGTAGGGATAGTTGAAGAAGCATTTAAATTGACTCTAGGTCTAATTTTGGTTTTATCGCGTCAGAGAAGATGCACATGGTTTTGGCACAGGTGTTAGAAATCAAGTTTAAGCTTCAACACTCATTAATGGCCAATATATCTCCGTGAAAGATGGTTAAGTACGTGCCCAGACTAACTGATACATTAGCGCTAGACGATTCACTGAATATTCCACACCCAGATCCATTGTCTATTTTTGAGGCATCTGTATATCATACTCGGCCGTGTCTAAGGGAAGGGGTTTGAACTTATCCCCGTCATTCCTCGGCGGTGATAATGACTGAGCTACTTCCAATGGCATGCTGAACTCACTGCTTTGTAGTAAGGATGTTGAAGTGAGCGTAGAAGAGACATTTAGAACCGATATGTTATTTGGGTGGAAGAGTCTATTCAGGCTTAGTTTTGTCTACATCTCTATTCTATGGCGATAGCGTTAAGCGATGCGGTAAGGGTGGAGCGCAGACAGCTATTAAAAGCATCTAAGCCATAAAAAAAACATTGCAGTTGTGCCTTGTTTTCCTTTTTATCCTCTCAATTCAGTATGTGCTTCCGTTCTATCATAAGAACGTACGATGAAACCTAAATAGCCCAAACGCTTTACTATGTCAAAATTGCGACGAATTCTCGAGTTATTTCCACTTGGTTGATAATTTAATGGGGCCATTCAAGCACCTCATTTAAAACCTCTAATAAGTGGAACTTGTCATCATTAAAAAGTTAGTTTAACTAAGTGGTGGCGCACTGAGCGTCAGATTTTCATAGTCCAAAGTTGAATGTAACGTCATCGGAAAATACTCAAAAATATTGTTAGGTGATTTTACTATTTATGACAAAATAGCGCTGTAATTCTGAACTGTATTTTAAAAATGTTTATAACTTAATTAAGTTCGGCGCATGTCCTCAAAGAAGCTGTTGCTAAAATGAAAAACATATTTTTTTCATTTTAAAATTTAAGCTCTGACGTCGATGTCTTAATGTCTCCTCATAAAATTGTCATAAAGATAAAAATCTAGTTTTGTTGTAAAACAAGACTCATTCAAGACAAGATTATATTAAAGGACTTCAACACGATAAAATGAACAGCACTTGGAGTTAAAGTATTTTTAAATTGCTTAATCGGTTGCCTCAATGGCATGTGCATTGATACTTTCAATTGGGGAAGACTGAAAGCACGAGACTTTTTCATTTTATTTCAAATACCAGACACTGTAAGTACGACAGGATATACATTTACCTACTTTTCCTCAATATACTAAGTTTCCGTCGTTTAAACAAGGGATTTAATGTGCACTCTTTACTAAACAAGTAATTAGTTCCAATTGTTTATTTACAAGAAGTAAACACTTCCAAATTTCAGAATCACCACAACCTACTTCAAATCCCAAGGTTACTCAAATTAAACTAGATCCAAACATTCGAAGAAAAAAGAACCATTACTCGTTGAAAATACCAATCATTGAAGGTCACAATTTGTTGTTTTGAATCTGGTTGTATTTATTGAAATATTTTCAATGAAAACAATCAACATCAACAAAATAACTTGTTATAGACTCAACAGCTGTTAAAGTAACATAATATGCAAGCAACATGTACCTGCGAGTTAACTAGGTTGGTACGAGTACAACTTCATTTTTCAAGGTAAAGAATAACATAAATATTTAGGTTAAGGACTCAATTTTGGACAAGAACCTGTCACGATCAGTTTAAAAGTTTATTTTTGGACCAATCAATGTACTGCAATAAGCAACAACAAAAAAGTGTCGGCAAGCGGAAGTCGTTAATTACTTGCCATGTGCACAATGGCCTCCAAATGAAACAGAATTGAGCGAAAAGAAAATTTGTAAATGCTGAAAAAAGTAAATTTAAGTTTAACTGCAATCAAGCAGATTTGAGACTTGAGTCAAGATAATTTCCCCTATAAAAAATTTAAATAGAAACTGAATTTTTGCACCAAACAAAAGAGAAATGCAAAAGCGAAGCCTTCATTATACATTTCCAAAAGTGTGTTCAAGGTACAGGAAACAAAGTCATACAAGTATGTACGTAAAAATTAAAAAAGAAAAATTATGAGTTTTTTAAGAGCGGCAGACTGACTGCGGGTGACTACTGATCGTCCTTTTACATGAAATTGACCAGTAGCCACAAAAGGAAATTTGTACAGAAGTACTTGCTTTACCACTTCTTGGTGGTGCCCAGTAGCTTACATATGTATATGCATTCATGATGGCCACCATAAAACTACAGCAGTTTGTCTATCACACACCACAGGGACGACCTTTGGTAAGACATTAAAGCAATCAGGTGTTAAACGCTCAGTGCCAATCAAAACCTTTGGTGTGCTGTAAAAATGCTTTCATATCCAGCGCTGAAAGAATATTGTCTGTCGATCATAGGTTAGGTTAGGTTAGCGGGCCGTTGAAGACGATAAAATCCTCTTCATCTCACTTAGGTCTATGTTGATCCGTTGTGATACCCATGTGTTTAGCAGCTACTGGTAAACCGTAAACTCCCAGTCCCACTACGTGATTTATATGCCTGATGAAAGTCAACCTTGCGAACTTGAGTAGATCCGACAGTGAACTATCGGATAACTCCTCAATGTTATCGAAGAGGTATCTGCCCAATATTCTTTTCCTAATGTTGCAGAGGCTTGGGCAATGACAGAGGAAGTGAGTAGTGTCCTCATGTACCTCCTCGTCTCCGCATCCTCTGCAAAGGGGTTCCCCGGTCAGGTGCAGCTTCTTTGCATGATACCTGCACATATTGTGGCCAGTAATTAGTCCTACCAGTAATGACAGGGATTTCCTGTCCATATGTATAGCCTATTCATTCTAAAAGAAAAAGCCTATTCGTTCTGCTCTTATTACATTCTGGGCATAACCTTCTGGAGACTTCACAGGTGGTTAGTGTTTTCCACCTGTTCTTCGGCTCGGTTAAGGATCTTAACCCTATTATTTCCTTCAGATGACGAAGTGGAGGTTTAATTGTACCATCCGCTAGGTCTGGTTCCAGGGCTGATCCCTTTCTAGCCAGTTCGTCAGCAATCTCGTTTCCTGACACCACTGTGGACAGAGACCCAGCAGAGTTTAACATAATGCTGCGTGCCAAGAACCCTCAGCTCTTCGCGACAGAACTTTACAAGCTTAAATGTGATTAGAGTAGCAGTAAGTGCTTTTATAGCCGCCTGGCTGTCTATGAAGATCGTAATATCCTCCCGTGATACCGTGGCCATTGACGCCAATCGGGCAGCTCTGGTCACTGCTAATTCTCGTGCCCGGGTATTTGTGTAATATCTGGGCGTGTCCATATGAGCTCGCTCTCCAGAACTCAGACTGGTCTAATCTCAGAGCGCTCTTTGCTGCGGATTCTTGCATGTATAGATCAAGGGGTAGCAGATTGAGAATTGTCTACAACCCTGCTGTTGGAGTTGATCTCAGTGCACTGATCGTTCCAATGCAAGCTAGCGTTTGTATCTTGGTCAAGGCTCTGAGGTTAGTGGTTTTTGTTGTAGCTTGCCACCAGACTAAACCTCCATACGTTACGTATGGATCATAAGGATCGACGATCAAAAGCTGCTAAAAACTAGTAGGAGGAAGAAGCAAGCTAGGATCCCTAAAAACAGTGCTCATGGTAACACTAAAATCAAACGCAGATGGGCAAATGACATCAAAAGTCATATGGTGAGATAAACCTCACGTTATGTGACTCTAAGGTAACTGATTTCATCGGACATTGTCTCATTGCTCAGCAGGACTCTTCTCGAACGACTTTTGAAAAACTTGCGAAGAAAAGGTTATGGTTATTAACCCTAAAATATTCAAATCTTCTATCCACTTCTTACTTCCTAAATTGTGGCAAACATTGCCAAGATGGAATCACCCTGTCTATTTTTCTATCGGTCAAGCGCTATAAACTTCAGGTTGATGACACTCTTGACAGTGTTCACACTCTTGACTGATTAATTTTTTGTTTCTTATCACTTAGGACTGTGTTCGTTAGGTTTAAGAGTAGAATCAAAAGGATTAGCAATGTGTGTTCATTCATCATTCTTGCACAAAACAGTTTTAGACACTATTAACACAACAGTTATTTTAAAGCTCTGCAAACACATATAAGTATTCAATTTGTAACCCTCATTTGGCCGGATCGGGTAAGGCACCACTGTTGCTATTAAATTGAAGGTAGAAAGAGGTAAAACCTCACGAATTCTACAACAGCACATAATGATTGTTCAGTTTTTTTCCTTTTTTAACTCTTTTCTCACGATCACTGAAATTGTAACAATTTCGAATTGCTTTCCTGATCACGCATAAATTTACATGTCCTAAATGGAATCACGGATTTTCTACCAACTCTGAAAACAAAATTTAACGCCTGTTTACTGTGGTCGCCGTGGCTCAGTGGTCAGTGCGTTGGACTGCTGTGCTACCGACGTGGCCCCAACAAACATTTTTGGCGGCACCACCTCTCGTCGGAGAATGACAAGCCACTGGCAGTATAATTTGTCATGAAAGAGCTTCTCAATTCGACGTTCAGAGTCGGCCTTCTATTCGTGCAAAACATGCAACACGCACAATATGAATGGTTGCGAGAAACTAGGCTTTGGTCATCCCGAGCTTCCGCGCCAGCTATTTATTTATTATTTTACTGAGATGAACCTTCAAGTTTAACTTACTAATCCGGTTACTGTGAAGAGATATGATCAACTAAGTAATGATTTAGTTTATGAGTAGTATCAGCAAACAAGCCTAAATGGAGCATTCAAGGGGTTCTAAGTGTTCCAAGAGGTTTTTCACCATTAAAGTGGTTTTAAAGTTTCAAATTATATTAGAATGATAAAATATTTCAAAAAAAGTGCACAAGACTCGATATTTTGTACTAAAGATTTAAACAAGAAAAACACTTTACCATATTTTCTAACTTGACGTGTTCATACACATGTGTGTTTTCACGCCATTAAGAAGGATCAAATGATTTATGGAACTAACATCTTTGGCATTTGAAATAGGCAATAAGACAATTCAGAAACATTTGCGAAAAATATTTAACCAACTACATAACAGGTTCGTCCGGCTTCATTCGCAGTCCTAAATCGATTGGTTAGCATTATTATTATTTTTAAATTATCCAGAAACATGACTATAAATAAGCACAGCTTACACACATTTTGCTATAAATTAAAAAAATCTTTCTATTCTAGCACGTGTGTACTTTTGCAAACAAACTTTTAACGTTTTTTGCAAACAAAATTTCACGATGAAAATACAAGTTATTTAGTATTTGAAAAAAATGCGGCATAGCAACATAGAAATGTATACCGTGAAAGATTTTATAGTGATAATTTATCCATCGGAACAAAATTACATGCGAAATCACTTTAGTGTCATTCAACAAATGTACAAGTGTAAAACAACTAAAGGCATACACAATAAATGTACGAATACAGGGAATAATTTGAAATAACCATGAAGGCAACAGATTACACCTTTACGAATTTTTCTAGGCGAACAAATCTGAAAAAATGGCATGGCCACACTGGAAGTTTTTTAATTTCGAGGTTATGATTACCATCGACAGGAACAGGAAACATTTCTTGCCTATTTAAGACAGCCTTTTGACGTTGTAGTGTCATTGTCCAAAATAAGTCTTACAGAGCGATTTCAAATTCTTTCTAGAATGTGCCAGGCAATTCTATGTGCACCAGACCAGTTGTGAGCGAATGAAGGCTTTGTATTTGAAAGCAAAAACTTTGTGCACGAATCAAATGTTTTTTTTAGTTTGGAGTGGTCGTCTGAACAGATGCTAGGTCCATTGTGAATACAAGGGTTGAACCCAAGTCTACTCCTAAACAATTTTAGTAAAAATACAGGTCGGCCATACTGGCAATGCTCAAATCATTTAGAGTTTGATCGTTGAAGACGTACTTCCTAATCGAACTTTTCGAATTCAAGCAGAGGCGAAGCTCGTGCGAAGGAAATGCACTGTGAACTTCTCCTCTTCCACATTCATGCAGAGATCTTTGCAAAATGTACCCAGTCGTTCACCATGTCTGCCTAGGATACAGTGTCCTGTAGAGGCATTATTTTGTTTTGAACGGAAAAAAGTAACCCTGTAAGTTGGATGGGACCACAAGAGATCAGACTGAGTTTTTCAAACTTTAAGAGACACAGTCCTAAGTGTTGAAGATAATTAAGAAAAACGACTGGGGAGCCAGTCCTATACTTCCCACCGCACACATAACGATGGAGTTGAATTAATATTTTTTTATTTTTATTTTTGTTTTTGCATAAAATAATTGGATAATCAATTTAATGTCAAAGAAAACATTTCTTTAATTTCCCCAGCAATTGTTCGACAAAGAGTTGTTACGCGAACTTGATAAAAAACATTTCTTCAATTTGCTCAGCATCCGCTAGACCGATTGTGCTCAAAATCAAATCAGCTCTAAGTTTCACGCTAATAAATAAAACAAAAAAACCGCATGGTCCTACGTTATTTTGTTCTCCAGATATCGAAGGCGGAAAATATGATCACACACAGACAGCATTTCGAAAATGGGTGCAAACGATTTCTAGTGTATAGTAATGATCGGACCGATTACAATACTTCCCCTACAAAGGTGGGAAGTTAAAAAAAAACCATTTACATTAACATCATGCATATCCAACTAGGTATTAATATTTTGCTGTGTAGTAAGGTGATAATTTTTTTTTAGTTTCTTTATCATAAATTTTGTTTATGTCGTAGCAGTTGAATTTTTATTTGAATTGTAAAATTTATTACGTTAAATTTATTACGATAAAAAATGTTGGACCTTTTTGAAAGTAAATTAGGATAAGTTTTGCTGTTTATGTTAGCAAATTTCATGACTTCTAAACTTGCCAAGTTTTTTTTACTCTATGTATGTATGTAAATTGCCTTAAATTCCTTAGTCGATTTTAAGTATTATAGCTAGATGATTCCATTACCATCTTAAAAGCAACTACCACTGTACTTTTTATGCTTCAATAAGCTTTAAACACATTCATAAAAAATATGACTGTACGTGGGTACAAAAAAGTTATGCCTACCATTATTTTTTAATCACTTATGACTCAAAAAATGAAAATAATGCAAATGCTAGACATAGCATTTCTTCGAACAAATCCGTCTGGGGTTCTTATTACGCTTTTAAGAATTTCATGCCTCCAAAAATCTCAAGATCAGATACTAAGCATTATCAAAGCTGTAGCAATCTATTAAATGGAAATGTTGTAGGGAATTTTATATACAAGCAACAATGCTCGCAATGCCTTTACAAGCTTTTGGCATCAATCACGGGCTCCCAGAGACTCGAATAAAAATAGTTTCACTTTTTCACCGATAAAAATCTGCGGAGCATAAGACAACCATCCTTCAACTCCGATGCTCAAACACTAAACATTCAGACACGTTTAAATAAACAAAAGCAGTATTGCAAAGAAATTAATTTACGACGCACTACTGATTGCCCGTTTCAATGATTGAACAATGTACAACAAAGTCCAACACAAACCCAACCAAATGGAATACGAATTGTCCAACAAAAAATAAAAGAAAATTGTCTCGACAAAATGAATGTTATCGTTCCTGGTAAAATGAAATGGAACACCTTTCCCGTATATTCATGAAGTCTTACACAGCCTCTCGCACCTGCAGTGTTCTTGTCCAGTGGATAAATGAGGGAATAAATCTTAATCAGGAAGTCACCAGAGTAGCGTGAAAGCGGGTAATACGAAATCGAACTGAACTGAATAAAAGTGACACACTTTTACGGAGCTAAACAATTTGTTTGCAATTTTTTACACTCTTTCCGAAAAATTATGAAACCGGCTGTGGCGATTTAAAGCAAATAAACGGTCAATGGAGGTTTTGAATTTCAAAACATGGTCACAGTATACACTTCACATGTATCTTCATTAAGTGCCATCTAATCCTAATTAGTGTCAAAAGGGCACATAATTGCTGGTTGTAGTCATCTACGTTATCCAGACAGGCAATAAGGTTACAAAGTCCATTTCAAACAACTTGTCGATATTATTTACAGATTATTCAAATTGTATGTAATTAATCTTTGGATAGTACGAGTACATGTAACGCAAACAGACAAAATGGATCCCCTCTCTCGGGTTTCAGTTTACATAACACACAATTACCCCTAGGACGACGGACGATTGGATTCAAAAAGTTTCAGATACGCAACATGTATATATGTTTGGAATTTACCCTATCTATGCACAATTTATTTACATATTTATTTTTTACGATGAAAACTATACACTTACACTTTTTAATTCGATTTGATGGCAGCGAACTCGGATTTTGTTTTTTCACAAAATTAATATATCCACACAGAATGTATCCACTTTTTTGCAATTTTTATTTATTTTTTTTATAAATTTCGCCACAGAAAAAAAATGAACTGCAAAACTATTGCAATTACTGACCCTGGTCTCGTTTGGCCATTAACACGGTTTTGTTTTATTCCAAAACTAACTAACGCTTGGGTATCCCGAACAATATTTCTTTTTGTTTATATCTTCGGTATCACCACACGGTATGTGGATAACAAAAAAAAAAATTAAATAAAATTCAATTGCGGCACACAACACCAAAATAATAAATTCGAAAACGGATAAGCAACACACAATGGAAGAAAAAATTAAAAAAAAAAATAAATAAATTCAAACTAAATATCCAGTGCAGAGGTTCGCCGAAAAATTCGTCTTGGACATGCTAAACGTACAATAGTCCAAGATGTACTAAATCGACCGACTTGAAGCTAACTTCTATCCCTAAGTGGTGGTGGCTGGTATACTAGCGAACGATGTAAGTATAAGCAAGAGCAAGTGAGCAACGGAGCAAGTAAGCGGAGTACACGGTTCGAGCGTAATGTTACGTCTTTATGACCAGTCCCACTTCAACAATCCACAAATGAGGCGCGATGATGACGACGATGGATGGACCGGACCGCATGCAATCCATGGAAAAACGTGAACGCGACAGAAACCCAAATGGAAAATGTTTAAACATAAATATCCAACACACTCGACTCACCACCAGCGCACAGGCACACAGTTCGGTGTTTACACTATTCTGTCCAAGACGACACAACGAAGACAGTAAGACACACACCAGGTAAACAGTAAACACACGGTGCGAGCATGCCAGGTGAACTACTACTACAAGTGGTTGTCGTCGTTAAGTGTATGCGATAGTGTACGAGTATCTGAAGACTTCTGTTTGCCTCTAATAGATCCGACAGCGGCTCTAGCTGGATTTAGATATTTCTCAACTTCAGCAAGCTTTTTTGGCATGGCCTGTGTGTGGTGGTGTATATTGTTGGTATAACGAATGTAAACAGTAAACAATAAACTATAGGGGTTGACTGTTGATTGTTGGACTTCGGTTCGGCTGGTTTTTTGCGGGCTTTCGTAATGAGCTGGTTTGGTAAGAAAAGGAGCGGGAAGCTTTTCTTATTTGCATACTCACCACGAAGGTAAAATTATGTTTACATGCGGTGTGCCTGTTTGTGTGTGTTCATCGTGCGGCGTAATCGTTCGATTGGAATTGGAAGTATCTTGAGGATATTCATTTCATTATTTGCCATTGAGTAAGTGTGCGTTTTGGGTTTGTTAATTGTTGTATTGAGGAGAGGATATACGAGTTTGTATGTGGATATGTACTTGTTTTGCGATTGAAGAGTTCGTTAAAGTCACGCAACGACGACGGAAACTAGTATCTAGATGCATTACAGCTGCAGGTAGGCAGATACTTGCAAATTGCATTAATTGAAAACAGTAATGGGATAAACTTTGGTTTCATTACAAATAAAATCAAGAGGTCTTAGAATTTATGACTTTAATTTATCGTCGAGGAGTAGTCAACTAAAACAAATACAAATGTGAACTGTAGGACCCTTTTATTTTTAAGCTTCCAAATTTCATATGGAATTCAAATTGTAGTCTATTTAGTTCGGAGAAATTTGTATTTGTATTGAGTATTGATTTCCAGGCACATGCTGCAGACCGTTGGTTGTTTTGTCTTTTAGCTTGCATATCGCTCATTTTGTGCGATAGTAGGCAGATATTGTCAACGTAGTTCAATCCAAGTCTTCGAGATAGAGTCCGGGTTATTTGTCTTTTTAATGTGGAAGCCTGTCTCATTACACTAGGATGATTAGCAATAGCAAATCGGGCATCCTCGTTGGTGGAAAAAATGCTATCAGCTAAGGCAAAGGAAAACGATGTGAACTGAAGAGGTACAGGAGTACTTCTCTCAATGATTAAGATAATACGTAGATAAGATAGCTCTGAAACGCTTCCAAGAACACTTAAAAAACACTCCAAGTAGTGCTTTGATAGCAGTAGTGGTCCTCGTCCTACTGGGAGTTGTGGTGCATATTCGGGTATTTGTTGCTTCGGACAGCTCAACTGACAAATACATATGTGATTCAAAGGCATAGCCAAATGTTTTTTCCATCGCTTGCTTGAATTGGTCGTCAGGTAAAAATAGCAGAGCAGAGGCATTTCACCTGGTTTTAGCTGGAGCCTTGACCTGACCACCTATAAACTCTTCAGTGACTCTGTAGGAAGTTTTGCTACCGTACTTGCTTCTGCTTCTTGTTGTTTAATGGCCAACAATTTGTTGAAACTGTGCTTGTCTCGTCGCACGCTACACTGTATACATGTGATATAGGGGATCTAGGTAGCTTCTCCCTGCCGATGAAGGAACTGCATGCGGTCGGTGGAAAATTATCAGAAAAATCGACAATCGACCAAATCTTCACTTTATGCCAAGTCCTAAAGAAGATTCAAGAATTTGAGACTAAAAGGTTGGATTAGCGGACCGATGAAGATGATGAAATTCTCTTCATCTCACTTACCAGCTACTTCCCACTGCGTGATTCTATATACCCGATGATTGCAAGCTTGAGCAGATCCGACAGTGATAGCTCGTCGTTGTTATCGAAGAGGTAGGTGCCCAATGTTCTTTTTCTAATATTGCAGAAGTTTGGGCAATGATAGAGAAAGTAAGCTGTGTACTCACGCACCTCCTCGTTCTCGGTCAGGTGCAGCTTTTTTGCACGATACCTGATCATATTGTGGACTGTAATCAATCCTACCAGTAATGACAGGCATTTCCTGTCCATATGTTAACCCTTCCTAACTTGGTCGTTTTCGCTTTATTATATTCTGGTCATAGCCTTCTGGAAATTTTGTAGGTGGTTGGTGTTTTCCACTTGTTATTCGCCTCAGTTAAGGATCTTAGCCTTATTGTTTCTTTTAGATGACGAAGAGTAGGTTTAATTGTAACGTCCGCCAGCTCTGGTTCTACTGCTGACCCTTCCTAACTTGTTCGTCAGCAGTCGCGTTTCCTGGCACGAGATGATGAGCCAAGGCCTAATCTCCCGCTATGCGTGTAAAACTTTTCGCACGAATGGAAATTGATTGCCTACTCCAAACGGCGAATTGCATGACAAATTATACTCCCGGAGATTTGTCATTCCCCGACGAGGTGGTGCTGCCAAAAGTGTGCAAAACTTGCACAGCAATCTAACGCACTAACCACCGATCAAAAATTCCAGAATCTAAACAATATAAATACGAGTGACATACATATGTATGTCTATGTACATGACACATGTTTATATTTTAATTGAATTAAATAAAAACGCGTGGTGTTCTAGGAAATGACTTTTGATTTGGAAATACGTATACATACATATGTATGTAGTTACTTTTGGCAGAGGTGCGGGAATCAAGAAATCGTCTCTAAAAAGTGTTCTAATTAAACAAAAAACGATTGGCGCACGTATTAGTTCCAAAATGTAAACAGAAATACCCCAACGCAGTCGAATTTGAATAAAAACAAAGAATGTTTATTTATTTCTATGAAAATTTATTTCACAGTACTCTTTGGGATTTTTTAGACTTTAAATTAGTTTGCAGGAAATAGTTCAAAAGAGCATTTACTTCTGGAAATTCCTTGAAGTTTCAAGTATTCACCTAATGGCAGCCATGAAATTAAAAAAAAATCATCATTGTATGAATTGCGAGTCATTTAATTTTTTGGTTTTCGGATAAATTAAAAATTAGTATTTATTAGTATATTTTTTTATAAAATGTGTTTGTTTATTGATTATTAACATTTGACCTTGACACCAAATACTTATATACGCAGATGCTGGTGGTTATACTAATTAAAATATTTTTTTAAATGAAAAAATCAAAGCTTTCTGGTTAAATGTTGCTTACTGTTTAGAATTTTCACAGCTTGTTCCACAAACATTAACAAATTGCTAAGAAGCATAAAGACGCAGAGACGGATTTATTCTAGTTTAAGGGCATAGTAGATGCATAGATTATTTGACACTTTTTTCATGCTGAAGGGGTTTTTTTTTAAACTATACCTCAGATTAAATTATTAGTTTGGAACAGCTGGTGAGGTTCGTCACTGCGATATTCTATTAAAACTTATTGTAAGATTTTATGATTGAATCAAGAAGATCTTAGGAAGTTTTTGTTGAATTTTACTACAGTTTTCTTGAATAACTGAAAAAATACTGAAGCGCCAAACCATAGGGCCAATGGTTAGTTTCTATTAACCATACAATGTTAATTTTTCGTGGAAATCAAAGTGATCTAAAGGCCTTTGTGTAAGACTTCAGAAAATATTTGTCGGTACAGGATGAGAACACCCCAAAAAATAGCAATTACACCAGCAAAAAAAAGTGGGATTAGAACAAAAGGTAACTCACTAGACCTACCCTTCTATTGTAAGCCCAATCTTATTGTACGGAGTTGCAGTATGGTTCTGGAGGAAAAACCTATTATAACACAACTAGATACATAAGCTTTAACGTCAATATGTATTGAAAGCCTCGGAGCACTTAAAATCAACGCTAAGACTTAAAGAGACCAACAGTTTTGGGTTTAGACTTTTTGGGCATGGTAACGTGGATATGTAAACAAATTAACTTAAGCCAATTACCATTTTCGATAGAAACTTATCAATCAAAACTCCCTCTAGAGAGTATTGGACACTGTCGGCAGTTGTTATATCCGACTGCCCTCCACAAGTATTCGCAATACTAAGAAACCAAGCAATGAAAGAAAAGTGGTCGTTATAAGCGACTGGTCGTAATAAGCGAGGTCGTTATAAGAGACTTCCACTATATATAGCAACACAGTTTACTCATATTTGACTCCCGAACATCAGGGTGTTGTAGGAAGCAGTTGGACAGCCTACACAAGGAGTAGTGTACATACTACTTACTTTAGAACCCGAGATCAACGTAATGCCCATTCCACACTATTTCTCTAAAATCGATGCTAAAGGCTCATGTGAAACATTTTTTTCCGAAATGTTCGCCTCTAAACCAGGAATGAAAATATCAAACCATAGACAACGATAGGGTTGAGTTTGCCATAATTCAATCATGGGTTGCTGTTATGACGTTGAATAACCAGATATCAATAGCAAAAGTGCAAAAAAAATGAAAATGGGAATCTCAACAAAATGGGAAACTCGCTGACTGAGAAGCTAAAGTGGTTTTCATACCCAAGGCTAGGACCTCAGACCCATAGGTCTGTCATCTTTCCTTCTAAAACCTCTTGAACGATTGATTGATATCCATTTACGCGACAGCATCGACTCACATCTGCTGTATGCATATTGCAAAGGTAAATCAGTGGAAAGGGCTTTACACACGTTAGTGCGTAAAATCGAATACTCCCTGCATCATAAGGAGTACACAATGGTAGCATTTCTGGATACAGAAATAAATGCACTGTCAGGTCTGTCGGTAGATAGCACACTTTGCGAGTTAATTAACATTCTACTCACTAGTCGCATTATTAACTCAAAGCTGGGTGGCTCATCTGCTAGACGATCTGTCAGCAGAGACACTCCACAGGGTGGGGTCCTGTCCCCCCTTCTTTGGAATTTGGTGGTAAATAAACTACTGATAATCCTGGAAGCGGGGGGCTGCGAAGTGATCACATATGCTGATGACGTTGCTATAGCCGTCTCTGAAAAGCACCTTGACACCTTAAAAGAACTCCTCCAAAGTGCTCTAAACAAGCTATCCAAATGGGCAGCTCGGTGTGGCTTGGGTGTGAACCCCCACAAAACTGGGCTGGAACCCTTCACTAGGAAGTATAAGATCCCATATATCGACCCTCCTACCATTGGTGGTACAAGCTTAAATTTCTCCAGCGAGGACAGGAAATTAAGCTGGAAACCAAACATTCCAGAGAGAATAAAGACAGCTACAGTAGCCCTTTTCACTTGCAAGAAAGCCATCGGAAATAAATGGGGTCTGCAACCCCGCATAACACACTGGCTCTATATTTCGGTAATAAGACCGATACTTACGTACGGGGTGATGGTGTGGTGGACCGCCTTGGATATAGCCACAAACCGCGATAACCTATGCAAAGTCCAACTAACAGCTTGCTTGTGTATCAGTGGAGCTCTTCGCACGACTCCCTCTTCAGCACTGGACATTTTGTTTCACTTATCACCGCTAGACATTTTCGGCAGACAAATGGCAGCTAGTGCAGCCATCCTCCTCAAAGCAACCTCACAGTGGTCTAAAAAAGACTACCGCCACGCCTCCATTATGAAAAATCTCAAAATTTCTCCCCAAAACTAAACTACACCACTCCCAGGCTAAGGTTTGACAAGAGCTTCAAGGTAACCATCCCTCTCAAGTCATTCTGCGACGATGTATTTTTAGAAGATAAGTCGATTCATTTTTACACCGACGGTTCAAAAACTAGCAATGGGGTGGGTGGTGGTGTTTTCTCCGACAGGCTGAACCTCAGCCTAGCGTTCCGTCTCCCGAATCATTGTAGCGTGTTCCAGGCGGAAATCATGGCGATCAAAGAGGTCTTATCTTGGCTGAAGAAAAACGTGATATCCTATCCCTAGATTGCCGATCGTCTCTTATAGAGATGGCGGAGCAGTTCAATATACACCTTTGTTGGGTGCCAGGGCACAGTGACATTCCAGGGAACTGCAAGGCTGATGAACTCGCCAGATATGGAACAACATTACCTATTGGGCCTGATAAAGGCAGCTTAGGTATACCGATCGCTACTAGCAAACTCAAACTAAACCTATATGCTATCGAAAGAACAAATCTTGGGTGGACAAGTGGTATAACATGTCTAGCGACAAAGCAGATTTGGCCCACGTTGGATCTGAAGCGCTCTAAGTATTTGATTTCTCTTAATAGATTGCATATCAGCACTATAACACGTGTCATTACTGGACAGTGTCTAATAGGCAAGTATGCTACTAGGATTGGCATTTACGCAAATGACTTCTGCAGAAGCTGTATGGACGAGAAGGAGGAGAAGGAGACCATTCTCCATCTTCTTTGCGCCTGTCCAGCTCCCTCCCGCAAAAGGAAACTCCACTTGCGAGTTTTCTTCTTTACAAACTTAGGCGACCTAATTAACATTGATGTCAGTAGCCTTCTACGCTTCATCAGAAACTCCAATTGGTTTCAATGAGCAGGCAGGAGGTCTTTTCAAAATCCTGGTGGTATCACAATAGACCCCTCATGGGTCTAAGTGTGTTGGCTTTAGCTGGCAGCCACTTCAACCTAACCTAACCTAACCTATGTACATATGTATGTAAGTCAACGTTTTGAGATGGGCGCACTTTGAAGCTGGATCTGGTAAGATATGTCTCGCACCTTATGGCACTTCAGTCCAGGTTGCCTCGAATTAGTAAATTCTTTTAACTTCGCCAGTGTACTTAGAAGCATGCGTGAAACTGTCCTCATTTTGTGTATATTTTCAGTTTATTTGAAAAGTTGTAATACAAACACGTGAAATGAGCATAAAATTTTCTTAGACAAGGTGTGCAAACATTTGGAATTGGAAGTACTATGTACAAGGAAAATTTAAGTAAATAGGTAATAACTGTCAAGAACGATAGTTTTCTTGTAAAAACCCGACAGTAGATCACGCAATTTATGACATAACTAAGGCTCCCACTGTAGGTTTGTCCGATTTATGATTTATTCTATTTGTAAATGAAAACCCTGACATACATACATACTGTTTGTACATTGTGAAATTTTCAGTTGTTGAAGTTGTGAAAAAGTGTTTAATTGCAGAGTCACTTCCTGTCTAGATGGAAAACATGGATTTAAACATCCACTGTGTCGGAAAGCCCAACAATCCATGGATACACGGTTGCTTTAATTCCAGAATGCGTATTACAGCGACTCATTTGTCGCACGACTTTCCCTTTTAAAAGAAATTTTCCTAAAAAGTATCCATTTAGCACCATTTTATTACCTCCTCATAGTTTAAGTATCCAAATTCAAACAGATGGCAAGACAGAGTATCCAATATGCTTTGCCCGGGCGGTGTATCCGCTAGATGTCATATCACTTTTTGCAATTGAGGTATCTGAATCATTTACAGAAAACCAGGCCCCAAACCACAATAAAACACTTAAAACCGAAAAAAAAAAACTTAAACAATTCACAAGTTGACAGTAAGTTGACAGAGAGCACCATTCATAGGTTAACACTTGCAGCATTGAAATAAAAATTGAGTTCAATACAGTTTTTACGCAACGCAACGAGAAATCACCCACAACAACCAATTGCTAAACGTTGAACTTCAAAACTGAAAAAGAAACCCAGGCCAGCGATGGGAAATTGGTCAAGCGATTCACACTTTCGTCGCATGGTTTGCGCCAAAATATCTAGTACCAGGCCAAATGGGGCACACCAATACCAGCAGTCAGTTGCAACACTAGATACTCCGGGCGCTATCCGCCCACTCACATCATAACAGTAAGCGACGATTGCGACGACATCGTTTGACTGTCAATTGATTTCCAATTTCAATGCCACCACCACATCGAGGTGCAAATTGAAGTTAAATTCGAAGCAGAAACAGAAAACCTGTTGACAGTGTGTGGCAAGAAAGGGTTCAAAGTTTTACAAAATATTTCCACCGAGCAACAACAATGGCGGCCGCCCAAATCGGATGTCAATTAATCGCGTGTCGAATCGTCATTAAATACTGGACTTTCCTGCTGCCCGGTGAGTCCAATTGTGATGACGGTGGCAGTTCATTTTTTTTCTTCCACGCATCACCTTGACCTCATAGAAGATTAATTTTGAGCCGAAAAATCTGAGGCGTCTTGAAGAATTGCTCCGAAATTACAGCGCTCAGATGTTGGTCTTAATGAACCAGAGGTGCACCAATTACACTATGAATCTTGCGGTTGCAACAGTTACGCCAAGCAACTGCCGCCGCTGCTACTGAACACACTGCCTGCCGGCTTATAGTACCAAAACCCAAGCTTAATTTCATCGGCTTAATGGTTAAGAAACGGCACGAAGTGCGAAAATGTTGCAACCCACCGAACATCGAGCTCAACATGAAAATGTAATTTGGCCGTGTGTTGGCTGTGTTGGGTTTTAGTTGTACTCGTTGCTGCATTGCGCAGTGTGGCGCAGTTGAATGCCAATTTCAATGTGGAGGGGGGTAATGAAGCTTGTGAGCCACTGTACAGTGTCATATGATGGACGGTGCGTATTTTTGGAATGTTGAGAAACCACATGGTAGTGGTGGCATGGTAACTTGCAAGTATTAGGGTTACATGATAACCTTGAAGGCGTTAACAGTTATTTCACTTCATTTCTCGATTTTGGGACTGCTGGTGACCAGAAACCATTCCAGTAGGTTATGAATGAGTTTCGTACTTAGTTGAAGGTAATTTTGGTGGTTGAAGGACAAAGTGGTTGTTTTATGTGAGGCTTTAGATGTTAATTGTTGTTTATATAAGTCTTACAAATTGTGTTACATCTTCGGATTGAATTGTTTTTAGCAAATTTGTTTCAGAGGGCGAACCACTGCTTTAGAGATATGTATTGGTGGCACAAAAATGGGTTAAAGACTTTTATAAATGAAAGAAGGCCTTCTACTGAGAAGTATTCTGCAGGGGCCCTTAATGGACACTGCTACCTATGAGGTCCATTGTGGTGTCCCATATTGCTTAACCAGAGGTTATATTGAGGCTTTTGATAAACCTAAGAAAGCCTTAAGTTCAAATGTTCGCTGGGTTTACCGAGTCACGCGTCAAGTGGAGTAATATTTTCCTTGCGGCTCCTGGACATACACAGAGAATATGTTCAGCGGTCTCTCTCTGTTCTCCACAGAGCCGGAAAATATCGGTATCTGATACTTTTACCGGACATGTCCCGTTAGATAGCCCGTTAAGGTTCTTAACTCGTCTTTGGTGAGATCAAGTAAAGTCTTGGCCTTGTATAGGTTGGTGTTGATGAATTTTTTCGCTTGTCTAAGGCCCTGGAGGTTGGCCAGTAGTCGGCGTGTTTGTTGATCGTCCATTGTATTTTCTTGGAATAGACTTGGTACCCCAAAACAGAGTTCGGGACCAACGAGTGGTCGGCAGGCACCTCTTCTCGCCAGGCAGTCAGCCCGTTCATTACCCTCGAAGCTTTTAAGTTCTGAAATCCAGGCTACGGTAACTAAGAGTAAGTGCACCTCCTGTTTCTCTGGTATACATAGCTATATATAGCTTACTCTCTAGGTATCAATCAATTGCAGATTGTGTATAAATTGCAATAAAAAATGAGTCGCCAGCTTTCACAGATGGAATTCAGAAAGGTCTTTTATTGAGAGCCTGTTTAATTTGCAGACTGTAAAGTGTTGGCTTGCGTCAACGCTTTGATTAATCGGTTGTTGTATTATGGTAATATTAACTTCCTTACCACATCCAAACTCGAATGTTGAGAGAGTAGCGATCTTAACTTCTCACGCATAGACTAGACAACTTCTTATGTGTAAACCATAAAATACAATGCCTGGGAAATGTCAATCAAAAGTCAATGGCTTAGAGGTTTATTTCTGAGTGAAACGCAGCTCCTAAGTAGAAATCCGTCTTATGGCGATTGTAACTGAGAAGATTTTGTGAGACCAAAAGAGCAATTCTGAGCCTAAAAAGTCTTGAAGTTTTGACTTGATGATACAATAACATTAGTTATGAGCATGACACACCCACACATGTGTAGTACCATTTTCCTTGATTTTTTGTCAAAGCAAATATATAATCCAGAGGCACAATCTTTCAAAAGTCTGTCCCATTATTCAGATACGCTGAATATATTGACATAATCGGAAAAACGCAGCGTGATGTCACTGGAGCGTTCGTGAGTATGGGCGGATGGGTTTAGCGGTCGATGAGGGGAAGACAAGGTCAACCTGTCAACAGGAAAGGACACTCAACAAGTCGGTGTTGTCCATCAGTCTCGGACAGATAGATAGATATAACTTTGAGATTGTTAAAGACTTAGTCTACTTAGGCTCCGCTATCAATTCAGACAAAGACACCAGCGGTGAAATCAAACGAAGAATAACTCTTGCCAATCGCTGTTCCTTTGGGCTAAGGAGGCAGTTGAGTAGCAAAGCCCTCTCTTGAACAACTAAAGTGACCCTTTATAAAACCTTAATCATCACAGTCCTGCTCTACGGCACAGAGGCATGGACTCTGTCAAAAGCGGATGAGGTTGCTCTTGGCATTTTCGAGAGAAAAATGTTTAGGGTGATTTTCGGTCCCGTCTGCATAGACGGTGAAGTGACATACAGTAGAGCTACATCTGCTTAGCCAGAAGGTTGAAGGTCCAGCGACTGAGGTGGCTGGGTCATGTGGAGCGGATGGACACCAATGTTTCGGCCCGCAAAATCTTGCAATTCACACCCGAGCGACGGCTCAGTAGAGAAAGACTCTGGTGGCGCACGAAAGTGGAAGGGGACCTCAACCAACTTGGCTTGCAAAACTGGAGGCAGCGAGGCAAGCCTCTGGGCCATAGGATACGACTGGGATAATTAGGGTAGAGTATACTTATATCTGGGCTGATCCGCTCCTGCTCGAAAAGTATAGAAAACAAATAGCTCTTCGGGCGGCGAGTTCCTATAGAACTGTCCCAGAAAGTCATTGACCTCTTGGCAGCCAAGAAAGAGTTTATATGCAAAAGGAAATCAGAAGTTGAAAAGATAACAGTAACGGCAGAAGCCAGGGAGACTACGATGAGTCGCTGGCAAGAGTGCTGGACCAGAGAAACTAGGGGTAGCTAAACCGCAAAGCTACATAGCGGACTTGACGGGGCAAAAGTATGGAGAAGTGAATTTCTACATCACACTATCAGATACTTACCGCACACGGGTGCTTTAACAAATATTTGCACAGGATGAGAAAAATAGGAAGCCCAGCATGCCAATATGGTAACCCGGGCAAAGACGACGCATACCATGCCTTCTTCGGATGCACTAGATGGCTTAGAGAAAGACAAAGGCTGAAAGCAGATGTAGGCGAAATCACTCCAGACAACATCGCGAAGTTAATGCTCCCAAATGAAACCAAGTGGAACCAAGTGCGCTCTTACATAGGAAAGTGTTGAAGATGAAGAGAGAATAGAACACGACCGTGCTATTGCCAAACAAGATTGGAGCCCCATAGAGGCTTAGGAAAGTAGCGCCTGACCCTGAAGTAATGCACGAAGCAGTCCCGGGGTATGTTTTTTACACTGGCAACTATTACTTTATCCACTTCCTGGTTAAACCACATCAAACAGACAGATTTATGATCACAAATCGCAGCAATCAAGAAAAAATTCTATCAAAAATATAACCTTACAGATAGGTTAGGTCCTATAAATAACCCGTTATAGCACCTAACTTCACATTTATCACACTACGTAAGATCAATTTAGGTTTAACAATTGGAGTATTAATATCAACGTAAATTGTTAGTCCGTCTGTCTCATTAAATCAGATCAACATGCTAATGAATTTCGTATAAAAATTCCCTATAGCGAGCGTAAATCTCCCGTCTATGCTCACACCTGCACTTTGTACCGCATTTAGAAAAAATAAACCTTTTTAATTTGCATATTGCCCCCTCATGACATTGAAGTGACACGCACTTGGAATGATGAGTCTCTACCTCCCTCAATTAAATCGCACCCTAATTACCTTGTGTCTCAATACGTCTCTCCACTAGAGATCATATCGAGTGCGCGAAAGACGCGCTCAGCTTGGATACGTGCAAAGCGAAAAAGGTTAATTACACCTTGCTCCCATTCAAATAAAAACGAACGATTTGTATTATTAACAATTAAAATAAAAAAAAGAAAACTCCGAACTGAATACATTAAGATCAAGTTGAAAAGGTCAGGGATACAGCTGACGAGAAAGACGGAAAAGGTTTGTTTATACGTTTTTTTTTTTTTTTTGACCATAAGCATTACCTTGTGTCAAATAATAAATAGTGTAGGTAACCTTTTTGTTGCCTGCCGAGTGCTAGCGAGGTCTAAGTGCACGCATGCACATGGTTACATGTGTTGAGCAAGAAAAGTTGTAAACTTTGACGAACGCAGCAACAGGTGCGAAACAACATTTCAATGACAGACCATGGAACCGCGGAGGCATTTAACCTATTTCGCAACACTTGGACGTAGTTAAATGCAACTATTGCCAACTCTAGCGAACGTAGCTTGTTTTTAAACAAATACTTACCATTCGCCTTCAATGGGTCAGCAACAAGTCCCTGCAACATTTTCATTTGGGGCAGCCAAGCGATGATAATTAGAATTGCATTAAACAATTATTACCCGCAATCTGAATATGCAATTGTAGAGCGCACCACCAAATGGACTGCAAATTGCAGATCAGTCACCTACCCAGACAGTGACTTGCCAATAATTTGTTTTGCATTGCAAAGAGATTTGCGATGACTATGACGGCGCGTCGATGGCACTTGGCATAGGCGAGAGCAGCGTTTAACAAAATGAATGACCACGAGCGGAAATGGTTTGTATTCGGTGCTGTGCATTTCAGGTGCATAAAATGCTGAATTTCGAAATTATGGAAGGTTTCATTGTGGCGATTTATGTGACTTGAACACCTGTGTCGAGAGAGAGGAATTTTTTGTATATGACTCGGGAAATTAAATTTGCATGTAAAATGGGTACTGAAAGCGCTTCCAACAGAAAGTCCACATTTATTTTTATGGGCATCTGCAAGCTGAGTGACTGATAACAGACTGAGTCCTTAACTTTTGTTATATAGGTCCTAGCTGCGGTAAACTCCATCATCATCATCTTCCAATGGCCCGCTTATCCACTATGAGGGTCGCGGGTTTAGGGAACTCAAGTGGACTCTCCACATTTGCCGATCTTCCACCATCGACTCTAACTCATCAGGGGCTATCCCCATACGGATAGAGGTGAGATTTCGGACTTGGTAGAGCCATCTCATCCTAGGCCTACTCAGGGGACGCCTACCCGATGGCATGAAAGCCATGAAATTCGTAAACTCCGATTCCTTTCTAATAATCAAGAAAAGCTTTAAGTCTCATCAGAGGACGGTATGCACGTTGCGGAGAAACTGCATTTACTTAAGTTTTTAAGTCTTCCAAATTTGTCCAAACAAACATGATGTCATCCAATCCTTCCTTAGGTTTCTAAGGAAGCCTTTTGTGTGAACTAATACATTAACAAAAGATTGTCAGATGCCATAAGGTTGCATATCCCAGCTTACATACATACATTGTCAGTCAAGTTGATATCAGAACCCTTGTTTGTAGTATAATGAGATCTAAAGATGTGAATGACAGCCGCTTGTCACAGATTAGGTTCGTTACACGCCAAAAAATCACGATCTGCTGGGTCCCAGATCACAACGATATCTAAGGAAACCACGCGGTTGAAGAACTAGTCAAATGGGGCTCTTCTGGTACCAGAAGAGGGTGTTTCGACCCCGCCAAAGCCTGACCGTCCTCAACTGTTGCATTAGAAAATCTAAATAGTTTCAGGAGCAGACTTGGGGATGGTCAACTCTAGCGCTCTTAGTTATATTACAATGAATCTACCTTTGGTCTCTTTGCACCTCTCTACAGGACCACTCCAAACTCTATAGCTTACTAAGCCCTTGCACTACTTACATAGATCTAATGTGATCAAATGTGAAGGTCGTATTTCTCTGAAATGGGGATATTACCGCGAACTATGTATTGAGGATAGTGGGTTTAAAAAAAACCTACGAGCTTCCTTAGAAGGTAGAAGTCTGGTTCTGCGATCAACCTCTGCAGAGGATATGGCGATTTAGACGTGGAGGAGGACACGACGCACTTTTTGTGCGACTGCCCAAGCCTCAGCAGAACCAGAAAGATGACCTTAGGCGCTTACTTCATTAGTGAGCCAGGCCACCTGAATTCAGGGTAGCTTAGGGGGGCTTATAATGATCAACAAAAAATCTATTCTCTTCCCAACAGGTATATGAATGTACATAGGTCCCACGACGGGGAACACAATGGATCCTTGAACATCCGAGTAAGGCGGCTCTTAATATCAAGCCGTCACCCCTTTAACCTAGCCTACGTGTCTAACAGAAGTAGTTTTCATTTCCATCCTGTAAAGTTAAATTAGTGAATAATGTTGCAGAGTTTTATGACGGAAATTTCGGACAGGTCTGATAGGTCTGGTTCTGGTTATTGCCGAACAATCGGAAGAGAAACGAAACACGGTTTCCTTTCCTAAGTATTGTTTCAACTAAGTACGGCAATGGATGCTGAAAAAAGTATCTAATTTTATAGCGTGTGTGCTAACTGGTCAGAAGCCAGTGCTAATTGCAATAATTCTCGCTGTCTCGGGTTCTATAGATTAAGTCATGCGTCCTATTTTTGTTGCAGGCGGGTCATGTGTTTTTGATAGAAAGTGCTTGAAGATGTTGACCTGGATCATTCCTAATGGTGAATACACTACCTCCGCGAGGGAACTATCAAGGACTGAACTCCGTCTGGCAAGCTCGCCGGCATTCTTATTCTCCTTCATATTACTGTGACTAAGAACCTAGATATGGATGTTGAACAGAGGGCTTGCCAAGACTATTGCTTTCTAACACTGTTCTACTTGTTTAGTTTAGCTAAGTAGATACCTGACCCGATGGCACATTCCATTTTAGAGCCCTCGATAGAAATTGATATCTTGGTGGCGGTGGGCTATTTTTCCAACACGTCTTTGACGGAAGATGGACTTGGATGTTTTTCTTTGAATTTAAGTTGAGGTGTCAAATAGTCAGCTACGGTCAAAACACTTTTTCTTCGGCGACCTTTGGTCTCATAATTTAGAATGGAAAGGAGATAGTTTGCAAAAAAGGATTCCTATTCTGTTCACTAATTTTGTCAAATGATATGGCGCTACATGCGAGCTGCTTAACTGAGTAAATTAGCGCGACAAAGTGTTTAAGAAAGGATGGGATCGATAGGTATGCAAAAAGTATATTTGAAGCAACGTTGCCAGAAAAAACAACATGAAGTCTCCGTGGGTCAGTGGTCAGCTCAATGGCTTTGAACTGTTTGAACTGCTCGCCGATCTGCGTTGGTTTAAGCACGAATATTTTTGTAGCACCACCTCTGATCGGTGAAAGACAAACCTCCGAGAGTATAATTCTACATGAAAAAGGTTCCTGATTCGATGTTGAGGATCCTCAATGCACTGTAGGTCTCTTCAATTCGTAAGAAAAATACACTACGCACAACATCAATGATATCGTGAAGCTACGACACTACCTGGGGAAGTTTCTTCCAACACACATAAAACAGAATGAAGAGAATATTAATAGACTTCTTGAAAATTCTTGTTCCTTTGGTAGCAGCACTTCTTTGCTGTTAAAGATGATCAATATTGCAAAGACGCAGTAACCTACTTGTTGTACAAATACTAAAAGAACTGCAATATGAATCATCCACTGTGTACTGCATGGCATTATTGCCATTTCCAGATGGTACTTTACACAGTTAGGACGGCGCAAATAGTTGATCTCTCTACGCACCAGTAGTGCTTTCCGTATCGCATCATCTTAATTTGGTTTGCGTCACCCCTATACCCTGAGGTGTAACGCCGCTCTTATAACACCCAATCCCAATTACACAGATTACCTAATGTAAATAATTCACGCACGTAAAGTGTCGGACAAGGATTAAGTCGCCATGTTTAACGCTCTTCATATTCCTCGGAATTCGTTGCGAGTGTACGAGTAAATGACAAATCTGTTTGTAAACAAAGTGCATTTGGCAAACCAGTCTCCCCTGCCACTGAACAGTGCAATTGAAAGACCACTGCATGGCGTCTCTTAACACCACTCATACTCTTTTGCACAGAGACGCAAATGTCCACAATTTTGCACATACGGTTTGCAAACCAACTGCTGGCATAGATACTCACACTCGACGCACACCAACCCATCAGCACAACCACCGCCATCGGGGAACATATCATCATCAGCGCATACTAGCAGTTAGTACGGATAGTCGTCCACATTTTGCCCCGTAATCGATTGCATCAGAGGTGAAAGTCGTTTCGGTGTCTGGTGCCATATAAACCTCGTTTCTGTATAATTAATAATAACAACATCCACAGAGCGGCAGCAGCAGCCGTGTGCAGTGTGCAGAGCCCCTAAACAAAAATCCCGCGAATGGACCACTTTGTCGATTAATTCCTTAAAAAACTCACAGTGGGGTGGAGGGGCGTTGTAGGGAAATTCGCACATGTGAAATGACAAAAATAAAAAAACAGTAACAGCAACAAAGGCCAAAAGCAGCACCAGCAACAACAAAAACGTAATGGCCAAACCTGAATGAAAGAAAATTACAAAATTGAGATATTTCTGGTCGAGCTAGGTATTTCCATTTTCGTTCGGTTTCTTTTTACGGTCAGCATTACGTTATCGGTGGATGATATGACCAATTTTTCGACCAGCAGCAGAGTTTTTTTTTTTTTTTCGGATTCGAGTACAAGGTCGAGCGAATGTACTTCTGTGGCCATCCGACCAGGCCAAGCCAGTCGGTCGGTCGGTTTATCAATTAACACTTTCGATTTTTTGAATTTGATTTTAAATTTTGAATACATGCGATTGTAGATGGCGGAGAGTGTTTTCGATATATCTTTAGTGGATGTGTGTATAGAAATTGTGACAGAATCAACAAAAGCAATGAAATTGAGTGGAATGAACGAATGGCGAATGGGTGTCTTGAGAAAAAATTAAAAGAAATAGGTTAGGGTTTGCAAATCATCTGGTCTGTGGTCGGTGTTGGTGTTATATAATTTGGATCGTTGGTGAGTGGTTTTTTTTTTTGGCAGCCCAATGGGGAGTGAGTTGACATTTCGAGCATTTGGTTAGTCATGAGTCATGGGTGTCTTTTAAAGTAGGGACTTGGAGTAAGAGTAAATAAGTGCTGATTTTTTTCTAGTGGTAAAGTAATGGTGATTTATTGCACCTTTCTCAGGTGGTCATTCAAATTCAGTTGACCTGTTTGAACTGCAATCAAATGAGCACAAGATTAAAAAGAATGACTTGGCAAATCAAGACTTGTATCGGTACAGAAGGGGGTCTTAAGAGCCACTGTGCTTCTGTATTTGCAACCGGTTTACTTAAATCAAATCCATTACATCCGTAAACACAATAAAACTCAAGAAACTTGGATGTTAAGATGGGCATAGGCATAGATGCAGGAGCTTAATCAGTCAGACTCCCAGAGCATAGAAATCTTCTCCATGCTGAGCTCCTAAAAGTCTCAACTGCTGCCGTGAGGCTGCGATGAAGGCAATACCACGCGCTGATACTATCCAGTTCCTCATAGTAAACAACAAGGCGGCAGTTAAAACAATTTTTGATTTTGGAGTAAAATCGAGGCTTGTGAAATGCTGTCGCGTGTTCTTGGTGGCATAAGGAAAATCTCTACTAGACATGGGGATATACCGGAGAATGAGAAAGCTAAAGAACTTTTAGTATAACGAAGAGGAAGCGGCACTCCTGCGTAGGAGTAGTAACAGGGCAAAATACTCTGCAATACAATATTGGAAAGCTATGGCTAAAGGAGGATGATCTTTGCAGGGGCAGATGAGGAAGCCACTGCTCAGACCTTTACCATTTCAGACATAAATGCCTTGGAAGGCACTTCTCCCAGGATATCAAAAACCATGCATCGTACCTATTAAGGATATTTGAAGATTCATCAAAGCTGTGGTTCAAAACTTAAGGGGATTACTCTATCTTCCCCTAATAGGGATCTTAATGTATCTGTACTGACCTGAGTGTTATACAGTTATACGAAGAAGCCAGACTGTCCAGACCTCTACCATCTCAGGCATGAATTCCTCGGAAGGCACTTGTTCCAGGATATCAAAAAAATATGCAGCATACCTATTAAGGACATTTGTAGATTCATCAAGGCTTCAATGTGGTACAAAACCTAAGGGCAATTGGAGATTGCTCCTCAAGAGAGAGATATCTTCCTCCCAATGGGCAGCACAATGGGTTTGTACTGACCTGAGTGTAATACGGAGGGTTCTCACTCCCTCGTCAACCCATCTACCTTGATGTTTGTAAGAAACCAATTGGCACTAAGTCGCCGTTCTGATTCCACATCTTCCATCACATTAATGAAAGAAAGTGTGACCAAGTGGAACAATCGGATCCATCCGCATAGCATTTCTTTGACCCGATATCTTCTACCCGCTATATTTGCAAGGACATAGCCGAGAAAAAACTCGCCTATTTTATAAAGCAGTGAAATATCCCATTTGGAAACAGTGCCTCTGAGACAGTAGTTGGCAGCAGAACCTTCAAAATAGCTAATGACACCATAGTGAAGATTCGACAACGACTTACCCTGCCACTTCGATTTTAGTGAGCGAATGGATAATAAGACTCCTGACAAAAATAAAAGAAATAGCTGGTGCGACAGCTCGAGATGAGCCAATGCCTAGCTTCTCGCAACTATTCTTGTTGTGCGCGTTACATTTTTTCCCACAAATGGAAAGACCTAGAATTTATTGCCTACTTCGAACGGCGAATTGAGAAGCTTTTTCATGACAAATTATACTCCTGGAAGCTTGTCATTCTCCGACGAGAGGTGGTGCCGCGAAAAATGTTCGATGGACACAGCTGGGGTTTGAACCCACACCGCTCGGACAGCAGTCCACGGCACTAACCACTGAACCACGGCGACTACTGATTCCTGATAAGTGGACTAAAAAAGACAAGGAAGACCAAATCTCGATTTCAAAATGCAACCCGAATACTTGGTCTATAGACCGGGAAGCAGCGTGCCAGGATCGAAGAGGCTGTTGTGACTCATTTAGGAATTGAACAAGGACGGGATTAATTCACACAGAATGATTTGGTCTACAACAACTAAGAAGCTGTAGGGCGGAAGAGAAAATGGAATCCAAACTCTAAAAGACTCACCAGCACTGAAAGATGGCGTACTGTGGTTAGTACCTTGCTCCCAGCTTAAGAAGAAGAAGAACCTTCATATCGCTCGTTTTTGGAAACTCTCACTGCATACGACCAAATGGGTAAGCATATTTAAAGATACAATGGAGGGGGGTCCAAGCTCAAGTAAGTCTTAAAAATAACCAGGCAAACCATTATACAGGAAACCAGTCTAACTCAATAACTGCAAGCTCATCGGCCAACATAAGTTATACGCTTACAAAAAGTGTGTACTTTTACGCGATTTGCTCATAGCTGATCCCTACTGGCTGTGGAATCATTAGTGGGAAATCGGACAAATTGTTCGATCAAAGTGCGAAGTTGTTTTCCATCTAAGTGGGGTCATAGGAAATTATCGACCAATGAGTCCCTGACTACTTTTTCGCATGTAATGCATAAAAGCTTAATTGTTTACAATTTACATTCCACAAACAAGGAAACAGTATGCGATAAGGTTAAATACCAAACTTTGGTCACAATTGACATAATGACGCTGACATCGTAAGCATTCGGTGCAATGTCACAAATAGGTCAATCCAATCCAAGTAAAGGAATAAATAAAAACCTTCAATAATGTCTTACCCAATTAGGTTGGCGTCGTGAGTCGCCAGTACTGATTAAGATTCATGTGTCCAAATAGCTCCATCAGCCCATGCTTATATAACTTACTCGGCCATCTGAGCTTATGTTATCAGTCGTTGTGACGCCAACAAATCACTTCATTCAAACATATCTCTTTCATTAGGTAAGGTAGAAGCAGCTCCAAAAAGCCAAAATGGTTACAAACACCTCATCATCGTTCCCCACACAAATGGGAACGCATCGGCTCAGTTCGGCACTCACCCAGTATGTCAAAACAGTTTATGTCACATTTTATGCAAACAAGCGAAGAGCCATCAAGCTAAACACCCGTAGTCATAGATTTAATGATCTTTGTGCGTTTTCTGTGTTACACTCATTCGATGGTTTTCTGTTGCTCATTTAAATTGTATCCGTCATTTTCCCAGCATTTAGATGTAATCGCGATCGCCAGACTGACGCACACTTATCCGAGGCCGAACTCACCACACTTAACAGGTTCTCGTTTAGCCTGCACTGGCGTCCAGTGGTTGTGCGCAGCAGCAGCAACACCGCCGATAAACCTCAGGCGGACATTATGCAATACGAACAAATCTCCACTCCTCTGGTGGGCACTTGGGTGCATACCACAAGTAATTTATTGACAAATATTATCGAATCGCATTGCAAACACTGCGCATTGATTTGGCGTTTCGACTGTCATCCAGCGGTGGATGTGTTGGAACAGATTTGCCAGAGTGTTGGTACGTATTTGTTCGAAAATGGATTTCCATGCTTCCGGTAGAGTGCTTGGTGCTAAAACGAATCGGGGCCATGTTTGTGTTGCTTGAGAATCGGCGAACTGGGTATGGTTAGACTGTCAAACCGTTTCACCGCTGTATTTTGAAACACAAAAGAAGCAATTTCAGATTTATATTCGTCAATTTGTTACAGAAACCAAAAAAAAATCACCACTTTCACTTGACTAGTGTCAAAACTGGAAACTTATTAACTCGCCCTGAGCGAGAGACTACACACATAGCAAATATATATGCAAGATCGCGTGTAATTTAAGGCGGGTGTACAAAAAAGACAGCTGAAGGCTAGTTTTTGATTATCTGATACTTCCTGTGATTAAATACGTGGGAACTCGAATGATGTAAAACTAAATTTGGATTGTAACAATTCATTGCAACAATCCGTTGACCTAAATTAATCACAACTTAATGGGCATTGACACACCTCTGACTCGTGTTGTAGAAAATAGTCGGAAGTCGGACTAGGATTGATGGATATGGCAACAAAGCTGACATAAATTTGAAAGAAGCCTCGAATTTCCATCTAAAGGGTGGGTTACTCAAAAGGCATACTCTATAAAGTACAACAGCTAGCTGCACTTTGCACAACGGGAGTAGTAAGAAGTTCACCGCATGCAGGTCTAGACACGATCCTACATCTCCACACTCTAGACCTGTTCATAAAAGGCCCTGCCGCAAAATGTGCACTCAGACTGAGAGAATCCAACCTGTCGAAGCAGACCACCTATGGACACGCGAGAATATTGGATACAATTATGTTAATGGGCGAAAAATATAACTCCGAAAGCCTCACAGCCACATCGGACTACCTAATCCCCTATAATTTCAACACTGATCTTCCTATTCTATTCCCAAGCCGAAAGGACTGGGAGTCAAACAATGTAATCAAAAGACCACGAAATCGCGATTTACACTGACGGCTCAAAAAAGGAAACAGGAACCGGAGCCGGATTTTACTCGGCAACCCTACAAAAACAGGAATCTTTTAGATTGCCTGAAACCTGTAGCGTCTTCCAAGCCGAGATCCTGGCAATAGAAAAAGCTGCAGGCTGCATAAGGGATTGTCACCTTCCCCCATCGGATTTCACCATCTTCGTTGACAGTCAGGCAGCTTTAAAATCGATAAAATCCAAAACAATCAAATCAAAGGCAGTCAAGAAATGTCGCGACACGCTGATCACTATAAGACACCATACTGTCAAACTCTGCAGGGTTCCTGGACATAACGACATAGAAGGGAACGAAAAGGCCGATGAATTGGCAAGATTGGAGTCGGCCATGAACATTAGCAAAGCCGACACATCTATCATGCCACCGATAGGGAAATTGCATGGGATAATAGACAGCATAATAGAGAAAGAAGCTAACTCCCTCTACGCTATGGCCGAAACTAAATAAAACGAAAACAAGGCACTAGACAGATCCTCTATCCGTATGCTCACTGGAGTTATCACAGGACACTGCACCATCGGAGTCTTGCTCCACAAGTGGAGAATCGAGTCCAACGATCTATGCAGAAGCTGCGGAGATGAAGAAGAGGTAGAATCAATCCAACATCTACTGTGCCACTGCCCCGCCCTGCAAGAACGACGTCTACGCACATTTGGATCAAGGCTCTTTATAAGCATAGCGGAGGTAACAAACTTACATTTAACGGACCTACTCAGATTCTTAAAGAGTACGAACTGGTTGACAAAACAGCCAATAGTAGGATAGGTCCTTAGGCTGTCCCGGGAACCATACTGCTATTCCCACAACATTAAACGATTACTCACAATGGACCTTCAGGTCCCCAAGTGAAAGTGATGAGACCTATCCATTATACACCCTTTGTACCCTAACCTAACCCAGCCTACTCAGAAGGCATCATCATTAACAACTCATGTTGAGTCTGTATATTAGGTAAAGCAAATGAAACCAGTGGCAAGCTTTGGAAAACCAGAAGCCATGTACCCATCGCAAAAACATAGCGGTGTCGGACAGCAGAAAGGAGAAGGATAATGCCGACGGATGAGCCTTCAACTTTAGACGACAACTTCTTAAAATCTCGGAAAGAGTGAAATAGCCTTACTCGCCATAATTCAGAATAAAACAATTCGTCTAAAAGATACATATTCCAAAAAAAAAACAAAGGGCTGCTTGCAAAACCATCTGTTAAAGAAATTTTAGAGCAGCGTGTATCCCTTTGCAAGGAAGAGAGTCGTTTGGACCTATACGAATATGATAAGACGGTTTCTAGCTTATGCGTCGGTTGTTTGGTGGAGGGGGCTTTCGGCGGAAGTATGTTACTGCCTACTGCACTAAACTTCAAAGAAGGGCTTGTCTCAGCTGCACGGGAGCTTTTCCGAGTACGCCAGGATCTGCTTTAGACGCTCTGCTTGATCTACCTCCCCTTGAGACTAAGAGAGAGCGGACAGTGGACATCAGCTCCCTACGGTCACGCATCGGTACTGTCTCGATGGAAGTATGCCGGCAGACCGGCAGAAACAGATCATATGATCCAGACTCTGGCATTTGACAGGAGATTTAATAGCAAAATTCCTGACAGAGATGACTGGAGGAACAACAAAGTTACCAATAAAAACGAACTGGCCCTCTACACCGATGGTTCCAAGATGGATGTTGGTACATGTTCTGGGATCTACTGCAAAGCCCTAGGTATAAGCCAGTCTTTCAAAATAAATGACGACTGCAGCGTCTTTCAAGCCGAAATCACAGCTATCATCGAAAATTGTCCAAAATAGGGGCATCACCGCAAGGACAATCACAATTTATATCGACTGCCAGGCAGCCGTTAAGGCTCTTGAGTCCGCGATAACTAGCTCAAAAATCTGTAAAGAGCTTCTAGATGAGATATCGAGAGCCAATACGGTGACCCTATGCTGGGTACCAGGGCATATGGATATCTCAGGTGACGAAAGAGCTGATGATGCCTCACAGGCTCTCCCCTTTGCCAGAATTCCAATAAGCTCGTTAAAAAGGTATATCGATAACGAGGCCATAAGTCGAGCCAATATACGGTGGATTCAGCTAGACACATGTGCAACGGCTAGAAGCCTATGGACGAGTTTTAATAAGAAGAGATCTCTGTCTCTAGTCAAACTAAGTCGTCGTGAGGCGAGGATAGTCTCCGACATCATTACTGGCCACTGTGCAATTGGTATTCATGCGGAACGCCTCGGTATACACCACAACGACTATTGCAGAAGCTGCAGAGATGAGGGGGAGATCGTATCTGTCCGACACCTGCTGTGTGAATGTCCTGCCCTCGCCAGTAGAAGAATGAGGACTCTTGGTAGTTACTTCTTCACGGAACTGGAGGACTTGGATGACATCGAGCTGAGGAACCTCCTGAGATTCATTTCTTTATCTGGGTGGTTTTAAATCAGCTGTTTCCTCTTTCTCTTTACAGGTTCCCGGAGTAAAATTGGAAGATGACCACAATGGACCCTTTGCTGGTCTAAGTGAGCAGTGACAATGTCACAAGGCACCCATTAACCTAACCTAACCTAACCTACCTCCCCTTGATAATTATATATCATAGGCTGTACTATCAAAGCAATCTATCGTCTTAGACGTGGTGGCTTTTGGTATAATCCACACTAGAGTTTTGATGACATTGCGCGACACTAAACCTACGACCCTAGTTGCAAGGATATGCCTTCTAATGCAATGACAACAGAACATAAGTTGCTGTGCAAATTTAAAGTCGACTTTTCTTGCCTTCCGGCCAGAGTCTGAGCCTTGACGGGGCTGTAGTCGAATCTTCACGGATGGCTCCAAAAACCAATCATATGTCTGATGCTTGGGTCTTCGTGGAGGTCGACAACACCTTGAGACTCCTTGCTATCCCAATGGCCACGGAAGAGCGATAGCCAGGCTGCGTTAAAGGCCTTGCTTAATCCTTTAACCAGTTCCAAAATAGTGCAAGAATGCAAGAACTCTTTGAATTCTTTGACTCTTGTCTGGGTCGCAGGTCACATTGGGTTCTTTGGAAACGAGATCTCCGATAAGACTTCTCCAAAAGTCGGGAAAATTCCAGTAAAATGGGAAAATACTGTGTCCTGCATTCTAGTAGTACAATGGACCAGTTGGGTTTAAGTGCTCCATCATACCGTTTCCAAACTCGACAACAAAATCCTTTGATGACCGAATATTGCCAATTTCATTCGCCGGGATTTAAGAACATGGCACTTTCTGGAGTTTTTCTGCTAACAAATTAAAAAAGCTCTCGCAGTAAACTTGAATAAAGCATAACCCCTTTAACTTGACCCCCATCAAATTAGTCCTACGTTCAATTATTTATTGTAATACATTCAAGAACAAGAAAGCAAATTGGTGATGAATATTAAAACAGAGGTTAACCTGGCAAAAACAAGAGAATGTGACTTGAACAAAACTGAATATGACAATAAAACCTTTAGAGTTCAAGTGACACATAAGCTCGTTGAGCTAGCCACGTCATGTTTAAAGTCCTACGCAAATTTGCTTATTTATGACACCATGACAGCACACATTTTAAAATTAAAGCACACTCGAGACAAAATATATTAAAAAATTTATGAAACAATTTGAACTTTCCCACAGCGGAAGCTCGTACATAAATCTTCAGTTTGTTCGGTTACGCAAGCATTCTGTTTAACTTCTTAAAAATACATACACGTAAATGATAATAATCCACACATTGAATCCTACTTCTTATCGGAATTTCCCTATAAAAAAATCCTTTTATTTTTTCCTTCAACACAAACAATGCAGGGTCCGCGTTGTATTGTCACAACCTTCCTCAATGCCTTCATCAAAGAAAAATAAATTCTTATTGACGGTGCATACTTCACGTGTCCTCCTCTGTTTGATTTAAGTCTGTGCAGGTTGTCTGAAACCTTCTGTCTGCTTCAGAGCATTATGTGCACGGCATATCAAGTGAGATAACCAGTAAAATAATAATTTAAGTGAATCATCCTTTATGCATTCAGTGATGTGCAATTCGTTACCCGGTTACTCATGGGTTGACAGATTAGATGAACATTATAAATCGTATGATTTTAGCATACAACAAAAGATATTCAAATGCTTGCAATCTATTACGTCTATGTTAAGCGATATTCATAACACTAAGCGGCAACACCCGGTATTAAATCGATCGAATTCGATCGAAAAATATGTACATACACGTGTATATCGTTCGATCTTGGAATTCAAATTGGAAAGTTTTGAAGTTTAAGTAACAACTGTCATCTGTCATCACAAGTATATTTATTAGGACGCCCTAAAGCATTGTTTTCGGTCGGGAGGTTTTGCCTGACCAGGAGGACAACAAAACCCAGACAAAACAACGTCCACAGCAGTACTGGAGATTACATATGTTTAACCTTATCCCTTGAGATCTCTTGCACAAGATTAGGAAGCAAACCACGTTTCAATTTTTTCTTGATGATGGGAAGGTTAAGTTAGGTTTGTGGGCCGATGAGGACTGCCTCATCACACTCAGGTCCATGTAGACCCATTGTGATACCCATGATATTCGCTACTGCGGTTTTTTAATTCCTTGGTGCTAACCATCTAGTCGCTCTTGCAAATTTGAGAAGCTCTGATGGCGAGCCATCAGCTAGTTCGTCGATATAATCGAAGAAGAATTTGCCTAGGGTCCTATTTCTTATCTGGCAGAGGTATGGGCAATGGCAGAGAAAATGAGCTGTGTCCTCATGGACTTCCTCATCACCGCATCCCCTGCATATATCATCATCATTCAGGTGTAAGTTCTTTGTGTGTTGTCTTAGCATGTTGTGGCCAATAAGTACTCCAACCAGCATTGACAGTGATCTCCTGTCTTTTTGTAAAATCTGGCAGGGTTTGCCTTGTCGTATTCTGGCCACAACCTTCTTGATAATTCACAGGTGGTTAGAGATTTCCACCTATCATTTGCTCTATTAGAGTTTTTTGTGCAATTTTCGCCCTTACATTGTAGAGTGGCGTTCTGAACGTACAGTCCGCTTGCTCTAGGGCTACGGTTGAACCCTTTCTTGCCAGTTCGTCAGCTTTTTCATTGCCTGGTACTCGGCTGTGACCAAGGACCCAGCAGAGCTTAACATTGTGCTGCCTGCCAAGAACCTTAAGCTCTTCGCGACAACACTTCACAAGCTTCGATGTTATCTGCGTAGCAGCTATTGCTTTAATGGCAGCCTGACTGTCAATGTAAATCGTAATATCCATTCAACCCAAATGCAAACGGGCTAAGTATGAATTTAGGGAACTTGTTAGTATTTAAATTATTCCATTCAAATATAAATATAAAAAATCGCTGACCAAGAACTAATAAAAGATTGACCTGGTCAAGAATATAATTTATTAATTTTCTTTGCGCCACGGCGACCACGAATATCTGCACATGCGACTTCGAAAAACGATTTAACAGAGCTGAGCACACAAGAGCCCCGAAAGATGTACTTATGTATGTACATACATTTTTTTTGTCGGGTTTGGAAACGCTATGCTGGAGCACTCAGGCGCAACAGCTCCATTGTACTACCAAAAAGCAGAACCCAGTTTTTACCCATTTTACTGGAATTTCCTCAGAGAAAGACGAGAAGGCACTTCAATGATGAGCAAGTATCAGCAGTCACCACATCAGCACCGAAAATCTGCCAGCTGATCCGAGCAAAGGCAGGACAATGGCAAAGGAAATGATCCGATGTATCGTCGCTTTCTCCACAAGCATCCCAGGCAGTGGCGCCACTTAAGCGTTAGAATGCCAATAAGTTGTCTGCTGAGTGACAGCAAGAATGCCGCTGATTTCTTACAAACGTTCGGGGGCATTCGTTTAGTCTGACTGCATTCTGAAGAGCCGTGTCACACGCAATTGTGTTCGTAGGAAATCCCGTCAATGGAGGCCCTAGCCGAGGATGCAGGTTCAGGTCCTGAGAAAACATCCTCTGAACCTTGTCTAGTAAACTCATCGGAAATCTCATTTTAAGAGATTCCAGTGTGACCTGAGATCCAGAGAAGAGTCTAAAAGGTCAACCTTGCGACCGAATTCAGACAGTTCTTGCATTTTCGTACTATTTTGGAACTGGTTAAAGGTGTTGTGGAAGGCCTTTAGCGCAGCCTGGCTATCGCTCTTTGATAGGATAGTAAAGGTATCTTTATAAAAAATAGATGGATGCTTGCCCAACGAGTAGTGAAGTCTGGTGTTATCGGCCTCCATGAAAATACCAACACCAGACCCATGACAGGTTTTGAAATGCTCCATGAAGATTCGACTACAGCCCGTCCAGGGTCAGACTCTGGTCGAAGCCAGTACATACAAATGTACATACATATGCGGCATCGACCTAGCCAGAAGAGAAAAGCTCCAACGACTGAGGTGGCTGGGTCATGTAGAGCGGATGGACACCAATGGTCCGACCCGGAAAATCTTCGAATCTACACCGGACGGAGGGGAAGACCGCGACTCAGGTGGCGCACACAAGTGGAAGGGGTACCTAACCAACTTGGCGTACGCAACTGGAGACAGCTGGCTTAAAATCGAGTTGGCTGGAGAGGCTTGTTGGTTTAGGCCCAGTACCACCCCGGACTGTAGCGCCACAGTAAGTAAAGTAAGTAAAGGAAATCCAAAGAATGACCGGTCAATGTCGACATACGTTCTTGTATTCTTATTGAAGAATTAATTTCGTCGTGTTCACGGGTTGGCAGTCAGTGGGTAAAAGTGGTTTCGGATAACCTTTTTGAAGGTTTATGGCTACGACCCAAATGTCTTGATCTTGATAATATTTGTATGGGACAAGTGGAGATAAAATAGTAAATGGATAGCGGTGCAGGAAACAGATTCAGAATCAGTCGTTTGAAGGCAAAGCACAAAACTTGTTTATTCTCCGACCCAATAAGGCCTGCACCAGATATTCTTTTCTCTGGTGAAAATATTTCTTTTTCAGTAAGCTTCAATTATAAATCAAATCGCAGACAACCGGGGTCACAGCATTAGGTATAGATTGAGCGTGGGATTGATAAAACGGCGGAAAAAACTTTTCGGCTTTTCGGATTTTTTTTGGACAAGAAAATAAATTGAAGAAAAATCTACATGACCAAAACCATAAAATCTAATTTATTAAAACCGATTATTTAAATTCAACGGACAAATTGTGAGAAACCGGAAATCCACATTCAACCGATTCAACCACCATCAACATTTAGTCAGTACCGAAACCAGCCAACACAATTCCACCAGATTCACCTGACGGATATATTGCGAACTAATTTCTGGTTCATGCATTTGTTTAACAAAAGCTTTTTTTTTTTCTTCCAAAGCTCTTTCTTTCTGCACTTACGTGGAGAAACAAAAGAAAGTAAATCTGGCTCTGTACTCGCACGAATACCAAATTCAAAATCGATTTTCTTTTGCTGCTTCTCACTCAGATCAATTCAAAGTTCATTGCTTTGAATGAAAACATATCTCCACGTTTTCTATGTGTATATTGTTGATTTGGAAAGAGCGACAAAGCAATTTAACACTTTAGCACCTCCACGCCAAAGGTCATCAATAATTATCATCGAATTGGACGAAATTTAACCTTTAAATAGTTTCACAATTGATCTTCAATGGGCCAGGAAACTAGATACTTTTGACCTTGCTGCTCGTGAAACTAGATACATATTGTTTGTTTCCTTCAAAAATTAAATTGACGATAATTTCTTTCGAAAGTGACCTAAATTTCTGTAAATTTGCTATAGATTCGCTTTTTGACACCGGCCTGCTAATTGCAAGGTATGTGTGTACGTTGTTTTCCATTGAATAAATTGAAGAACCCCGGGATAGGAATAGTGAAAATTCGTCAGTAGGCCAGTGTTGTCATAGTTCATAGGAACGTGTTGCACGCTTTTACTCCATAACATACAAAAATACAGTGAATTTTCCATCCCTATTGCACTTGTTCTTTAACGTAATGGAAGATGGAGATTTTCGCTTCGAAATAAGACGCATTTGGGATTTTAGGATTTTGAGATGTTCATAATAATAATATTGCCGACTATTCTTTCAAAGAATGGAAAAAACTTTTTGTGGAAAACATTTTGGGAGTTTAAATTCTACACGCATACCTACATACCAAGGTAGAGAAAGCCTTCTAAGAAACGGGGTCCATTCCCAACTAATTTCATAGGCACGATGGCGTATATCGTGCTCAACTTTCTTTCACGTTTCGGTTGTTAGATTGTAGATATCACAAACAAATACTCAGCCTTAAGATTCTGAAGAAACGGACTGACTCACTGTTTATTCGTTGAAAACAACCTGAGCATTAGCTCTGTGTAGAAGTCTGGCAGGTAAAATATAGGGCTGAAGAGCCAACACATTGCGGTGGATGTAGACTATGATGGTGAGACCTGACATTATCTATGGACCCACAGAACAAAACTACAAACAACAAGAAACTGGGAAAAAATACAGAGACTCGCATGCATTTGTAAGAGGAGCTATGGGAATAGGCCCAACAGCAGTCTTAGAAGTCGTCACGCCGCTACAAATATTAAAGACTTGCTGATACCCGCGACTACGTTCGCGTGGAAGACGTCACATTATACCCTATTTCCTTTTCCGGGTTTCAAGACATTGATGGGTAATTACAGAGTTTCAATTCCTCACATTAGTTTTGCAATACCTCCCTGTAAACGACATTCCTGGTTTTTCTTTCTAGCTCGAAGATGACCAGGCTATCAGGTCAATTGACCCTGAGCCCACTAAGGGAGAAACCGTCTTTCCTCAGATCCACACCATCCACTTCTTCAGCAGAATATTATTAGTGCTTTTGGCTGAGTCGTGTATTTGAGTGAAAATAGCTCTTTGCCTCACTCATGAAACACAATCCCCTCCAGCACGATGAGCAATTAGGTACATTACATATATTCTGTCAGAAAAACCAATCAAATCTTCCATAACATCGCATGGGTTACTCGGTAAATTTATTCTTTCCTCCTCTTTTCATCACCAATATCGAGAAATAAGTTAGAAAACTACTCCTCCCCTTAAGTCACGGCGAAAATGGATACGCATGTTAATTTTCAAGGCAGCGGACTTCGACATTAAGGTATCAGATTGATGACTTGAGACAGGCCTTCACTTCATTTGCTGTGTTCCCCGTGGCACAACAGGCTTGGTCTGTCTGAAACCACCACCCAAAAGCACTCTCAGAGTATCCTGTTTCGATACTTAATACCTTTCTATGAGCCATGGTACACTCATTCCACACTATAATTTTGGCTTCTCGAAGCATCTGAGCCAATCACTCTCCTTAGAGATGTTATCAAGTGTAGACCCAGAATAACTTGGGTTGAGATACTTTGAGAAAGTAGATTGACCCGTCTATCTGTCTTCTTTATCCAATAGTACCTGACGAAGCAATGACAACGGCAATGCCGCTGACTACAATTGCGCATTACTATAAATGGCCAAACTTTAATGCCCTGTATTTTGGCCCACAGTTATATTTTTGGGAAACGGTAAAACACGTGTTTGTTTATATCTGTTCTAGAATATACTCACCAAATTTAAATTCCAAAAATTCAATTTAATTTTTTTCTTCATACAAACTTCAACACCCTGTAACACCCTGTTGAAGCTGAATTTCGAAATGTCCTTCCTTATTCCTTGTAAACATCATAAAAGGAACCTGTGTGCAAAATTTCAGCTTTCAGGTTCCGGCTTGGCGTTGATAAGTCAATGAGTGAGTCAGGACTTTTCCTTTTATATATTGAAAAGAAGAAGACGAACAAGATAAGATAAGGCTGCCCATAGACCAATAATGACAGTCATTAAAGAGGGTATAGTAAAGAACGAACGCATCGGGCTAACAGAGCGCAACACGCTTTGCTAAACTGTGCAGTATCTACGCTATAAGTATACTATACTATACTCGTCCGGTTGTGCAGGATGACGATGGAAAATGCACGCTGCTCCATCAAGGTCGGTCAAGACCTCACCGAGACCTTTGATGTCAGAAAAGGATTTAGACAAGGCGACGCGCAAAACTCACGCGCCAACACCAGAGGCACAATCTTTCAAAAGTCCGTCCAATTACTCGGATACGCCGATGACATTGACATAATCGAAAGAACGCAGCGTGATGTCACTGGTGCGTTTGTGAGTATCGAGACGGAGGCGGCGAAGATGGGTTTAGCGGTCAATGAGGGCAAGACGATGTATATGCTGTCAACAAGAAAGGACTCCCAACGCCGACGTCTCGGACAGAACGTCACTATAGACAGCTCTAACTTTGAGGTAGTTAAGGACTTTGTCTACCTAGGCTCCGCTATAAATTCAGACAATGACATCGGCGCTGAGATTAAACGAAGAATAACTCTTGCCAATCGCTGTTTCTTTGGGCTAAGAAGACAATTGAGTAGCAAAGCCCTCTCTCGAACAACTAAGGTGACCGTCTATAAGTCCTTAATCGTCCCAGTCCTGCTCTACGGCGCAGAGGCATGGACTCTGTTTAAAGCGGATGAGGTTGCTCTTGGCTGGTTCGAGAGGAAAATTCTTCGGGTGATTTTTGGTCCCGTCTGCATAGACGGGGAGTGGAGGAGGAGATACAACGACGAACTGTACGGGCTGTACAGCGACATCGTCTTAGTCAGAAGAGTGAAGGTCCAACGACTGAGGTGGCTGGGTCATGTAGAGCGGATGGACACCAATGCTCCAGCTCGGAAAATCTTCGAATCCACACCCGAGGATCAGCGCAGTAGAGGAAGACCGCGACTCAGGTGGCACACGCAAGTGGAAGGGGACCTCAACCAACTTGGCGTACGAAACTGGAGGCAGCTGGCTAAAGATCGAGCTGGCTGGAGAGACATGTTGGCTGAGGTCCCGGACCACGCCGGTCTGTAGCGCCACCTTAAGTAAGTAAGTAAGTATCTACGCTATAAGTAGATCCGTCCAAGTGAATCAGTGACTGTGCGTTCTAGGACCTCTTGATCCATTGTATTCCCCTTTGTGTTGTGGTCCTTGTTCCAACCTTGAGTCCTAGATAGCTGGTTCTTCGCAGTCTGCTTCCCATATGTCGAAATCGACTGTTTTCAAGATTATGACACTCACAGAGTAAGGGGCTAATGGTTTCTGTTTTTTCCGCATCCTGATAGCTTCTGCAGTAGTCCGGGGAGTTGATGCCAAGCCTAGTAGCCATAGTGTCTATGGGGCAGTACACCTGTCAGCATACCTATTGAGTTAGGTTAGGTAGATGGGTTGGCGAGGAGAGAGAGAGCCCTCTACGCCACACTCAGGCCAGTAGAGTACCATTGTGACGCCCATTCTCTTGTTCATGGAGCAATATCCATAGAACTTTCTTATTACCCCAAAGTTTCGCACCATCTTGAAGCCTTAATGAACTTCCAAAGGATTTATGTCTGAGGTGGCAAAGACCTGTGCAGTGGCAGAGGAGGTGAGTTGTATCCGAATTAACTTCCTTCTCTTCGCAACCCCGGCAAAGGTTGTCCTTACTTACAGCGTATTATACCCTGCAATTACTTCTACAAGGATGGAGAGGATTTTCCTGTTCTTCTGCATGAGAGTTTTAATTCTGGCACCGCTGTACCTTGGCCATAGTTTTCTAGTTATTTTACAGGAGTCCAAAGAGCTCGCTTCCTCTAGAATCCTGGTTCATGTTTGAGTTTACATGGCAGGACTTTCACTGACTGATCAGACCTCGAAGTCTAACGTAGATTCTTTCCTTGCCAATTCATCATTGTAAACATACACCTATGACGGTACGAGTTTCCTTTTTATTCATTGTCAAGAGACAGTTTGCTTTGGTTAATTCTAAGCTGCGGAATATAATACAGTCGCCTCTGCAGTCTGACCAAAAGGTGTTGATTTGTTCTCATTTTGTAGTCTACGTTACCTTTCAGCACACCAATAGGGATATGTAATGTTCTAAGTAAAGGCGGTCCCATCAATCACATCAGATTCAGTAATCTGGACGGACTTCGGAAACGAAAGGACTGTTTTCCTTCACTAAATCCAACGGGGATGGTTAGTACTTTGGACTGCTGACCGAACGGCGTGGGTTCAAGCCCCAGCCGGGAGCACCGAACATTTTTCGCGGCACCACCTCTCGTCGGGGAATGACAAGCCTTCAGGATTATAATCTGTCATGAAAGAGCTTCTCAATTCGCGAGAATCTCTCGCAACCATTCATGTTGTGTGTGTTTGTATTGTTCGCACGATTTATTGCCGACTCCGAACGGCGAATTGAGAAGCTCTTTCATGCCTTGGCTCATTCCGAGCTGTCGCGCCATCTATTTATATTTTTTTTTTAAACCCAAAGGTGAATTGCTTTATATTTCCTGTAAAACTTGTCCCTCGGACCTTATGTGGTTCACGGACATCATGAACATGATATTTTATGAAGCCGTTCTTCATTCTAGTCATAAAGTTTAAAGCCTGGCTAGCCGTCGCCCCAAATTCTACATTTGGTGTCCCATTGCAGACATTATGAACACATAATTAAAAATATGTACAAACCCAAGTCACAATATGACGACGAGGTAAATTTCCACGTGTCTCAAGCACATAAGTGAAAGTGCAAAACATGAATTATTAAAAGACTTCATTCTAATTTAACGAATCAAAATTAAGCAAACCTTAAACTGATTCGGTGCAAGTGACATGACGCACAAAAACCCGATGAAATAACATCAATGTGTTATCAGCGTATCATCGAACAATAAAAAACCTTATTGCAATAAAATCTTAGTTCAGTTACACGCCATTTCAACATTTTCCGCTTCAAGCTTCATGGACAATAACTAATTGCAATGTTTTATAATTTCAATCATTTTTTTTTGTTTTCTTTTCGCTCAAACATCCTCAGAGCGCCGGCAAAAATTTAACGATAACACCGTTCAAATGAACAGGCTACGCAAACACCCGGCCAGCTTACGCTCGTAATGCATACCACAAGCTCAAATTACTCATAATGAACTATAAGTTGTTTTTGTTCTTTTTACCCGGCTCATATTAATGAAACATCATAACATAAGTACACGCCATGAAACTTGTGTAATGAATAGCAAGTGAAGTGTAATTCGAATGGCTTTGCCCAGTGTGAGAAGTTTTTATTTTATGCTTTTCGAATTACCCCTTCAAAATGATGCTAATTGAAGTATCTACGACTTAGAGTGAATCAGCTTCAGTCACAGACGGAAGACAACACTTCTGAATGAGTCATAAAATAAAAACAATAAAAATAACCTTTTAGCTATGAAAAATAGTTAAATACTCAGTCTGGCTGTGTGTAAATTTAAGGAAATAAATCAGTAAGCCATGGATGAAGAAGAAGCGTTGTCACAATTGGGAAATCGTTTAGCATAAACTCTTCCTCGAGTCATGGTCAATTAGAGAGGAAAATTGATTTCCACAAAAAATGCAATTGGATAAGAAAGACGAGGGGTAGGTATGCGTAAGTAATTATGCTAACCTGGACTGGTGTTTGTTAAATGCAAATTTTTCAGACACTTTTGATTTGTTAACAGTGTGAAGCAATAATGAACAAAATTCATGAACATTCATCGACGATGACATGCGAATTACAAGAGTATGAATGATGAGAGTAAGCATAATTGTAAATCGAGCATGAAGAGAACTGTAACTCATAACAAAGAGCGTGTGAAGCGCATTGTATAATATTTATTGAATTGTTAACAAATTTTGCAAAATCATTATTGTAAAAATATATCTCATGCATCAATTGCAATTTGAAAGGTCAACGGACCAACACAATACCTTTGACTACCATTAGTCATTTTAATACCCAAATAACAGGGAAGGACTACAATGCAGTGTTAATGAAGTAAAATGGTATGCATCACACGTGATTTATTAGGAATCAAATACAAATAATTATTGAACTTGGAAAGAACATAAATTTGACGAACTTGGCAAGTGGATTAAGATAAAAAATAAATATTCAATTAATTTACAGTGGTGGAAGAGGGATGCAGAAAAACTGACCTTTGGGAAGAGACGAGAAGGATCTTTAGTGAAAGAGTTATCAGCACTTACCACATTAGCTTAAAGGATCTGCTTTGTTCTGCACACAAACCTAGCTTCGAACATAATATCTTTCAATGGATCGTTTTTGTTGCATAAAATTTGCCCCTTTTCGTTGAAGTATATCTCATTGAGCATCGCTAAACATAAATTACTATGGCGTATGTGGAACATTTCAACCGATTTTTCAAGTGTTCTCATACATACATAAGTAGGTCACGGTCAGGTGCATTTTAAGGGTTATCAACTGAAGTATTCTGTGAGATATAGTGGTCACCATGGTTCAGTGGTTAGTGTGTTGGGTTGCTGTGCGAGCGGCGGGGGTTCAAGCCCCAGTCATGTCCACCGAACATTTTTCGCGACACCACCTCTCGTCGGGGAATGACAAGCTTCAGGGAGTATAATTTGTCATGAAAAAAGCTTCTCAATTCGCCCTTCGGAGTTGGCAATAAATTGTAGGTCCCTTCAATTCGTGCGAACAATTTAACACGCACAGCATGCATTTTTGCAAGAAGATAGGCCTTGGCTTCAACACGATCATTCTCAAACCAGTCTATAGAGTTCGGCTTTGGCAAATGTTTTTTGTAGATAGTTCTACTCTCCTCGTCGCACCGAGACTTCTTGAAAATTCTTCAGTGAATATATCCCCTGTTATTTCGCAATGTCCAAGGCTCCAGCACAGTCTTATGCAGTTTTGCCTACTTAGTGCGAAACTCGAATCCCACGTTGTTGAAGTCAGTAAAGTCAAGTCAAAAAAACACCTCTTAGAACCCGAAATAGCTTCTCAACAAAATGTCGAGCTTAATATGACACTGTTTAAAGATTCAAAGAGTATGCGTGTCATCTCACTCAACTGATGACTGCTGATGTATTCTCACACAGAATTTGTACAAATTGAACGGGAACAAGTTGACAACATTTCATTTGGCTGTCAAATTTGTTTGATTAGACGTCAAATTTAATTGCTGTCAACATTTATTGTGTTCACTCCTAAATTTCTCATGTGCAAGTCAGTTACATAGATGGAGGTTGTTTTAAATTTGTTGAATTCGGTTTGACAGTTGTTACGTACAAAAAATTATAATACGAAGGCAAAAAGCCTTCATTTTGGCAGCTAAATTGATCTTTTGAATTTAAATCAATTTAATTCCGATACATAATGTACGTATGAGTATGTTTGATTTGATGTTCCCCACTTCCAGTCTCATTTTGTCGTATTAAGATAATTTTTGAAAATTAGATGGTGTGTGAGGAATGTAGATAGTTAGGCCCTGATTTAAGTAAATCATGTCATTTTGCTCTAAGGGAAATGTATTACTAATCGATTATAGTTGGCCTTCACTTGTAATCACTGGTGAGGTGTTAAGTTTCCCTTGTGCTTTCGCTGAGATAATCTTCTCAATTATGGAATTATTGACAAATATGTACTATAACAACAAACACTATAAATATAAAATAAAAATCGTTATCCGTAACAAAAATATTCTTTCGTATCCGTAAATAATCTGGTCTGGGGTTAAGCCCACAGAAAACCCATTTGCTGGTATTTACTAACAAAAAAAAACGAAACTAGTTTTCACAATACCGAATTTTGAGGGATTTTCCCATAAATTGCCTGACAGCGCAATACAGACTTTAAATTTTAAGGGAAGATTATTAATGAGACATCAGTCGTCTTCTACACCTACAGTAGAATAACGCTGTTGAACCACAAACATATTGTGAATGTATGTATGAAGGTGCAGAGATCAGCGTGTGTAGGTGCTACAGTGGAACTGAGATCTTGTCCTACCGATGCTCTAAGTGTGATCCTGAACCTAATGCCCCTTGACCTTCACATCAAAGACACAGCTACCTGCAGTCCGATCTGGCTCAGGGAATCTAGGTCCTGGACCGCAAAGCCGTATGGTCACTTTAAGATCCTGGATACAGTTCCAGGGGTTTTGGTCGGGTCCTCGACCGATTACATAACACCCACCCTCAATTTTAGGAAATTATTCCTTGCTAAATTCCCTACCAGAGAAGAATGGAAGAATGAAAATGTTCTCAATGACCATGAAATTGGTATTTACACGGACGGTTCGAAGATGGTTTGCAGAGTCGGCGCAGGTATCTTCTCTGACCAACTGAATATATCAATGTCTCTTCGTCTTCCAGACTCTGCCAGTGTTTTTTAGACGGAGCTTCTCGCGATTCGCGAGGCCTGCCGCTTGCTGAATAATCTCCAAACATCCAACCAAAATATCGATATCTTCTTAGATAGCCAAGCCGCTATCAAAGCCATTGATGCGGTTACCATATCATCAAAGCTGGTAGAGCAATTCCGGCTTAAAATTAATCAACTGAGTACCCACTCCACAATTACACTCATCTGGATCCCAGATCATAGCAATTACGAGCGTGCCGACGAGCTGGCCAGGAAAGGATCGACCCTTAAGTCTATTCTCCGCTGGGCACTGTTAAGGGCTTTGTACATCTACACTTTCTCCAGCTTGCAAATCAAAGATGAAATGGCCTGTCCAGCTGCGTCATCTCAAGAAAGATCTGGCCCAATTACAATAAAACTAAGTCAAGAGAGCTACTTGGCAAATCAAGACTAGATATTGCCAGAATCGTAGCCATCATTACGGGCCATTGGCCATTCGGAGACCATGTGGTCAAGCTTGGTATTCCTCACAACAACTTCTGCAGAATCTCTACTTCACTTCCTCTGCAGGTGTCCGGCCCTGACGAGGACCAGACAGCGCTCTTTGGGCAAACTCCTTTTCATGGACCACGCCGAGATAGCTGAAAAAAGTATTGGAAAACTAATCTTGTATCTAATCATCCACCGGCTGGATATAGCCATCCTAAACCACCAAATCAACAACCACATTCTAAAAAGGTTTAAACGAGTTTCGTGGTTACAAAACGGCGCACTCTAGCGCTAATTGGGCTCTAAAAATCCGCCACTTTACCTACCTACCTATGTATGAAGGTTAGACCAGTACTCATATTGTCCGATGAGAACAACTGCACTTTCATCTGCACTTGTCCTGATTATGGGCAACTTTCTAGCTTGATACTATTTTGTATCTAGACCATTTTCTTATGTCTTTTCAAGCGGGAACCAGGATCGAAACCACGAGTTTAAGCCCCTCTATATTAATTTGTGCAGAGGAAGTGATAATAAAAAAAGGAAGACGAAGATACAACCCACTCTCTCTGCGAGTGCCACAATTCCTACCCTTAAAGGAGTAGGACCTATATGGTTAGAACCAAAAATAAAAATATAGTTAAAGGAAATAATTGGTTGTTGTCTTTGCTAAGTGTCTATTCCTTTGGTTTGCTGCATAGGTCCGAGTTAAAGCAATACTCACTCAACTCACACGGCAATAAATTGTAAGTCCCTTCCATTCGGTAAATACTGCAGCACGCACAACATAAATGGTTGCCAGAAGTTACACCTCCGCCCAACTCGGGTTGTCGGTATTTTAACGAAGTTAATCTGTTTATTTTTATTTAACTTTAAATTTAAAGTAACTCGCTAATCGTGATACTACTCTAAACATCTTCCCAAAACGGCGAAATCGAGGTATTCCACTTCATTAACAGATCCAAATGGTTCCACTTTTTCGGGTATAGATTCGTATGGTATCACAAAGGGCCTACCTTCGCCTACGTGTGTCTGTGCTTTGCATGGTTAGTCACCTACCTACCTGACTACCTAAAAGATTTTATATGATATAATTTTTCCAAGCCTCCCGGAACCAATTTCAAGACGCGTGGCTGAGAGTATATTTATTACACTCACCATTGTCTATATACGAGTAAAGTCCCATTTAATTCGAAGAGTTTAAATTAAATTAGTGTTTGGCAGTTATTAGACTGCTGCACAATCATTAAAAGAAGTTAACGACAGGTTTACGATTCTGATAGAAGGGAACTTGTTTCTTGTGGCCCTCTGACTTGTTTGCATGTTTAGTGGAAAGGATGTGCTGTACCGAAATAAACACGATTGTGCACTTTTAAATTTGTTTTTAAACACGTGTTGATTGCACTCTCGTTAATCTCGGATATTTCCTACACGTTTTCATAATGCGACACCTGTCACTTAAATGTTGAAAATCCGTGTTTCAAACCATTCGGATCCGGTATGACTAGAAGGAGAGTGGTATCGTTAATTAAATCATTTTAAGTTAAAGCAGTGACCTTTTGGTCTTGTTTCCATATCGAAAATAAAATTAAAATTAAGACGAAAATAACATAAACGGGAAGGTCCATACTTCGATGGTTTGGCCACGTTAAAAGCATGCTCCCAACTCGGATTTCAAGATGTGTCATGAAATCCGGGCCATTAGATTGACGTCCCCTGGATGGTTGGACCAAATCCGAAATCTCACCTCTACCCGTATGGTGATAGCGCCTGATGATTTGGGGTCTATGGTGGAAGACCAAGAGGTATGAAGGGTCCATCTAAGCACCCTAAACCCGCGACCCTCATAGTGGATAAGCGGGTCGAACAATTTTTAGTAGCTTAATTTGTCACAAACATATTTCGACTTATTTCTAGGTTGCTATCTTCGCTGAGTTGCTTTAAGTTTTTAAGTCCTCGAAAAACTATTTAGCCGTAAAATTTGGAACCCATTTTAGGACCTAGAGTGACCAACAAAACGACTAAATATATTTTCAATCCTATTCTCATCGAAGGTTCTAAAACTTAGCTTTATCCTAGGTTGACCTAAGGCTTAGTTAGGATCCAACCTGTGTACATGTGCATCTATCTGTTCGTAGTGAATTCCAGAAACCGCCTTACATCTTAACAATAACAATCGAACCACTAAAGAATATTTTAAAGCAACAGGATCTCAAGTGATAAAAGTCAGTCGAGTACAAATATCGCATGGTCACCTTAACCATGATTCGTACGTATTGAAGTGATTTATTTATGTATATTTGCAGTTGCTTATACTCGTTTGTGTTTAGTCAAGTCATGATGACACATGCCTCATCCATGTCGATAAAGATGAGTTGTACAATGGTATCAGGTATAATCCTGATTAATTAAATTTAAATAACGTCTGATTCTGGTCTAGACTACCGACTTAGTTCTAACATAATATTATTTGAATGTAGGTTTAAACCTGACTGATTTGCAATTCTATTTCTAAACAAATCAAAGGCTATTGCGCAAGATTTTGAAATCACATATCACAGTTGAAAAATTTAATGAGATAAAGTTCTAAGATCTTGATTTATGTACGTAAAAGAAATTTACTAAAAGTCAAAGAGTGTCTTGTCTACCTCTGGCTAGTTCCGATTATCTGCACGGAAACTGAGCAAATATGTAGATTCAAGTTTGCATTATAAATTAGGGCGGCCCGTGTAGAAGGAAGCGAGAAGAAGCATCTGGGCGGAACTTGTGTGCATATCAGGCTGCCTCCTAACAGCAAATCACCCTAACGCCTGCACTGAATGATATATTTGGCCAACTTCCAGTCAAAACATTCATACAAAACAAAGCAGGACTGAGCATCCATAGACTCTTGAATTCAAATAATTTCGTTCCAAAATTATGTCATGGAGATCACTCCCCCCTTTCTAAAGGAGGATAGAGAATTTATATAGTTTAATACTCAGTTTTTCGAATACTGATTCAGGAAAAAAACTTCCTCATAGTTATCCCACCCAGGGGATAGACCCTCCTTCTCTAAACGGCACCCGCCTGTGCCTTGCTAAAAAATCCAAATTTCTGGGTCTCATGCTGGACAGTAAATTACACTGGAAAGCTAATGATATTGAACGCATTAAAAAATCTACTGCAGCGCTATACTCCTGCAAAAAATTTATTGATAAGAAGTGGGGACTGCAACCTCGTTAAGTGTCCGTTGTCAGACCTATACCCACCAGATGGGTACACATGTAAACTGCTCTTGGAGTACGACGCGATCAGTAAGACAAACCAAAGACGGGGGAATGGTATCACGTGTCGTGCCTTTAGGGAGAGCAGAGCATACTAAATCCCACTCGATCTAGAAATTTGATTTTGCTCAAAAGGTAGCTCATTAGAACCGTCATTGGTGTTCTTACTGACCATTGTTCCATTGGCCTTCATGACAGAAGGATAGGCCTCTTCTCAAATGACTTCTGCAGGAGCTGCAGGGACGAAGAGAAGGAAGAAACGATCCTCCATTTTGTCTGCACTTGTACTGCCCTATCCCAACGAAGGATAGGACAACTTGGGCGAACCATCACGTACAAGTATCCTCAGCTACATCAAGAGCTCCAAATAGATTCAAAAAAGTGAGTGGCATTTTTCAGGGTATAGATCCAAAGTGGTATCACAAAGGGCCTTCCTGGGCTACGTGTGTCTGTGCGAAGCCACCCTACCTATCCCACTCAGGGAGGACTGGAAAAAAAACATGAGCCCGACCATCAACATTGTTAAAACTAAATTTCTCCTTTAAAATCTTGAGAAAAACTTTTTATCTTTAGGCAGCCCGCCCATTAAAAGCACTCAGGTCGCTCGTACTTAATGAACCAAAAAGGAGTAATCTAGTTGTCCTTCTTTGGATTCCAGCTCACAGTATATTAACTCGAGAATTGTCTTTATATTCTCTTAGATTGTCCAGCTCTCTTTCCGTTCATAAAGTGGATTTTCCGTAGAAAAGTTGCCCTGCTAATAAATCTTGCAGTCGAAAAGATATTCAACTTCTTTAAAGCTTCTGGAGTAAAGAAATTATCTAAAGGATGGCCCAATAAGACTTAAAATAAAGCGTACTGCTAGACGTAAGAAAAGTTGGCAAAACCGCATAGAATTACGCTGAAGGAGCTTCTCAGATCGGGTGGTTCTTACTCACCGATTCTGATACGGGTTCTCGGTGTTAATGAATGCAACTGACGCTGCCTATGAGCAGTGACTAACATAACAGAACATAGTGATATTTTATAAAAGTCCGATTTGACTTGTCTAGGCCTACAACTACAATTGATTCCGACCTGGTTAGTTGTACACCTTTTTTATTTTTCTCTAAGCCATTCCGCTTGGAAGACACTGATAGTCTGGTTCAAGATCAATGGGAAAACTCCGTGATAACGAGGCAGAATCTCTCAAAAGATTGAATGAATTTCATCTAATTAACTTGTCTCCCAACTGAACGTCACAAAACGTGCCGAATTTCAAAGCTAGCTCCTACGTTTTCCTTATTTACTTTTGCACAATTTTGGCTAACAAATAGAACAGCAAATTGCCAAAACGTTCCATGTTTATCAAGCCAATTTGGCCAACAAGGAGATCCGCTATTGACCACCAAAACGACACAATTGGTGGGAAGAATTAATTCAAATAACCAAAACAATGGTTAATGAGGCAATTTATTCCCAAACAGGCATCTTACCACCTTACTGCACTCTTAACGTCTATACGTCTTGGACTTGTAAAGCAAATCACACGATTTATATACCGGGACATTCCAGCCATTAATCAAAGCTTAATGTTTTTATTTACTGCAAATTTCCGACTGTTCTCTTCGCTAACTGTCGACGATGACAAACAAATAACAATTTGTATTTATTTGGTATTACAAAGAAAATTTAAATAAAAAAACCGCGTAAATACTTCAGCGAATCCCGCCTAACACTTGAAAATCCATTAAATTCATCGCTTAAGTGAAGAGAAAAGGTTCAAAAAAAAAAAAGTTCAAGCACCTTGAAACCTCGCTCAATGCCATCAGCATGCCACACTGATGCTCCGCTCATTAATGTGGCAAGCAACCATATAATTGCAGCAGCCGATCCATTCAATTGCATCCCCCTCTCATCTTTACATGCGAATAAAACAACAAAAAAAGAGCAAAGTGTATCTAGATACACGTCAACATTTCGGAATAGACAACACGCCAGCTAAATGCAAATGATTGTGTGAACAATAATTCTGGGCAAATATTTGAAGATGGTTTCGTAACTAATTCTATGTTCCGGCAGATGGTCAACATTGCGAAAGTTTTCACGACAAAATAAAAAAAAAACTAGAAAAACGAACCAAACTCGTCTGTGAATCAGCCTGCGCATTCGCCATGAGACATGGGTTAACAAAGGGACTTTTGGAACCATGAGAGTCACTGTGGCAATGCCTTGAGCTGCAGCCGTGATACCGCAAAAACCAGATTTCTTACAAAAAAACCATTTATAGTTCGATAATCTGCTTCTTCTTTTGTATCTTTCTGTTATTAGTGCAGATAGATATTTATAGAAACGAGTTTGGCAAGTAGACGTGCATGGCGTCGCCCGACTATGACCTTATACGCGTTTCACCAAAGGTCCTCCACAGCCACAGTGAATTTTATTTGAACAAAGATTTTGTAAAACTTTTCAAGGTCACTGACTTACCCGGGACTCGGATCAGACCAGCTGAAATGCCTCCTGATCCTTTCGTGATCAATGGGAACGCCGTTTCCATTGTGCTCCTTTCGTGAACCCATCGTATGTACTTAGAACTTTCCTTCTTAATTTCTTATCTAAACACTCGTGAATTATTTTCTTTTTATTAAATTTTTATTTATTTTATTTTTAACACTAAGGGGAGATTTTCACTTTTTTATTTCGATTTTTTCTTCTTAAATTTAATAAATGCCGTACAACTATTTTGTTATTGTAGGTAGAAAACTTGTAAAAAAAAAAAAAAGTAAACACAAACCGAAAGCAAAGGGGAAATGGACAAACCGATTTGAGACCGAAAAATCAAAATGAAAACGAAAACGGCCAAGAAAAAAGACGAATACGAAGTCGGACGACTTGTTCAGTGTTCACATCGGCAACACGTTGTGGTTTTGGCCGCTGTTACGAACTGAGGTCTGAAATTCGTGAGCGCATTGTACTGATGTCTGGTTGGAACTACTATACGACGACTTTGTGGATCTATTAGCGCTTTGGGATTTTTTTTATTTTTTATTTTTTTTCCAATGTGAAGACTATGAAAATCATTTGAATTATGTTGTTGTTATTGTTCTTGTTGTTGTGGTAGAGTTGGTTCGAGGTGTTGGAAATTGTGTGCAGTAGTAAGGCACAGTGGCGGAGATGGATCTTCTTTTACTTTCTTTTTATTACTATTTGATGGGCATTAAAGTTTTGAATTTTTCGTTTTAAGTATTTCCCTTAAGGTTGGGATATACATATGTATGTTTGTACACATGTAGCTATAAAATACAGTTTATTCTCACTTTCTTTACTAGAAACCGATTTATTGGGTAGCAATTTCGCAAATTTACCTTTTGAGTCCCTTTTTGTGGTTCAGCTGCCCAAACAAACTAACTAGCTTTTTGCAGCAACTAGCTTTAATTTCATTTTTAGCACTGAGGAAAAATACCTACAGTTTTCATTGCCGATGTCCTTGAAAGTTTACCGTCGCTTGCCAAAAGTGATTTTACTTAAATTCGAGTTCACTGGTGAGTTTGTACTAACAACCCCTTCCAAGCAGCTGTTGGAGGTATTCACCATGTTTTCGAACCATCTGTTAAAATGTATGTCATTTTCCTTTCTAACCTAATCGTTGTTCCATTTCCCTTTAGATGGGATAAGCACCGCGAAAGTTTTGCTGAAATGGACATGACCGTCGCCCAAGACATTCAAGGCAATATGCTACAGCCGTGAAATCTAGCCAACCAGCATCCAAATTCGCTGAGTCTGTCCGCACAGGTAGCCATCTTTCTAACGTGGAGGTAAAGTGGTAGTAGGTTGGAAATAAACGTTAGCGCGTCCGTCGGGCATGACCATGGTGCATCTGGGGTTCCTATGCTAGCAGTTCTTTGGATTCCGTTTAGCAATTTGTGATTTCTTAACATAAATATCTCTGCCTCTTGAATGAAAATTTAGAGGACTTCAAAAATGTTAAGACTGTAGGAATTATCCAAAAATGTTAGGGCTTTATTACACCAATGACTACTAACTAAGTCTGAACTATATATAATAATTCTTATGTACTGTACATACATGTACACTACGTATTTCTGCGGAATCCAGTTAAAATTATTCGCCAAGCAAAAAAAAAGCATTAAATAATTGTGTGTCTTACATTATGTAGTACAAATGAAAAGAGTTTACTTTAATGAGGTTAATTACCTATTCAGACAACAAATTTTCAAGTTGTATAACAATTCCATAGAGCCAGCTCTGTTGTCGGATAATTTTTTGTTGTTTCACCTTTGAGCTCACGTTAAATAGGCCATGCGGTAAACAACGTTTCCTCGTTTGTACCATCAACAAAATGTGTGATGTGCATATAACTGTTCATTTGTCATAGTTCAGTTTGGCACAGAGCATAGAGGTCAAAACTATGAACAGTATATTGGTCTTGAATTTCCTTCAAGATAATGTTGTCTTTGTGAATAAATAAAAACGAGAGAAAACAAATTAATAAATAAATAGTTGGAGCGACAGCTTGGGATGAGCATAGGGCTTGTTTCTCTCACCCATACAAATAGGTAAACAGTCATTTAAGGAACACACCAAGCAATAATCACGAAGTTGTCATCGACACAAAACTCAACCAAATTTGGGTGGACTTCTGAAGGATGTCAATATATTTCATTTTATTTCATAGATATAAACTCTAAAGAATGCAGATTGAGTGGATTGTCACCTCATTCGGATTTCCGTGGATTACTGAGTAAAGAAAAACAAAATACTAACTGTTAGTCCTAAGTACGATCTGTTGATAATCAATTGAAGTTTAGGCTAGGTTAGATTCGGTAGGGAATAAGCCAGAGAATGCATCAAACGTAACCTCCAAAGAAAACAGTTCCTTGACTCCCTTCAACAAAATAACCATTTATTAGGTTTCCCGACACAAGAGAATTAGGAACAATGAGAAACCAGAAGTCCAATATCCTTTAGACTTATATGGACCTCTAACGGATACACTGTCACAATAAAATTGTTGTCCGTGGGTTCCTAGCGAGTGGCGGCATTAAAAAAGGTTTAAAATGTCAGGTGTTTCCTAAAATCAGCGATTTAAAGGTCCTTCAACCCATTGAAGAAGCTACAATCAAGAGTATTCAATTATCTGGTGATACTGATCCTAATTTCTCTTCGCCCCTGCAGCTTTAGCAGTAGTTACTGTTGGCAATAACCACTAACAGACTCATTTGTTATATCCTCGATTCTAGAAAGTCAAAAGTTGAGGATGATGAGACTCTTTTTCCAAACCATCCAATGCTATAACAGAAGCTTTTTCATGACAAATTATATTTTCGGAAACCTAAAAAGGCTGCACAGCATTCCAACGTACATACGTTTGAAGTCTGCAATTAATGCTTGCGTTTCTTAGAAGAACTTACATCTTATAAAACCTAATCAACCTTATCAACAAGTTATACTCAATTTGAGTCATAATTACATTTGCCCCCCTTAACAATCTCCGCCACTGTACTTTTGCTCAAAAACGAATATAACCGGCAGAGTACTACCAAAACCGGTGAGGTTGGTATAAGTTGCAAAAATCATCTCGTCTATTTTGTTTTGTTATTTGTGTTCGTATCTTGCGTGTGTCAGTCAGATAACACGTCGAGTAATTATTGTCTACAATTGCATCTGTCGAATTCAGTAGACAACTGCGATAGATACATGAATGAGATTGAAGTAGTGGAGGTTATTCTACATATATTCGGGAAGCAATAGAGAAAAATGTGTCCTAACACCTGGATGCTAACTTTCAATGAGCACATCGCAGGTAAATCGAAAGTTTCAACTCAGAACATTATTCGCTTCTTCGAGCATCGATGCGGATGTGACCGCCAAATTATGATAAAATATCCATAGAAAATCGAAGTTAGTAACTCACATAGGTCGACAGATACTTGTGTACGATGTAGCATGAGTGAAAGACTTGGCCATTGAACTTGATTGTAAAGAGTGAGACTTTGTGGCATGTTTCGACAGATGAGTGAAGCGAACTCCTAGTTTAAAATGTCTTAATTTATTCATGTTCATGTCGAGATATCGTACAGAGCTACCACTTAGTCATGCCAGCGGGAAGGGCCCATTTTCACCGCGACATTAGTATTCTGCTCAGGCCAATTACAAGCATGCACTGTAAAAGCTGACTTATACAATCGGCGGCGACTGTTACCTTTTTTATCGTGTGAATGAATGAATATTAAAAAAAAAAGCACCTTCGAAAGGGAGCTGATCAGTGTTTGGCGTTATTAATTTGCATGTCGAGGTGTGTTACCTGGTTGTTCATCTATACTCATGTAAACACATTTAAATTGTCTCTCTTGTTGTGAACACATTGAGGAAGTGTTATTGGATATTTTCATAAAAAATTAGAGCCGGAACGGCTCTATTTTGGGAACAAGTTTTACCATAATTTGTGTACACCCGCAGAGATGAGTTGGAATTAATTTGGGAAGAGGATGTGGTCGGCATTAGTTAGACTCTGAAGACGAAAGAGTTGTGGAAAGAACTTTATGTTACTGCACTGTTTTTAAGGACTGTTAATGTATAGCCAGGAAGTTGAGGACCAATAAAAATCATATATGAAGAGCTGGTCGTGCATCAGCGGTACTTGTCCTCCTCGTAGGGTAAAATAATTAATACGAACCTCGGATGGAGGAACTGATTTCTGACTTCCGACGATAATAGCAGACGTATGAAGGATAATGGTTTGGGAATATCCAGTAATATTGCAACTAAAACAACCAATGAGAAGAAGTTTTACATTAAATGGTTGCAATCGTAACAGCTCTTTGCTGATCGAATTTCCCTAGAGCTAACGAACAGTCGACCAGCAGCAACAAGAAGCTCAAAAACCAGTGACAGCCAAAACGAACTTTAAGTACTTTGCGCTAACTTGACTAGTGGAAAACTCATTTCAGTAATTCTTGGCTGAGTTGCTATGGTATGGCTACAGCAGAGATAACCTGTTTGTTTTGAGAAATTTAGTGGCGTGGTTCCTACTACACGTCAGGGTATTCTACGGAAACAAATAGTGTCTCTCCACGTACCAACACGACTGTTGGGATTCACTCGTTCGGGAAGACAAAATGAACTTAAGCCACATACATACATATCATACAACGAATTCATTAATGAGCCTTATTACTTCCTTGCCTGTACAAGAAGCTCTTCTGTGCCTTATTTTTTAAACCACAAACAGCAAGTTATACATGTGTTTTACTTATCATCCATCTTGGGCACCTTTAACTTCCGGATTTTGTTAACTGCACATTGCATAACAATTTTTCTTTCCGATTTTGCTTTTTATCCCTCATTTCGTCAACGTCTTCTGCTTCTGCTTTGTAAATTCAACAAAACAACTCCAGTGAGACGTCAATAAGCGGATTTTCCACCGACATTCCCCAATTAAAAGACCACAACCATGTTGAGGTTACAAGATTCGAATGAAAATGAAAGTCTTTCTCGTTGCGCTTTGGATTTTTGCACAGCAAATCTTTCGGTCTACCTTGTGGTGGAAAATTTCTTCCAAGCTTTTCTTTTAATTTTAATTTACCGACGAGAAGAAAATGTTGTACATGCAGCTAATGTTTTGTCGCTTCGTTTTATTGTTGGAACGCATTTTCCGAATGTTATGGTGCGGTGGTTTCTTTGTAGATGGAAGTCTCTGAGACACTGGTGCACTCCATCTGAACACTTGACAAAGCAGTTTCACATTTTAATACCCAACTGACCAAGTTAATTATTATTGTGACGTTACCTGTTGTACGGAGGGATGGAGAGGCAAATGGCAAACTAATTACTTATCTCCATGGTTAGATGGGTTTCACTTTTGTTTGATAAATTGAGCTTTGTGAAGTAAATAGTTTGACATTGCCTAATGAAATTTTAGTAGGGAAATGAACGATAATTTCATAAAAGTGCTGGCAATTGATAGAATGCTTTCTGATGTCCCAGAAAAAAATTAAACAGAAATGTTTCAAAATAGATAATTTATAATTTGTTTCATTAAAAATTTGCTGCAAGATTAATTTGTTGGTTCAAATAGTATTGAAGTGTCTATTAGATGTCATCGTCATTGATATGATTGCTGACTAGAAGATGGTGCTGCTATGTTAAAATAGTGATGTTCATCCAAAATGAACATCTGAAAGACACGGATTACGCAGACAACATTTGATTGCTTTAAGTAGAAAACTCAGTGGCCGAATTACCGCAATCGATAACGAGTGAGTGAGTAGGACTCGTGATCGAATGATCGATTAACCTCATTGGGATGATGGCACTCGAAAGCCTACGTGTCGAATGGAAATCAAATTATACTAGAGAAATTCTACTACAACTCACAAAGTGACGTTTCTCCGGTTGATATAAAAGATATAAGAATAATTTTTGCCGTGAAATTTAGGCAAAGAATGGATCTAATGGAACGGATTCACTGGTGGCCCTTCTGCATTTAGCATTCCCGTCAGTTGCTGCCATAGACGTAGCGAAGTTGCTTTTCCCTGTCTGCAGTTCGGCAAAATATTTTTTGCTTAATCGGGGTGTTTGGCCATAAAATCGGCCAGAATATTTTTTTGCAACAAATTAATTTTGTTGAGATTGGACCCTAATTAAAAAAAGAAGGGACAGTATTAGTAAATTCCTTTAAAAATTTCGCTCGACGGCTCGACAGCACAGCTCGATGTTCGAGTGAAATTATACACTATAACACGTGCTGTCATGTCAAATTTCGATACTGAATGCTCGATCACGTGGACGGCACTACCAAATCCTCACGTTTCGATAACGAGTTGCTCTTTGTCTATTGCTGTAATTCGGCCCCAGATGTCCGAAAATCCGATCTTAAAAAAAATTGGGGAAAACCAAAAGCAATAAAAGCGAACAATAGCACCAGTTTCATTGCAATAGCACAGTTGATCTGGTCGACTCCTTCACATATGTACATACATATGTATGTATGTTTATTTGCACCATGGTAACTTCACATCGACAAAAGACAATGCATCTTGGCCAGCAACAGCAAAACTGAAAAAGTCTACTCACAGCTGGGTAACATTTGAAATACCACCTTGGTATCGTCTAAGACACTCAACGCCGACGTCTCGGACAAAACGTCAGAATAGACAGTTATAACTTTGAGACAACGACCCCAGCGTTGAGATCAAACGAAGAATAACTCTTGCAAATCGTTCTTTCTTCAGGCTTAGAAGGCAATTGAGTAGCAAAGCCCTCTCTCGTACAACTAAAGTCACCAATTATAAGACCTTAATCGTCCCAGTCCTTCTCTACCCTGCAGAGGCATGGTCTTTGTCAACAGCGGATGAGGTTGCTCTTGGCTGTTTCGAGAGGAAAATTCTTTGGGTGATTTTCGGTTCCGTCTGCATAGGTGAGTGGATGAGGAGATACGACGAATTTATGGGCTGAACAGCGACATCGGCTTAGCTAGAAGACTGAAGGTACAACGACTGAGGTGGCTGGGTCATTAGAGAAGATGGACACCAAAGCTCCGGCCCGAAAAATCTTTGAATCCACACCTGAGGGGCGGCGCAGTAGAGGAAGACCGCGACTCAGGTGGCGCACCAAGTGGAAGGGGACCTCAACCAACTTGGGGTGCGAAACTGGAGGCAGCTGGCTAAAAATCGAGCTGGCTAAAAATCGAGCTGGCTGGAGACGCTTGTTGGTTAAGACCCAGGTCCATACCGGATGTGATAATAATAGGCGTGTTTTTTTGAAACCTAGCCAGCCATACGTCTATTTAGACGATTCCCAGCCACCCAAACTCAGTCGAGTTTTTATACCGTCAAGTTGGTACGTATTATTTCGTTCCTATGACATCGGCTGTCAAACTGTCAAAGTATACGGCATTAAACCAAATAGCTTTTTTTAATTTGTTGTGAAAACCATAATAGTACTCAGACGCCGGTCAAATGTCAAGAGAACAGAACAATTTGGCAGTGATACCAACGCTATTAATGACAAACATCGCTTTCGGCGCCCCCTGGCCATGTGATATCGTACAATTTCTATCCAGTTGCTTTTGACTGGGCATAAAATAAAGAGTTGTAGCCAGCTAGTTGTTGTATTTGTTTTACGTATAAAATTTGACTTTGCTAGCACTGGCTGGCTAGGTTTCAAAATAACACGCCTAAAGATGATGAATATGCCCCTTGAATATCGTATCTTCTTTCCTGTACAAAACAATTCTTAAGAAATTAACAAACATATGATATATCAAAACAACGACATGATTGTCTCGGACGTACAGACAATGTTAAACTCATAGAGCGCACAACTTACTTTCAGTGTAGGATAAATCAGACTCTGAAACAACAAACCTCTCCAATTAGCACAATCTTTAGCTAGCTATCTTCAGTTCCATTGTATGTACAACGACTTGGTTAAGGTCACTATTTACTTTTGCACGCCGCCGAATGAATGAGTTCATCTGGTTCTATGTAATTCGACACAGCATAATTTTAAAATTCTTTGGACAGGAGCACCAGTGATTATCTAATCATTACACACTTGTTTTTTTAACCAGCTCAATGCTGCATTAATATTTACCAAAACTAGACACGACGCAAAATAACTCATGTCTATTCACGCGACCATATCGATCTGGAGTTCTCGAGTCCACTGAAGGATTTGGCATAGAAAGAAAATTTGATAGACCATCGATTTTTCAACCTCTTACCTGCACTGGTAAATTCCAACCAGTTCTTCATGCACAGATGAGTTGGTGTCTGTACCCTACAAAGTTCGAAGTGCAAATCAAAGATTTTGTTCACCCAATTTGTCAATTTTACCAACTGCCATTTACAAATATAGTCGGAAACGAATTAGTGCAAACCGGATAAGTGCAAAAACCCCTTGCCAATTCGTAAGGGTATACACTTATGGATTAGTGCACAAAACGGATAAGTGCACACAAAATCGAGCAAAAGGGGTTTTGCACTTATCCTTTTCCGACGTCGCTTTAGACACTAAACGTTCGTTCGTTATCATCCTTGCAAAAGCTTGACTTTTAACAACAGTATTTGTGTGGGACCAAGTTTAATCAATATCTACAGGTATCCAAACAATCAACACAAACATTCCCTTGCTTACCAAATTTGGTAGCTATGAACTTAGCAACAATATGATGACAACGGAAATAAGCTTTGGGGAGCATACAAGTATTATTTTCAGTTCACTTTTGTTACTTTTCCAAAATGGACGAAAGTGGTGATGAATCCCAAAAATCTGGATCCGAAGACGAGCCTTTGGTTCCAGATGTAATAGACGAAGAGTTTTTCATTACTTTGTCATCAAAAGTTCCAGAGGTTTGTAGTAAAATTGGTCTACGATACTTTCTCATAACCTTTCACTCTTTCCTAAGATAACAAAAATTCTCCGGCAAAAGGACACACAAGATAACGCCGACAATGTTCAAAGAATCTACATATGCTGTTCTAGATTTAAGGCTGATTTGCATCAAGAAGAATTACGTACTGAAGAGCTACAAACGGAAATTGAAGATTGCAAACGTCGTGTACAAAAATCCGAAGAAATATCTCAGTTGGATCAGGTTACAATTGGAGAGTTGAAAAGAGTTATAGGTTTGTCGTTTGTTTCATTTGTCCTTAAATACAAGTAGTTCCCGTTTTCACAGTTGTAGTTTAATTCTTAGAAAAAGCCTGGAAACAAAAGGATAAGGCACAACTACGTGAACAGATTGCTCAGGAAGAGGTATCGAAACTAAGAGAACAAAATAAAAATTTAGAATTCGAAGTGCAACGACTAAATGAAAGGAAGATTGGACGTGATGAGTAAGTTAAGGAAGTTACTTCTGCATTCAAATGCCTTTATGCTTGGATTAATCTCTAGTAAAAATGATGACACAAAAGAGAAGGAAAAATTAAACACTGAGCTCCGCGAACTCAACAAGCGAATGCAAATCCAACGCTTATATACAACTGAGATTGAAAATATGACTAAAGGTCTGGAGGAAAAGAACAAAAACTTAATAAAGGTTGTGGACGTAAGTAACTTAATAAACATATTTCTTATAACTAGGAGCTACATACTTGAGAGTTCCGTAGACAGTTTCAGACAAGCTTAGACATAGAACATGATAAAGAAATACCGGGCTGACGAACTCGCATGCAGGGGTCTGCCTTTAACTGCAAACTGGTTGACACACTTAAACCTCCACTTTGTAACCTTAGTGAAGAAAACTAGTCAAAACTTCACAAAGTCGAGATGAAGTTGCCGTCGCAGATAGAAAGCGTAATCATTGGCCACAACATGCTGAGTACCACAAAAAGAAACTGCGTCTAAGTGACCATAACCTGAACAGAGGATGTGGTGACGAATAAATCCATGAGGACTCAACTCTGCTATTGTTCCAATCTTGGTCACAGAAGAAACCAAACTTAAGGAAAATAACTTCGGAAGGCTAAAACTGCAAGACCTTCCAGCGGTACCACTGAAGCTACAAGATAATAGCTGCTATAGAAGACGAGTACTGATTTGGCTTAGATCTAAGTATACAGATCCTTCTCCGTTGAAATGAAACGCTATTTCATCATCATCATCATCATTTTCAGGGGGTCGCGGGTTTAGGGTGCTTCAATGGACTCTTTATACGTAAACGTCATTCGAATAGAAGTCTGGGAATTCAAAAGGTCGTTCTTAGCCGAAAACATTTACCGGTGATAGGTCTATCCTTTTAACACTATCTCTTTTAAGCTCCGCGAACTCCAAACTTTAAGGTCTATTTTTCAGAGTACGGCCAAGCTCGGAATATAGTTTTTTAACCTTTAAGCCGGCCTCTGTTGTAGATGTATCACTCTGTTTATCCAAGCCTACTCCTTACTGTGGTTATTACCCTTACACTAACTCACCGCTTATTTCATTAGGAAACCTCATCAGACCTTTACAGTTGCAAAGGGCAACTTGATGCAGTCACAAAAGAGCTAGGCACTTTAAAGTCCGAAGAATTCAAGCTCTTAGACCAACTCGAACAAATAAAAACCCGGGTAAAGGCATTTTCCCATTAAAGTAAATAAAACTTATCAAACCCAGCCTTCTTTTAGAATGAACATTTAGTTAAGAATAAAGTCCATCAGAACCTACAAATACTTGCCACAAAAACCAATTTGGAACACCTGCATACACAGCACAATGCTACCAGCAATAAGCTTGCCAAAGTCACTGTTGATCTGGAATATGCCATCACAGAAAAGGACAAGTACAAAGCTGATTTGGCGCAAAGAGTGATATTGATATCAGTCGTACATATATCTGATTGTAACTCTTTGAATTTAGATGCGTGAAGAAGAGCTCATTAAACTTAGGCAAGAGAACGCCAATGTCTGCAAGTCGCAGGATGCAGCCGCCCGAAAATACTCCACCATAATGGATGCGAAAAAGAAAGCAGAAGATGAAAATCTAAGAATGAAGTTGATAAGCGTTTAATGAAAACACTGTACCACATTGACTTCAATATTTTTTTATTGCATTTCTCAGATCCATAATCAACACTCAGGAAAAGGAGTTGAAAGGCATGCGAAAAATAGTTCAACGTTTCGAGAACAGTAATGAATTACTAACCAAGGAGCGTGACATTCTAAAGCGTGATTTGATTCTTTACCAGCAGGCAGTGGAGCAAATTGAACAACAATTTCAGGAGTCACAGCATGAGATCAGATCACTTAAGGATAATATTGGTCTGCTTGAGCTCAAGCAGAAAAAGTTACGCGAAGAACTATCAAAGCTTTCACATGAGAAGGACAAAAAACTGGAGGAGATTCAAAGTCTTGGGGATAAAATTGATGCTCTACAAAGTATAAATGAATCATACCTTACTTCTTTTATTCTCTTTCTTCTTTCTTTTGGCAGATGAAATTCATCTTAAGGAGAACTACGAGATTGAACTTAAACGAACGATAACCGACACTGAAGCCAAATGCGCTCTTCTCCAGACCCAGCAGGAAGCAATTCAGAATGAAAAGAACAATATCCAAAGATCATTGCAGTCGGGCGAGACTGAATGTAAAAGGCTCGGGAAACAGCTTGAAGTTGTTAACAACGATATTAAGATGCTTCGCAACAGGATAACAAACAAGGATGCCGACATTAGTAAGTTACAACTTCAAATTGATAAGATGGAGAAGGAGCGACGCATGTTGAAAGCAGAGGTCCACAATAGCCAACTGGCTCACCAGCACACACGTTCCGAAATGCAGGAGAAGAGATTGGAAAACGACAGATTTTCTAAATCTTTACAGGTTGGAGAAGTCAAATAAGAGGAATACCCTCTCATTTTTGAAATATTTCAGGAAGATGAACACAAACTCGCGCGGCAAAAGAAGGAACTGGACAACGTTATCCAAGAAAAAAACTCAGTCAGTGCACAGCTTACAAAGCGAAATGAGGAATTTGATCAACTAAAAGATCGATTGGATAACCTTCAATCGGCCTACGATCAAACAGAAAAGCAATATGGACAGTGTCAGGATGATATGCGTCTGATGAGAGTGGAAATTCAAAATCTTCGAACAGAAAGAAATGTTTTGCAAAAGGATCGAGAATCCGCTGCAGATTTGAGAAAGGAATTGCTACAAATGCACAGAGTCCTGAATCAGCAGAGAATTAGGGCGCGAGCCTTGCAGGATGAGATGTTGACTCCAATGAACATACACAGGTATGACAATTATTTCAAACTGTAAATGCACCTAAATACATGCTGCAAATGTTCTCTTCCTGCATAGATGGCGTAATCTTCGTGGTCGTGATCCCGAGAAAATGGATTTGATCGAGAAAATTCAAGTGTTGAGGAGGTAATTTCAGATGTTTTTCTCCAAGTTTATTTGATTCGATACGTCATCTTATTTCTAGACAATTGCTGGCTCAAAATGTTAATGTCATGGAACAAGGTAGAGCTCTGGAAGAATCGCAAAGGCTTTACGAGGCCTTAAAAGAATTTATGTTTAAACTTCCCAGCTATAAAGTCAAAGAGGAGCTGAATGAAGTTAAAGTGGGTTATTTAATTACTCGTCTACACCCATTAACAAATGTCTTTTCAGCAAAATCTATTTGTCAAGAATCGTAAGCTAAAAGCACTCATTGCCGAATTAAATACCAAAGATTTAGACGAAAAGGTCAACGAAACATTGGTAGAAGATCTAAAAACTAACCTCAATAAAGCTAAATTGGAACTTTGTGCTGAAAAGAAAAAGAAACAAAAGCTTTTGGAAGAAAGACAGATTATAGCACAAATGCAAGTTCACTGTTTTTCAGCACCACCTAGCTTTCAGAGGACCTTAGGAGCAGGTTTCAAAATTCCCAACTGACAAATAAATGCAAATAAAACCTGTGTATGGCTATTATTTTTTATTTTTCTGATTATGCCGATCTACTTGGTTCCGGGGAGGCTGTTCTTTGAGTAGTTAATGGTGTCTCATTAGTAACTATTGCCAATTTCCGTTTCTCCTCAATAAGCGACTCGGTTGTCATTTTAAGTGTGGTTTTAAACTCGTCTATGGCACAATCTCTGGCACGTAACTCTATTTGATTGACACTTAGCTCGGCACTCAAAGCCTTGAGCTTCTTTTCATTTGCTCGTAATGTCCGCTTTAAATACAGAAAACCATTACATAAGAAAATCCCTGCATGCATGTATTGACATCAACATACCTGACTGACGGCCAATTTCTCTTTAACATCAGAAGTGGGAAGATTCTCCACGATTTTCTTCATAGAATCACAAACTTTTTCTCTCTCTTGAAGTGTCTGTATGAGACGATTTTTCTCAACTTCCTGTCGCAGATTCCGTCTGCATAAAAGATGATTAGGTATAAAACTGAAAACTAACACTATTATATATATACTTTTGTAGCATTTGAACTTTTTGTATTAGTTCATATTTGCCAGGTTGTGACCCCTTGAGAATACGCCAGCGGTGTACGGCAGCAGGTGTGCGGGCGTCTTCAGTCAAAGCACGACAACGAACTCGTTCTTGATTTAACATTCTCTGTAAACGAATGGTTTCTTCACGCATATCAGCTGTGCTCTTAATTGCACGGGACAGGCAGTCGCGCTCTGTATGCAGATTGGTTATTTCAACCTTAAGCAAGCGAATATCTTCCAAGCGTTGGTTATACTGTACTTGACCTACAAACAATAATGGACCAAATAGTTCACATTCTGAAAAAAATATGCCATCTTTCAACTCACCTTGATCCAAGGCACACTGAACAATAGAAAGTTTCTCCTTTAGCAAAACAATCTCATCATTCCTGCGCACCATCTGAAGCCCGATCAAATTTTTGTCTTTGCGAGTATCATCCAATTCATGGGAGAGCCTAAGGAAACGCATTTCATCGTCCTATGTTTGTATACAAACTGAGGTGATGATCGTTAAACGAAAATGTTTTTTTTCCACTCACAGCTATAGTCTTCATCAGTCGGTCATTCTTGTTTTTCATTTCCTTCAAGTCCTTGCGTACACTACTTAACAGTGCTCTAGTTGCCTTTAATTCTGTTTCGAGTTCCTTCTTGTCATTGTTGAGTCGCTCGATCCGCAAATTCAAGACATTTATCGTGTTCTGGTTTGCATAGATCTCAGCTGAAAGTTGTGCCATTTGGTGACTGGATTTCTGTAAACATCAACATTTTTAAATTTCTTATTTTTTTTTCTAAATCCACACATCACTTCACTTACGTTTTGCAAAACTCTAAAGTTATCCCTCTCTTGCGTGCATGTTTCTAGAGATCGTTGAAGCATCATTTTTTCCGAGTGTGCAGCCTCAAGCAGTTTCTTAAGATTAATCAATGCGGCATGTTTTGCTGCCAGCTTTTCCGTAAGATCAACAACTTGATCGGTCTTGAATTGAATCTGCTCTTGCAGATATTCAATCCGTTCATGTTGTGATTCCACTTCTTGAGCCATTTCATCGCGTTCCTTTTCAGCTTTTGAAATATTAATCTTTGCCTCGTCTAACTTAACGTTTAGCTTTTGTATATCCAGATGAAGATTATCGACTTTAATGCCTTGCATCATGTTTATGTGTTTTTGTTCACTAAGGTGATTATTCAATTTAACAATATCGCTGCGTAGACCATCGCGTTCACGGGTAACATAGTCTTTAAGGCGTCGTAAATCTTCCATTTTTTGAGAAGACGTCAGAAGATCCTTTTCCAAGGCATTATTTTGGTTCCTGGAAAAAAGAAGCAACTATATAGAAACTCTTTACCAAGAAAACTCAAGGAGATGTTTTGTATATAAGATCGTTATCCTCGACCTGCTGTATGGTGCAGGGGCATTGACTTTGTAAGAAACTGTACAAAAAGTTTACTCCAATTATCAGGTCTTGGGATATTTGTCCCGAAAGTAATACAAAACAATAACCACAAATAATTCCCTTGTTACATTTCATTGCAAAAAGAGAAAAAAATCGTTTGTCCTACTATCCTACTAATATTATAATCCTACTAATATTATAATTGTGAAAGTTTGGATGTTTGGATGTTTGTTCCAACGTATCGCCTAAACGGCTAAACAGATTTGCATGAAACTTCGTGAGTAGATATTCTGTATCCTGACTTAACATATAGGGTTAATTTCTATTTCTAAAAATGCATACTTTCTTAGGAAACAGCCATTTATTTGTGTCCATAGAAAACCACTGACCTGCGCCATTCACCCAGCAGCACATGGCACAAGGGTGGTTTTTCCTTCTTTTTTTTTTTTTTTGTTGCTTTTTTATTTCTCTCTTTGCCTCTAAATGATCGTTGCCTCAAGTTGCTTCTCTATTTAAAGAATGCATTCGAGTTAGGACTTTCGACATAAAATTATGTCAAAGGAAAACTGAATGAAATGCAAAAATAGGGTGAAAGAATTCGAGTTAGAGGGAAATTCGAATTAAAAGGGGTTCGACTTAGAGGGATTCGAGTGCATTGTGCAATGGCTTTTATTGAATACTCTACACAGACACGTAATCGAAGCCAGTATTTTCGCAGGCGTCAATTAAAGAGAAACCGCCTTCGTCCCCCACATTCCCCTGATACCGCTTTGAATTCAAACGTCTGCAATTTTCCGTTAAGGTTTTCTACGCCATGACCATCAATAAAGCACAGGAGCAGAGTTTGAAAGTAGATGGTTGTATCTGAGGAGTGATTGTTTGTCTTATAGCGTGCTCAGAATCAATTCACCTGACGACCTGGTCATCTTAGAGCCAGAAAGAAAAACCAGGAATGTTATTTACAAGGAGGTAATATGGGGAATTGAAAGCCTATACTTATCAATTTCCTGAAACCCGGGCAATCACATAGGGTATAATGTGACTTTTTTCCACGCGGACTTAGTCGCGGATACCAGCTAGTAGGATCATATATGTACATATTTGGAAATGGGTTTGATAAACAGATAATAGCTCTGGACGCGTTAAAAAGATCCCTTAGAGGCCATTTGGGCAGAACAACACCTTTCATGTAAGTACGCCAGTTCGAGAAACTTCTTACGTTCTTGATGGTACCATTTAAAACTTGAGATACGAACTTAAGTCAGTATACCTAGCAGTCTAAGATACTTATCACTTCAGCCATGGAGATAAATAAACAAGTTATTAAAGAGAGTTTGTCTTATCAACATGGGAAAAATACGGATTGTGAGAATTTAGCAACGTATGAATTAAATATAGATAAATAATTTAAGAATAGAATGAGTAAAGACTGCCTATATTTAAGTTAAAACTGAAGGATATTTACTTCTGCTTTGCAAGCTCTTCATTTAACGTGTGTTTCAAGCGATCCATTTTGTACAGCTTCTGTGAAAGCGTTTCGTGGTCATGCAGAGCCTTCTTGTGTCTTTTAGACAGTTGGTGGAGAGCCTCGGTTTTTTGCTACGAAAACAAAATCAAATGACATATACAGTGCATTACATAAAACGAAACGTGGAAAAAACCTTTTCACCAGCTCGTAATCCCCTGATCATTTCTTCCAATTCATGTTTCTCTTTGGTAGCAGCTTCCATATCTGCTTCGTGCTTCAACTGTTGCCGGCCATAAATAAGGTTTTCATTTCGAAACTTTTCAAGAACCAGTCTTTGTTTATCAAAATCTGATGATTTCTTAGTCAACTTCTGCTGAGTATCTGTCAACTAAAGAAGAATAAAATTACATTTTAGCTGATTCATATCATGGAGTTTCAAATAATAATTTCACCTCTCTATTCGCCAGTTCTAATTTCGAAACTGTGGTTGCATTGAAGTCCTTTTGATCCTCTAGTGCGTTAACGAGATTTTTCGATTTTATTTCCAAATTATTACGCTCGGATTCTAGTAGCTGGAAAAATCATTGTCACAAGATGAAAGCATGCAACGTATACCCACCCTCATGCGATTATTTATACGAGTGATGTTCTCTTCTGCAACTTTGTTGATATATTCCAATGATTCTGAGTAGTATCGTTGAAGTTGTAAACGTTTTTCATGATCCATGAGTTCTCCATTGATTCGATCACGTTCTCGGAGAATGATGTTCTTATATTTCGCCAATTGGCCAAACCTGTAAATGGGATTGTGAATTTCTGTATAGAAGCTTGTTCCCAAAATTTATTACTCCGCACTATCGTCTTGTTTGTGGGCGTCCTTGTCTTCAAATTGAATGCATTTTATCATTAGTTTGTGGAGTTTCTCTTGTATGTCTTGTTCACGAGTTTGCGAAGCATCTGTCTCTCGCCATGATTCACCTGAAAATGATAAGATTTTAAAATATTTATAAATTTGTTTCGCAACTTGATTAACACAAGACAGGAAACATGTTTTATAAATTTGTTGCGTCGGCCGGCATCATTTTACAAAAGAGGAGGTAGAGGGCCTGCTATGGCTCGCTCATAAAGGCGCTTAACAAGCTCACCTTCAATAAGACGCCTCTTCTCGTAGCTGATTTTTCCATCAATATTGGACATATTCACTACGGCAACAACAAGGCTGCCTCTTACCGCCTCAGAAAAACAATTCAAGGTAATGGTCGACGAGTGATCTGCGACATTTGGGTGCCTTACTAAAAACGTGTCTGTAAGATATACCCCAATCCCCATTTTCATTGTTTTGGTTGTTTCTTTCTTTTACTGTCCGCTTATACTCAAAGTAGAGCATTAAGGGAACTCCCTACTTTGTATAAGCTTAGTCTTATGGCACGATATAGTGTTACGGCAGGCGACGTTTGAGGGAAGTGCGACAACAGCAAACGTTTTCCTGTCCTCCTGGGCTACATCGAAGATGTCTTCATAGCCTATCCCTCCCTGGCTCATAAAAATTGTTTAGTTAAATGTGATGCTAAATGTTTACTCCCGTGAAGACAGGGATATAATGCATCGTCTCAAGTACTGGTTCAAAATCTTCGAAATCACTATGAACAGATAGAGCACAGAGGTAGATATAGCCCTCAGCCAAGTTGGCCAATGCCCTAAACTGAATAGAGCCTGCTGGAGTTAATCATATAAACTTCTATTGGGTCATACAAAGCAGTCTTTTATTCAACTAAATCATTACTATGAACTAGAAAACATTTTATATGAAGGAAATACTTACCTAATGCCTCTTTTAAGCGATCCATGGCAAGCTGCGAATCTCCAGTCAACTCCAGTGCTAAACGTAGTTTTATGTTAGCTCGTTCAACCTGCGGCTTTAGTTCTTCATTTATTCTCAACTCTTCTACATATCTCTTGTGAATATGGTATAGAATACTAATAAACTTCCTAACTCTGCCGGCATCACGTAAATTTTTTGTTTGTACCAAATTTTGAATTGTCTGGCAAAAGAAAAAATCCAATTAGAACCTTTAACCATTTTCAAAATCACACAAATCCAACCCTATTTGCCGAACTGAAAAAACTCTCATTCAAATCATTAACCAAATCGACATCCTTGGATTCAGGAATTGAGTCATGTGATGGCTGTTCAATGACTTGTATCTCTTCCTTCTTCTTTTTTTTACCTTTACCCTTCTTCGGAGGCATTGTTTATGTCAAATTATTTCTTGTGTCGAAAACAAACAAAATTAAAAATATGTCGAGGCTCGATTTGAAGTAACGGGAAACGATGTAAATAAAAACAAGGTTTCAAGTGACACGATTTTATTCGAAATCGCATTGGGCAGTAAAAAACTGTTTTCTACATCCACATTCAAACTGATCGTGGGCCGCCCATTGGAGTCCATTCTGAGTCCGTTCAATGATTATACTTGACTTAATGGCACGCCACGGACCTACGTATGTATGCTTGTTCTTCCTCAAACACCACCACAGCCTCCATCAAAAAAATACTTCCGATGTCGTATTGTCATCAAACCTACATACAGTCGTAGCGAACTGATAAGAAACGCAACTTAATAATAGTGTAATACATATACGTATGTTCTTTCTTTGATTGCTTGCAATGTAAATGCCAATGGTGTATTTACATATGTATTGGGGCACAATGGGAGATAGAATACTTTTGTGGTCCTAGATGAGTCGACACATGCTTATCGCCACTATTCTGCATAAACTTCCACTAAACCCCTCGAGTACATAATTTCTTCTATGTGATGTTGAGGACCTTTAGAGAACAGACAGCTCCAAAGCATTCCTCACCTCTATACTTAAGCGTTGTTGCTGTGAATGTCGGATTGAATGTTTAATTTGTTTGGCTGTCAGACCTATCTATTCCCATCGAAACCCATTCTATTAATCTTAGTTTTATCGCTACAAAGAATTATTTTCCACTGAGAAACCCTCCAGTCTTTGTCCTCTTTTAACAAGATGATCTTGGCTTTCAATTAATCAATGAAAACAATGGCTTGGCAAACGCTTGGGGATCATTTAATGGTTCACTTATGAAATAGGCTGAAAGAGCGCTTAAGTGTTTAACGAAAACTTCTTTCAGCATATCTTTGCAGCTCAAAAGGGTAGTTCTTACGTCCCGGTCAATCCTTTGATCAACAACATCACTGGTCACTGTTCGCTGGTACCTTATTGATGGTTTTCTGTTTCGCAACATGTTTTATTACGTGAACAACTCTGCCCATCAAAGTTGAATGCTTCATTCGGTGTACGAATAGTAATAGCATTTCTGTATTGAAATAAGGATCTTTCTAATTTCCCTACCATAACAAATAAGTTCGTATTAACTGCATGTATATCAGAGGCGTGGGGTGAAGTTTCAAGAGAAGAAAGCCGAAAAAATTTGAGATAAAATTTACAATTTCAGCGCCTATTTGAAAGCCAGCCATTTAGGCTGCAATCGACATGCACAGACTAAAAGATACACAGAATTGGTAAACCTACTTTGTTTGACTTCTCTATTAAATGATTGCCTGGCACTAACATAAACTCAATTTTAATGCGTAAAAGTGCAAAAGCCGAAAAATTAACGGCTTATTTCATTTTTTCCTCTCGATAACAAATACATATGTGTTTGAATGTAAGTACAGCAAAGAAGAACAACTTCAAACGACACTCGACTCACTACATCACCCAATTCCCACGATTTTCACCGACTTATTTTCTTTCCTTATCCACAAAAATAAACCTGAATCGAACTAAAGCATATCCGTGAAGCACAAAATCCCATTGCCCTTCTAATTAGAATATAGTACAGGCTCTACCCATCAATTCATCCAAATAAGCCGAGATATCGCTGGTTATTTTTCTCATAAGCGAATGAATGTTAGACAAAGAAACTGCAAGGAAAGTTTTCCTGAATTCTAGAAAGAGATAAATTTCTTAGTTCGTACTAAAATCCAAAAAATGCATAAGCCGGAGAATGAACGGCTTTTTAAAAATGCATTGTCTGCATTCGAGGTTCTCTCGCTCGGTGTCCATACTTATCTCAGCTATGTGCGTTAGGAAATTCATTTTTCCGAAAGAGTTCGTAGTTTTTGCCATAGATTGCGTATGAAGTGAGGAAAATGAAAATTGGTTTGATGAACAAATAATACAAGTGAATGTGATTTGGGCAAGTGTAATATATTTGATTTTTGAAAAGGGAAGCCGGAATGAATCGACTTATATGGACGCCACGCCACTGATGCACATAGATATGCAAGTACAATGCAAAATTTCAACAAAATCGAATCGGCAAAGCCATATCCACCGAACATATTTTTGCGACACTACCTCTCGTCGGGAAATGACAAACCTCTCAGAGCATAATTTGTCATGAAAAAGCTTCTCAATTCGCCCTTTGGTGTCGCCAATGAACTGTATGTCCCATACATTCGTGCGAAAAATATAACACGTAAAATATGGGAGAAGCTAGGCCTTGGCTCATCCCGAAGTCTTGACTCAAAAAGACAGAAAAAATTATGTAAAATCAATTTGATTATTTTTCAGTATATACGTTTTTATTACTTTTTTTTTAAATTACAATTTTCTTGTTTAATATTTATGTGTGTATAATATAAATCATTTAAATTTTAAATCACATAAAAAAGTTTTTGTTGTTTTATTTTTTTGTTTAATGTTTTTGTTTTTAATAAGAAATTTTGTTTGTTGCTTTTTTGTAATGTTTTCATTAGTTAACCCGTTCATCTTGTATATATAAAACAAGTTGAACTCTTAAACAATTTAAGGAAAGAATAGAAACAAAATTGAAATACTTGAAATGCAATCAAATAGCAAATTTAAACTTGTTTTCATTTTGTATGTTTATATTTGTATTTAAGAGAACAATAACTGAAAGGCAAATATTTCTATATAAATAAAATACATTATCATTTTGTATATTGAATTGAGATACAAGTTTGAAAATTATGTGAGGGCGATTAACAAAGATAACAACAAAAGTGTGTCTTATGGTATACAGACAGTATTACAATTCTTTTTTGTAGTGAAAACAAGATGTGTACATTTCTTACACAATAGACATAAATCTTTCTGAACACATATGTATTTAAAAAAAAAAAATAGAACAAAAACAAAAATGTAATCTTTGTAAATAAAATATTGTAACTTTATTATAGATCAAAACAAAATATTGCAAACTTCCAAAGTGTTAAACCATTTAATTAAATATATGAGTGAATATATTTGTCTTTAATTTTTTATTTTAAAAGTGTTAGCTTGTTAATTTAATTTGATTTGAAGCAAATTTATATTGAATTAATTTTTTCCTTTATACGCAGGTAGTGTTAGAAGCAAAAAAGAAAATAATTAAATTGTTAAGAATAACTTCATAAGGAGGGATTCAAATTAAGCGCATAAGATAAAATTAAAACAATAACCAAGCCTGAACAACTCGGGCCAACTATCCCAATTTTACTTATTTTTCAAACACTCCAACATCACAAAAGGGAACCAGAATGGATTCAAGATGATCCAAGAGGGGCGTCGCAGTTCTCAGCACGAAGTCTACCAAGTGTCTTAAATATCTAAACAATAAACAAGTACCTTCTCAAAAGCGACGCATGTTCCAGCAACTCAATTATTGCCAAACTAGGTGATGTTACAATTTTCAGTGTCAAAAGCAATTTCCTCCATTGAAATAATTTCAAAGCTTCTGAAATGTAGTATAACGCTGGTCTGCTGCATTGCAAGAATGAGCCCGTAACCATTTTACTTAAGGTAACTTAAGGATAATGTTAATCACCAGCGCAAAAAAGAGTATGCTGGATGATGGATATGATCGACTTTAAATCAATAAACTCTTATAGACTTAGTGCCAATACAATGATGCGTGCTGACGATGCAGACAGGAAATTAGCCCAGATGCAGAGAGTTCTACCTGCAAATCAATAAAACTTTAAGAAGTTCCATTCTATTTGAAATTAAAAGGAGATAGCAGACTTCTAAGGAAAATGAAATGGATGTGGAATCATTTGACAAGCCTTATTTTGATTTGACCACTCTGTTTCTTGCTGCCTTAAATATATATGAACACAGGCACAATCATGCACGATAGATATGTCTTACATCTCAGAAAATTCATAAAGGTGAGAGCCTTCAGTCCAAGCTTTCTCTTATCGGCGACTGATCAAAGAGGATCTTGTGTTATTTAACCATTAAACTGCGGAAGGTAGTTCAAAAACCGTTTGCAAACAAATGAGAAGTATATTACCATCTGCTTACTCTACCCAAACTACGAAATGGGAAGCTTTATGCAAGTGTAATACAACGCACCTGCATGATGAAAACACCACGCGCTCTGTACCCTATTCCCTGGTGCACAAAAACTCTCTTAAAACTGCGATTGCTGTCCTCATCTCTTACCGTTTGCTTGCACTTTAGTGTCGGAATTATATAATTTACAGGAAATCAGCCCTATGGCAAAGGATTGTCTTCCACTAATCTTTCGACTTAAATCAAATCCCTCAATTATTATGCCCTCAAAATCAAATTAGGAAATTGTCCATTCAACGGACTCTTGGAATAAGAAATTCTTCGTACAAATAAAAGTTAATACATACACATACAGTGCATTATAATAATAACATACTTCACCTAAATAAAAACAAGAAAAGTTAAACAAACAGAAAAACTAAACCTTACAGATCTACATACTCTCACTTAATTGATATAAATTTGACTAAAAATTAATAAAAAAAAAAAAAAAAGAAATCTAATTCTTTTCTCTCTGGTAACGTTTACTAAAAAAAAGTCCTCAACGATTGAACTAGTTAGAGTTAAGAAAAGGAAACATTTCTGAATCTGCATAAAATGCACGCGTCAAAGCTTTTTGTTTAGTTAATTGTTTTTCTTTTTATTTAATCTTTATATTTAAGAGCGAATTAAAAAATATAATATAATTATTTACATGCCTACAAGTCGAATTGAATGTAGTTGTCTAGTGGATTAATTAAAAACGTCTCTGTACACATATCTGGTGATGGGTATATGACACCGCGCACGGATCGGCGTGTTTTACACAAAAACGTGTGTAAAAGGCTATCCGATGTCCGAGTTCTCCTACAAACTAACACTGAAGAAATTAAAAACAAAATAACTAAAGAACTTTCGGCAACGTTTTTTCGTTGCTATCAGTTATGTGGCTGTTCTTTTCGAATTCTTCGTTGAGTTCGCTCTAACCCGTTAGTTGGTGAATAAAGCATTCACGACACACACGGACCGCTTTCGTCAGACCGTACTTGGGCAGTGGTGTGGACGCTGATGAGCATACGCCGCAGAACACTCCACCACAGTTACGGCAATGGTGTCGGCGACGGAATGCTGTGAAGGGAGTTGTGCAGGACATGCAGCGTGGCGCTTTATCGTCTGGTACCCAAACAGGCGGCGATAGACGTATCTGAGGCGATGGCGATGTCGCCTGACGCTCTTGTGTCACTGGAACATCCATGCTGTTGTTATTATTGTTTATTATACTATTATTACTATGATTTGTGTTATTGTTCAGATTATTGTTGGCAACGGCAGTGTAATGTGCTGCGGAACGCTCGCTGATCGGCGAGTTACTTGCTGTAGAAGAAGACGAATTCGCTGGACTACGGCTCCCTGAGGATAGACGACGTTCTCGTAGGTACGATGATAACGTACCACGTCGTCGTTCGCTCGTGTTCGGTGATACTTCAGTTGGAGTGTCCTCGCCCAAACTTCGACTGCGCCCAATATTGTTGCGAACTGGGACTGGCGGTGGATTCTCTGTTGAGGCCAAATCAATTGTATGACCTCGCTGAATGGCGGGTGGACGATTAATGCCATTTACGTTACTGTTGCTATTGTTGTTGTTGTTAAACACATTGTCTAGCTCAGGATTAACTTCTTCCGCCGAGTAAATGCTTTGATTAGAGCCAGCACTCTGTTGCTGAATGACATCATTCTCCGATGCCCGAAATTCAAATAGCTCCGCCGTTGTATCCTTTGTGTTCTTCTCGGGGATTTCTATCTCATCTTGGGCCGGACTCATGTTCATAAGAAACACGCTGCGCAAGATCTGTCGTAAATCGGAGGCGAAGTTCGTCTGCAGCTGATCTGCTACACTCGCTATACTCACAAATAGTCGATGCAGGATATACTCTGTGCTTCTACAATGAGAAAAGGAGACATTTACATATAATTGAAGAAAGAAACAAGAAACAAAACTTACATGAACTTCATCCTTCCGGCGGCGCGAAGGGCTAAAGTCACTTCATGAGGATCACCGTCCGACAGTGAGGATGTTGTATCTCCACTCGAGGTGCCACAAATTTGTGTGCTGTTTTTGGAACGTTTCTTGGAATGGTGATTACTACCGTCACTGATGCCGCTACTACTGCTGCTACTACTACTCGCGCTACTACTGGTCCCAACGCTGCTATGACTATTGTTGTTATGATGGTGATGGTGGTGATGATGATGATGCCGATGACTGTGATGATGATGGTGGTGGTGGTGGCGGTGTAAGCGTTTTCCTTCACCCGAACTACTACTTCCGGAACTTTTCTCCAGTTTAGCATACTGACTTTCTCTACTATCGACGGATTTCCCTTCTGTGCCTTTTATTGTTAGCTGCTCACTTTCTTCCGACGAGTCAACCGTGGGTAAAATGCGACTGCAACTTGGAATATTTCCATTGAGCTCTCGATCGGCCTCGGGTAAGTCACCATCATCGCCGCCACTACAACTTCCGAACTCATCGTCCTCACTTGCTATAAAGTTGTCTGTTAGCGGAACTTCATTGGACTGCAGAAGATTACCCAGATTGGTGTTTGGTATTAGGTAACCGGTGGCACAATCGGCAGATACTATATCGCCCTCTTTCTGCACGCCTCCATTCTCATCATCCGTCCATTCAGCGGATGATGTTGAAGATGAAGTCGATGGCAGAGGTGAAGCGGGTGGTGAAACAGATGGCGTAGAAGCCTCCGACGACGAGGACATCGTGAAGACATTATTATTGGCGAATACACCATTCTCTTTAAACACCTTCGCCTTATTGCCATTCACTAGCGCTGCATCACCGTTTTCCTTCAGTTCTACGGCGGGCGCTTTAATCTCCCTCTCAACGTCGTTATCATTCTTCGCCGATGACGACGAAGAACTCGTCGTTGCAGCATCATCACAGTTATTGTTGTTATTTATATTGTTACTATCATTATCACCACCACCATTATTGACAACGTTCAGTTGCTTAAGGTGGATATCCTCGTTGGTGCAGAGCAATTTCTCCAGCTGATACAGCTCGTTCTTATTCAACTTTCGCAAGAGATCTCGAATCTTTATCAAAAACGAACGATACGGCCGAAACATTTCTGACAGCTGCTCGGCCGGCATGTCCATATTTAGTGGTCCTCGATTATATACTACTAGTCCTGTCACTATAGCCAATCGTGGTATAGAGAACATCAGTCCAGGATCGAAAGCATCGACTTTGTCTTGTTCCAACAGGCCCACCGTCAAAGCCCGCTGCAGTGATTCCGAAAATAGCACACAAATGAACTCCTGCATTTCGTATTCATGCTTTGTCTTCACTTGCACCATGGCGCTTACATAGCGCAACTCGAATTCAGCGAATAGTCTATCAAAAATTTTAAGGCTCTCGTATAGCTGTTCCGTGTTTGAATCGTTGAAATCTAAATGCAAAGTTTGGCTATTGGGGACATTGTTACGAAGGCACTGATCTCGAAGCAAATTTCGCACATTGCCGAGACTTTTGGTCACCGCCTGTGCAAGAGGTCGCATGTCTTTACTTTCTTGTTCACGATTCATAATTGAAGAACCCGCTGCAAGGCATTCAGCACCGAACCACAATTGACCGGCAAGATTCTCTTGCAATACTTCTTCGGGAAATTTGGCACGAAACGCTCGTGGAGCACGATCTTCTCCAAGTAACTCCTCCATTATCTGATTCGTAATCGATAGAACTTTGTCCTACAAATAGACAATGTCAGATAGGGATGTCGATTGATCTTCTTTACTTACCTGTCCCTGACGTAAGCGGCTGACAAGACGCGAACATCGATCTGGTTCGGCACGGCCATCGAAGCTATCTAATTCGCTAGATATAGCTGTTAGAGATCGATCTGCATGGTAAAAACGTGCTAAAAGTGATTTGTCATCCGCCTGTAATGAAAGTAAACGAAAGTTAGTTTCAGTTGACTGGGAATGTAAGAAATACTGGGTTTGTGGATACAAACTAAATAAATACATTAAAGAGAATGCATCAGAGCCTGTGATTAAACCAACTTAAAGAATACAAGGCTCTCTTGTCTAATAGAAGACGGATTCTTCACAATAAGAACAAAATCAGGGATAAACAGCTTGACAAAGACAAGTTAAATGAAAACAAACGCCTCAATGACTGACTTGCTTGTTCAAAATAAATCCTCGACCATCATATCTTTTAGAGTAGAACATTGCCGCCCGTAAGTGACATCTTTCTGTGGATTTTTGTTTGTACATATCGTCCATGAGTTGTAGATTCGAAATAAAAGGTCTGACCACTTTGAGACCTAGGGCATGTCATTGTCGGAGTGTCAGCTCAAACGTCACAAAGGGCCTTCCTTGGTTTGTGCCTCGCATGGACCGCCACCTTACCTACGTACCAGCTCAAACGTCTGCCGTCACCAGATTCTGATTTCTCACATATCTGATTTGATATTTCTGGTTTCCAAAATTGTAGTAACTAGATCCTGCACGGAAGATTCAATTTTTTCTTCCTTCTACTAGCAGCAGATTAGTCATTCAGATAGTGTGTCTTTTCACCCTAGATAAAAATCTTCTTTTTGCCTCCCCGCCAAGCTTTTGGGCATATAGTTAAGGGGAACTTGTACATACCTGCAGAAGATTTACATTAGCTGTGAACTTTAAAGCAAAATGTCATAACTGCTGACCACTCGTTTAATTCGAAATACCAAATGATAAGTTCAAATGCATATTCGTAGCAGTCGGACTAATTAAACACTGTTATGTGTGGAACTTTCAATTTTCGGAATACTTTTTGCGTAATCTAAATAACCTCGTATTACATACACAAAACTTTCCATTAAATTACAGCTGCGTATACACCATTGAGTTACGATACAATTTTTTTTTTTTTTTCCACAAATATCCAACATAGGCCTTGAGCTAATGATTGATTCGTAGTTGTACGATAGTAGGTTCCACCAGTGTGACGTGTTCTTTGGTTTTCTTCTTCTTGTTTTGAAATCACGTTCAGTCATGGGGTGCGCAAATTGCCAAACAAAATCACTCGAAACTAAAAGTGAAATTATGTGGGAACCTGTGATTGTAAAATTGAACACTTTCAATGTTTGTCAATAACATGACCAAACTTCCCCCGTTTTGTTCCAATTAAATCTGTCCAATCGCGTCTTGTGGCTTTTTCTTCGTGAGAATCAAAGGAAATTTCGTTGAAATTTCAAATGACAAATAAAAATAAAACAATTAAAAGCAACACAACCGCCAGCCAACAATCTTATCATTGCATTGTAATTTAGCTGATATTGGTGCTTTGTTGTTATTCTGTCGTGCACTAACCACAAAGCTGTGAGTCACGTAACACGATCGACACATTAACGAAAGAAGAACCAAATCCAAAGAAATGTATTCGATTGCCAAGAAAACAAATCCATTGGATGGTTTTGTTTTCTTTTTTTCGTTGTGATTTGAGATACAAATTACGTGCTGAGAGCGAGGGCTCTCAGTTATCGCACGGCACATCGAGTTTTATTTTTTACTTTGTCGTGTTAATGGCACTAATCTGATAAGCAAATTTCGATGGGTCACTATAATGCCACCGCACATTGAGATTTAGTAAACAAATGGAGGCTTTTTCTTTGTATGCCAAATGGTATTTGGGCAGCCATTTAGTGATGGGTTTCGTTCAAATACGAGACGAGAGGCAAGATAGCAGCTCATATTAGATCAAAAGTTGCTAAATATTTTATTGACATTTTAATAATCAATATTCGGTATGAGTTGCTTTTCTAAAACTTGTCCACATAAAAACAACATCTGCTATGTTTTTTTTTTGGGCGGAATCACAAATGTATGTACATTTAACCAATCTCAGTCGCAAGCTTTAGCTGCTTGAGTTGACTGGCCCTTATCACTATCGCACTTGTACAGATGATGCGCACTAAAAGTTCGATTACAAGGTTAACCACCTGATTTAGATCGGTTGTACACATTTAATGTGGAATTTCATTTTGTAAAATGATAATCAATCGATTGCGGAATTTGTGGGTCATTGGGTGATGTTAACATGACAAGACTGCTTTAGCTATATCCGCTGAATTTCTAATCACTAATATTGCACGTGCCAATGTAAAAAACCGCAAACAGTTTCGAATAATTTTAAAAATAAAAACGTTTTGGTTTCGATGAATTTAAGCAACACAGGAGATTGCGACCTTCCAGAGTTATAGACAAACATGACTAGGGTTCTTTTAAGACTTGCATACCTTGGAAATCATGGCATCTAGGACTATGTTATCATAAACTTATGGTCTGTGTCAATTCACCCTGTAAGCGTTGTATTGATACTCGTTTTCCGTTACGAGATATTTATTACCCGATAGCAGAGTTTTAATTAAGTTTCCAGTTTTTATTGCACGTTTCCTTTAAGTCGCTCTACAGATTTCCCAGCGCCTTTGAGTGTTCTTGTCTATTGTTTAAGGTGGCGCTACAGTCCGGGATGGACCTGGGCCTCAACCAACAAGCCTCTCCAGCCAGCTCGATCTTTACCAGCTGCCTCCAGCTCTATTGCTCCTTTCTTTTATTTTCTCCTTGCGACATAAACAAATTCGGCACGAAATTTGTTGGCAGCCTTCTTCACGAATACAAATATGTTTCATTTGTATTGCTGTAAGAATAATGAGTCAGACTTAGGGAGCTCTGTGTGTGACAGTTATTCACTTACGATCTAGACACGCGCCAGTGTAATTTATAATATCTAACCCAAGTCAAGGATCAAATTTCTGAAGAAACTTGTTGATTAATGTTACCCAGTCAAACAGCTGTTTGTAATAAATCATAAAAATTTCTCAACTATTTCCTAAACGGATTCCTAATAGAAATTAAGCGACTCTATTGAATTAATATAAATATCATGCAATTAATTCAAAACATTCATATTCACAATGGCAAACTCAATCAATTACGAAAGCGAAACATCGTCGCCTGTTAAACGTTGTGACCTACGCTGTTGACCTTCAATTAAGGGGCGCGCAGGTGATACAGCAGCGCAATTTAACGCCACACGAAGCACAACAGCATCTGTTCCACCGCCCTATCAAAATTGGGTGACGTCACACCATACTGTAACACTCTCTGCTAACAATCAATTGAACCACAATTGAGAGCCAATTTTCTGTGATGATTTGTCTCTGGTTCACATGAGCTCGAGTGCGAAAATTCTCGTAAAATCGATCGAAAACACGTTCGTTGTCGAGAGTTGACGCTCGAAAATTTGCATACATCAAAGCGATTGAGTGGTGAGAAAGAGTTTCTGCTACGCTGCTCCTGCTGTCGCTGTTGCTACCTTTTGAGAGGTCAAGTGGAATAATGCTTTAATTTTTTTTTTAGGCCTATGTTGCACTTGTACACCCTGTTGCGTGTTGAACTTCGAACGACCGTAGCACAACGGTGACAATGGCAGTGTTTAGTGACCTTTTGGTTACTAAAATTGGACTGCGTTAAAAAAAAAAACCAATAAACGAGGAGACACGTAGTGAAAGTGTCCTTTATCCGTCTCATGGTCAAAGGTCCTTCTGTTGTGTTCGCTTTTGACGAACGACGAGGCGCAGCAACAAGTCATGGAATTCGAATTGTTTTCCAATATTTACACTGTTTTAACGGATAAACAAATGGAGTTCGTGTTCTAGCTCTCGAGAACCCTTATTGAGTGTGGTTGTCTTGGCTGCCGCCTGTTGTATAGTCTCAACTGCAACCTTCATTGTATATTTATTAATCGCTCGATTACATTAATTTAGATTTTTTTTTGTTTTTCCTTTACGCGTTGCTATCGTGGGGAAAAATAACAAACATAAACTCATGACGTCAAATGAGTTAACCGCAGCTGATTCGAATGCACTTGTGGCAGGAAACATGCGCATGCAACATGCTTTAACGAGTAGTTTTCTCTTCTCTGAATACAAAGCTTATCTTTTTAGAAAAATCATCGCAAATGTAAATCTCCAAAGATGCGTGTCGTTAATTGACACAAGAATCACGTTCGCTTGGAAAACTTCAGTGTGCTTGGTGTGTGATTTAGGTACAAAGAAGCTGTTCACGTTCGTTCTTTTGTTATGATTTGATGTTGTATGACGTTGTATCTTGTATGACTGCGGATATCTCTAGAAGTATATTTTGTTTTAGATTACTTTATACGAGTTGGAAAAAAAAACAAAGAGCTGACGCTGTTGAAGCAATTACTTGTATAGTTTGACGTTGTCGATTCTGTCTCTCCATTACGATTGAGTGACACTTCCGCAGTGGTTTTAAGCACTTCCTGGAAAATGAATCAGAATTAACCATAAAATTAAGAACGTATTGCAGTTTTGACATAGCACGCATCAGTTGAATGAACATCGTTAAGGTCACTTAAACTGGTTGTACCAGGCATGATGCCCTATGTTTTTTTTTTTATACAGAGGGAGCGTTGTAATCTCTTAACGCCGCTTTGTACTCAGTGTCTATTACTGTCTTGAAGATATAATTTTAATTGGTCAACTCATTATGGGCCCGACAGTGAATTAAAAATAGAAATGGACACTTGTTGGGTTCCCGGCGAAACCTGTTTCAAAGAAGTCTCAGAAGCGTAAGCTCTCTTTGAATCACACAATGGGTAATGAATGACTGAGTGATAAAAGTAAGTTTATTCATAGCATTCAAGCACAGAAATGTGGCCTAGAAGAAGGCCCTCAATGGCATAGGAAATATAACAAAGCACGGTTTCATTGATCTATGGGGATTGGGTAGCTTAAGGACCATACCCTTAAGAAGTCTTATAGACTTAGAAAATCACAAATTCAAGTAAACGATTCTAGGGTTCTCTAAATCGGAACTAGCAGTTACTTCTTGTAAAAATAAACCAACAAGATATAAAAATTTAACGTGTCAGCAGCCAAGAGGGGTTACTATCAAAAAGAAACAACATAAAAATGTATGTCGCTAAAATAATAGTCCATCACGCGTTGCATGAAGACCTTTAGGCTATAAATAATAGAAAAAAGAAGAGAAAGAAGGTGATAATGGATAGGTCACGTTTAGAGTTATAGTATGCCTTTGCAAAACATTTAACGATAAAAAGCCACATTTTCTTTATTGTCCACTTTATCAGTGGGATACCGAACGATCGACTGAACAAGTTTTGATAAAAATCATCTACTTCCGTCATGAAAATCTATGAAGACTCTGATTTCAGACAGTTTCCCCTGCTGCTGATGTAAACAGCAGTTTCAGTACTTGATATTGGATTCGACAACAATGTTGACCTGGCAAAACCCTGATTTCCGCTTGAAATTTTTTTCTTTTTTATAAGAATGTCTTTAACACTTGGATGTACGGTCGGTCGACCAAACATTGATCGTTTCAACTCAGGCTAAGTACTAAAATCTGTAGACCATACATACAGGTGTAAACATCTACTGCGAGTACACCTATTACGCCCTTAATGGAAACCAAAAACTAATTATCAATCATTTATGAACATAAATATATTAAGTACCACTCCTCTTTTTATTTTTTCTCATGATAAGAAAATTACAATAAAATATTTATAATTTCAACGAAAACGACGCTTATTTCATGTACTTACAGTACTCAATCGGTCAATAAAATTGACTTTTATGATTATCTTTATATACACAACGGATATAAAGCCTAGAACACATTATCTATCTTTTTTGATTAAGTCGCATATATGACTTTATTCGACACGTAGTAACAAGCTAAATTGAGGTGAATCACAAAAATTGTGCACTTGATTACAATGACTAACCTTCATTGCAAAAAAAAACGAAAAACTTATCGTGTGGCCATTAATGATAATGTGCACTATATGTACGTACGTGCAAAATAATATTAATTCAACGTTTTTTTACTTTCATCGATGATTTTAATAAAAAACCGACACAGAAGCGTTTTTTTTTTTGTTTATCAGATCTGTAATTGATGGCTAGACCACTTAACAATTTATCCAATACCATTCGTATACATTTGTTTTCCCTCTTTTTCATTGAAATGAGAATGTGCGTGCTCGTGGGTCGATGTAAACTGATTTAGTCTTTAATTAGGAAATCACTTCCCAATTGCCACGGTAGTAAATGCAGATGAAAATAATTTTCTATTCGATTAATGCATAGTTCGATTTAAAAGGGTGGGGGGAATCACATACAGAGCTTTTTAGCAAACTCTTGTTGAATTTTAATTCTGGTTAGAACTGGATATTATTCTGAGAACTTGTGCTAGTTAGTAAGTTTTATAATTTATTTCTATCTATCTACGATCAGTCATAAGTATATAGCACGTGCGATGGATGATTGAAACCAGTGTTGCCGCTGCAAAATTTCAAAAAGTTGCCAATCAGCTGAAAATTAATTAAGTGGAAATCAACTATGACGACGACGTGGAAGGGTAATAAGTCCCAATCACAAGGATATATCATCGAACTGTTCCTTGACTGAACGTGCCTTAATTTTGCCAGGGAGCAGAGTCCTATAGAAACCACAAACCTTTATATCTAAAGTGGTTTTCAACACAAAGAAGCACCGAAAACTCCAAGATGTTGCAAGACTGTTTAATTCTTCATTATATTTTTGTGATTTTGCTGAATACGTAAGATCTTCAGCTACATAGTTCTAAGCAATTAGAGAAAAGAAGCTTTCAATTTCAACCGGGTAGTCAAAAAAGTATCAAATGGCTATAGTTGGCAAACGGCAACCCTATATGCAAACACAACTGGCACGATACAAAATTATTTTAACAGTAATTAGGATTATTAAGTGGAAAATGTAATTTGAATTTTAAGGGAGAAATAAAGACTGAAGACTGACTTTAGAAAACCATAGGTCATCGTTTGAAGCTTACTAGTATCTAGTATAGCAGAAAATAAACTCCACATTTAATATTAGTCAGTGAAGTAGTAAGGAACTCTTCAAGACTGCACAGGTAAAATGGAAGAAGCTTGAAAAACAAAACAGCGAGCTTGATGACAACTGGCTGCTTTAACATGAATTATGTTCAAAAACAAAATTCTTCGAACTCAAAGACTCAACTAAATATTGCTACAGGAGGTCACGGTCAATATTGGCAATTAAATCAACCTAAAACTGCTTCGATCCAATGGGAAATCGGCAATTCTTGACAAGACTTGTACTGAAAAAGCTGTAAACCTTTGTAAACTGCTGGATTTTACTTAAGAAACTAACAGCTCCACGTGAGAACGGGCCAATTACCAATAGACATCACAATATGAACGAAGAAAGTGGCAGGGGATCGGACATTTGTACCGTTTGTAAAGTACACCATGCAATGAAATCCATTTTTCCAGTTAGACTGAAAGAGGGGTTGCCCTAAGCAAACGTGCCACAAAACAGTTAACGAACTCAAGGCAGTGGCGATGAACTGGATGAAGCAGAAAAGCGTTACAGAACCAGATAGCACGCATGATTTCTTGACGTCCTTCGTAAGCCGAGAGGTGGAAAGATTTAAGATATTTAAGGGGAATGGCCAAGAAGCCTAGTTGGTCACTAGATGTATCAGTGAATATGTGAATGTTCACAGAACTTATCCGCTAAATACTAAGGTCCCTCTTTAAGTTTTTTTTCTTTTTAGAAGCTAGCCCCCTAAATGCGGCGGGCGCTGCGACCTACAAGATCTTTTGTGTCACACAACCAAATAGTTTGAAGAGAACAGAAGAGGTTGAGTTCTTTTGATAAAATTGAGAATCTCTCTGGTGGAGACTTTAAGGATTTCCCCGCGCACCAACATTTCTCTTAGGAAATATTGTCTCCCTACTGCACATAGAGCCATGCATTCACATTGATTGGGTTCCGCAAAAAAGTCGTGTTCCTAGCAATGTTTCCTGAATTATACTTATTTTGTTTAGGTGATAACGAAACTGTCAGTATTACGTTAGAAAGCCCACCAGCCTTCTGATATCATCCCTTTTGTAGTACAGGCATTCGTTGGTTTTGTTATGGAGAAGTCTTATAGCTCTTTTAGCCTTAAGATAAGGCTAAAGTATAGCACAAGACTTTTATCCCACCTGCTTAATTCCAATTTTGACGTGACCGGCAAAACACCGATCGAAGATCAATAAACTGCGGCACGACATTGTGTACAATCTCTTCTCATACTTTGATGATTACAACCAGGTGGTTCTCTTCACCACTTTTCTGCAAGAAAGATCCGTCTGCTTAGTTGTAACTTCGTGCAGTACAGAACATACATAGTTGAAAGGAATACAAAGCACTCAGACTAGTGATTTGTCTCGAATGATTTAATTTAACTCGATTAACTCCTGTCATTTACGAAAATAATCGAATTCTACTCGAAAATAATCTGGTACACAAAATTTGCTTCATAACTTTGTGTCGATTACACAAACGCGTTAAGTAGGCTACACACTGTCAGATTTGGGCCATCAGTTTCACTCAAATGATGCTGTAAATGACAGCTTTCATTTGAGTGTAAATGATGGCCCAAAACTATTCGTTCAAAATTGGACGATCGATGACTACTGATACTTGCGGATGTGGAATATATCCACAGCGAGCATATAACAAAAATATGTAGATACGTATACATAGCTGTCGGTTTTTCAGATGGGCACACAATTTTTATTCGGAGATGTTATTGTGGTATTTTCGAATACGAATTGACTCCAGAACGATTGAACTCGAATACAAAAAAAAATTGAACTCAAGTACGAGATGAAACTTAATTACTCGAGTCACTCGAATAAACGTCAACTCAAGTCCCATCACTAACTCAGACGTCCACTCAGCGTTCCTCATCACAATTACAAAAAAAAAATTCAATTGTCGCCGTGGCTCAGTGATTAGTGTGTTGGACTACTGTATGAGCTGCGTGAGTCCAACCCCCAGCCATGTTACCAAAAAGTACAATTTCTCAATTCGGCGTTCGGAGTCGGAAATAAATATATAGGTCCGTTCCATTCATTCGAAAAATGTAACACGCACAACATGTGTGGTTGCGAGAAACTAGACCTTGACTCATCTCGAGCTGTCGTGCAAGCTATTTTTTTTTTATTTTTCTTTAAGTTTTCAGTCTGGTTTTTTGTGAAATTCTACTACGATATGTATCTGAAACTTTAGAGATCTGTCTACAAAATGTTTATTCGATTGAATTCGAATCGAAACCATATCTCACCTGAATAGTGCTCGAACGTGATAAACATGTAAACGAGAGATGAATCATTTAGTTTAGTAAACGCGCACACACAATTCCAAAAATAACGTTTTTGTTTATCGATTATACAGGATGATATTTTTGGAATTCTTACACCATCATCATCAGTTACGCTACCGCATAGCAGCTTTGCACAGGATTGCATTCGAATTTCAAAAATTCCAAGTGATTCGCTTATGCAGAACGTTTACTTAAAGTGGAACTTGCGTTAATTTTTATGAAAGTCTCCAGTCTGCATAATGACATGGTTCCCAGGGCCATAAAAGTCGAACCTGCATACCCCCGTCTGGTTGCGTAAAGCGTTTATTTTCGCCTTCCTACCATTTTAATTGCAAATTTAGAACTTCTTTTTCGGCTGAACACATAAAGAGAAGTGTGTTAAATATAGTTGTGTATATATATTTCTGTTTTTATTTTTTGGGCAGAGTACAATGGCCGCAAAAAGTTCATTTACATCCGTGGGATGGAGCATTTGTACATCCGTTGAGGCCTGCATGTGAATGGAGCTCAAAAACGTGTAAAAACCTCGTTCCGTCGAATTTTACAAGCGAATTCACCTTCAAATTAAAGTGATGATATACACCGAACTGCGCAATTCCAGAAAGAGTTCAGATACGCTGCTACCCCTCAGTCAAATGCTAATAACCTTTTATTTACTTTATAAATATCATCGTTTTTTTTTTATTTTCCTTTAAGCGTGGCGGGGTTTAATGTGTTTGCAGGTAGGTAATTTGACTTTTTTCTATTGTCGCTTTTAGTATCAGTCTGTGTCTGTGAAGCTTACGCACTTTGTCTCAAGGTTAATTGAGAAAATGCGAACGCAATGAAGACACAGTAATTTTCTAACAAGATCATAATGTACCAGGAAAGGAAAAACCCCACAAAAGAAAATTAAAGCCAGGACAAAACGGAAGATACCCTCTTCATGAGAGTGTTTGTTTTAATAATAAGTTTATCAGTGTGTTTAACTTTATTGCTTGCACTTGCTTTTGCTTTTATAGTTAAATATAATTAAATTATTTCACATCTACTTTGTGCACATTGTGAATTGCCGGTAATAACTGTCAACTCTTCACAGTTAGACGGAAGCGTGCACCCATTTGGAAAAACTTTATTTGGCATAAATTAACACAAATTGTCAAATTGTGAAATTCACGAAAATTAAGATTTTCTTCTGTGTCATCGAATAATATGGTTATGCATGAGACATAATCGCGAAACGGAGACAATGAGTCGTCGTCATTGTGATATCTGGTTCAATGCATTGAACTTAAATTAGATTGTAGTGCAAAGTAAATTTGCTAACTGGCAACACTTTAACACCTGTGTTTGCGACATTCAAAAAATTATTTCATAACAATTTGACAAATGCACACACATTGAGCGCACTCAGCTTGACGCCTTAATGTCTCGTCACACTTGATATAAATTCTTCGTGACACTAGTCACAGCATGACATAAGTGAATAGCATAAATCGTAGTCAAAACACGAATTCATTCAACAAGATGAATCGCTGCAATCATCTATGAGGAATCTCTGACAGTTGAGCGGTTCTATTTTTGTCATGACTTAATTAAAAACTGAAGAATTTGAAACATTCATATGTGTGTATCTACAATTATATGACAAATTTGAATAACATCAACTTCTTGTTGATTAATAAGTTTGACAGTGTTTTCCTGACAGGTTTGGACATACTCGAAGGCAAATAAATAATTCGATCCGACAAGGTGATGGTGAGTAAGGCGTCTGCTTCTATCAAATGCAAACAGGCTTTAGGAAATACAAATTCTAGTCAATCAAGGCCTAGAGCTTCGTGAAATTGATATCATAAATAGGGTGCTGCTTTCAGGAATTCAGCTGTCAAGCAGTTGACTGTTTACATGTTTAGTCTTTGAGGCATCTGGGTGCAGCCTTGCTCTCAAATAATCAGCTACATAACTGCAGCAGACCTGCTTTAGGTAAATTTATTGGCTGCTTAGACTTGCGGTCGAAAAAATTATTTAAACGTCCACGAAATCAATTGTTTTAATGGCAATTTTGACAGTTGGTTCACAATTTTGTGTCTAGCTAACTCTGACACAAGAACGCACCACCGTAATATCAATAGTGCGTTCGGAAGTATTAAGACGGAGGTGACGGGCAAGACAAAATATATGCTGTCAGCAAGAAACGACGCTAACCACCGACGGCTTGGACAGAACGTCACTATAACTTTGAGGTAGTTACGGACTTTGTCTACCTAACCTAGGCTCCGCTATAAACTCAGAAAACAACACCAGCGCTGAGATCAAACGTAGAATAACTTTTGCCAATCGCTGTTTCTTTGGGCCAATTGAAAGCTCTTTCTCGAACGACTAAAGAGGTCCTTTATAAGACCTTAATCATACCACTCCATGTGCAGAGTTAAGAACTCTGCTAATAGCGGATTAGGTTACTTTCGGCTGTTTCGAGAAAAAATTTCTTCAGGTGATTTTTGGTCCCGTACAGCGACATCGGCTTAGGCAGAAGATTGAAGGTGTATCGACTAAGGTGGCTCGTTCATGTACAGGCAATGGACACCAGTGCTCCGGCCCGAAATATCTTCGAATCCACATCCGAGGGACGGCGCAGTAGAGGAGGAACGGGACTCAGGTGGCGCACACAAGTGGAAAGGGCCCTTGGCGTGCGAAACTGCAGGCAGCTGGCTGTAGACGCTTGTTGGTTAAGGCCAAGGTCCACCCCGGACTGTAGCAACACCGTAAGTAAGTAAGTAACTCTGACTAAGCGTTACCTTTGTTAAAAATATGCAGCGTAGTCGACTGAACCTTTAAAAGCACCCATATTAGCCCTCAAATTTGTTGGGATTGGAAAAGATAACCCGCATGCATCGTTTGAAAGCGAGTTCGTGAGAGATGTCGAAAGCGCTCGAAAAGCATCTTAAAAAAGGATTGGGAAAAGTCAACTCTTTATGTTGTGCGTGTTATATTTTCTGCGTGTTATATATTATGGAAGGGACCGACAAATCATTGGCAACTCCGAGAAGCTTTTTAAGACAAATTATACTTCCGGACGTTTGTTATTCCCCGACAAGAGGTGGTGCTTCCAACAATGTTACCTATTTTAGTGTTATGCCTAGAGTTATACCCTCTTTTTTTGTTGACGAAAAATCCCTTGTTGGGCCAGTTGTGTTCTGGGCCTGAACGCTGGTGTTATCGTCGGAGTGAAGAGAAGAAGCGAAGAAATGAGATGTCACCAACAATAATACTGGAGATCACCAAACAGCAACAACAATCTTTTTTTTTTCTGGAGTTCGAACCTAGGCAGTGCAGAAGTCAAATGCACTCACTAAGCCACGGCAACTACAACATCTGGCCCTTTATCCTTTGGCGAGTCTTCTAATACTAAAGTAGTTTTAATACTCTGATCAAGATCTAGATATGCAACCAGCCTAGTGTCACAGAGCTACTTCAAGCGAGTTGGTTCAATATTTTGAAAGACTTTGTGATTGTTTCTGACGGCTTAAGCTTCTTTAATCTTCACAAGTTATTACGGTTTATTCTGTTAACATTTGAGGAACTTTTTTGTAGAACTAGGACTAGTGCCTTTAATCTTTTTCATTTCGATGTTGTAGACGTCAAACTTATTCGACGTCTAGCTTAATTAAGCTGACCAACATGCTCTGCAAGTTGATTGAAGCGCGGCAGTCGAACGATTGAGGAGCAACAATTCCTCGCAAGCAGAATTGCCTATAAATAAGTACCACAAAGTGGAGGCACAGTTTTTGTCCACAGAGTTCGTCAACTTTAGTGATAAAGCAAATTAAGCTCTTTCAAATTACGTGTTACGTATATCAAGAAGAATTTCAAATATTTATCCTTGACATCAGAACTTCCAGTGTGAACGTGCTATCATCTGGCAGTATGTTCGTGGCATTAACAGTGGTGAATACCCCGGGAGCTGCCATCAAAAGACTGAATAATCTCTTTATGTAATAAAAGTTTCAAACACAATAAAGGGGATACTTATATCTTATCCCGATGAATAAATATAACTTGTAAAATGAGTCACACATTTTTGGATGCGGTTTCAACGTGGGAAAACCTGCTGTGATCACCTGCAAATTTTTTACGTAAAACTACTTGTCCTGTGAAGTACAGCAGTGGCGGGGGGATTTGTCTGAGCCCAAAAGGCATACTGAGTTATAGCCGTAACCGAATTCGTAGATTTTTTTGTAATGGGTACTTTCAAAATGACTGTAACCAAAAATGTACGTTTCTTCCCAATAGGTGGGATTCCCATAGAGACAAACAAAACAAAGCACGGCGGCAAAATTCCGTAAAAACCAATTAAAAACGTGTAAAACAGTCAAGAGATTGTAATTTGCTTGACGCTGTGGTTTCCTTTAATTAAGAGATAATGTTCATCTAGTCACATAAGCAGTTTCATTTGGAGTATGTAAGATAAATAGATAAATTTACGACACTCGTACCTGACGTCTTAATTTACGCGGTGAAACTAAGCTCTACACAGGAAATCACTATCTTTGTAATAGATGCCATGTCAATAGGTATTTTTTGTTTCATTGAAAGTTTCCTGGGATTTAAATTCCATGCAAATTTGAACACAAAATTTCCATCTACAATCACCCGAGTATAAATAAAACGAAAATATATCATAAACATAAAGAAATAAAATATAAAAATAAAAGTTCACGAAGTTCATCTTATTGAGATGCTAATTGTTCTATTTTTAAATATTAAATCCAATTGAAAACCGGAAATAACTTATAACTTTTCAGAGCTGACCTTAATGTTATGTGTTTATTGCATGAGGCTTATAAATTTTGTAATTTTTAAAAATTCTGAATACAGCTTTGAGCAGTTATTTGTGAAATATCAATAAGTTCGACGACTTCACAAAGTGTAAACGAACCCCACGATTTTGGTAGTGCAACGGTGCTAACAACACGTCACCGCCAATGAACTCATTATGACATTAATAAACGACCACGAGCGTGTTCATACAGTGCTATCAGTGGAAGTTAAATCGAAGCATTAGGACAAATTTGAAGGCTGTAAAGTGAGTACTACGTACCTTGGGTGCACAGTTGCACCTTAACATCCTACCAGTACACTTCTTGAAACTTAACATCCTACCGGTAAACCTTGAACCAAGGAGAGTGGCAGGACTTAAGGCTCTCGGATATTTCGTCAAAACGTCAAATATACTTTAAATACAAACAATTAAACTTTGTCAACAATTTTAAAGCAGGAGTCTCCTCCAGATATTCCTAGGCTTGAATAAAAGTCCAGAGTCTAAGAGGTCATGAACAAAGGCCGCTAAATTTTCAAACGCTAAACTTAAAGCTGATGGACAGAAGATTGAGAAAGTTAACGGGTTTCTTTCTTTGTGAAACGGAACTGGATGTGGGCAGCAGAATTGGCAATAGAAAAGCTGCAGTGCTTTTCAAAATCAAGAAAAGTACTTGTACTTCTTGAAGGGTAAAGTATATACCAAATTGATATAATATTTGTATATTCAGAGAAACTCAAGTTCAATACTCGGCAAACACACCTTACGGGGCACATTCGGATAAAGTACTTGCGCCTACTCCACCTTGGGTTTGCCACCGACATAGGAAGGGTGAATATGGATCCTCTATCCTGTTGAACTTGTAAGAGTTGAACTGCCAAGCCAGTATATAGGCTCCTAGAGGTGTAAAATATGTGCTAACTGAATCAGTCGCTTTGATATGGCCATGACCATAAGCCAACGATGAAATCAATTTATTATTAAAGTCACACAGAGCTGTATATGAGAAAACCACCTTGCAAATTTATTTACAAAGAATGATGGGAAATAAAACGTGGGAAACTATGAAGGAAACCTTTGCCTACTTGTGTAGGAAAAGTATTTATTAAATAAAAGGCCACCAAACTGACAGATTAAAGACGGTTAACAAAAATTAACAAGAGGTTTAACTCCCATCAAACTTATAGCATGTAAATTCAAATAATCCTCACTGTACTAGGGTTTAATCATGGGTTTATGATCACGACTAAGGTGCTCTGAGTCAGATGTCTAACCAAATTTATCCCTTGGCCCGCTCTACGCTACAATGAAATCTTACGTGAAATTACAATTTGCTAATAGCTACCCGAGCATTTCCTAAGTGCGAAGTTTCAAGAAACGTGTTTTTTAAACGCCAAGGACAAATAAGTCACACTCTGCTATTAAAAGAAGCCACATGTAAACCAATACTTATATACAATGTAAATAGTATCTGTACATATATCCAATGGCTCATTACATAGATCCAAAAATAGGGCTATCAACAAATTTTCGAAAGCTTCAACATCCGCATAGACAAAAATAGAGCGCCCAGACAGAAAACTATTTAAAGGGAGACTGTGTTAAATTGATTTTAAAAATATACTCCCCCTTTTAGTAAAACCACACAGCTGTAACTAATTTATCTTTTGTAGAGAACTTGATATTAATTTTAACCCAAAATTAATCTAAATAAAACAGATATTTTAATCAAAGTTCCCCTAAGAGGACGAACGAACTTCCTTTTTGATTGGCTGTAACTCGACATGTTACTGTCGTGCACCAATCGATGAAAGGCCTGATCCTGAAGTTTATGGCAGCTAAAGAAGCTCTGTCTTTGTCAAAACAGAATGTAATAGCAACGTTGTAGTTTTTTTTAGTGCAGATTCTTTTCGAAGTTCGCTCTGCTAAATAGTTTCAAATTCGAAGAAAGGCGGGTTCTCTGTTGGAGTTTTCTTTTGAAATTACTATTAAAGCTAAGCCATTCAATACTTTTCAACGAATGTAGATTTCTTTTAAGAGAGTTGACTTTTCGATTATTTATGCAAAATTTCATTCTAATTGAAATGGCAACCACGGCTGGGTTGGCAGAATTCTTAATTTTATGGTACATTGAAAAATGTCAAAATTTATCTCAGAAACATAGACTACACCACACCCGAAATAAATTTTGACAAGGACTTCGAGGTAACCATGCCTTCCAGGTCATTCTGGGACGATGTATTCTCAGAAGACAAGTCGATTCACTTCTACACAGACGCTTCGCAACGGTTCAAAAACTAGCGACGGGGTAGTTGGTGGTGTTTTCTCCTCAGCCTAGCGTTCCGTCATCTTAATCATTGTAGCGTGTTCCTGGCTATCAGAGAAGTCTCATCTTGGCTGAAAAAAATCGTAATATCAGCCACGGACATCCGCATCTTTTTGGATAGTCAAGCGGCAATAAAGTCCTTGGAATCAGTCGCTTTAAATCCACTCATAGCCCTAGATTGCCGATCGTTTCTAATAGAGATGGCGGACCAGTATAATATTCACCTTTGTTGGATGCCAGAGCACAGTGACATTCCAGGGAACTGTAAGGCTGATGAATTCGCCAGATATGAAACAACATTATCTATTGGGCCTGATAAGCTATGAATAGATACTTGTAAACTTAAACTAAAGCTAGATGCTTTCGCACTAAATCTTAAATGGACAAGTGGTACGACATGTCTAGCCACAAAGCAGATTAAGCTTAATCTGGATCAGATTAGTACTAAAATAGGTGTCATTACTGGACACTGTCTAATAGGCAAGCATGCAATAAGACTTGGCGTCTACGTTTACGCAAATGACTTCTGCAAAAGCTGTATGGAGGAGGAGACTATTCTCTATCTTCTTTGCACCTGTCCAGCTCTCTCCCGCAAAAGAGAATCCCACTTAGGAGCCTTTTTCTACACCAATTTAGGCGACCTGGTAAACACCGATGTTAGTAGCCTCCTACGCTTTATAAAAAGCTCCAATTGGTCCAATGACTAGGCAAGAGATCTTTCCGAGATCCATGTTGGCTTTAGCTGGCAGCCACTTTACCCTAACCTTACCTTACGTGTGGTACATTGTTGATTGTTTGTGGTTTTATTTCCAAAAAGCTCAATACAGTGTACTCTCTCCTTACGGACATATGCTGACACCTCTCATAAGCGAACAATTTTCTCGGAACCGTCGGTGTCCGCTTATGAGATAGTACACTGTAAATGTTTTCCTCAAGTGCATCAATTGTTTACGAAAAGTTTCTTAAAAGTTCCCCATGAAATACTCAAATAGCGTCAAATCGTACCTGCAACGCCACTGAGCTTAGGTTAGGTCACCTAAGTCAAAACACCTCGATTATCATGACTTTGTTCACCATAACGCAATTATTGGTCGCCGTGACCCAGTGGATAGTGCGTTGGACTGCTCCGCGAGCCGCGTAGGTTGGAGTCCCAGCAGTTTGTCATGAAAAATCTACTCAATTGGCCGATCGACATCTCCTTCGATTCCTGCGAAAAATGTGACGAGCACAACATGAACGAGAATGCCAAAAATAAAGGGGCACAGGGGTTAAGTAACACCTTACCGCAGTATTACAATATAATCCATGCAGTGTAGCCTCAAAACCATGGAGGAGATATTAACGTATTCGAGAATAAGTAAGTACTTTGAAACTTCCAAAAACCGATTCAAACGACACCGACTCCTGATCGAAAATTCATGAAACCAGAAAGTGAATAAGTACCTACGCGTAAACAGAGTCAAAGTCCATTAAAGACAGTAGTAATACTTGTTATGACAAGGAAAACACTGCAATTGAATGGAAATCAAAACAATACGCGGCACGTATTTGCCGCATAAAAACAACATACGACTGTTTCAAACCAGCAAAACAAAACAGGATATCCGACTTTGAGCCAACGCATTACGAGTATTAATACTCCATCCACATGAGTCCGCCAAAAATAACTAACAAAACCACAATAAAGTTTTCATTGCATGGATAAGTGTTTAAAATAAAAAAAATGCAATCCCAGCAATATACCAACGACCACGTCAGCCACCAAATCAGTTCCTCCAATGACACCTCGTGTGTTATATGCGCGCAACCTTAACCAGAAAAAAAATAAATAAAACGAAACACTTTGACATGAATTATTAAGTATAAGAAACACGAGTGTCCCATAGCGACAAGTATCCATAAGATACTTATCGAGTGGACAATTACAACCACCACCGTAGTAGTCGTACTCGTATATTCATCGGTGAATAAGAATTCTGAGTGAAGGTCGTCCCGTGTACACCCGCCAGTGTATGTCTCGAAATTGATTTTCCCTTTAGCGACAGCGAATGATGGGTGAAATAGGAAGCGTGTGCAAAACGCAAAAAAAAAAGTTTGACTAACAACAAACCATAATGATAATGTTAACAATGCTCGCGCTATTTGCACAAGGCAATGGGCAACGATTCTAACGAGCATGAGAGGGGCTGGAGAGGCCTCCCATATCCATAGTCGTGCGAGTATTTCTTGTTTATTCAACGGCAGCCCGGTGCGAGGCGGAACCTTGAGCAACGCGGCGTTGTAGAACGAAATACTTTGCTTTTCGCGAACAGTTTTTCTTATTAATTACAGCTTGCTGTCTTCCGCTCGTCTTTTTTGCGGCGGTGGCGGTAGTGTCTATTGTTTGAACTGCAAGGAGGAAGTATGCCATCTTAGGTCTCTCGCTAACGGAGTGTATGCCACATAAATCTCTTAGGTCTCAGGTAACCGACGACGTTGGCGGACTCTGTATCAGTTTTTGTGTTGTGCACTTTCAATTGATGTTCGTCGCGTGTACCCACGCTATGGTAATTGTATATTCCATGAGTGTTATACATTTTCATGCCTATAGTCAGTCTGCTGTTTTGTTTTTCCCTACACTTTGTCTTCCTCGTAAGAAAATATAATAAGGGGGACAGAGAGAGGCGACTGACTTTCACTTTTTCTTACGGAATTTTCGAGGGAAACAAAGCGCATATGCATATATGTGCATAGGTATAGTATCCACGACTTTACCGGCAACAATTATCACATAACAATCATCCATTTGATACTTTTTTTGCATAAACAAATGTATGTGTAACTGTATATACTGTGGAGTCATTTTTATTTTACATCGTTGACTCTTAAAGGAAAGTGGAAACCAAAAAATAGAAAAAAAAAAAAATACCTCGTTTAAGACAAATGGAAAATGGAAAGTAAATTATTCAAAAAAAAAAAAAAAAAAAACTCTATAGTACCTGTATCTTGTTTTCTTTAGATAAATTGGGAGAAAAATACCAACGATTTCCACTCAGTGACTCCGTGAGTTCCGCTTTCGGATCATTGTTAGAAAAGTAGACTCTCTGACTCAGATGAATTTTTTGTTAATGAAATGATTAGCAAATTTTTCGTGTTTTTTTTTTTTTTTTTGATTTTTCGGTGACCTCTTTCCAAGGCGAAAGCTATGAAGTGAAAGACCTTGAAGAAGTGTAAGCTAAGGGAATAAATACACTAATGCATACAAAGTATGATAGATGGGAAGTTACATTAAATTCGAGTGATACAAATCAAAAAACAATATTCAAAATGAATATTACGCAACACACACTTGCCGTTATGATGATTTATTTTGTGGTTTAACTCGCGTGGCCTTATGGCGATAAAAACCCTCCATAGCGATGTGTTTTACACACCTACGAAGGCTCTTGTGAGCCAGTAGTCTACGGGTGGCTTGAAGTGTTATAGAATAGCTAAAAGTGTGTTTACCGTCGTCCACGCTTTACACATGGAAACCCCTTAGCACGTGTTTATCTGCAAATATTTAAAGACCAATCGAATGGAACGCATGCCACCTTCAACTTGAGCTGGAACTGCTGATACACTTAAACTTGAACAACAGCGTTAGCTGTGCAAGCAGAGAGAATATCGTATTGGTTCAAAAGCGAGATCATCGTGACTTAAATAATCGCCACCAAAAAGGTATCTACCTCTTGGTTGTGTCTAACACCAGGGATTGGATGGGGCTTCTCTTGCTGTTATTTACGTTTGTTTGGACTCCCCTGGTTGGCCAACTCCAACAAATGCTGTTGTCCTGCTTCTACTGTGAATAGGCCATCGGAATAGAAAATATGTCACCAAGATCGCCAGAGCTATTAGCTTATTAGTAATGGTACAGCATGATACTTGAAAGAGTTGTGCAAAACTCACGCGCCAACAACAGAAGCACAATCTTCCAAAAGGCCGCCCAGTTACTCACAAACGCCGACGACATTAATATGTGTAATCAGGAGAACGCAGCGTAGATGTCACTGCCGTGATCCCGAGTATTGAGACGGAAGCGGCGAAAATGGCTTTAGAGGCCAATGAGTGCAAAACAAAATATATGCTGTTATCAAAAAAGGACACTCAATACTGACGTATCGAACTGAATGTCAAAGTGTATAGCTATAACTTCGAGGAAGTAAGGGACTTTGGCTACCTCGACTCCGTTTTCACCTCCGACAACAACACCAGCGTAGAAATCAAGTGAAGAATATATTTTGTCAATTGCTGATTCTTCGGGCTAAGAAGGCAATTAAATAGGCCCTATGCCGAAAAACTAAGGAGGATAAGACCTTGTTCATCCCAGTCCTGTTTTATGGCGCTGAAGCATGGACTCTGTAAAAAGCGGAGGAAGATATACTTTGTTGCTTCGAGAGTAAAATGCCTCGTAAGATATTCGGTCCCATTTGCGTTGACGCGCTCTGAAGGAGAAGATTCAACAATGGGCTTTAAGAGTTGTACAGTAACATCGCCCTATTTAGTAACGAAGATACGAATTCATCGGCTGAGATGGCTGTGGTATATAAATGGATACAAATGCTCCAGCTCGCAGAGTCTTCGAGTCTAACCCGGAGGAACAACACAGTAGAGGAAGACCTCGGCTAAGGTGGCGCGCACAAGTGGAAAGGGACCTCAACCACATTGGAATGGCCAACTGGAGGCAGTTAGCTTAGGACAGGGTTAACTGGAGAGGCTTGTTGTTTGAGGCCCTAGTTCACCCCGAACTGTAGCGTCACTTAAGAAGAAAGCTGAGCGTAAATATGCGCTTGGTTTTCCTTTCACTCTACTGTGGTCACATTTTGGATATGTGGAATGATAGAGACTGCACCATCTTAACAAGCGACGAGAGTTTATTATGCGCTTTACGCCTAAATCCCAAATTCAATTTAAAAGTAGGCAAATGCAACAGTCAGAAATCAAAAAGTGTGCGAAGACTGTATTTTGAGCCAGGTTTATTGATTAATAAAATACATTTTTATTTAATTTCGAAGTAAAACTTTAATAGTCCACAAGTATGTACAAATCCGTAATACTACAAACATTTTGCGGTTTTATATTCCGCGATAGCACTCACAAACCAAGATAAAAGCACAAACATTTTTTTGTTTTCCACGAAAATACGATAATCAAGATTTGTTAAAAATAACTCAAGTAACTACGACGCGAGATAAAGAGCCTATAATTTACTTGTGGAAAGTTTTTGAAAGACATAAGGAACCTGGAAATTAAAAGCAGATCGAAGGATGGCTCGTTCCCTGAATTGTTTCCTTAAGGTTGTGGTTCTTGTTCCTAGTTCGCTAAGTTCGTGAAGGCATTTTCACACAAGTTTAGAGTTGACTTTGATGCCTGGTAGTGCATCAAAAAAATAAATAAATAGCTGGCGCGACAGCTCGAGGTGAGCCAAGGCCCAGCTTCTCTCAACCATTCATGTTGTGCATGTTGTATTGTTCGCGCGGATGGAAGAGACCTATAATTTATTCCCGATTCCGAAGGGCGAATTGAGAAGCTTTTTCATAACAAATTGTACTCTCGGAGGGCTTGTCGTTCCCCGCCGAGAGGTGGTGCCGCGAAAAATGTTCGGTGGACACGGCTGGGGCTAGAACCCACGTTGCTTGCTTAGCAGTCGAACGCACTAACCACTGCGCCACGGCGAGTTGGAGTGCATCGCCTCGGGTTAATTTCTGGGTTCGAACCTGTTTAAGTTCCAAACACTGAGACACCAGTTCCTTCACCAGTTCTTGACCCATCTGCATACCACTGGATTGTATTCTTAATATTGTCGTCCCAGAGCATAGCTAGAAGTGGACAGTTTTTTTAGAAAAACCTCGAATTCCTTTCACCTTTTTAATCATATTCCTTCTTAAGACCTTTTTTAGATCGCTTTGCCTTCGCAGTCCGAGACACAATGGACTCCATTCCAAAAGTGACATGCTAGGCATGTTCTCATGCAATTGCCTACACTTTATTGCCTCCAACTTTGGGGCAACGTTGTCGCGCCTCATCCATGTTATCAAATATCTGGGCTCCATCCCCAGAACTTGTCAGCTATGTCCCTGCAAATCATGAGAATATGGGTAGCCTTCCTTCCGCTGTGTTTTATTAGAATCTTTAACCAACCAAATACCTTTTATTTTCATCTGTCATTAATGACTAACTAGTCAGGTCTAACACGAGAACCTTCATGCTGTCAGCACAACAAACTTCACCTCATAATTGGTTGCAACAAAGAAAAATTAAACTTGTATACTAGATTAAACAAGTGATGCCAATATGCATAAGAAAGCAAAGAATGTGATTGTTTTTGTTGTTAAAAATGTATTACTTTCTTTAAATGGGATTTTCTTACAAAAACAAAGTTTACGTAACCTCAAAATGACAAGTAAAAGCAACGACTTAAGGCACCTTCTGTAAATTACATACTTGAACGTGTTTGATTTATATTGAGGATTTATTAATCTTAAACCAACTCGAACAGTCAATAAATCATATTTTTTTCTCTGTTAATTTTAAGGGGACTGTATGAATTGGATTTTAACTGATTGCATTTACGTGAATAAGAACAATACCCAACACCACTCAGACCCAGATTGACATAAACTGCCTGCGAAACAAATGGCAGTAATATTTCACTAGTCGTTCACTGGATTTTCAATTTAAATTTCAAAGTTATCTTATATTTATTTAAAGAATTCATATCTTATCGGTCATGTTTGTTTAACTCTGCTAAGTAAACAAACCGACAAAATTCGATGAAGCAGGTTAAGTGTCAAACACCACAAAAACATCGAACAACTACTACAATCTCTTAAGCCGCGATAAATTTGATATTCATTTATGTGTTTAAAATCATATCAGAAGAAATATCAATAAATCGAAAATTCCCTATAACCTTCTCAGCTATTTTTTGTCAAATTCATTATCACCTTATAGAAATATATGAACACAAATCAGCGCTCCTGGAGTTTTATCGGAGAACCTGTCAATTGGAAAACTACGGCAAACATGTTTGTGTTCGTTTATCGATTATCAAAATTTACTGTGAAAAGTTATCGCCCATCCTTTGGTGTGCCATTCCTATGGACGGTTTGCATTTTGCAAATTATTTAAATTCTTAACTTGTTTCGCGGGGATGCTGTGAAATCTTCAAGTTTGAAGTGGTCGCAGGTAACTGGAAATCGTTGGCAAAACTGGTTTATGTATGAACTACGTATTGGGTTAGATTTTACTTAAATGAAATAATAGCAAATTTAGTAAATGTAAGATATAAGCTAGTAAAGAATTAAATGGTTTTACTATATCAGGTTGTAATACGCGTTTTTTTTACTGATTTTTTGCGTGCGTTACAGCAGTTAAACGAGATTCGTTTTCTTTGTGAATTAACCATTCTCTGCCTAATTTTGGCAATGGCAACACTATTTGCAGTATTTTAATCGAAATAAATAAATGGATGTAACTGAAAACCATATTCAGCATGATTTGTGTCTTTAATTCCGAGTATGTAGTTAAGAAAGTGGCTTGGAGTCCGCGGTAAACCAGTGTCTCAACGAACAAGCGTTTCCCCCAGTCAGCACGAGCCTTAGCTAGCTGTGTCCGGTTACGCACGCAGCCAGGAAAGAATCTTCCCCTACTTGCATATCCCATGTTGACAACGGTTGGAGAGTGTCTTTTTATATTGAATCTCTGCACTTACATCGCCGTTGGCAAAGTTAATATCAGAGCTTATATAGACGAACCTTTTCATTAGCGGAAAGTTATAATTCTTCATCGGAACGTTGAGACCAAGATGTCGGTGTTACTGTTTCAAGCGCTTCAGCATAACATTGGATAATGCCTCTGTAACTGACAGGTAAGGCCATGTTCATTCTCATTAATCGGGCAAATGGTCCTTAGGCTCTAATCATTGAGTTTGCATTTTTCGGACTACGTCTTGCTGATGAGTTGGTGCCCAAGTGATCTCCTGGAACCATAAACAGATCACCTTCTAGTTCACCTGCAAGTATCTCAACTTGAAACATAGGCCAGGCAATACCCTTTCAAAGCGTTATTGTGCGCATGGTAGGATCCTAAAGCTGCATTTTGAGCTAGCACCTAAAATCGACTAGTTACAGAAACCGATGACAGAGTTGTGTCGAAACGTCCAAGTTCTGCCAATCGTAGAGGGTGTTTTATTCCATCAAGATACCGCTCGCCCTTACAAGACTGGGATCAGCTGCTCACAGGTACAGGATTTAGATTGGAAAAAATAATTTAACCTCCATATTCACAAGGGCTGCTCCTTTTGAGTTTCATTTGTTTGTTATCAACGAAAACTTGACTACATACTCTTCCAGCCATAGGTATGGAAACACCTAGTAATTTTATGCTGTATCGGAATATTAATTTGACGAAGATTTTGTCGATGTCAACTACGAGACTGTAAAGCAGCCTTAAGAATTGTGTGAAATATATTTCTGTAAGCGTAACTTAGTCGAATAAAATTAGATTGATTTGATTAAGGCTAAGTGACGAGTTAATGACGACACAACCCACTTTCCCTGCCACTGCCATCTCGGACATAAATCCTGTTGAGGACAGTTCTTTCTGGATACCGAAGAAAGGTGTTTCGGGACCCTGGGGCATTAAGATATGAGCAAAGGGCACCTTCCCCCTCAAATGGGCACTACAATAGCGCTCTCCAGACTTGAGTGCGGCGTAGAAGGTTCTCCGTCCCCTTGTCAACCCATCTACCTAACCTAACCCAACGATAAACAACAAAAAAAAAATTGGCAAAGAAAAAATACGACAAATGTAAAATTTATATGGTGATTCCAAATTTATGGCCGACATATAAAACCACTAGGAAACGAGTAGAACTGGAATTACAGAAGAAGATGCATTGACCGATGTACCGGTTGATGAGTACGCAATTCAATCATTTGCATTTGGTTTGTTGAAAGAAAAGAATGCAAATGAATTAAAAACACAAGCAGGTTTGCATTCTGAGTAATAGCTGCTTTGGCCAGATAAAGGTGTTATGACTAGCTGCGACTGCTATTGACAGGTTACCGTTTGCAAGGCATGCCTCAGGCAAGAACCGCATTTTAAGGAAATTGGTGAGTATAATGAAGTAAGATACAAGTCCGTGAACAAACCTATGTACACATGCTTTCGTGCGACCTTCATCGTCTCTAACTATGAACAGGGGGAGTTTTATTTGTGACCAGGTTTATGTAGTGACGATGTTGTATCTTAGGTCGTGATTTTGTGTTTTTTTTCCTATCTATGTACTTGGCGTAAGAAGATTCCTATTTAAAGATTGCGTTCCATACCTTCCATAGTGGGTGACAGATTTAACGCCATTTGCGCTTCCTTAATTCGACAAATGAAAACTTCTGACACAAGTTCTGGGTTTAAAAATGTTTTTGCTCCGGTATATACGTTGTTACGCAAAAAAGAAGCACTTATTACTGCAAAGTACAATGAACCATAAAAGCAACTTATCACAATCCAATGTAATCAAGATAACACAATGCACAGATAAACCTCGGTGGCTAAAAATAGAACCGGAAAAAATATCATCTTTAAAGCTGTACCAATAAAATAAAGCTAAAATGATCTGATAACCTACAGTTGATCACATTAACCTTGGTTATGAAAGCATTTTACATTCCAGTTAAAAACGTCACAACAAATTTATCTTAAACGTTGCATGCAAAATTTTATAATGGTAACACTTTGCATAGCCGGTTATTGACGTAAATAAAGTACGTAAGACATGCAATTAGTTGAAAATATTGTCTTTTTTTTTTGCTTTGTAAACCCTTTTTTTTTTTAGATTAGAAGCTAAAGGTAAATATAAACACCAACTCCACTTCAAGTCTTATACGTCTGTAGATACTGGATCATACACAGCTCGTAATATACAGTTCTCCTTCGTTAAAAAAAAAAGAGCAGAGACTTTCCGAAGTTTTTGCCAACCCTGAACACCGAATTGAGATACATTTTCATGAGAAATTATAATCTAAGCAACAGTGACAAGTTCTAAATTTCGAGGACAAAAAAGGGACTTGGTAAGTTTGCCTCCCACCTTGTTTAAACTTAAGCTGACTCACATCCAACGAAGCAAGAGGACTCTCTTTAACCTACCACCAAACTTTTATGTGTAGCTCATGACTAAAATTATTTAAATAAGTCAGATCGTCCTTGAATTGAATCAACCAGCAATGTAAATCACCACATGCGTGACTCTTCAGGCAGCACTCAAACACAAGATTCCAAAATCACGAAATTAAAATGCGTGAATGAATGCCTCATGGCATTAAGAGTAATAAAAAACCAAACAGTTGTGCCCTACTGAGTTCCTGGAGACGATGGAGTGGAAGGGTATGAAAAAACAGATGAACTGCCAAGGAAAGGCTCGAATATGAATAATGCTAGCGGACAGCCAAGTGCTATCCATTTTTAACCAAGCTGAGCTTTTCATTGACCAGGTCACCAGGCGAGGAACGATGGTTAAACACCAGTGATTGTGTTATGGTTGTCGGTGCAATACGAGTAAATAATCACCGTGCTATGAAAAACCTGAAGAGTCCGCAGAAAATATCTTATGCTATTGTCCAGCTGTGAGAATAACCCAAGGATTAGGAAGGTAGGTAGGGTGGTTGTCTGTGTGAAATACGTAGGCCAGGAAAGGCACTTTGTGATACCACTTGGATCCATACTTTGAAAAGCGCAACTCACTTTATTGAAACCATTTAAAAATTCTTAATGAAGCTGAGCATACTCCTGACGTCCAATATGTGATAATTCGTCCAAGTTCTTTGTTTGGGATAAGGCAGGAAATGGAGGATATTTTCTTCCTGCTCTTCGTCCCTGTAGCTCCTGCAGAAGTCATTTAAGAAGAGGCCCATCCTTTTGTCATGAAAGCCAATGGGACAATGACCGGTAAGAACACCAATGACGATGCTAATGAGCAAGATCAAATTTTTAGATCGAGCGAGATTAAGCATAAGGCAAATCTCTCTGGAGGTACGGCACGGTCATTTCTACATCTTTGGTTTGTCTTGTTGATCGCGTCGTACTCTAAGAGGAGTTTACATGTAGCAAGTGGTATACCCAGATTCTTCGTTCCGGCTGTATGTCCAGAATAATACCACGTTTGGCGAGTTCATCGGACTAACAGATTCCTGGAATGTTCCTATGAACGGGTACTCAGCATAGGCGAATGTTAAAATGTTTTGCCATCTCCATCTGAGAGAAGAGCGACCGCTTTTGATGTACATTTTACCGATTCCAGAGATTTTATAGCAGCCTGGTTATCGGTAAAAATTTAAATGTCAATGTGTAAACCAGGATAAGGTTTCGTTGATCGCCATCATTTCCGCCTGAAAAACGCTACAGAGATCAGGTAGATGGAAGGGGAAACTTAAGGATTAAAACTGAGCAGATTTTCGAAAAGATGAACATCTATATTATAATCAGGTATCGTAATTTTCAGGCCGTTGCACCTTATAAATGGACCCCTTTTAATTCGCGTGCATTTGAACAGCGAAAAACCCGTCACAAAAGCTAGCTTGCCCCCAATCAAGGTGTTGCTGAGTGTTTCCTTCGATTCCGGGCGAATTATTACATTTGAACTACTCCGACGCGGCGAAGCAACCACGATGGACAAGTATTGTGAGCAGCTCCTAAACTTTATGTGAACCTTGAACGACAAAAGAAAGTCTATTTTCCTGATAAGACTAATCTAATGCCTGAAACACAATATTGCGTTAGTGCTACCGTTGAATGACGTTTAATGTTCAACCAAAGGGATTCAATGGCACAAGCCACAATCTCGCGTCGTGCTACCGTTCTAATTTTGACAGGGAAAGAGAGTAAAGAGGTACACGTGATAATATGTAATGACGGGCTCTCTCAGAGAAAAAGTTCAACCCAGTGTGCGTTCTGATACTTCGCATCGCATTTTTTTTTTTTTTTTTGTTTCAAAAAATGTATGTGGGATTTTGTGCAAACAGCAATTCAACGCGTCTGTGAAGCACTTTCAATGTGACGAGAGCACCAACGCAGTATTGTGTTTCAGGCGTAAGGTATACATTGCGTAGACTCTCAGAGCTATGTGGTTACGCGGATAGACGGCTACTGCTTAAGCCACACAGACGTGAAGGGAATGTAATCAGTGTATTACCTGGTCTGAGAATGTGCACTCTAGCTAGCAAAAGACTTCGGACTCTTGGTACCTAATTGTTTTCTTGACGTTCGACGGAAGGGAATTAAATCATTCCATCACCTGGTCTAAGCATGTTTACTCTAGCTAACATAAGAGTTCGAACCTAGTTGTTGTCTTGATGTTCTACGGAACTTTAGCAAACATTGATTTAAGGAGTCATCGGTGGTAATATCTCACCCTTGGTGGCTCTAATTTAACGATATTTTCTTTTAATTTCAAGTTCCCAAATGTTATTAATTATGGACAAAATGGGTCCAGTAAGTGGTCTACGTAAGTAATGGGACACCAATGAACCTACCTATCGTCCACTCCTAACCTGAATACATATGAATTGCTGCTTATTGTTCCATTGCCAGCCACATTTGACATCAAACATCATTAGTTTGACAGCACTTAACAACCTCATTCAGGTTCAACCCCAAATCTTAATAAAAAAAAAAGGTTTCGTTGTCTTCAAAACCTTCAAGCACCGCCAATTATTATACGTAAAAATTAGCAAAACAAAACAAAATGTCTGCCACTTCAGATCACACCCAACCGAGCCACTTTTGCAAAGCATTGAAATTAGATATCATTAGTGTATTATATGACACTTGAAACTCAGGCAGACATTTTTTTTCCAGTGCTCTGCCAAGGCCAAGATATCAATTTAAAATGAGTCACTAAAAACGGGTCTACGTGACAGGGGGCACAGAACAATAGGGTACATCATATTTCACTTAAGTTTCCTTATATTCCAATAATTTTGTTTTCTAAATCTAAATAAACCAAATTCATCTTTCATCTCTAGGTCAAGAAACTTTCGCCATCAATTCTGCATGTTTAACAAAAGATAATTTCACCCGACTGCCAAACCAAAAACGCTTCTGACATGGCGCTACTGATGCCACATTTCACTTCCACCAACTGTTGATTCCATCTCAAATGAGCATATTAGTCAAAATGGTTGCCAACATTTATTAAGACATAGCCTACCAATTAGCAAGAGCACAAGTTTTATTTATTTTTTTGCCGCATCACAACCGCCCGGCGATGCCAATTTTTGATTAAAAAAAAACCAAAAATAACCGAAACGCCTTCTCGAGAAAACCGCGTGGAAAACTTGTGGGGAAAATGATAAATAAAGCACGTTCCGTCATTAGAGAGGAGCGTTTATGTTCTCGCATTAGCGTAATGTTCAATTAGATTTTTCAAATATGAAAAATGACTCAGCGTTTTCCTTTTTCCTTGTACATTTTCCGACCGAGCACGTGTAGTTTGGTTTGGATTATCGAACACAGAAACGTGTTGGAGAGCTTAAACACGTGGAGCTATTACCGGGGAGTTATATTTCATGATGTTTATAGCCCCCAAACTGGATCACCTTGAGTCGACACTGATAGAGTGAAGACTTTGCTACGTTGTGCCAAAGTATTTTAAATAAAATGTGTGTATTGACTTGTAAGACAAAATAAACCGAAATAGGGTGAACGAGGGATAACACTGAACGTTTTGTAGTAAAAAATTATTGGCTGTGAAGTCAGTTTATTACGTCGCGATTATATTTTTTTAAGACAACGAAATAAAGCACGTTGCCGTTGAAAATTTGTGTATTCATATTAGGTACGTCTTTTGTTTTTAAGTTCTAACACTCTTGAGAGCTTATAATCTGGTCAAACGAAAAATGTTAAACGGTCAAGAACAGTGCTAAAGTTAACATGCATTTTGGAACTCAGAACAGAACAGGATTCTGTATATTCCTTATCTCACAAGCAGGGTGTAAAGCAACCCAAGCAACATCTTAACAAAAAGGATTGTGTTGTCATTTTTTACATTCATCTTTCGTAATGTTTGCCGTTTAATGATGGAACCCTGTACAATCGGACAACGCATTGACATAATTTGCGGCTCTCGTCATCAGTCGTGAAACGTTGGGCAGGTTACATCTAATTTATGGTCAAATTGTTAATAACGTTATTCGCATGTAGGAACTGTCACGATTGGAGTTGGATTTTGCTCTTTACTTACATTGTTTTATGGACTTAACAAACATATTTTACCACTTGTACCTCGTCTTGTAAAAAGATTTATCTTGTTGAAAGATTTATCAAAGCGTCTTGGATGCATAAAAAAAAATGCCGAAAGGATTAAACAATGCGACACACCGACATGACACGAAAATGCCATGTTATGATTGTGATTCCGTAATTTGAGATATGGCAAACAAAAAAGACTTAAGAAATTATCCAACACGACTTAAGACCTATCAATTACAGCACATGAACGTGTGGCAGTACTATGGTATGTAAATTACAGTACGCATATTTATCTAGAGGCACATCGATAGAAATTGCTCTAGTTATCAACCTGCGTCCTAGTTATCAACCTGCCCTTATGGCTGACACTGCGACCTAAGAAAAAAAAGATTAGCCCAATATTCGTACTATCTCCCTTATGAAGGTGAGTATGTCATTTATAGCTTAGTTCCTTACCTCCACTAACGAACAGAATTCTCTACGAAAGATCCGTCTTTGTAGCGAGTGTAGTGCCGGACATTTACAGAAAATGTGCTCAGAGGTTTCTCCCTCTTCCAAACAGAACCGACACCGAACAAGTTTTTGAGATGGTATCTCATCTCAACAAAATAAACCGCAATAGCTAGTAAGAAATACCATTCGCTTCCTCATATTGTTCCTGTCAAGGTTTAGAATTTCCTTGTAAGAAAAGGGCTTGCTAAGCCTTTTGGATTGCGAAGTTGGTTAACAAAAGTGTGGTGGTAGCCCAATAAACGACACACAAGGGTTCTGGTCCTAAGGGTTAAGAAGTTTAGCCGGCCCTAGCCAGCTCATCCGCAGTTTTCCTGGTGGTCGGGCACCTACCCTAGCTTGACCCTCTTGTGCCTGGCAAGTAGGCGCTTTGACATGGTCGAGCTTCCTGCCGTCTGTACATTGGGAGCCTATTCTAACTAATTCGTCAGCCGCACAGTTCCCTTGAATGTCACAGTGACCAGGGACCCAACAGAGTATGACGTTATACTGGTTAGCGATCTCGTTTAGAGGCACGCGGCAGTCCTACACTGCCCTAGATTTTATAGTGTTGGATACGAGGGACCTAATCACAGCCTGGCTGTCGATGTAGATCGCAATATACTTGCGTGATATTGGGGTAGCCTTCAGCCAAGCGGCGGCTTGATTTATAGATGTGACTTCGGCTTGAAAGACACTGCAGTGGTTGGGCAGACTGATGGAGTGGTGAATGTCCAGGTCTTCTGGAAAGACACCGGCACCGACTCATTCGGCTGTTTTAGAGCCGTCCGTAAATATAGAGATGGACTCATTAAAAAGGACTTCGCGCTGACTCCAGGCGCTTCTGTCGGGTAGCTTGTGTTTGTAGCCCAAGTTAAAGTCGTTTTCGGTGGGCAACGTGTCTGTTGATTAGGGAAGGCTTCGGTGAGTTGATAGGATTCTGGTGTGTCCAAGATTCTTTTCGCATTGGTGGGTATCTCTCAGCCTTAAAGCCGCGTTAGTGGCTTGGATTGACACTAAAGTCACAGCTATTTGGCCACGTAATAAGCTTGTTAAGAGAGTGCTCTGAATTTTCAGCAAAGCTACCGAAAACTATCCCATAATCTGGCCCTTCAACAACTAGGCGACGTGATACCAACCCACCTTTCTTCTATTTTTAGGTCATAAGACTTGCGGGACAGGAAACAACAAACATCCTCAGAAATCCTTGGATTCACCCATAAAATACCGAACCAAACTTTGCAAATGTTCTAGATTTGCCATCACTTCATCGTTATGACCTTTCGTAAAGCAAAATCAACTCGAAAAGTAGTTTCTGAAACGCGTGCGACTTTAAATAAACACGCTCTAGTCTCCATTATAAACAACTATCTAGTTCTTTTATGTAATTTCACATTTAAAATTCATATTTAACTACGTTCAAAGTATAAATCATAAAACCAGTATCGTAGCTTTAATTTTTAACCCCATAAAATCCCAGTACATGTTGAACCATAAAGACTTGAGATTGTGCTTAAATTTCATGGATAAAAATAATGTTTGGATTTTTAACATCAATGCAATTCTAGAGACCATTTCATGATTACCTTGAACTCTATTCCACCTACTGGCACTTCCTTCTCATGCGAGTATATCCGTAACTTGTGTGGCATTTAAGTTAAATTTACAAACTGCATTGGAAAACTGAAGGACGAATATCGCCAACGATAACGAGTATTGTATACACTTAGCATGAAAAACATACTCCATTGCAATATTTCGCCCCACTCGAGTGAAAATGATTTTTCAACTTTTCCAAAGGAGTGGGTGGCTTTCACTCTCGCCAAACGTGTTGCTGACATCATGGGGCGCTATTTCTATGCAAAAAAAAAAAAAAAAAAATATATCCTTCGTCCACTGCGTGCGTGATTACTTGGCGCCACAGCTTTTTATGGTGTCCTCAACAAAAGGTGGTGGTCGGTCGCATGCAATCGACAAGGACACGACCATAAAAGCTGAGATTAAGTGATGAACTTTAATATTTTTACACAGACCTATTATTGTTTTAGTGGTGGTACAGTTTTTCACTTCCCGCTTCGCATGTTCCATATGAGCTTTTGTTGGGTGTCCACAAGTTAAGGTGAAACACAAGCCATGTAGTACTCGACAAGAATTATGCCGACTGGGTGGCAATTTGTTTACTGTCCACTGGAGCCAGACGGATGATGAGTGCTGCGACATTTTTCCGCGAAATAAAAATGTGCGTGTCAATGGTGGAGAAATTAGGAGCTCTTAATTGGGTTGGTTTTCTTTTATTACGTTTTGCGGTTGGGACGAAAAAAAAATAAATGTGAAGAAAATCCACTTAAAAGCGAATACGCTCGTTGGTGTGGAATGGTGAGGGTATTTCGAAATCGTACGGATATGGTGTAATGCTTCCTCGAAGAATTGTTTGCTTCAACAGTTTTTCACTTTAACGGATTTGTCCTAAATAGCTATTAAGAAATTTTACTGGTCAATTGGGTACAATACCATTCGAAAAGAAATTATATACTTCAATGATTCTGGTCATTTTTTATGACCAATTTAAAGAACTCCTCCGGTAAATAGCCCAAAATTCAGTTGGTGTTTGAAAATCTTCCAATGTCTCTTACTCATGTCAGTGTGAGCGAACTCATGCAGAGCGTCCTACTAGAAGTTTCTAGGGAAGTCTTTCGATCAAACCTAGCAAAGATTAGGTATACAACACATTGCCAAGGCGACAAATGCCGAGTTCCTCATTTATTATGTACCACCATAGTTAGACGCATCATAGCATAGGCCACAGTGGGCCTTAACAAAGACGTGTCATACCTCGGATCTTGTATAATCACACGCCGATAGATTTTTGCTGTTGTCGTACCCGATCTCTGTGAAAGTTCAATTAACCAACCAAGTGCTGCACTTAGACAAACCGACGCACTGTCATCGTTCTTGAAAGAATAATGCAAAACTCACGGGCCAGAGGCAGCATCTTTCAAAAGTCCGTTCAATTACTTACAGTGTAATGTCATTGGCGCGTTCGTGAGTATTGAGACATAGGCGGCGAATATGGGTTTAGCGATCAATGAGGGCAAGACGAAGTATATGTTGTCAACAAGAAAGGATACTCAACACCGACGTCTTGGACAGAACGTCACTACAGCCAGATATATGATATGATACTATAAGGTAGTTAAAGACCTTTTGTCCACCTAGGCTTCGCTATCAATTTAGATAATGGCACCAGCACTGACATCAAACGAAGAATAACTTTTGCCAATCGCTTTTTCTTTGGGCTAAGAAGAGGAAAAAGTAGCTAAGCCCTCTCTTGAACGAATTAAATTGACCCCTTCATCATCATCATCATCATCTTCTAATGGCCCGCTTATCCACTATGAGGGTCGCGGGTTTAAGGAGCTTAAGTGGACTCTCCACATTTGCCGATCTTCCGCCATCGACTCTAACTCATCAGGGGCTATCCCCATACGGGTAGAGGTGAGATTTCGGACTTGGTGCAGCCATATCATCCTAGGCCTACCCAGGGGACGCCTGCCCGATGGCACGAATTCCATGGCACGTCTTGGAAACCGAGTTGGCGACATGCGTTTGACGTGCCCAAACCATCGAAGTATGGACCTCTCCGTTCGAAGTAGTAGCTGCTCGACATTGAGTGCCTCGCGTACTCTGGTGTTTCTTACGCGATTTTGGCGAGTCACCCCAGCAATACAACGAAGCAATCTCATTTCAGCAGCTTGTATCCGCGATCTTATTCTTTCGGTCATTACCCAAACCTCAAGACCATAGGTGAGGGTCGGAACAAACACTGAATTAAAGACCGATAGCTTAGCTTCGATGCCAACCTCGGCCCTTCTGATAACAGATTGACCAAGCTGTCTCAAAATTGCTCCAGCCTGACCTTGACCCTTTATAAGACCTTAATCGTCCCAGTCGTGCTCTACGGCGCAGAGACATGGGCTCTGTCAAAAGTGGATGAGGTTGCTCTTGGCTTTTTCGAGAGGAAAATTCTACGGGTGATTTTCGGTTTCGTTTGCATAGACGGTAAGTGAAGAGGAGATACAACTACGAACTATACGCGCTTTACAGCGACATCGACTTAGCCAGAAGAGTGTAAGTTCAATGACTGAGGTGGCTAGGTTATCTAAAGCGGATAGACACCAATCATCCGGACCGGAAAATCTTCGAACCCGCACCCGCGAGGCGGCGTAGTAGAGGTAGACCGCAACCCAGGTGGCGCGCGGATGTGGAAGGCGACCTTTACCAACTTGTCGTGCGAAACTGGAGGCAGCTGGCTAAATATCGAACTGGCTGGAGACGCTTGTTGGTTAAGGCCCAGGTCAGTCCCGGACTGTGGCGCTACGTTAAGTAAGTAAAGACGCTGCCCCGTATGGCCGAACAGGGTCACGGAAGTATATCGTCAGTTGAACCCTATAAAGACGATTGCTGGCTTCTTCAGATCAACAACCACGAGGTGACGATGCAGTAAAGGTCTGCTCCGAGAGTACAACAAGATCAACTCTAATGTCTTCCGATCTATAACCACATTGCCAATTGCCATAAAGAACACTTAACCTTAAACATCGATATAAAGAAGTGGAAGCGGGGTCTTCAGTTCTGATACCGGGATACCGGGCTAAAAGTCAAACACTTCACAATTGTAGGCCTTTATTTCCTTGAACAAAAAACACCAATGAACTGCAAATACGATAACCCTACGAAATCTTTACGCAAACGAACTCGAGGTCCACTTCCAGATAAAACCGATTTCACTTTACGAGATCAAATAATTTATTTCATGTTATGATCATCAGCGACCCATACAAAATGCTTCGAGTTAACAACTTGCAATCACTTATCAAAATTAAACAAATTAATTCGACTCTAATTGAGCAAGCTGTGACGGATTGACATTGGGAAGTACTCAGTCCTCACCCAAATAAAAAGTTATCGCTTTTGAACCGAAAATACGAAAAATGAGTGCAAACAAAAAAAGAAAGACAACAATGACGATTAAATGCCGACCGCAATGACGGTAATGGTGATGATGTAAAAGCCGCAAGACTAATGTTTTCCCTCACACATTTGGCTAGCAGTAGACCCGTTTAATTATTACAAAATATTTATGCTCTCTGTAGAAAAGACCCACTGACACAGAAAACAATTCATCTGTTCCTTCTCAGACTATCTAGAGTCTTGCGGGCAATGCTCGCATATACTACCCCACTGACCGCGCCGACCCGCTTTACTCTCTGTCATTAAAAAAGAAGACTTACTGTAGCTGTGAATTTTGTTTATCTCTTGCTGCTTCTTCTTTTTTATTTACATTCTGTTTTGTTATTCGAGATTCAAGATGGCCAATCTCATGCAATGTATCTATGATGATGCCAAAATTAAAAGACAATTTCAATGTCATCAAGAAAAACCAACCAAAAAAGAAAAGCGCGTGCAGTAGAAGCAGCAATAGCACCAGAAATAGCGGTACGCTCCCGATTTGGTTCAAAGAAGGTGCCCCCATTATCGCAATTCCTTGGTTTGCTACGCGCATCATTAAAAGTACACGAAAATAAAGATAATTAAAGAGAGAAGACGACACTCAAAAAACCCACAACGGAATTAAGCAGTTGCTGCAATGGGTTAATAGTAAGCTTTTTCTTAAAACCTCTGTTTTATGAACTGTGCGGTAAGTGTCGTACGTAAGTTCGTAACAACATAAAGTAATAGAAGAGAGACCAGTAGTAGTGTGGGTCCAGATAGATTTGAAGACATTGAAAAAAAAGACTCATATGACCAATAACACAAAACAAGGTTTCGAAAAATGTCAAAACGAAGTTTCAGCACAATACGTCACTGAATTTAAGAAAGGATTAGATAGATAGATAGACAGACAGGTTTTCAGGGCACAGGCGCTCTGCGATCTTTTTTTAGATTTATTGTGCTCCTCGACGCAGGTAGATCCTCCTAAAGCTTAGGCCCTGTGCGCTCCTCTTTCTCCCTTAGCTGCTGTCCCAACCGGTAGAACAACTCTTCTGACCTATCGAAGACAGTCATCGACCCCTTCCTTTTTAGTAAAGTTGGTTGGTGACCTGGCCTTGTAACCAGAAGATGGTGACTTTGTTATTCTGGCATAGTTTACTTAGACACTTCCGCACCAACTTGAACCTAATTTAATGAAAGCTCAACGCCTTAATACCGTCCTGGCTGTACGACAATATCGCGGTGTCTTGACCGCGTTTTACTAAAGCACTGTCTTGATGCCCGGAAAGAGATGTATACGATTCCCTTCTGCTCAATCTTTCACAGATTTGTTGACCTCAAACGAATGACTTTAAGTGTAAAGAGGAAGGCTAAGGTTGAAAGAAGACAACCTCAATATAAACTCTGAAGTTCAATCGATCGATGCTTTCTGTCCTTACCATATGAAGGAACGAAAAAGAACCAATAGTTTTCGCCTATCAATGACCAAAGTGGCACTTGGTGCAATGGAATAACGAGTTGTCAAGGAATGAAATAGCGCAAACCTAATGAGAAACACATCACTAGACACCGTGGTCGATTTTTTTTTATTATAATGAAGCTTGAGAACCTGACCTATGGCTGACACTGCTATCTAGCAAAATCTATTGTGTTTCCGGTCAACTCAGCTGAATAGGTCTACTACCATCCTAATAGAGGTGAGTATGTCACAAGTAGCCGAGTGTCTAAACTCCGCTATCGAACAGAATTTCCCATGAAAGATCCGTCTACGTAGCCATTATAGTGCCGGACATTCACAGAGAACGTGCTCAGAGGTTTCTTCCTCTTCCAAACACAACCGACACTCTGTATCTCAACAAAGGTTTAGTTTGTTGGGATGATATCTTAGGCTGCAATGGCCGGTAAGGAAGACCACTAGCTTCCTCATGTTCTTTCTGTCAAGGTTTGGAGTTTCCTTGTAGGAAAAGGGCTTTATAAGTCTCTTGGATTCCCAATGTTGGTGATCCCAATTGTTTAACAAAGTTGTGGCGGTAGCCCAATTAACGCCACAGAAGGGTTCAGGTCACAAGAGCGCCTAAGCCGAACTGGCCCTAGACAGCTCATCCGCAGTTTCATTGCCTACAACGCCCTGGTGGCCGGGCACCCAACCAAGCTTGATCTTGTTGTGCCTGGCAAGTGATTGTAGGATATAGTGACAGTACTTGACTTCAATGCTTTTAGTGCTGCCTAACTATCTGTATAGTTATGTATTTTTGCGCCCCAAATACCTTTATCGAGATTTATCCTGGCGCAGATATCAATAGCATGGATTTCAGCCTGGAACACGCTGAGGCACATCCCCATTGGTACCGACACTGTACTGTTGGATCCAAAGGCGCCAGCACCTAATCCGGAAGGCATTTTTGATCCGTAGGTAAACCATATCAAAAATCCTGGTTTTGACACGGTATCTTCATTAGACCATTCGACACAGCCTAATATTTCTACCTCGAATAGCCTTCTAAAACTGTACTCCCTGGCCATAAGGTCGGGAATAGTGCAAAACATGTCCATATTTGGAACTGAGTGAAGTATTTTCAGGTGACCCACAAGATTAGCTGATTTATGCTTGTGGTCCAGCTACAGCTTATAGCACAACCGACAACGATCTTCCTAATGAAGATATGTAGAGGCGAAATGACAGCCTACATATAGGACTGCAGTGGGGTCGGTGCGCCTAGCATCTGTAATACCGAGACAGGTAATTCTCTGTAGCTTCTCAAGCTTCATTGCCGTCGTCCTTTCAAGTACTTTTGGCCACCAATATGTTATTATGGGTCTAACTATCGAAATGTACAACCAATGTGTCATTTTGGGGCTAAGATTACAAGTTCTGCCGTAAAGACGCCGAGTAGCCTATAAGGCTTTAGTTGCACGATCGGCAGCGAACTTAATATGTGCATTCCAATTTAAGCGTCTGTCTAAGACAACTCCGAGATACTTCACCTCGTTTGAATAGCCTACAGTGGTGCCTTTGACTATTATAGGTCCGAGATTGGCGAATCTCCTTTTCGTAAAAGACGCCAGAACAGTCTTGCAAGGATTGATGGGGTGTCCTTCAATGTTGAACCATTCTAAAACGTCCAGTGGTCGATACTGATATGAGCTGTCAAGCATTAACTTACTTTAGTCCAACCGTGCTTGGAATTTGACGACTTCGCTTACGACTCGACTTCCGCTACTTTTTAATGAAATCTCCCTCGGGGAATACTTCTATGATGATCTTAACGATCTTGCTGAACTCGACATCCAGAAGATAAGCAACTTCATCTCTGGGACGAAATGGTTCAAATCTTAGGGTTAACACCGCTACGGTTGCCCACTTTTGTTGTAGTTATGCCACACTTTCTGGTTCCCTGGTGCCGGTAAGCCGGTTTACTTCGTTGTGGTATCACAATGAGCCATTCTGGCCTAAGTGTGTCCCTGCCTAAGCGGGGACAGCCACCTAACCTAACCTAATGAAATCAACTAAAACAAATGACATAGGGTACGCTATGCTCCACTTAAAGTTAAAACCGGTCCCCGTATGTTTCCTTCCTTGCCATCCGTTCCAGTAGTCTACCAGTGAAAACTAAAATTTATTTCAAACACACATACCAACATTCGAGTAACACAGTCATTATAAACTTTTAAGTATAGAAAAGTAGGAAGAGAAAGAACAGTGTTTACCGAACTTTATTGCCTTACGCAATCTGTCGGGTAAACATTTGTGTGCTTTTGTTTAGAAACTTGTACGTATGTGCATATCTCCTCCGCCACTTTCGCATAAAGTTTCAAATAAAACGCGATTTTCGTTTGATAAAAAGAAGCAGACATACACACTACATAGACGGAGATTTTGTTTAATAAAGTCCTACGCGGTGAAAGGTTGATCGCACTTTTCCACTTGGCATTGGCGGATGCTTCTGTGATCAAGTATTTGCCATTAGGAATGCAGACACTTAAATCAAATCATAGGTTGCGGTTCCATTTGAAGTCAATGCCGTCCACACAAGACAAGACCAGACACTTGACCTCTGGTATTTAGCCTACATTCGATTCAATGCCAGTTTCGTCAACCGTGTAACCTTGTCACAAGCTGGAATAATCAAATGATTTAGTGCCTTTTTAATTTTATTCACAACCAAAGAAGATAGAATGTTCTGTGCGAGAAGTAAAAGCGTAAACATCCGTGTAGCTTTGGCTAATTAAGAAACCTATTAACATCGAACGAGTGAGTGCATCGAATTCTTGAATGAATGGTTAAATTGGAAACGACAATAGAAAAAGAAAGGAAATTGTCTTTTAATTTGTTACAAAATGATGTAATTCTTTTGTGTTCATTTACAGGCACTCTCACTATCTGTTGCGAGTCTCCTACGTGGGGGGTCCCACGTTGGGCGCCATTGTTCCGATTCAGATTTGGGCCACGGGGGAAACCTCTGTCCGACGAGTTGAGCCGAGCAACCGCAGGCGTGCTACTGTCTTACAGAAAATCCTTTTGAGCGAAATAGCCATCCCTTTAAAGACAACTGTTGTGTAGCATGTACTTCCGAACACTTTTTGCGAACCATTTTCTTGGTGACCTGCATCCAGCATGGGTGGTAACACTGCGAACGTCAGTGGCCCCATGGGTGGCCATGGTGCAGTGGGTAGCATCATCGCTTGTCACGCTGAAAGTCCGGGTTCAACTCCTGATGTCGGAAAAACATTTATTTCTTAAATAAATAAAAATCGATCAACTGTGAAAGCTGATGGCGACTCTACTGCGAAGGCATAACACTGGCAATAAGAGTGTCTTGGCTTGAAGAGTTGATTGAGCGAACACTGAGTATGACATCAGGAGATTCGAAAAAATTCCTGTGAACTATATAGCAATGACAAAAAAACACCACAAATGTCCCCAGCTAGCCTGGAGCCACCTTTGGACGCCAATGACAAACTTAACGAAACCTGAGTTTCAAACCACTGTACCTCGCTTGCGGTGTGTGTATAACATTATAAGGGTATTCATATTCCCTTGATTTTTCCAGGTTTTTGAGAACAGCAGTAAGGTAGAAGCCCGGTAGGAACCGACATCACAATGGGTACACAAAGACCTAAGTGTGATGAGGTCGAGTTTTTTCTTCCTCATCAACCCAGATACCTTACCTAACCTAGAAAAAGGTTTGCTCCAAGTATATGGCCTAGTTCATCGTTCTGAATGAAGTCGAAAGCTGGACGATAAGCCAAATTTTGTTGGATATTTGGTCCTATCTGAGAGGAGGGTTATCGGAGGAAAAGAATTAACCGCGAGCTATACAATCTGTACAAACATGTGGATATAGTCCGGCAGGCAAGAATCCGTTGACTACACTGGCTCGGCAAAAACGATCGGTCGAATGGATGAAAACGCTCCACCTAAGAGAGTATTGGAATTTCAACCATCTGATTTGCGAAGGGAAGGGAGACCGAAAGGCCGGTTGGAGGATCAAGTGATAGTGGACGCAAGAAAGCTTGGGTTCACCAACCGTGACCGTGAAGGATGGAAGACTGCAGTTCAGGCTCTAACCCTCTTACTGTCGTAAGCCTAATAAGTAAGTGAGTAAGTCTAGCCTAGGTTATTTTCAAGATACTGACAAATATCCTCACAACCGGATCAAAAGAGATTTGACTAAATGACGAAACATTTTTACTTAAATCGTTTCAAACAGGACCGAAGTAACAGACTTCTCCTCACTCGATCTCTGCAGCTTCCACAGAAATCTGGATACAATAATGTCAGACTTCTAGCCATCTGGTCATTGAGGCTGTTTTTCATTAATACCCCTGCTAAGAGCTTGCTATCGATTGGATTAGGTTTTCCCAAACTTCTCGAAAACCTCAAACTAAATCTAAAGTTTTTGAAATACGTTGCTGATGAAATAGCATCTCAAAAATATCTGTGTACGTTCACTTAGGTATTCAACACAATGATCACTGAGCCACGGCGACCACCTTGTTAGAAAAGTGCAATGACTTGTAGCAAAGTTTGTTGCAAGCTAAGCAGGTGGTTCATGAAAGAAAAACCACTAGTGTCATCGAGATCAAGTCGAAACCTAAACATTTGCCATTTTAGGGAAGCGTAGTAGTGAAAATGAAGTGCTGGGCTGCTTGACCCTCTAAAAGTCAGGCAAAGCATTTCAAATGAAGAAAACTTAATGTAAACTTAGTTTGACAACAATTTGTATCATTAGGTCACTCGAAAACCCTACCGCAACATTCTAAAATATCTTCAGTGGTCCTTCGGGTTGAATCTATAGGGACAACTTACTCTATCGATTACTCCCTCAAACATTGTTCAACTATTCAATGTTCAGCATTGGCATTGAATCAGAAAACTAATCTCCTAAGTACTCCAGTACTTCATCTCATCAGAAAGATTCGCCACAAAGAGGAAAACCAGAATTCTTCCAATTCCTGACAGAAAATTCTGCTTTAAAATTTATCTTTTCAATTTAATTTGATGAAATACCAAGAGTAATAAGCCAACGAAAAAAGAAAAAAAAAAAATGAAAACCCTCCTCGCTCGATGAGTATATTTTCCAAGGTTCTCCCCCTCGGCTTCGGGTTGGTGTCTATTGTTTTCCTTTTTTGCTACTTCTTGTTCTCGAATTTATTTGCTTTTTGCCAACAAATTACGAGTTTCATTTCTCGATGGTGGGGCGCCTCTCCAATGGAAGTATCAATGGTGGCCATGTAAAACTGTGAGTAACTTACAGATACACTATACTCACATGCCATTTGCAAAGTTGCGAGTATTGAATGAATCAGAATGACGTCATGTGAAAATAACAGTTATCTGTCTAACTGGACATTCGGTATATGGAACTGTGTAACAGCTGTCGTTACCACTACTTGGTAGAAACTAAAAAAAATAAAGCTCAAGGTGTTCTTTCAATCTAAATTCATTTGGTTTGAGATACTGTATCTGTTGGCGCTCAAGGTTGTAAACTTTGCATGCAGACGCTTTGGTAGTTAAGTCGATTTTGCTTTGGCTATACCGTTTAAACGCAGCGCATTTTGGTGTTGCACCGAATAGTACTTTCGTTCGTCATTTTTTCGACACAGCAGCGGAGAAGTACAGGAGAGATGGCAGCAATGCAAAACGCAGTTGGTTGAGGAGGATGTCTGTGGCCAAATTAGGTCAAGTTTTCCTCACTGTATTGGTTGAGGTTGAGGAAAAAGAAAGAGCTTACGCAAATGCAAACAATACCACCAAGCATTTGGGTAGATAATGCAATGGTAACGAGACATCGTGATGTTGGCTGTGGTATTGAAGGTGTTTGGTAAGCCACGACGATCGGCAGAAGTGGAACATGAGCACAGTTGAACAGGATTTACTGCTCCGTGGAATTTCGCAACCGACGAGAGATGTTAATTCTCATTTTTGTTGGGTTTTTCCATTGGAAATTCATTCTCGTGCAATAAAATCGTTTCAAGTTTTGACAAATAAAAATGTTTTGGCCAAAGATTCATGGAAGTGGCTTTGTCAAAAAAAAAAACCGAAGGCGTGGTGTACGGGTTTTGCAGGATGAGTAATGTTTTGGCGTTGCGCAGTGGAGTAGCTTCAGAGGCTGACACGCAGTTCTGAGACTTACAGCAAGTAAATGACGATTCGCCAATAGCTAACTATCAGGCGGTTATTTCTTTTTTGAAAAATCTAGAAATGTTGAATGAAACTGAATTTGATCAAAACCTTTGAAATGATCGGTTACGAAAATGTTGAACCTTGAGATACAAGTTTAAGTCGTTACTTATCCAGGTTCCTTTAAGAAATTTGCGGGAGAAGCCAAAACCACAACTTGGAGATCTCCACAAACGGTTATAAAACCGAATATAGTGTGGGAGGAGGTGTTTTCTTCGAGATCTGCTTTCGCCTACCAAAGCACTGTAGCGTCTTCCAAGCAGAGATCATGCCGATAAAGAAGGTCCTGTCTTGGCTGAGGTGGAATGTAATATCTACTCGGGATATTATCATTTTTACAGACAGCCAGACTGCCATTAAGTCCCTTGAATCAGTCTCTGTAACGTCAAAAGTAGATCAAGATTGCCGCTCGTCTCTCACAGATATGGCAGAGCAATTCAACATACTCCTCTACTGGGTACCAGGACACAGAGACATTCTGAGAAACTGCAAGGCCGATGAACTCGCCAAGTATGGTACTGTAATACAGATTCTTCCTGAAAAACAGAACTTCGGAGTGCCACTAGCTACCTACATGCAAATTGAAATTAAAGGAAGATGCAAACAGCAAAGCCAATATAAGGTGGTCCAATGGCACGACCTGCCAAATTTACAGTCAAATCTGGGTCTCAATAGACCATAAGCGATCCAAGAGATTAATTTCGGCACCTCGGTGCTACTACAGGCATCATCACAGGACACTGCCTCATAGGCTGACGTGCCACTTGCGGGAGCGTTTCTGCAAATGATTTTTGCAGAAGCTGCAGAGACGGGGAAGAAGAAAAGACGATCCTCAATCTTCTCTGTATTTCCCGCGCACTCTCTCGCAAAATACGCAAATGGCTTCTTTTTTGACAATCTTGGCGACCTAGCACAACAAGATGTCCGAAACCTAGTTCGCTTTATTAAAAGATTCCTCCTAGATCTTGAGGTATCACAATGGACCTACTGTTGGTCTAAGTGCGTCAGCTATGTCGACAGCCACTTTAACCTAGATTGTAGATTGCAGGTAGAGGTGGGACCGAGTCACCTCATCACTGCGACCACCGATGGCCCTATTGTGAAGCAGGGTGGCTAACCCTATCTGGGTTATTGGCACATGTTCATCTGATCTGAAGCCTTGCATCGGTAAATAAGGTCACCTTAGCCTGGATCCCAGGACATAAAGGCTTCGAGGGTAATGAACGAGCTGACTGCCTGACGAAAAGAGGCGCTTGCCGCCCACTCGTTGGTCCCGAACCCTATTTTGGGGTACCACCCAACTCTAAGATAACACATTGGGAGATCAATAAACACGCTGACTACTGGGCCAACCTCCGGGGCCTTAAACAAGCGAAAAAGCTTGTCAACCCCAACCTATACAAGGCCAAGACTTTACTTGATCTCACCAAAGACGACTTAAAAACCTTAAAAATCTTAAGTCTGTATCAGATACAGACTGCTGAACATATTTTGTGCGTATGTCCAGGAGCCGCAAGGGAAAGACTACTGCACTTGACGTAGGCCTCGGTCAACCCAGCGGAAATCCGGAAAATTGTACCTAAGGCTATACTGAGATTTATCAAAAGCATCAATATAACCTCTGCTTCAACCATATGGGCCACCACAATAGACCTAATAGATCGCAGTGCGCGTTTAGGACCCCTAATACAGTAATCACAGTAATCTTCCGTATTGAAAACGGGATAAATATTTAGTTTTCAAAACTATTCAGAACAGACAGACAGAGCTGTCACATTCCAAGAGTGCAGTGACTCCATTCGGACTCTTTGTTTACGCTTTTAACAGTAGTACGAGCTATTACAAGTCATCAGTTTGTAAGCTGCATATCACATTTATCAAGATCAATGAAATTGTCCACCAGAAAGTTAACCAATGTCCAATTTATCGAAGAAAAACTGCTAAAAACGCTTTCACATCATGCTCTATAAATAACAAACTTTTTGTATCTAATCTTATCTACGAAATTCAAACGTTTAAGTCATATAAGACCTATCGACTTACTTATTACTCATTATCACAAGAGGGGGATCTGCGACTCAATTTATTTGCTATGCAGCCCATAAAACATGATGTAAGCAATAGGTTGACGTTGATGCACTTGGACATTTCGTCATCTAGTTCTATATGGTATATTGACATGCACAAGTAAACGGAAATGCATGCACTTTGACGATTCGACGATTACAAAAATAATCAAGTTACAGTGTTGAGCGTAAAATGTTAGAATACGATGTTTTGTGCGGTAAGCACGTTGAACGCTTCAACGATTTTTAATGTTTAAACGCTTCGCATAAACGCATAATTGTTTTCTAAATTTAAAGTATAGGTTCGCTTACATACATATTGTGCTCTTGAGTATGTACATGTGTACGTTGGTTCATATCATTATATAAAATAAGATGAGTAAAAACGTGTCAAAATGAATCATTCGATTTTTGTATATTTTTCAACAGATACATAGATGATGTTGCTTCAATTGATATATGCATGCATTCTATTCATAGTGATGAGTCAAATTTAAGTGATTTGTAATAAAAGCCGAAGATTTCCCTGAATTGAATAAGAAAATTTGGAAATTTGTAATCACCTAAGCATATAATTTATTTGCATAATTGGAGCAGGATATTTTATTCATTAAATTCGTACATAGATATCAGAAGGTCAGTTTATATTTATGAGGATTGAGATCTGGAAAAATCCCTCCTAATTGATGGTGAAGTCGATGTCATTGAAGTAGAATAAACTGAGTGCAAAAAATAATTTGTGGGTACGCATTCATTTGTTAAAGTACTCTGAAGATTTCATGGAGCCTGGTTTTTATATACAGAAAATCCTAAGAGGATTGTTTATGCCTACTTCTGAATTATTATAGACAGAACGATTTTTTTTAATACATGTACACAAGAGGAAAGAATAACTTAGGAACGCCCGAATTGCGATGGTTTAAGTTTGTAGCATCAACTCACGAAAGACACATGAGTTGACTAAATCAAATTGTCTTAATGTAGTCGACGTATCGTGGGGCAAATTAAAAAAGGTCTTCCCTTCAATGATTGTAATTTACTAAAGAAATTCACGTGTTAAGCAGGTGTGCTACTAAGCACCTTAACGTACTTCCTTACTGGATATTGTTCATTCAACTTTAATCTTAACAAGTTAGATATAGGACTTTCTGACATGCGTCGACTCTATGTGGAAGATGAAAGTGCTGAGCATATCTTGTGCTAGGTTAGGGTTAGGTTAGCGGGCCGATGAAGACGATAAAATCCTCTTAATCTCACTTAGGTCTATGTAGACCCGTTGTTGTACCCATGTGTTTACCAGCTACTTCCCATTGAGTGATTTTATATGCCTGATGACAGCCACCCTGCTCTCCTTGCCAACTTGAAAAGATCCGAGAGTGAACCATCGGATAACTCCTCGATGTTATCGAAGAGCTATCTGCCCAGTGTTCTTTTCCTAATATTGCAGAGGCTTCGGTACTGACAGAGGAACTGAGTCGTGTCCTCATGCACCTCCTCGTCTCCGTATCATCTGCAAAGGTCTTCCCCTGGTTTAAGGATCTTAGCCTTATTATTTCCTTCAGAAGTGGAGGTTTCATTGTACCGTCCGCTAGCTCTGGTTCTAGGGCTGCTCCCTTCCTAGCCAGTTCGTCAGCAGTCTCGTTTCCAGACACACCATTGTGGTCAGGGACCCAAGGAGAGTTTTACATTATGCTGCGTGCCAAGAAAGCTGAGGTCTTTGCGACAGCACTAAAGCACTCTTCTTGTGTTAAATACTCTCCAAGTAGGCAAAACAAAGATCGACAGGAGATTTATATCCCCAATTATAATGGCAAGTCAGTAACAGTAGTGAAGGTTGGGGAGTTAATGGCGACTGTACTGTGGCGTCTGCATACCTGCCATATGATGACGGCACAGACGTTCCCTCGGATGCCTGGAGGTTGCTCATATCAGCATCTCAACAAGGTAAGAAAAACTTAGTCTTAGGATGTGACGCTAACGCCCACCATACCCTGTGGGGTAGTTCAGACATCAATGCTAGAGGCGAGGTTTTGTTTAATTTCATCTTGGAAGCCAATTTAGTTATATGTAACAGAGGCTCTGATCCAACCTTTGTAACGGTAAATAGAAGGGAAGTCCTAGATGTAACGTTTACTAGTGCGCATAGTTCCATTGAGGTCGTCAACTGGAGGGTCTCCAGCAGAGCGTCCCTATCTGACCACTGCTGGATACTCTTCAGCTTACAACTGAAGACTGGTAGGGAGGGAGTTTTTAGGAATCCGCGTAGGGCAAACTGGCATAGGTTCAATAGAGAACTTAGGAAATCAGCAGGAATCTGTCCAGCAGAGGACCTCACCTCTATTGAGGCAGTCGACGATGCAGTCGATGCATTTACCGGCTCCCTCACCCGTTTCTTTGAACGATCCTGTCCTGTCAGTAGCGGCAGAGGGAAAAAACATCCACCCTGGTGGAACACTAAAATTGCGACACTTATTCGTAACTCTCGAGCAGGTCGGAACCTCGCTAAAGAGGGGGTCATAGACTGGTCCACCTACAAGGAGAGTGTAAAACTCGTCAAAAAAGAGATCAGGTCTGCAAAAAGGAACTCTTGGAGGAACTTTTGCGAGACTATCGAATCCACCAACGAAGCGTCCCGTCTAAGGAGAATCCTAGCCAGGTCACCGGCGCCGGCATCCAATATCAGGAAAAGTGACGGTACTTGGACGGACTCTCACGAAGAAACGCTAGATACGCTAATGAGCACCCACTTCCCTGGTTGCACTAACGTGACGATCTCCGGAGATAATCTATCTATTCTGGAGAATAAGGAAGGGTTGGATGCAGGTGAAACCGAGAAAATAATCGATGAGCGAAAGATAGCATGGGCAATCAGATCCTTTGCTCCATTTAAGGCACCAGGAATGGATAACATTCGGCCAGTGATGCTGCAGGAGTCGATGGAAACTGTTATTCCATGGCTCAAGCGGATCTTTACTAGTTGCCTGAAGCTAGGTTATGTTCCTAGAGCCTGGCGGGAGGTACGTGTTATTTTCATTCCCAAAGCAGGGAAGGTAGGCCACACGACCCCGAAGGACTACAGACCCATTTGTCTGTCGTCCTTTTTGCTGAAGGCACTGGAACGATTGATCGACGTATACGTCAGGGATGTGATCGGCGATAGCTATATATCAAAATCACAGCATGCGTATATGAAAGGTAGATCGGTTGACACTGCCCTTCATGAGGTAGTATCGACTATTGAGAGATCTCTCCATCAAAAGGAATTTACTCTTGGGGCGTTTCTCGACATCGAGGGCGCATTTAACAACGTAAGCGCCGACGCGATCATCAGCAGCTTACAGAGAGCCCGACTCAGTACCGGACTTTGTAGCTGGATTGGACTGATGCTTAAATCGCGTGTCATAAACTCGACCTTGGGAAACGCAAACAGTAGGAAAAAGGTCTGCAGGGGAACTCCTCAGGGAGGAGTCCTTTCTCCCCTAATATGGCTTCTTGTGGTGGACGAGATCTTGGAATTACTCAGAGACAATGGCTTCAATGTGACGGCCTATGCCGACGATGTGGTCATTCTGGTAGCAGGCAAATTCCTTCCAGTTCTAAGCGAAAGGCTCAACTATGCGCTACTACTAGTCAATACTTGGGCCAGCAGCAAAGGGCTGGGAGTCAATCCCACAAAGACAGAGGTTGTGCTTTTCACTAAGAAGAGATCAATCCCTGATTTCAAACCTCCGAGCATCGGGGGTGTTGAACTTAGCCTTGCGGGATCAGCGCGCTACCTAGGCGTTATTCTTGATTCCAAACTAAATTGGAAGGAGAACATTGATGAACGCATCAAGAAGGCATGCGTAGCCTTCTACTCATGCAAAAAAGCGTTTAGTAATACCTGGGGGTTCAAACCGGCTGTGGTACACTGGCTGTACACGGCGGTTGTGAGACCCATTCTTACATATGGCTCACTAGTCTGGTGGAAGGTGCTTGAGAAGCAATATCAGCTTTCAAACCTCACTAAGATTCAGAGGGCAGCCTGTATAGGAATCTTAGGATCAATGAGAACAACACCAACAGCGGCAATGGAAACCATGCTTAGTCTCGTTCCGCTGGATCTGTACTGCAGCAACACGGCAGCTAAAACTGCCTTGAGACTAAGGGAGAGCCGACAGTGGAAACCAGCTTCCTACGGTCACGCCTCAGTGCTGTCTCGTTGGGGGAATGCCGACAGACCGACAGAAACAGATCACATGATCCAGACTCTGGCATTTGACAGGAGATTTAATATCAGAATTCCTGACAGAGAAGACTGGAGGAACAACAAAGTTAGTAATAAAAAGGAACTGGCCTTCTACACCGACGGTTCCAAGATGGATGTTGGTACAGGCTCCGGGGTCTACTGCAAGGCCCTTGGAATAAGCCAGTCCTTTAGATTAAACGACGATTGCAGCGTCTTCCAAGCCGAAATTACAGCCATCATCGAGGCCTCGAAAACTGTCCGAGACAGGGGCATCATCGCGAGGACAATCACGATCTATATCGACAGCCAGGCAGCCGTTAAGGCTCTGGAGTCTGCGATAACTAGGTCAAGGCTTGTAAAAATCTGTAAAGATCATTTAGATGAGATATCGAGAGCCAATACGGTGACCCTATGCTGGGTACCAGGGCATATGGATATCCCAGGTAACGAAAGAGCTGATGAATTGGCACGAAGGGGGGCAGCGCTGCATGCCTCACAGGCTCTCCCCTTTGCCAGAATTCCAATAAGCTTGGTAAAAAGGTATATTGATGACGAGGCCATAAGTCGAGCCAATGCACGGTGGATCCAGCTAGATACATGTGCAACGGCTAGGAACTTATGGACAAGTTATAATAAGAAGAGATCTATGTCTCTGGTCAAACTAAGTCGTCGTGAAGCGAGAATAGTTTTCGGCATCATTACGGGGCACTGTGCAATTGGTATTCATGCGGAACGACTCGGTATACATCACAACGACTATTGCAGAAGCTGCAGGGATGAGGAGGAGATCGAATCTGTCCGACACCTGCTGTGTGAATGTCCTGCCCTCGCCAGTAGAAGAATGAGGACTCTTGGTAGTTACTTCTTCGCGGAACTGGAAGACTTGGGTGATGTCGAGCTGAGGGACCTCCTGAGATTCATTTCTTTATCTGGGTGGTTTTAAATCAGCGGTCTCTAACCCCTTTTCTCGTTACAGGTTCCCGGAGTTAAATTGGAAAATGGGCACAATGGACCCTTTGTTGGTCTAAGTGAGCAGTGACAATGTCACAAGGCACCCATAAACCTAACCTAACCTATAATGGCAAGTCAGAGCGTAGTTTTTAGACCAAAGAAAATAGTAACTCTATTATCTATAACTTATCTTCCAGCACTCCTATAATATAGCACTGATCAAAAGTCGCAATTCGTCGCAATAAAGGTTTCGAACCCAGTATTGCAAAAACGAAACAGAAGTGTTTTCCTAGGATTAATATTTGTCGAATTTTCATGAGTTAAGCTATGATTACACGATCAACGAAAATGGTCAACACAATGACTCTCTGATGTCAGAATTTGTCCCAAAGCGGTCAAGTCGTGTGATCGTCAACGTTTTCGTGTCAACGCATTGCCAACGAAGAGGGGAAATCACGCTGACAGATTAAACGTCAACGGATTTTGGGACAACATTTACCGTCTTGTGTCATTATTGCATTGAAACGTTGACCGTTGAAGGTGCTCTGACAGCGCATTGGTCAATTTTCTCGTGTCGTCAGAGTCATCGCGTTAAATACTTTCAATGACCTTGTATCAAAATGCTACTTCGGCGTGGATAAACTCTCAGTGGTTAGGCTATATTATTAATATTTAAGAAACAAATCAAGCCAACGGGTCCAAAAAAGACCAAGAATCATCACGCCATAACTTTCGCCTTCAAAGGTCCCACTCTTCCTTTTTCATCGTCGAAGAAACAAGTTTTTCGGATAAGACTTTTTTCTGATTCGTTCTATCCGAAATTCGGCAATTTGCTTACAGACTGATGTATACAACAGGCCCAATTCTTACGAACGAGGTTTGAACCGGTTTTTAGAATTTGTCAACAAAACTCTGGATTTTGATGTTGACCGAAAATTTCTCGTAAACCACAGAACGCTTGTCAAGTAGAAAGCAAATTTTGATGATATAAATACTTGAATAATTTCTTCACGTTGTGCGATTATGTATTTTTCCATGATGATTTTCCAAATTTTACCTCCTCAGAAAAATTACACCGGGTAACCAGCGAAAACTATCAAACTGACAGCATTTTTCAGTTACTCGTTGACAGGGACTGCGTTCAGTAAACATTGAGAATGTATCTGCTTTTCAGTTTAGACATACAAACATGTTTATACTAGATGCTGTAGTTGTTTGTTCAGTAAATTAAGGACCATGTACTAAATTTTGCATGGCGTCTAATTGGCACCCGGTAATGAAAAATATGCAAACACAGACAAAACACAAAACAAAGAACGAAACATTCGTAAGTTTTATACTTATTTATTGAGCTGATCGCTCAAGGTCTTCAAACACAAAACTATTCTGTGTCAGAATATGTATGCCCTTTGCACGCATAACTCATGTGTCAATTCTAAATGTTTTCCTTTGTTGTTAGTCCTGCATTCCCTTGACCCTTTGACCTTCGACATTATGATAACACCCAGAAACCCCAAACACATTCTTTCCAGTCAATGAATGTCCTGTATTGGGAGGGTTGTCCTAATTTACTTCGTTTTATCTGTTGAAAATGATTCATGAACACATAAAAATGTCGGCCAAATGGACACACAACATTGTTTGTCTGACGTCCATTGCTCCCTAGAGTATTTTATATGTCCAACGCATAACACAACCTAAGGACAAATGCGTAATTAATTAAATTATAAAATAAACTCTTTGACTTCCACACTAATTTACTTTCGACGACACTTGCGCTCGCAAAACATTAACTTGTAAAACAACCAGAGAACAAACACTACTCATATGACCAGTGACGACAGCAGGGAAAATGCGACACATACCATACAAGCATGGCACAGTAATAAACGACAAAAAGAGACAACACCAATAACACATCGAAAAGGGGCAGGAAAAGTGCATTTGTTAGGCTTCTTCACACAAAAGCGAATGAACGCCACGCACCCCATTTGTTTCGCTTTTGTCACAGCATTTTCGACTTTATTTTTGGGGGACGTTGCTATTTTCAAAAAAAAAAAAAAAAAAAAGAGAGAAAGACGACAATCTCAAAATAGAAACAGCGACAGAGGGGGAGCTCACAACCAAAACAAAAGACTGTGTGACAGACGGACGACAACAGTGTGAAACGAGGCCAAGCTGTTATTAATAAGCCAACCGTGTGTACAGTGATGTGAAAAATTATGGAAACACTTTGTTTAAGAATAAAAAAACAATGGCAAATGAAAGATTAATCAGTTTGTTCTTATCAGGTGACTTTTACAAGGTTCGAGGGTAAAGGTAGTCGTATCAGCTCAAAAATAGCCCTTTGAGTCTTCGTTTGTGCTGAATTCGACGGTTTTATGACAACAGTTCCCGTGACAGGGATGTTGAATGAGTGGATACCACGTGGATACCAGCAAAAACAACTGTTGATTTTAAATCCATTTTACTGCCCGGAGGACCGTACTGATGGCAACTATATGCGCAATGTCCCTTGGCAGCTCCTAGTGGGATGTGAACTTACCCTGGGCTGTCAAGGACCGGCCCTTTATTAAACAGAGATCACATGGTCAATCTGTGAATAGTGTTTACGCTTCTAGAAGATAAAAAGGTTATTCCTGTTAAAAAACAATACGACATTTGACAGATTCATCCACAATAGAACTTTTCTACTCATGAGAGTTGTCTTTGACCACGTCCTTCACAAAAGTTCTAAGCGGAATCTTGCATGAAGGTAAAAGGAAAGGTTTGCCAAGCAGAATAAGCACAACACAGCTGCGAACAGTGCTGCCGAAAGTACTGCAATAGCAGTAATATACTGCAATTCTGTCATGCGAACTGTCAAAATAAAGAGTAACAAAGTAGAGAGTAACTCTACTCGCGGTTACGATATTTACGATCAAACGCCGACATAACGCCTGAGGTAAGCGCTATTGTCTTCACTCATTTTGTCGCCAGCGCCACATTGTGATTCGGGCATTAAGCACAAATAAGCTTTGATAACAAGTTATTTCGCCAGAAGACAGGAGTATTAAATAAAGGGCATCCAACTTGCCATTCAGGATTCTAGAAAGGCTATTGGAGCCGATGCCTTGGACACTAGTTTCGTCAGATGATTTACGGTTCCGTGTACATTAATTGAGAGTGGTGGACCCCAAACTTTACGGGTTTTTGAAATTGAGTTGCTATCTTCTCGGTCTAAGCCGAAACCAAATTTACGTTTTTTTTTAAGCCTCTAACTTATACCGACTTGCACAGAGTGAACTAAGCCCAAAAATACCATTTGCGCTTTTGTGGGGTTATAAAGAAACCCCAATGTCGATTATGGGTTATATCTAGTTTTCAGTTTCTAGCAGTCACAATGGCGAGTTAGCGTCAATGCGCACAATATCAAGGTAGGATATTGCTAAAAAAAAAAAAAAAAAAAAAAAAACTAACAACATAGACCCGAAAAGAAGCAAATGGTATAATCAAACCCACGCTTTGTCACCTGGGAGAAAAAATAAGGCAAAAGTCATTTAGCAAAGCAAACAATAGGATGTCCCTAACTCACCTGTGATACCTCAAGAAGACTATGGACAGCATACAACAAACGAAAAACAAAAAAAAAAAAAAAAACTCCTACATGTGGGCGCCGTGGCTCAGTGGTTAGTGCGTTGGACTGCTGACCGAGCGGCGTGGGTTCAAGCCCCAAACATTTTTCGCGGCACCACTTCTCGTCGGGGAATGACAAGCCTCCGGGAGTATAATTTGTCATGAAAGAGCTTCTCACCTCGTCGTTCGGAGTCGGCAATAAATTGTAGGTCCCTTTCAGTCGCGCGAAAAATGTAACAGGCACAGCATGAATGGTTGCGAGAAGCTAGGCCTTGGCTCATCCCGAGCTGTCGCGCCAGCTATTTATTTTACATGTGGACGACAAATCGCTGCCATTTTTGGTATGGAAAGTGAGTACACGAGGACCATGAGGACTCATTCTCTCTATCACTGTCCAGACCTCTGTAATATGGGAAATATAGCTCTGGACAAATTTCTCTTTGGTGACATTGAAGAGCTATTGGACGGATTATTATAGAATCTGCTCTCAAGAGGGAACGTAGTCGTATGTCGAACCTTTATGAGATGACAACTGAATGAAATTAGCGTAAACGCTTTATTTAAGAAGTTGATGACATTTTTAGCCCGTAGAGTACCGCTTTGTGAGCTTCTGTACGTGCTCCCGTTGAAACCCCGATTCACCCAAGAGCGCAAAGAACTTTCGACAAGTACCTATTGACAGCATGAGGCACTCATCGCATTATACTCAGAGGAAACTCGGCGATATATCAAGCACACAGTTGCAAAAGGCCTTCAACCAACCCACTCTGTGGTACTGGTGGCAGCTAACTAATGATCGAGCAGCAAGTGATTGCTGAGATCTATGCCCATTCCAGAAGTTAGTGCTACCTGATCGGGAGCAAATCGAAGGAACAAGTGTTCCTAACGATTGGCGCCAGCGATTAGTTCAAACCAAAGTCCATGATGCGGACTAGACTCCAGATGGTCAACGACTTTGTTTTATAATTTTTCACAGGGTTCTCTGTGAGAACACTAGGACGTGATATAAGAAGTTTTCTGCGGAATGTCTACAGGCTTTGGTGGAATCTACACCACGCTGGAGGCGACTAACTCGCTTTTACTCAACGTTGGATTCCCTATGATTGTCAAAGATATGCCACTTGTAACAAATTAGATATCCAACCAAACAGGGGTTCAATAAATGCTGGTATCAATATTCTTAACAGCAAAACCTTTGTGTTGAATCTAATCATGGGCACAGCCTGATAAAAATAATATTTCATTTCAATCTCCTTTGTTTTACAAATGTTCACCAGCAAAACAGTATCAACTTGCTATATTGTTGATTATATCATTTAATTACCCTCAAGCCGCGTGAACAAACCCATAAATATTGTGATTCATTGTTTTTACGCCGTACATTTGTTCGCTTCTCCGTCTTTGTCATTCCGAGCGCTACTGTGTAATTAGCGTTTGGAAATCCGGCTTGGAAATCGAAAACACATTCACCTAAGCAAAATCTCATTGGCATGTGTCTTCCCTTCATCGAAGAACCTACCTGCTGAACGACTTTTCGCGCCCACTGTTTACTCGCCTCTTTACAACTCTCATAGTCGTATACCATTTTGAAACAAAACAAAAACAACTCTCACACATGAAATTCCAACAGAGATAACACACAGAATCCGCCTGCGAATTGGGTTATCGGGTTACTGCCTCGAATAATACTCTATACTCGCCGCTGAATTGGCAGCGAATAGTGCACTTTTCGGTGGCGTTTTCAAGCGAATTCTACTTGCCTTGGGTTTGTTCAACCACTTTCGAAACGTATCCATTGTGGGGCGTCGGGCTAAGACGAAGACGACGACGACGTCAACTGCAGCAGCACAGACCTTGGGGCTTGCTCCTCCGTGCGTTCCTTATGTTCGCGTGAATTTCTTCCACTTTTTACAGCTACACGCGCCCGAACACTATTAAAAAAAAAAACGAAAATCGCAAAATTTTCAACTAATTTCGATTTTTTCCACGTTCACTGGACTTTTTTGTTTTTGGATCACTTGCATCACACACTCAAAATAAAAGAAAATAAATAAAAAAAAAACAAAAACTTGCACCACCTCGCGATTCCACTCCGACTTTACACTCGGAGTCTCAGCAGTAGCAGCAGAGAAACACACGACAACGACGACAAGGGCGAAAACTAATTTCACTCATTTGGGCTGCGAATCAGCGGATTTTTCCAGCGATTCATGGATATTTTCACAGAACTTTGTGGTTGAGCACTTTGGTATATTTGTTTTTGACAAAATAATAATTAAAAAACCAAAGAAAATGAAATTTTCTACTGCGTCCGAGAGCAATTGAACGTTAAACGAATTCTCAATCTCACACCAAACGACTGCGACGAGCATTCACAACGTCGTCCGAAACAAAACAACGCACACGGCCATTTCCCGTTTCGTCTGATTGTGGCTTATGACTCGAGTTGTGTTCGTTCTGTCTTCTTTTGGCAGCCGTTGTTGGTGATTCAAAACACTAAAGAGAACGGTACGATAGATGGCGACGGTATGCGACGCGACGGTGTAACGCGATGTTTTCGGAATGGCCGTATTTACACTGTGATGGAGGTAGGGATGAGTGATTTTAACTTTTCCTGCACGTTATCGAAATGAGAATTGCTTATAGGAATGGTAGTTCAAATATTCTTTAAGCTAACGAAATACGATAGATATCAAGTTGAATTAAAATAAATTACCTTCATAGAATATGTGCTGGGTTGTACCCGACCCTTTCCACGAAATTAATGATTTAACGAAGAATGCCAGGAAGTATGATAAATGCAACAAATTATGTGACGCATAAAGTCATGCTGCAAAGAAGTGTTAGGGAACTTCGCGAGCTCTACGAACAAAGAAACGAGCATTGGCTTTTCCAAAAATAGAGGAAAAAGGATAAGAAGCACGGTCGGCGATACTGAGAGATTACACACATACTCGAGGAACAATGTATGAACATTTTTATAAAATATGAAAAAAAAAAAAAAACTGTGAAAATTGTGACGTGACGAATGTCGTAATGCTCGTTTTTACATGACGAGTTGTACAATCACGGAGGAGCTTATTTAGCCTCTTATCCAAACAAAGTGCAGTTAGCAATATAACGGCTTACCTGCCGAACTATTTAAAGCATTGGGAGGTGCATGTACCAAATCAAACCCAAAATTTGGTCGGACGAGTACATGGAAGCATCGTTTGCAAAACCCACAAGAAGGGAAGCCCCTTAAACTACAGAAGTATCAGTCTCCGCAGCTTCACATACAAGTTCTTGTCTGTCATAGTGCATGAAACCCTATTGTGTCAACAAGCAGATTGGCTTATGCCAAACACCACCGCCTGCGCATCAAGTTTGGTAACGACCTCTCCGAGACCTTTGATGCCAAAAAGGGATTTAGACAAGATAATGCACAGTCATGAGAGTTTTTTTCTCTCAGACCAACACCAGAGGCGAAATTTTTTATTTAATTTTTTCCGAATGCCGACAATATTGAAACCATCAGTAGAACTCAGCGAGCTATCACCGGCGAGTTCATGATTATAAAGGTAAAAATGATCATGCTTAGGTTAGGTTAGGTAAATGCGTGCCTTGTGACATTCATGCTCACTTAGACTATTGTGCTCATCTTCTAATTATACCCCAGGAATCTATAAAGAGAAGGGGAGCCGCTGATTTCGAATCACCCAGATAAAGATATGAATTTCAGGAGGTCCCTCAGCTGGATGTCACGCAAGTTCTTAAGTTCCAGATGATACTGAATCGCCTGTCAAGAATATACGTGTATGGATTATATGATCTGTTTCTGTCGATCTGTCAGTATTCTCTTATCGAGACAGTACGGATGCGAGACCGTAGGCGGCTGGTGTCCACTGTCGTTCTTCTCTTATTCTCAAAGCAAATTTTTAATCAGCAAACCAAATTGGACGATTTTTAGCTTTAACTTGAAATGTCATATTAGCTTTGTCTGATGGTTTTTTGTTTGGAGTTCTGATCACTTGTCAAAATGCTTGGTGATTCTGGGCTTATCGAGCGAATGCATCTTTGGTGCTTCCTTATGGTCTCCTCGAATTGTTACATGGGCCTTGATGTTTCCTGTTTTTTATAGCTCTTCGATGTGCGTCTAGGCTCAGCGGTTGGTTGGGTCGATCTCTAAATTTTAATTTATTCATTTTCAAAACAAGCTCACGTTCACTTATGCCGATTATGACTAATAAGGCAGAACTGTGCTAAAAAAAATGACAAGTGTCACAAACTTAATATTAAGATGCAGACCTCGGTTTAAATGATTAACAAATAATGTTTATTTTTCTACATATGACACAAAGAACAATTGCATTTTATTTACAGTCTGGTAACTTCCATCAGTGAATCTTCGTTTTCATTTTTCTCGTCCTCCTCGACTCCATTTGGTATGCTGTCCTTTATTGCCCCAGCCTTCATATTTTTCTTTTTCAGTAGGATAAAGCAACCTCTAGAATACAGAAACATCTATTAAATGATGCACTTCATGTTATCGATAATCCTTACATGAAAACGATGACATTCGGAATGTGGAACAATTCGCCAAACAGGAAAATTGCTCCTGGGAAGGTGTCAAAAACATTTATATACACATAACTGTACACTGGAGGGAAAATGAACTGTGCAATTTGTTCACTGACTCCAAAAATTGCAAATAATCGACTTAATTCATTTTCCTCTACTACACTTGATCCGATAGTCCTAATGGCGATGACACGCAAGCTGATGAACATCTCAACTATACCTCCCGCATAGAACATGATGGAATCTCTGGCGAAGGCCTTAGAATAATTTTAGAAAGACGAGGAACAGCATTTCGACACTTTTACTTACAAACATTGGTCTTGAGATGACAATACACAAAGCAGATAGGATGCCGATCGTTGAATCTGACATCTTCAGCATTTTACTCAACACCGCAGTTCCAATAAAAGTTCCTTGAATAGGTTACAGGTTTTCAAAATGGGCTCATCGTAAACGTAAACAGACTTACCTAACATTGATACCGCTGTGGAGAATGTATTGTAGGCACTGTACTGATTGCCATTCCAGCTCAGTTTGGAGGTGACAAATTTAAACACATAGTCAGCCTCTGAAATTATTTAAAAAGGATTAAGATCCTCGGAAGTCTGGGACTTTACCTGCTCCTGGACCGACTGTCAAAAAGTATGCAACAATGAGTGCGATGAGCAGTGGTTGGCCATAGTTTGGTCTCTTCTGCAGTGGCAATTGGAGACATCCTGTCGCCAAAGTTGGATCGAAAAATTCTGCTAAACATGATTTCTTTTTCTTTGAATCCACATCGTCATCGAAAGTGGCGATAACTTTTTTATTTTCATTGTCCTCGGTAATTTCCAAACATGTATTTTCAGTTCCTTCTTCTGTCGGGTCATCCTTCTTAGATGTGGTCTTCGCTTCGTCAACGAAGAAGAACACATAGAGGACTGCAAGCACTTGGGAGGCAAGGCACATTTCAAACATATCTGGCAACGAAAAGTGTTGTATTTTTACAATTTTTACAAATTTAAGTTCCATGGCTTACAGACGTATCCTAGTTTCTTGTAAAGAACTCCACTGAAAGGAGGTCCAATAATGGCAATAAAATTGACACATAACGCAAAAATGCCAAATCTGTTGGAACGAAATTAATAACAATTTTACTAGAAGTAAAGTTTTTTTCAGTTGTTACCTAAACACTCTATCGGCCTCCGGTGTAACAGCTGTTATATAACCATACACGGCTATAAGTATGAGAGAAGCCCCTCCGAACATGTTTGCGGCAATAGATTCTGTATAGACGCCAACTTCCATTGGTACCTCATCAAAGAATATAGCGCAAGTTACCTGTGCTACAGGGACAAAAAATAAGTATATTTAACTATTCCATGAAGACAATGGGTCGTATCATGAAAAATAGGAAAGTTGAGTGTAGTGGAGATTTCAGAATATACTCAAGTGCACTCAGTTCGATATCATTAATGCATATCATAAAAATTCACTCCACTCCACTTCACTCCTTTCTTGCTCAATTTTCGCCATTTTATCATCGCATCGTAGGGTTCACTCGCTTTCGTATCATTAAAACGAATAAATTTGCAACTCCACTCTGAGTGAATTGGAGTGTGCTTTTAGGCACACTCAGCCTGTTTTTATGTCATCGGAAAAATAAAAATAAAAACGTGCGTTTGGATGGCTTGGGATTAGTTTGGTGTAGAAACACGTATTTTATCAGACCCATTTCATGGTTCATGGTCCTCAGCTAAGAAGAGACACACTTAGCCACATAGAACACCAAACTACCACCACTAGGAACCATGCATGATGACTTCGTGGGTAATTGTATCGTAGAGACGAAAACCTTCAACGTGTGGATACACTTGGGAGGCTTAGCTTAGGTCCTGAAAATGCGTGAGAGAGCGCGGCTTTCGTTCAGTTAGGAGCGCAACCGATCAGTAGTATGCCAAGCCTTTCAACAGTCGTTTTATAGATTTGGAAAAAGCATGTGACCGGGCACGTTGAGCTTAAGTCTAGAGTATACTGCAGGAGTGTGGGATTAACGTTCTCTTTTGGCGACCATTCGATCTCCATACACAAACTGTCAGAGCTGTATTCGGGTGAATGGCATTAAATGAATCGACACCTTTCGTTGTGGGCGTTGGACTTCGACAATTGTGCGTTACAAAACAGCCCTGGCGAGGAACGGTGCTAATTGGGTGACTGAAGGATTAACCACAAGCCGCTGTAGGCAGACAGATGTATGTGCATAACTTGGAGGTAGTTAGGGACTTTGTCTACGTATGCTCCGCTATTACTTTAACTACCGACACCAGTGCAGAGATGACACGATCGCTGCTTCTTTTGATCCTTTATGAGACCTTAATCATTTCAGTCTTGCTCTACGGCTTAGAGGCATCCACTTCGTCGCTTTTAACTGTTCTGAGAGGAAAAATGTTCGGGTGGTTTTCGGTTGAATCAGGCCCAGGTTCACTCCGGATTGTAGCGCCACCATAACCGTATTTAAACAAATCGCAAATCTTCACATTTTGCCGTTTTCAAAATGATTTCTATTCCTTTTTTGATATCAAAATTTTAAATTAAAATTCTCCTTTCAAAACAATTATTTCAATTTTCAACCTTTGACAGCTAAATGAACACTCCGTTCTATGTTTTTTTGCACTTGGAATAAAGTATTGATGTCTTCACTCCGCTCTCATACTAACAGCGCTCACTCGGCACTGAGTGCACACTCACCTTCACTCAGCTTTTTCATTTTTAATGATACGACCAAATACCTTATGCCTACTTATTGAAGACAGTATATCCCCGAAGACAGGAAACAATATGCAGGGCTTGCGCTTATTGTGTCGATCACTCCAGCCACCAGCAAAGAGGACCACAATTAGTGGGAAGATAGCAGCTGAAAAATAAGTAAGACTGGGGTAATTAGATGAAAGAGATAAATATGTATGTACTTGTGGATGGAATGTCCTTAATTATTTCTGGCTCTCTTTCTGTGCAGTGAAATAGACTGAAAAGCCAATACTATTGAACGCGTTAAAATAACCCACTGCTGTAAAAAAGCCATTGGTAAGAAGTGGGGACTGCAACCTCGTATCACGCATTAGTTTTACGAATCCGTTGTCAGAACTTTACTCACGTATCGTGTGATCGTCTGATGGACGGATTTAGACAGAGCCTTACACCGAAATCTATTGGGGAAAATGCAGAAATCGGCATGCATATACATTACCGGAGCACTAAGAATCACCCCTTCCCCGGCACTTGATGCGCTCCTACATCTACTTCCTTTACATATTTTTGGCATTCAGACTGTAAATCTCCTCCCAATGGTCAAACAGCCATATTGGCTACTCCTCGATCTTAGATCCCCTAATTTTTATTTCGAAAAACACCCACTACACACCGTCCAAGTTCAATTTCAACTTCAACTTCCGACGCCAGAGACGATCACTCCGTTAACAACAGCAACATATCTAAATTGCTTTTTTCTTTCTTACTTACAACGTTCCATTTTAATTAATTTCACTTTTAATTTTTAAATAAATAACGATTAATTGGTAACTAATTTGGATAGATGGGTTCCAAGATTTTAATTTAAAAATGATTAATATTAGTTGTGCTCAACAGGTTTTTTTTTTAATTTTTTAAGCTGAGTATTGTTTTAAACTCTAAGTATTTGATTTTTCTTAATAGATCGCATATTAGCACTGTAATAGGTGTCATTGCTGGACACTGTCTAATAGGCCAGCATGCAACAAGGCTTGGCGTCTACACAAACGACTTCTGCAGAAGCTGTATGGACTAGGAGGAGGAGGAGTATGGACTAGGAGGAGGAGCTAAAATGGACAGTGGATCTGGGGCTGGAATATTCGGAGAGTCACTTAGCACTAACCTATCGGTCAGTCTAAGCACGTACTCATCGATCTTCCAGGCAGAAATATTTGCCATAAACCAGTGCACAAGTTTAAGCTTGCTCTCTAACCCACGTGGCAAAACCATTTTTATCTTCTCTGACAGTCAAGCTACCCTGAAAGCACTGAATTTAGCTACGATAAAATCAAAACTAGTTCCAGAGACAGTCAAATTGCTTCTAGAATTGGGAAAAAACAACTTGGTCATACTACATTGGATCCCTGCTCACAAAGGCTACGCCGGCAATGAAACAGCGGATTCACTGGCCAAGATAGGTGCGACCACCCCCCTCACTGGTCCTGAACCAGCCTGTGGAGTAAACAAAACCATTTTTAAAAACTTCATGAGGGAGCAATCCCTGCTCAAATCCAACGCGATCTGGATGGAAAGTATAGGACAGAAATGTACCAAACACTTCTTTCCCATAGTATCGCAAAAGAAATCCAAGTTTCTTTTAAAGATAAGCAGGAACCACCTTAGAATTCTAACCGGCATCCTAAGTGGCCACTGCCGTCTAAAACGGCATCTTCACAAGCTTGGCCTGTCACCGGACCCTACCTGCAGACTGTGCCTGGAGAGCGATGAAAGCTCTCTCCACACCGTCACAGAATGTCCCGCCCTTATCCATGTGAGAAAACGGACCCTAGGCAGTGAACTCGTTTCACCAACGGCGCTTGCCACGCTCCTGATTAGTTTCCTGACATCCTCTGGAGTAGACAAACTGCTCTAAACTCTCGGGAAAGCACAATAGGCCTCTTTATGAGACCGCAGTGCTTGAGTGGACAAACCGCTCCCCACTAATAATAATAATAGGAGGAGGAGGAGACTATTCCTCATCTTATTTGCACTTGTCCAGCTCTCTCCCGCAAAAAAAACTCCACTTAGGAGCCTTCTTCTGTTCCAACTTAGGCGACCTGATAAACATCGATATTAGTAGCCACCTACGGTTCGTAAAAAGCTCCAATTGGTTCAATGAGTAGGCAGGAGATCTTTCCTAAATCCTTGTGGTACCACAACGGACACCTTATGGGTCTAAGTGTGTAGCCTTTTGCTGGCAGCCACTTCAACCTAATCTAACCCAAGCTAAATGACGTGTCTTCTTGTTTCAATTACTAGAAAAAGGACCGGTCCAAGTTCACCATGACTATATTCCTACAAGCCAGACCACACGAATCAATAAACTGAAATATTTTAATCAAATTCGAGATCTTCCACAATTGTTTACTTACTAATTTATAAATTTCTAAGAAAACAAATAAACATGTGTCAAAATTGGCAGCACCCACACTGTTTCACTCTCCTTCTCGAACTTAATAAGTTTGAGTTCATTAGTATCACTTCACTTGACTCACCCATTGGCGCCCGAATCCCAGCCACTTGAGCACTTAATTTGTGTGCATCTCTCTCAGCCTTGCAAACGGTGTAGTTGAAATTTGGCGAAAGATTGGTGACGTTCCACAGTATTCCACTCCCTATCTGAGTGACGTTCTCGAAATTGAAAGCTTCACAGTTGATGTTGAACTCAGCTTTGTTGAAAAGCGTTGGGCACACTGTATTGCTGTAGTTGTAATTAACCCTGCATGCCTACAGAACGGGGCATTAATAGCAAGATTCAAATACACTCTCCTGTACACACCTTTTCCAGCGGAAAGTTCTGCACCGTTACTAAACTGAGAAAAATAGGTAATAAGTACAAATACATAAAGACCTCCATGTTGAAACTCTTCTGGTGGGCCCATAGTTTCCTTAACATATTCTCGTTTGGAGCATCATCGATGATATTGTCCATGTTTTGCTAATCAATAAAATTTTAACACCCCAACGATGATTTACTATCCACAACAGATCTGAGCAGACTAGAATTAGAATTGATTATAGACTTTGCTGTTATCTCCTCTCATCTGCTGGTGCTTGGAAAGAGAAGTGGAAAAACTGGAATTAGAAAAGAAAAATGAATTCCGTCAAAGTAGTAAAATTCAATCAGTTCTGACACTGTCGTATGCAGATGTTAGAATGCCCCCCGCGTTGCGAGTATGCGTACATTACCAATTGGTTTTTCCAAGTTTTACAAAATTCGTAAATCACTTTGTTACAGCTATGTACAGATGTTTTAATAAACAATCAGGCAGTCTGGTTCTGATCGTCAACCGAGTTAGTCTCTTCTTCCTATGTTTGTACACTGAAACATTGTGACTAACTGATAAAATCAAGGTGATTGTTAATTATAAAATAGCAAAACTTAAAGTCCCACTCTCACTTGCGCACCATCATTTAACAATTATGAATGACGTAACATGTAAATACATGAAAATGCATACCCTATCAGAAGAAAAATGTTTTCTCTGTTACAATTTATATACGTAAAGATATCTTTTTGTTTACAAACGATTTGAAGTAATTAAAACATTTTACAAAAATATTTTGTCTCCTGTGGAAGCTTAGAAATAAAATAGGTACCAAATTAATTTCCTATGCATCTCGTACTTTTCGTTAAGTAAATCGGGCAGCGTGATGTCACTGGCGCGTTTGTAAGTGTTGAGGCATGAAACGGAGGCGGGGAAGATGGGTAAATTGCACAACGACACCAGTGCTGAGATCAAAGATCAAACGAAGAATAACTCTTGCCAATCGCTGCTTCTTAGTGCTAAGAAGGGAATTGAGAAGCAAATACTCTCTCGAACGACTAAGGTGACCGTCTATAAGTCCTTAATCGTCCCAGTCCTGCTCTACGGCGCAGAGGCATGGACTCTGTTTAAAGCGGATGAGGTTGCTCTTGGCTGGTTCGAGAGGAAAATTCTTCGGGTGATTTTCGGTCCCGTCTGCACAGACGGTGAATGGAAGAGGAGATGCAACGACGAACTGTACGGGCTGTACAGCAACATCGGCTTAGCTAGAAGTGGGAAAATTCAACGACTGAGGTGGCTGGGTCATATAGAGCGGATGGACACCAATGCTCCGGCTCGCAGAGTCTTCGAATCCATACACGAAGTGGAAGGAGACCTTAAGCAACTTAGCGTGCGAAACTGGAGGCAGCTGGCTAAAGATCGAGTTAGCTGGAGATGCTTGTTGGTTGAGGCCCAGGTTCACCCCGGACTGTAGCGCCACCTTAAGTAAGTAAGTATTTTTAAAACAAGCTCCCGTTTACTTCAGCCGATTATGACTCGTTATATTAAGGCAGAACTGTGTTAAAAAAATGATATGTGTCACAAACTTAATATTAAAATGAAGACTTCGCTTTAACTTCAAATGATTAACAAATTACATATGACACAACAAACGATTCCATTTTATTTACAGTCTGGTAACTTCAATCTGTGAATCTTCGTTTTCATTTTTCTCGTCCTTCTCGACTTCATTTGGCACACCATCTTCTATGGCTCCAGTCTTCTTGTTTTTCTTTTTCAGCAGGATAAAGCAACCTCTAGAATAAAGAAATATCTATTAAAGGCTGCACTTCATGTTATCGAAAATCCTTACATAAAAACGATAACATTCGGAATGTAGAACAATTCGCCAAACAGGAAAATTGCTCCTGGGAAGGTGTCAAATACATTTATATACACATAACTGTACAGTGGAGGGAAAATGAACTGTGCAATTTGTTCACTGACTCCAAAAATTGCAAATAATCGACTTAATTCATTTTCCTCTACTACACTTGATCCGATAGTCCTAATGGCGATGACACGCAAGCTGATGAACATCTCAACTATACCTCCCGCATAGAACATGATGGAATCTCTGGCGAAGGCCTTAGAATAATTTTAGAAAGACGAGGAACAGCATTTCGACACTTTTACTTACAAACATTGGTCTTGAGATGACAATACACAAAGCAGATAGGATGCCGATCGTTGAATCTGACATCTTCAGCATTTTACTCAACACCGCAGTTCCAATAAAAGTTCCTTGAATAGGTTACAGGTTTTCAAAATGGGCTCATCGTAAACGTAAACAGACTTACCTAACATTGATACCGCTGTGGAGAATGTATTGTAGGCACTGTACTGATTGCCATTCCAGCTCAGTTTGGAGGTGACAAATTTAAACACATAGTCAGCCTCTGAAATTATTTAAAAAGGATTAAGATCCTCGGAAGTCTGGGACTTTACCTGCTCCTGGACCGACTGTCAAAAAGTATGCAACAATGAGTGCGATGAGCAGTGGTTGGCCATAGTTTGGTCTCTTCTGCAGTGGCAATTGGAGACATCCTGTCGCCAAAGTTGGATCGAAAAATTCTGCTAAACATGATTTCTTTTTCTTTGAATCCACATCGTCATCGAAAGTGGCGATAACTTTTTTATTTTCATTGTCCTCGGTAATTTCCAAACATGTATTTTCAGTTCCTTCTTCTGTCGGGTCATCCTTCTTAGATGTGGTCTTCGCTTCGTCAACGAAGAAGAACACATAGAGGACTGCAAGCACTTGGGAGGCAAGGCACATTTCAAACATATCTGGCAACGAAAAGTGTTGTATTTTTACAATTTTTACAAATTTAAGTTCCATGGCTTACAGACGTATCCTAGTTTCTTGTAAAGAACTCCACTGAAAGGAGGTCCAATAATGGCAATAAAATTGACACATAACGCAAAAATGCCAAATCTGTTGGAACGAAATTAATAACAATTTTACTAGAAGTAAAGTTTTTTTCAGTTGTTACCTAAACACTCTATCGGCCTCCGGTGTAACAGCTGTTATATAACCATACACGGCTATAAGTATGAGAGAAGCCCCTCCGAACATGTTTGCGGCAATAGATTCTGTATAGACGCCAACTTCCATTGGTACCTCATCAAAGAATATATAAAAATAAGTATATTTAACTATTCCATGAAGACAATGGGTCGTATCATGAAAAATAGGAAAGTTGAGTGTAGTGGAGATTTCAGAATATACTCAAGTGCACTCAGTTCGATATCATTAATGCATATCATAAAAATTCACTCCACTCCACTTCACTCCTTTCTTGCTCAATTTTCGCCATTTTATCATCGCATCGTAGGGTTCACTCGCTTTCGTATCATTAAAACGAATAAATTTGCAACTCCACTCTGAGTGAATTGGAGTGTGCTTTTAGGCACACTCAGCCTGTTTTTATGTCATCGGAAAAATAAAAATAAAAACGTGCGTTTGGATGGCTTGGGATTAGTTTGGTGTAGAAACACGTATTTTATCAGACCCATTTCATGGTTCATGGTCCTCAGCTAAGAAGAGACACACTTAGCCACATAGAACACCAAACTACCACCACTAGGAACCATGCATGATGACTTCGTGGGTAATTGTATCGTAGAGACGAAAACCTTCAACGTGTGGATACACTTGGGAGGCTTAGCTTAGGTCCTGAAAATGCGTGAGAGAGCGCGGCTTTCGTTCAGTTAGGAGCGCAACCGATCAGTAGTATGCCAAGCCTTTCAACAGTCGTTTTATAGATTTGGAAAAAGCATGTGACCGGGCACGTTGAGCTTAAGTCTAGAGTATACTGCAGGAGTGTGGGATTAACGTTCTCTTTTGGCGACCATTCGATCTCCATACACAAACTGTCAGAGCTGTATTCGGGTGAATGGCATTAAATGAATCGACACCTTTCGTTGTGGGCGTTGGACTTCGACAATTGTGCGTTACAAAACAGCCCTGGCGAGGAACGGTGCTAATTGGGTGACTGAAGGATTAACCACAAGCCGCTGTAGGCAGACAGATGTATGTGCATAACTTGGAGGTAGTTAGGGACTTTGTCTACGTATGCTCCGCTATTACTTTAACTACCGACACCAGTGCAGAGATGACACGATCGCTGCTTCTTTTGATCCTTTATGAGACCTTAATCATTTCAGTCTTGCTCTACGGCTTAGAGGCATCCACTTCGTCGCTTTTAACTGTTCTGAGAGGAAAAATGTTCGGGTGGTTTTCGGTTGAATCAGGCCCAGGTTCACTCCGGATTGTAGCGCCACCATAACCGTATTTAAACAAATCGCAAATCTTCACATTTTGCCGTTTTCAAAATGATTTCTATTCCTTTTTTGATATCAAAATTTTAAATTAAAATTCTCCTTTCAAAACAATTATTTCAATTTTCAACCTTTGACAGCTAAATGAACACTCCGTTCTATGTTTTTTTGCACTTGGAATAAAGTGTATTATTAATGATATAAATTGATGTCTTCACTCCGCTCTCATACTAACAGCGCTCACTCGGCACTGAGTGCACACTCACCTTCACTCAGCTTTTTCATTTTTAATGATACGACCAAATACCTTATGCCTACTTATTGAAGACAGTATATCCCCGAAGACAGGAAACAATATGCAGGGCTTGCGCTTATTGTGTCGATCACTCCAGCCACCAGCAAAGAGGACCACAATTAGTGGGAAGATAGCAGCTGAAAAATAAGTAAGACTGGGGTAATTAGATGAAAGAGATAAATATGTATGTACTTGTGGATGGAATGTCCTTAATTATTTCTGGCTCTCTTTCTGTGCAGTGAAATAGACTGAAAAGCCAATACTATTGAACGCGTTAAAATAACCCACTGCTGTAAAAAAGCCATTGGTAAGAAGTGGGGACTGCAACCTCGTATCACGCATTAGTTTTACGAATCCGTTGTCAGAACTTTACTCACGTATCGTGTGATCGTCTGATGGACGGATTTAGACAGAGCCTTACACCGAAATCTATTGGGGAAAATGCAGAAATCGGCATGCATATACATTACCGGAGCACTAAGAATCACCCCTTCCCCGGCACTTGATGCGCTCCTACATCTACTTCCTTTACATATTTTTGGCATTCAGACTGTAAATCTCCTCCCAATGGTCAAACAGCCATATTGGCTACTCCTCGATCTTAGATCCCCTAATTTTTATTTCGAAAAACACCCACTACACACCGTCCAAGTTCAATTTCAACTTCAACTTCCGACGCCAGAGACGATCACTCCGTTAACAACAGCAACATATCTAAATTGCTTTTTTCTTTCTTACTTACAACGTTCCATTTTAATTAATTTCACTTTTAATTTTTAAATAAATAACGATTAATTGGTAACTAATTTGGATAGATGGGTTCCAAGATTTTAATTTAAAAATGATTAATATTAGTTGTGCTCAACAGGTTTTTTTTTTAATTTTTTAAGCTGAGTATTGTTTTAAACTCTAAGTATTTGATTTTTCTTAATAGATCGCATATTAGCACTGTAATAGGTGTCATTGCTGGACACTGTCTAATAGGCCAGCATGCAACAAGGCTTGGCGTCTACACAAACGACTTCTGCAGAAGCTGTATGGACTAGGAGGAGGAGGAGTATGGACTAGGAGGAGGAGCTAAAATGGACAGTGGATCTGGGGCTGGAATATTCGGAGAGTCACTTAGCACTAACCTATCGGTCAGTCTATGCACGTACTCATCGATCTTCCAGGCAGAAATATTTGCCATAAACCAGTGCACAAGTTTAAGCTTGCTCTCTAACCCACGTGGCAAAACCATTTTTATCTTCTCTGACAGTCAAGCTACCCTGAAAGCACTGAATTTAGCTACGATAAAATCAAAACTAGTTCCAGAGACAGTCAAATTGCTTCTAGAATTGGGAAAAAACAACTTGGTCATACTACATTGGATCCCTGCTCACAAAGGCTACGCCGGCAATGAAACAGCGGATTCACTGGCCAAGATAGGTGCGACCACCCCCCTCACTGGTCCTGAACCAGCCTGTGGAGTAAACAAAACCATTTTTAAAAACTTCATGAGGGAGCAATCCCTGCTCAAATCCAACGCGATCTGGATGGAAAGTATAGGACAGAAATGTACCAAACACTTCTTTCCCATAGTATCGCAAAAGAAATCCAAGTTTCTTTTAAAGATAAGCAGGAACCACCTTAGAATTCTAACCGGCATCCTAAGTGGCCACTGCCGTCTAAAACGGCATCTTCACAAGCTTGGCCTGTCACCGGACCCTACCTGCAGACTGTGCCTGGAGAGCGATGAAAGCTCTCTCCACACCGTCACAGAATGTCCCGCCCTTATCCATGTGAGAAAACGGACCCTAGGCAGTGAACTCGTTTCACCAACGGCGCTTGCCACGCTCCTGATTAGTTTCCTGACATCCTCTGGAGTAGACAAACTGCTCTAAACTCTCGGGAAAGCACAATAGGCCTCTTTATGAGACCGCAGTGCTTGAGTGGACAAACCGCTCCCCACTAATAATAATAATAGGAGGAGGAGGAGACTATTCCTCATCTTATTTGCACTTGTCCAGCTCTCTCCCGCAAAAAAAACTCCACTTAGGAGCCTTCTTCTGTTCCAACTTAGGCGACCTGATAAACATCGATATTAGTAGCCACCTACGGTTCGTAAAAAGCTCCAATTGGTTCAATGAGTAGGCAGGAGATCTTTCCTAAATCCTTGTGGTACCACAACGGACACCTTATGGGTCTAAGTGTGTAGCCTTTTGCTGGCAGCCACTTCAACCTAATCTAACCCAAGCTAAATGACGTGTCTTCTTGTTTCAATTACTAGAAAAAGGACCGGTCCAAGTTCACCATGACTATATTCCTACAAGCCAGACCACACGAATCAATAAACTGAAATATTTTAATCAAATTCGAGATCTTCCACAATTGTTTACTTACTAATTTATAAATTTATAAGAAAACAAATAAACATGTGTCAAAATTGGCAGCACCCACACTGTTTCACTCTCCTTCTCGAACTTAAATAAGTTTGAGTTCATTAGTATCACTTCACTTGACTCACCCATTGGCGCCCGAATCCCAGCCACTTGAGCACTTAATTTGTGTGCATCTCTCTCAGCCTTGCAAACGGTGTAGTTGAAATTTGGCGAAAGATTGGTGATGTTCCACAGTATTCCACTCCCTATCTGAGTGACGTTCTCGAAATTGAAAGCTTCACAGTTGATGTTGAACTCAGCTTTGTTGAAAAGCGTTGGGCACACTGTATTGCTGTAGTTGTAATTAACCCTGCATGCCTACAGAACGGGGCATTAATAGCAAGATTCAAATACACTCTCCTGTACACACCTTTTCCAGCGGAAAGTTCTGCACCGTTACTAAACTGAGAAAAATAGGTAATAAGTACAAATACATAAAGACCTCCATGTTGAAACTCTTCCGGTGGGCCCATAGTTTCCTTAACATATTCTCGTTTGGAGCATCATCGATGATATTGTCCATGTTTTGCTAATCAATAAAATTTTAACACCCCAACGATGATTTACTATCCACAACAGATCTGAGCAGACTAGAATTAGAATTGATTATAGACTTTGCTGTTATCTCCTCTCATCTGCTGGTGCTTGGAAAGAGAAGTGGAAAAACTGGAATTAGAAAAGAAAAATGAATTCCGTCAAAGTAGTAAAATTCAATCAGTTCTGACACTGTCGTATGCAGATGTTAGAATGCCCTCCGCGTTGCGAGTATGCGTACATTACCAATTGGTTTTTCCAAGTTTTACAAAATTCGTAAATCACTTTGTTACAGCTATGTACAGATGTTTTAATAAACAATCAGGCAGTCTGGTTCTGATCGTCAACCGAGTTAGTCTCTTCTTCCTATGTTTGTACACTGAAACATTGTGACTAACTGATAAAATCAAGGTGATTGTTAATTATAAAATAGCAAAACTTAAAGTCCCACTCTCACTTGCGCACCATCATTTAACAATTATGAATGACGTAACATGTAAATACATGAAAATGCATACCCTATCAGAAGAAAAATGTTTTCTCTGTTACAATTTATATACGTAAAGATATCTTTTTGTTTACAAACGATTTGAAGTAATTAAAACATTTTACAAAAATATTTTGTCTCCTGTGGAAGCTTAGAAATAAAATAGGTACCAAATTAATTTCCTATGCATCTCGTACTTTTCGTTAAGTAAATCGGGCAGCGTGATGTCACTGGCGCGTTTGTAAGTGTTGAGGCATGAAACGGAGGCGGGGAAGATGGGTAAATTGCACAACGACACCAGTGCTGAGATCAAAGATCAAACGAAGAATAACTCTTGCCAATCGCTGCTTCTTAGTGCTAAGAAGGGAATTGAGAAGCAAATACTCTCTCGAACGACTAAGGTGACCGTCTATAAGTCCTTAATCGTCCCAGTCCTGCTCTACGGCGCAGAGGCATGGACTCTGTTTAAAGCGGATGAGGTTGCTCTTGGCTGGTTCGAGAGGAAAATTCTTCGGGTGATTTTCGGTCCCGTCTGCACAGACGGTGAATGGAAGAGGAGATGCAACGACGAACTGTACGGGCTGTACAGCAACATCGGCTTAGCTAGAAGTGGGAAAATTCAACGACTGAGGTGGCTGGGTCATATAGAGCGGATGGACACCAATGCTCCGGCTCGCAGAGTCTTCGAATCCATACACGAAGTGGAAGGAGACCTTAAGCAACTTAGCGTGCGAAACTGGAGGCAGCTGGCTAAAGATCGAGTTAGCTGGAGATGCTTGTTGGTTGAGGCCCAGGTTCACCCCGGACTGTAGCGCCACCTTAAGTAAGTAAGTATTTTTAAAACAAGCTCCCGTTTACTTCAGCCGATTATGACTCGTTATATTAAGGCAGAACTGTGTTAAAAAAATGATATGTGTCACAAACTTAATATTAAAATGAAGACTTCGCTTTAACTTCAAATGATTAACAAATTACATATGACACAACAAACGATTCCATTTTATTTACAGTCTGGTAACTTCAATCTGTGAATCTTCGTTTTCATTTTTCTCGTCCTTCTCGACTTCATTTGGCACACCATCTTCTATGGCTCCAGTCTTCTTGTTTTTCTTTTTCAGCAGGATAAAGCAACCTCTAGAATAAAGAAATATCTATTAAAGGCTGCACTTCATGTTATCGAAAATCCTTACATAAAAACGATAACATTCGGAATGTAGAACAATTCGCCAAACAGGAAAATTGCTCCTGGGAAGGTGTCAAATACATTTATATACACATAACTGTACAGTGGAGGGAAAATGAACTGTGCAATTTGTTCACTGACTCCAAAAATTGCAAATAATCGACTTAATTCATTTTCCTCTACTACACTTGATCCGATAGTCCTAATGGCGATGACACGCAAGCTGATGAACATCTCAACTATACCTCCCGCATAGAACATGATGGAATCTCTGGCGAAGGCCTTAGAATAATTTTAGAAAGACGAGGAACAGCATTTCGACACTTTTACTTACAAACATTGGTCTTGAGATGACAATACACAAAGCAGATAGGATGCCGATCGTTGAATCTGACATCTTCAGCATTTTACTCAACACCGCAGTTCCAATAAAAGTTCCTTGAATAGGTTACAGGTTTTCAAAATGGGCTCATCGTAAACGTAAACAGACTTACCTAACATTGATACCGCTGTGGAGAATGTATTGTAGGCACTGTACTGATTGCCATTCCAGCTCAGTTTGGAGGTGACAAATTTAAACACATAATCAGCCTCTGAAATTATTCAAAAATGACTAAAATCCTCAAAAATCTAGGACTTTACCTGCTCCTGGACCGACTGTCAAAAAGTATGCAATAATGAGTGCGATGAGCAGTGGTTGGCCATAGTTTGGTCTCTTCTGCAGTGGCAATTGGAGACATCCTGTCGCCAAAGTTGGATCGAAAAACTCTGCTAAGCATGATTTCTTGTTCTTTGAATCCACATCGTCTGATGTGATTTCATCGAAAGTGGCGATCACTTTTTTATTTTCACTGTCCTCTGTAATTTCGTAACATGTATTTTCAATGCCTCCTTCTGTCGGTTTCTCCTTATTAGACGTGGTCTTTGCTTCATCAACGAAGAAGAATACATAGAGGAATGCAAGCACTTGGGAGGCAAGGCACATTTCAAACGAATCTGGGAACGAAAGGTGTTGAATTTTTTTTTACAAACTTGAATTGAATGTCTTACAGACGTATCCTAGTTTCTTGTAAAGAACTCCGCTGAAAGGAGGTCCAATAATGGCAATGAAATTGACACATAACGCAAAAATGCCAAATCTGTTGGAATGAAGTTAATGAAAAACTAATCAAAGATGGTAAAGTTTTTTTTTAGTTGTTACCTAAACACTCTATCGGGCTCCGGAGTAGCGGCTGTAATATAACCATACACGGCTATAAGGATGAATGAAAACCCTCCGAACATGCTTGAGGCAACAGCTTCTATATAGGCGCCAACTTCCATTGGAATGTCGTCGAAAAATATAGCGCAAATAACCTGTGCTACAGGGACGAAAAATAAGGTTATTTAACTATTCCATGAAGAAAATACCTTAGCCTTACTTATTGAAGACAGTATATCCCCGAAGACAGGAAATAATATGCAGGGCTTGCGCTTATTGTGCCGATCACTCCAGCCACCAGCAAAGAGAACAACAATTAGTGGGAAGATGGCGGCTGAAAAATAAGTAGTACTGAGTTAGTTTGATGAACAGTACTATGTGCTTCCTAATGTTTGTTCATCGCATATATAGGGTACTAGACTGCTTAGTTCACCACCCCTGACTCTGCGCCGATAACCAGGAGTTATGCGGGTCTTGTACTAAATCAGAAGCTAAGATTGCACCATTTGGTCCCAGTTATCCGGCTCGAAGACACCATTCGAAACTCGAGTAATGCTGTTGGCGTAGATTTTATTGCGCATTGACTTCTACTTCTGAGTTGATATACATATTTGTCGTAAACGCGCCCAACCCCGATGATGATGGAGTGATTAACATTGAGATGAACTTTATGGGGCTTCGTCAGTGTCTAAAACCCTGAGCCTTTTTTTCTGGGTTCAAATGACCATATTATACGCTGCTGTTTCAACAATCCTCTTTTGCGTTCAGGCATTTCGTGTTGAAGATAAATCTCACCACTCTAGAGAACGGCAACGAAGTCGATGTTATCGCAACCGATTTCAGCAAAATCTTTCATCAATTAATACTTTTAAAACTGTCTGGCATCGGCTTTGAACTCATATTGTTAAAATGGATTTTATCTTATCTAATAAATAAATAGCTGGCGCGACTGCTCCGGATGAGTCAGGGTCTGGCTTCTCGCAACCATTCATGTTGTGCGTGTTATATTTTTCGCACAAATGGAGAACCGTTTTTACAGTCCTCCGGTTTTACTCAACCCCGTTTCTGGCCACCTCTGGTGTTCCACAAGGCAGCCATCTCGGTCCCCTTCTTTTTATATTTATGCCGACGATACTAAATTAAAAAAAAAAATTCTTCAAGAGGGACGAGTTCTTCAACGAGGCCTCAATAGTTTTTCGATCGGGTGCCTCAAAAATTGCTTAGAACTTGATATCGCCAAATGGCAATCCATCACCTTCTCACGTAAGCGACACCAATCTCCTTCCCGTTTCTATCTTCTGCATGGTTCTGTAAAACTATGTTCCAAAGAATACACCAATCCATACGTAACCATTTCCCTCGATATTACCTTGTATGCAAGTTAGTTTATAAATAGCTTTTATTAAGCCGAATAAATGAGGAATTTCGACCCCACCAATGCACATATGTGCCTACATAGATATTTATGTATATACCTTAACCAGCCTTTTCAATATTTTGAGGTGGAACGGCTAACTTTAAAGACTTCGGTATAAGTATAACCCCAACATTTTGCCATGATCTTGAAATACATGCTCACATAAGGCGAATAAGGAAAAGTTATACCAGAACAGTTGGGCCAAGGCCTAGCTCATGCTCCGAACGGCGAATTAAGAACCTTTCCATGACAAATTATACTCTCAGAGGTTTTGTCATTCATGGTGCAGTGAAAAATGTTCGATGGATATTGCAGCGGCTCAAACAAGCACAGCTCGTATGGTAGTCCAACGCACTTGCCACTGAGCCATGGTGGCCACGTTAATCGTAAATACAACAACAGCAAAATATCGTAATTCCTTTTTGTTTCTTTCTTAACAAAGTTAAAACGAAACTTTGTTAATGTCACTTTTATTTTTTAAATAAATAACGACTTATTGGTAATGGTAACTAATTTTAAAATTCAACATTAAGTTTTGTAGATTCATTTTAACCACATATTGTGGCTTCTATTTCTTGACCGCATCCGTAGATATTTTCAAAGGTAGGTGGGACTATTCAATCAAAAAGATTAGCACTGTTGAGCGAAGTTTTCTTTTGCTTGATTAAATGCAAAATGACTTTACATTGTTTAGCCAAATTTCGATCTGCTTTAAAAAAGACTGTTAGCTTTCGTTTCAAAAATGTTTACTTTACTATAGTGATCAGAATTGGAGCTTTTCTTACAATCCTTATAATGAATTCCAAGTTAATTATTTAAAAATTATTAAAATTAGTATTGCTCAACAGGTTTCTTTTAAGCTGAGTGACATGTCTTCAAGAAAAAGGAGCGATCCAAGTTCACCATGACAATATTCCCAAAAGTCATGTCACACGAATCAATAAATTGAAATATTTTCATCAAACTCGAGATTGTCCCATTTAGAACTTATCTGCAATCTTCCACAATTTAAAAGTTAACTTACAGATTTATGAATTTCTAAGAAAACAAACAAACGTGTGAAAATTGGTAGCACCCACACTGTTTCACTCTCCTTCTCGAACTTAATAAGTTTGAGTTCATTAGTATCACTTCACTTGACTCACCCATTGGCGCCCGAATCCCAGCCACTTGAGCACTTAATTTGTGTGCATCTCTCTCAGCCTTGCAAACGGTGTAGTTGAAATTTGGCGAAAGATTGGTGACATTCCACAGTACTCCACTCCCTCTCTGAGTGACGTTCTCGAAATTGAAAGCTTCACAGTTGATGTTGAACTCAGCTTTGTTGAAAAGCGTTGGGCACACTGTAGTACTGTAGTTGTAATTAACCCTGCACGCCTACAAAACGAGGCATTAATAGCAAGATACAAATACACTCTCGTGTAACACCTTTTCCAGCGGAAAGTTCTGCACCGCCACTAAACTAAGGAAACCGGGTAATAAGTACAAATACATAAAGACCTCCATATTGAAGCTCTTTCGGTGGGCCCATAGTTTCCTTAACATGTTCTCGTTTTTCTTTGGAACGTCATCGGTGATATTATCCATGTTTTGCTAATCAATAAAATTTTAACACCGCAACGATGATTTAATATCGACAACAGATCTGAGCAGACTAATTCCTTAGACTTTGCTGGCATCTTCTCTCATCTGCTGGTGCTTGGATAGATAAGTGGAAAAACTGGAATTAAAAAGAAAAATTAATTCCATCAAAGTAGTAAAATTCAATCAGATGTTAGAATGCCCCCCGAGTTGCGAGTACGAGTACATTATCAATTGGTTTTTCCAACTTTAACAAAATTCGTAAATCATTTATGTATGTACACTGAAACATTCTGACGGCCATGTTAATTTTAAAATAGCAAAACTTAATGTCCAACTCCCACTTGCACACTGTGGTCTAACAATTATGAATGACGTAACATGTACATGAAAATGCATAGTCTACCAACCAGAAAGACCTTTTTTTCTCTGTTTAAATGTAGCTTGTATGATATCATGCACATATGTACATAATGTAAATATATCTTTTTGTTTATAAACGATTTGAAGTGATTAAAACATTTTACAAAAATATTTTGTCTCCTGTGGAAACTCAGAAACAAATCACCGAATTAATTTGGTGTGTATCTTGTACTTTCAGCGAACTATATATGGCCCTTAACGAACAATTTGCAATACTGTATGTACAGGTTCATACAATTCGTGGTCCGGATTTCACATCCCTGTTTCAATTACATACGTCAAACCGAAATGTCATCTGAGTCCGTATATGTTTAGTTTAGGGTTTGCCATTTAACAATATGGATCGTTTAACAATTGTTAAAATGTACTACAAAAATAGTGATTCTATAGTAGATACATTTCACGCATTACGAGCAGATTATGGTCGACATAACCGTCCATCTGAGCGTACTATAGGCAAAACTGTAAAAAAATTCGAAGAGACTGGCTCTGTTACAGATTTCTTAAGGGCTACCCATCACCGAAATGGACGGTCTACAGAAAATATGGCTGCCGTTAGTCAAAGTGTTGAAAACGAATTTTCGTAAATTTATGGTCGAGTTATTGCCCGATATGCGTAGTAAAGTAATAAAAAAACTACCTTGCCAAAATCGAGTCCTGCAAGAAGTCCCGTGGAGGTAATTTGAATGACATTATATTTCATTCATAATGGCATGATCCAAACAATATATTAAAATAAAAATTTGATCGAAATCTAAATTATAAATGTGTTTTATTTAAATTTACTTTCAGAACCAAGAAATGGAGGACCTTTTATATGCTGGAGGATGTGAAGTCTGGCAAACAACAAGAAACTGTGCAGGACTGGCAGGTCGAACAAGAAACTGGACCTCCGTAAGACGTCCTGTTTAAGGAGTAGACTTTCAATTAAAAATTTGAGTATTCATTCAAATCTTATTAATACCAAAGCTGCATGAAAACGACCATGAAAATTCTGGTAAAGGGAGTTCAAAGTGCTACAGTTAAGGAATAGTTATTTCTGCTATCCTCGGTATATCCTGAAACCTATAACGTGCAGTGGTCTATAACGTGCCTTTATACCTTTTTTTGTCGGGTCTGGAAACGATATACTTGGACATTCAGACGCAATTGGTACATTTTACTACCAGAAAGCCGGATCCAGTACTAACCCATTTTACTGAAATTTACGGTGGTTCAATGATGAGGAGCTTACAGTATCAGTATTCACCACATCAGCACCGAAAATCTGTAACCTGATCTGAGCGAACGCAGGACAGTCGGAAAGTAAATGATCCGAGATATCGTCGCCCTCTCCACAGGCGTCGTAGACAGTGGTGTCACTAAGATGCTTGACAAAAGCGAAGTTTTCCAATAAGTTGTCCACTGTCTCTTCTGCTGAGTGAGAGAAAGAATGCCCCTGATTTCTATCTGCACCCTGGAGAGCCGTGCCACACACAATTGTGTTGGTAGGAAACTCAATCGTCAATGGTGGCCCTGACAGAGGAAGCGTGAAGACCCAACGCAGGTTCAGGTTTGAGAAAATATCCTCTGAGCCTTGTTAAGCAGTCTCATTGGAGTTCTCATTTCCAGAGATCTCAGTGTGACCTAGGACCCAGACAAGAGTCAAAGAGTTCAGATACTTCTTGAATTCTCGCACTATATTGGAACTGGTTAAAAGGTTAAGCAAGGCCTTAAGCACTGCCTGGGTATCGCTACAGACGCAAATGCTCCGACCCTTCCACCTACGCTTAACAGAATAGTCCGTGCCCATTAGGATAGCAAAAGTCTCTGTTTGGAAGACAAAGGCATGGTTGCCCAACGAGTAGTAAAGTCTTATGAATTATACTTACGCACATCTTTGCCTCACTTTCTTTTCTTGTCTTGTTTGTAGGTGATGCTTTTGAATTGCTGGAGATCAAATTCGCCCGGAAATATTGCTTCTGCTAGCATATTCCAATGTTTGCTAGTTCTATAACAAAAGAAATTTTGACGAAGACAAGTTGTGGTTTATGTTTGAATACTGGGTTCTCGGGTATTATTTCCTTCAGTTCTTCAGCGTAGATATCTACTGCTACCTGTCTTCGGTGATTTAGATGCTCTTTTATGATTTGTTTTTGAAAAACCGCAAAACATTGAAGATCTGCCAGAAACTGCTGACTGTCAATGTCGGAACTGAACAAATAACATTTGAATACTGGTAGTGAAATAATGAAAAGATTAAGCAGAGAAGAATGTAAGCCTGTTTGGCTATAGTATGGTATGTGAGGGTGATCGGAAGGCTCTTAACTTAAGTCTCAGTCGGGCCTGTTGTTTACTTACTTACTTACTTACTCCCACTGTGTTTTCAGCGGTTCGTTCTATCGCGTACGCCTCTTCTCTTACCAGTTCGTTGGTTTTCCCATTCTCCGTGACACCTTTGTGACCCGATACCCAGACAAGGGGGACGTTGTTGTGACTGGCAAGCCTGTTAAGTTTGTCTTTGCATTCCCTGACTAGATGAGATCTGGTTCTTGGATTTGTGATGGCTTTGAGTGCTACTTGACTATACGAGCAGACCTCTTTGGCTAACTAGATACCAGGGACTGAAATTTAGTTACCAACAATGTTCTATTTCGTGGATTTCTTCCAAATTGGTATATGTAATATGCGGTATGTACAAAAATTGGTAAAATTAAATTTATAAACTAAGCCTATAATTTTAAATTTATTGGTTGCTGAATTTATTTCATGACATATGGAATGGAAAGTTCTATTCTACTCCGAGAAAGGTTCTTTACAACCGCAACGTATAAGATTATTTAGCAGTAGGCGTTTGCGCAGGATTTTTTTGGACACTTCAAGAGTTTTATCGGTTTCACCCGATACGAAAAAATATCATGAACAAACATTATTTAATAGAACGCCATTTTTGCAGAGCACATGTTATGTGTGTGCATGTTTTCCATGATCTAGTTTTTTTGTTTTATAATTTAGTAAATATTTTTTAAGTCCTTAAATCCGAATTGTCTGCAAAAATCACAATTTCCTTTTTGCAATCCAGTCGAATTTGTACTTAATTGCTCAAGAAAAACTATTATATCTATACAAATCTTAAAATACTGGCATCTTATGTGTCGAGAACGTTTTTTTGTTTTAACGAAAACCATAAACCGATATATGAATTTGCGAAGGAAGTAACAATTTAATAATAGGTTACATACAAAATTCGCATCCTCCTTACAATGTTCCGTAATAAAATTCCCATTCACCTCGTAAACTGAATGGATGCTTATACTAGCTACCCCACGCGTATACGTACACGTAAGCTTCACTATTCCCCGAGATTCAACAACCAAACTATTCATCCTACGGGCATGTAACCCTTTTTACGAACGCTGCTTCCTTTCAACCAAAGTGGTAATTTTAATCAGTAAATGCATTGACTTTGCTCGTTCGTCTGATAACCATCGTTCACTAAGAATAGGTGTTAATAATCCTTGTTAATCTGCATATACGCCTTGAAGGCGGCCACACATGCTACTACCCACACCAAGGGTTATTGGATTTTTCGGTTGTTACTTGTTTGCACTTGCTAAAGGATTAGAGTATAAAAAGGACTCCACCGCAGACAGGAAATCGTAGTCAGAGTTTGAATATTCCAAGTGAAAGTTGTTCTTAGCCTAAATAGTGTTTTGGATTTTCTGTGGTTCTAAAGGATTTTTCTGGTAATAATTTGTGGTAAAACAAGTGTGAAAATAAAATCAGTTTTGTTTTGTCTTTTGTTTTTAATGAAACATTTTGTGAAGTTTTTTAAAAGGAAGAAAGAATGATTTGCTGGAATGAGTGAAAGAATAATTTCGAAAATGTAAAAGTTTACATTAATCTAACTGAGATTTTCAAATACGACTTTGATAGGAAAACGCAAGGCCAATACTTCATTTTAGCATTTCTTAGATAATGTGTTTCATTTGCGTTAAAGGACCATATCCGCAGTTTTAAAAATCAAAGAGTTATGCATAATAAAGCCACTTTCTGACTTTACTTACCTTACCTTACCTTAAAAAAAGCTTATTTGTCAACTCCCTGCCGTTGGGTGTTCAAGGTTGATAAAAATCATAAGCAACTTATTTCCCGTCGTTGCTGCTATAACCGTACTTAGCTCTTAGAACGTCTAAAACAGCGCTCTATCATTTTATAATAGTGTATCACCGTGGTTGAGTGGTTAGTGCGTTGGACTACTGTGCGTGTGGTGCGAATTCAAGCCCCACCCAAGTCCACCGAATATGATTAGCGGTATTACGTCTTGTCGGGAAATGACAAACCTCCAAGAGAACCATTTGTCATGACGAAGCTTCTCAATTCGCCGTTCGAAGTCGGCAATAAATTGTAAAAATTTAACATGCACAACATGAATGGTTGGCTCATCCCGAGCTGTCGCGCCATCTGTTTTTTTGAAAATGTAATGTCGGACATGATCGTTTGGAGTCAGCGCTTTTCAATGACTTCAACTTCATCTGTAAGGAAGGCAATAAAACAGCAGAGAAGTCAGTGCCGGCGTCTTTCCAAAAGACCATGTCTCTCTGTCACTTTGCTGACAAAAAAAGCTGGGATGATGTCAAAGCATCTAGTATTTATTTTGTCGAAAGCAAATTATAGATGGGTACATTTGAATCAGGAAAAAATGCAGGTTCAGATAGGATCTTGATCACGGCAATAAAGCCAGGGTTATTTGGCCTAGGATCGCTATTGAAAGTGTTGATTCGATTATAAAGATTTAACCTTTTAAAACGAAACTAGTCATAGTTTGTTAAAATGTTTGCAGGAGCTGCATGTATCCCACCCTTGCCAGATATCAGATATCTTCAGATATCTAAACAAGTTGAATACTGATGTTTTCACTCAGAAAATGCTTTACAGAGAAGCTAATGCCTGAAACACAATACTGCGCTAGTGCTACTGTTGAATGACGTTTAATGTTCAACCAAAGAAATTCAATGGCATCAGCCACAATCTCGCTTCGTTCTACCGTTCTACGTTTGAGAGCGAAAAAAAGTAAGGAGGCATACGTAATAATACGTAACGACGGGCTCTCTCAGAGAAAAAGTTCATCTGGATTAAACTTTTGGTGCATTCTGACACCTGAGGTGATCAATTTTAGTATTTCAATTCAACACGTCTGTGAAGCACTTCAAACGTGATGGGAAAACGGTAGCACCAACGCGGCATTGTGTTTTAGGCATAATGCTCGAATCTAATCTCCAGTTGATCGCCGAAGTTTCATTGGGAGGAAGTAATTGTAGGATAAAGCAAAGGCCAGCTTAAACCCGATCGGGGGTATAGTCACGGCATCAGCAATTGATTGATAAAGCGACACCCGTAATTTAATAATCGCGTGGAAACATTGTCACGTGAAGCATTTCAATTGCATAAAATTAAATAAGAAAAATTCCACTACAAAAAAGTAAATTAATTTTCAGTGAGAAAATATTGTTATATTTTGTAAATCCATCATCAAGTTGGGTTCTTTGATCAATATAATCTTTGTATCGTCTACAGATGTCTAAAGCTATCCATTTACTTTCATAATGTAAGCATTATCGTTCCTTGAACGCCTTCAGCGTTCCTATATTCCTTGGTTGGTGAAATTCAGAAGAACATCTTCACGTAGGTCACCGTTTGGGCCCATTGTATTCTCCTCTGTAGCATCTATTCGAGAAGAAATTGAGTAAGGGGGCTGTTAGTGAAAGTAAAGGGTTAAAGACTAGCGGATAGAGAGTCGGCTGGGATTTATAGATCCGAGAAACATCCTCTAAGTCCACTGACCTCCAAGATATTCTCTCGAAACTAAAATGCCTAAGAGAGCTTCGCCCGAGCGGAACATGTCTTCGTGGGCTCTTGTGTCTTAGCGCCTCTGTGGCGGGGCAATCGCAGAGGAAGTGCTCGAGGCTCTCCTCCTCCTCCTCACATCCCGGACAAGTACTGGATTGCACCAGTCTCAGTCTGTGGGCATGTTTATTCAGGTTGATGCCTCTAGTGTTCAGACCGACCATCAGTCTTAGTGGCCTCCTCCAAAGATTAAGCTTTTTCCTTGCTAGACGACAGCACGGGCACTCTATCATGGGTGTGGCCGCTTTGCAGGTTTGCAACCCTTTTACTATATTCCTTTCTTTTTCATATGATGAGTTTCAGAGTGGTCGCCGTGGCTCAGTGGACTGCTGTGCTAGCGTCAACCATATCTTGGACCACTGATCTTTATCTTTGCTATAAATAATGGTAAACTCATCGTCATCGTCAGTAATGCTGATATTCACATCGTTAGTAGAGAGCAATGTTCACTTGGTTTTGTCAAGCGGTTGTCACAGAAACTCGCAGATCAATATGGTCCAAAACCCCCTCTACAAACCCTTCCACCACGTTGGTCATAATATGGCAATCCATGCTGTATAGTGGTTTACTGTCTTCGCTTTACTGGTTGGTTCACTGTCTAAGCTTGGGCCGGTAAGCAGACTTACTTAGTCGCTTATGTAAAATTTGACCATAAATATTAAGAACGATCGTAACAGAATATGGACGTGAGTTCTGTAATGATCTCTTTTCCAGATTCTAGGTCCGACAGAGGTTGCTAAGCTGCGTTTAGTTAAACTGTCAGATACGAGTTAAGCAAAGTCAACTTCTGAGTGAAGCTATTAAACATTTGTCTCTACTTAGAGCATTTATGCTTTAAAGGATTCTTTGCCTTATCCATGCAACACAGGTTTAAGAAAGAGTTATGAAGAGGAAATCAAAAAATAACAACTTTCGTAGACATCGTTTCTTTTTAAGTTCGATATATGATAAATTATTTAACTTCAAATGACTACAATTTTATATTTACAATAATACAGGGTGTTGTTCCGATTCCATTTGCTTTCGAATACATAATATTTACATATAAAGCTTTTTATAAAATAAGCGAATTGATGATACTTTCGATTGACAATCGGGTTATTAAATTCTTCATAATAAACTGCCGGTAATCCTACCAGGTAAAATGGTGGCTTAAGATATTCAGAATCCTCTATAACACCCTGTTACAACCAGAACGATTGTTTATAGACTAGTAATTTCAGTTTGTGGATCTCCATTTTCTTCCGCCTTGTCCTTGTCGGCTCCGTTCCGCACACCGACCTCTATTGCCTCGGCCTTCTTGCCTTTCTTCTTCAGAAGGATAAAGCAAATACTGAAATGAAGAAACATTTGTTATGTTAATCACAATACTAGTATGACAGCAAATATTCTTACATGAAAACAATGACATTCGGTATGAAAAACAATTCACCAAACAGGAATATTGCCCCTGGGAAAGTGTCAACCGCATTTGCATACACATAACTGTACAGCGGAGGGAAAATGAACTGTGCAATTGGTTCACTGACACCAAAAATGGCAAACATCCGACTTAGTTCATCTCCATCGACGATACTGGATCCAATCGTCTTGATGGCAATGACCCTCAAACTGACGAACATTTCAATAACTCCAGCTGCATAGAACATAATGGAATCTCTGGCAAAAGCCTTAGAATCGTATTAGAAACCGGGGGAACAGTAGCGTTGCACTTTTACTTACAAACATCGGTCTCGAGATAACGATGCAGAGGGCAGACAGAATACCAATCGTTGGATCTGACATCTTCAGGATTTTGCTCAAAATCGCGGTTCCAATGAAAGTTCCTTGAAAAAAATTAAAAAATGTTAACTTTCCACAGGATCTCTCCGCATCCACTTACCTAAAATTGTCATTCCTGAGGAGAATGTGTTGTAGAAACTAAACTGATTGCCGTTCCAGTTCAACTGGACGAGGGTGTACTTGTACCAGTACTCAGCTTCAGCTGTAATAAGTCAAAAGCATTAAGACACCCTATCAAACCTACGTCTGAGGTAATTTTACCTGCCGCTGGACCAGTTGTCAAAAAGTATGCAATAATGAGTGCGATGAGCAGTGGTTGTCCGTAGTTTGGTCTCTTCTCCAGCGGCATCTTGAGACATTCTATTGCCAAAGTAGGATCGAAGAACTCAGCTAAACATGACTTTTTCTTCAGGGGTTCCAAATCAGCCGATAGTGCTTCATCAAGAGCTGCAATCACTTCTCTATTTCCATTGACCTCAGACACCTCGGTGATTTCAAAACCTGCATTTTCAGTGCCATCTTCTGTTGGTTTGTCCTTTTTCGTGGTTGTCTTTGCTTCGTGAACAAAGAAGAGTACGTATAGGAATGCAATCACTTGGAAGATCCAACTCATTGCAAACGAATCTGCCAAAAAGAATTTCGTTTATGACGAGTTTTGGTTTGTTAAAAAATGTTTCAATCACTTACAGACATATCCCAGTTTCTTAAACATAAGTCCACTTATAGGCAATCCAATAAAAGGAACACAGTTGAGGAACATGGCAAATATACCAAATCTATTGCAAAGAAATTATTTTCACTTATTTTGTTAAATGCAGGATTGAGGACAAATCTTACCTGAAAACTCTGTCAGGTTCCGGTGTAGCAGCTGTGATATAACTATACACGGCCATAAGGACGAATGTAAATCCACCAAACATGGCTGGAACAATACTTTCTATGTAAGCACCGAACTCCATTGGTATTGTGTCGAAAAATATGGCGGATATGAACAGTCCTGCGGAGGGGTAAAAGTTGTTTGACTGCTACTACCTGAGAAAATAAGTTCGTCTTACCTAGAAAAGAGAGTCCTTCTCCAATGAGTGGGAACATCATACATGGCTTGCGCTTGTTGTACCGATCACTCCATCCACCAGCAAAGAGAATTACAATGAATGGGAAGATGGCAGCTGAAAAAAAAAATTGTAAGGTTTTGTTAGATAAGCAGGTGTGTAAGTGTCTGTATGTTCGTCCTATTCCTTCATATCTATGAAAATTTGCTAGCAGCTAGGCTGTTCTAAACAGATACCCTTGGTGTCCCAGACGATTTCGGCTGAAACTTAAATCGCTTAACATCAACCTGGGTCAGGTTCTATCACCTAGTCGAAACGGTCAATTATGTCGAACTATGGAGGAATACGGAGATTCCAGGCACTTCCAGAACCTCTGCTAATAGGAAGTTAAAAATCGAATGCCATCACTAAGTGCAGGAGACCAGTGGCATTATTGCAAATAAGCAGTCGGGAATGCACAACCACAGTTAAATCTCCCTTAGGCGGACAGCGACGGTGCCAACATTTTTATATTGGAGATAGACCACAAAACACGTAGTTAGGTAGGCGAATTGTCGATTTGGCTGATACAGCATCCTGACAGGTCTATTGTTTTAACCTTATCAACTTACCATCCCCTTCATGAAGGTAGGTCTTGTCTTTAGCGAGCATATGGAAGATAGGAACGCAGATGTTGGAAACCCACTGGTTTTCTATAATAGTGCTTTTTACAAGCACTTTGTTTGAACTTGCTATGCCTGGCAAATGGTTGTAGGGTATCGTAGTGGCTCTTGACTAACTTATATTCCATTACGTAGATACTTATCGTCGTGGGTCAGTGGTTAGTTTGTTGGACTGCTGAACGATCGCCCAAACGCAGCAATTTCAACTCCAAATTTAAGGTTAATTTTCGATCCGTTCGGTCACGCAGACTTCTTTGGTCGAGGAAGGGTTCTTCTGTATATGCGGTCTAATCTCTGGTCAGACGATTGTCACTAATTGTGTAGGTGCCCTATTCAATTTACCTGTATGAAGCGCCTTGCAAATTTGTGTGGCTACTTGTCTGAATGTATTTGTTTGTATTTGTAGTGTTTTCGAAGTATTTTCTCCGAGCACCACACACTTAGACTGTTTTTAACCTATGTACATGTGCATTTTTGTCACAAGCACGATTGAAGAGTTACCTTCCTTTCTTTTGCCGTTTATACACACTCATTTGGAGGACCCAGCTACTGGGCTAAGAGAAGTTTAGCCTAGTTAAGCTTGGTCTTTCTCCTAAGTAATGGTGGAGGTGCTTCTGCTATCTTTCCATGGCCTAATTTGGCACGAGATTTTGTACTGAGAACGAGAATTTAAACCGAGCCCTGGCTTAAAACTTTGCACTTTTTACAAGCAGCGGACTAATAAAATACGCCTGGTGGTTATGCCTCGTTACACTTAAGCCTTGTGGCTATTAAAACTGAAACAGAGCATATAATTTATTTCACGAATTAATTTTATGTAGACACCGGCTATCTGATAATGCGAAATATTAACAAATTGAAAAACTGCATTACTACGTTCAGGGCCAAGCTTTGCTTATAAATAGAAAAAAACTTCTTCAAAGATTGCACACACACATTTGTCTGTATCGATGTATTCAGTGTTGAATATAATCATTTACAATTTCATTGAAAGATGCTTATAGAACTTAACTTATGAAACCAGTTTGCATCTCATACTAACGTATAGCACACGCAATTTTGTCACGTTGTATAACCAATAATATTAGGGTATAAATGTTAATTTGCTAATTGCAAATTCAATTTCTTAGCACGGTATAAACATTGGAGGGTAATATGTTAATACGTGAGTTAATAATAGGGAATGGTAAGCTTTACCATGAGCTTGGTTCTTATAGAAAATGATTCCACATTGCTTAAATCAACTAGTTTCACACCTTTGATTATATGCAAAACAGATTTATCGACATTTTTTTGGATGTGTTTTCATTTTGGAATGTGGGCTTGTTTTTGCGGCACACTTTGTTTTCAAATTTTATCTGTTCTTATCATTTAAGATTTACGTTCCACGCTTACAGTTGTCATAGCCATAACGATTGCTACAACATAACTAGCTAATCTAGATCCGGCAATCAAAAATCTAAGCTTGTAAAACTGTGCAAACGAACTCCGAATGATATTATATATTGAAGGAGAAGAGGTGACTGTATTGTTGGCAACATGACGTAGAGATATAAGTTGCGAGATGAATTTGCTAAGAAAGAGTCGGAACTAAATCCTGCTGTAAGGACACTGATCACCACGGTATGAAGAAGAATAGATACGAAAACCTTCTGAGATGGTTGTGCCATAGGAAACGCATAAAACAGAAAAATAGGTGGCTTTTTCGCTCATAAGCCTCCACCTAGTAGCATGAAGACGAGTAGCACAAGCTAAGAGTTTTGTAGTCCTTCCCGGCTATCGAAACAAAAGGGATAAGGAAACCGAAGTCAGATCTTATATGCGATTGTGTCATTTATACATACATATGATTCGTAACAGGTGTCCTCATAGGGTACGCAGAATGATTGGGGCAGAAGCTGACACCTGCACAAGTTGCAGGAAGGAAGAGGAATCAGAATGTAGCCATCAGAAGATGGAGTACTTTTTTTAGTAGCTTCTTCCATGGACTGCATGACCTTAAAAGCACTGATTTCAGGAAACTCCTGAGATTTCTCTCCGTTCTGGGTGGTTCCTAAATTAGGCAACAGTCTAATTATGCCTGTAGAGCAAATCAAACTAGAATAAGTTCCTTAGAAGGTGCATCTTCCGACAGATTTTGGTTCACAACATGGTGAGGCGCCAGGGCAGGTGAGTTGTAACTAGTTATAGCCATTTGGTTTCGATGAAGTGAAAAGCTTGCATCTCTTAGGTCCTACCCATCACTAGCTATATACAGCATACTAAGATCTATCAAATATAGATTAACGATTCATAGGCAAATTTATTACTAAATCAAAATGGTTTATGTACCTGGCATCAAAATACACAAATTCAAGGAGCGCAAAGCTTAGTGATCGTAGAGTGAATACGCCACTCCTCTGTCCTAACTCATTTTTACCTCCTTCCTTTAGTTACCAGCACGAGTTTTGTACTGGACACACCTCGAACTCCAAAGAGAGGTCTTCTCCTCCACCCAACAAAAATTTCGCAAAAATAATTCCATACATCCGCCACCAAGTCATTGTACGGTGGATTTCAGCAGCAACCAGGTGTTTGACCGATCAGTCATCCTAGATACCCGATAAATTGTGTCAACTACCCTCTCTGTTTATAGTGGTGGAATCAAAAAGTTCCACAATAGTGTTTTATTGAATAAATTACCTTTCCTCTCTACCACCTCCAACCGGGTAAATACGCACTCTGAGGTCCCTATTCACCCATATCATCCACAGGTGTGCCCTGGTAGGGGAGTTCGGCCCGTTCAAGTGGTATCACAAAAGACCGATCTTAATGCTACCTGGCCTAGCCACCATACCTTACTTCATTTACCCTGAGGTTGAATTTTACTGTTCTTTTCTTTATTCTTTTGATAACTTGCTTGGTCAAAGAAATTATTTTATCTAGTCCGAACATCCTGTGATCGCGTTTAACGCAGATTTCTTGAGTCTGATAATGACCACAGTGATTGAGGGGTAAGAAATGTGGGAGAACGATTAAGACATCCGTTGGAAACGACTGCAATTTCACTAACTACTGAGCCACATCAGGAGTTTCGACAAAATTCCTGCGAATTATAGCACAAATATCCCGCATTCCGGACACTGCCCTCGGACACCAATGAAACCTATTACTACCTAAGTTTTAAGCCATTGCACCTCGCTCCGTGTGTGAATAATATTTTAAGGGTATTGACATCCCCTTGATCCGCGAATGGATTACAACAAAGGTGCAGCAAACCGATAATTGCACGTCGTGCAACACTTGCGATTATTTTGGCCTCTCCACCATATTTTTGACTTGTCCAGTGAATAAGGTTACAAGCATAAGCGAGTCAATTTCCTACACTGCACGAGCGGTTTTCGTGCACGAACTCGATTTCTCCAACTGTTTCCTGGTTGTTCTTTCACTTACATTTACAATTTTAACTTCTAAAAGCTCAGTTCCTTACAGACAAAGCATTATCAAGGTCACGGAAAGATGCATAACAGCGCAATAAGTTATTTGACAACAAATTGTTTACGATCTTCCGTAATTTAAATTTTTAACTAATTTATACAATTATAAGAAAATAAACAAACGTACATCGGTACTACACACACATGCGGAACTACTTTCAGTTCCAACTTCCACTCAAACCAGTTTGGTGTGATGTTATTGAACGATTATGCTATCACGGTCACTTCATTGAATTGTGCACTTGACTCACCAATTGGCGCTCGAATCCCAGAAACTTGAGCACTCAGCTTCTGTGCATCTCGTTCCGCCTTGCAAACTGTGTAGTTGAAGTTCGGCGAAAGATTGGTGACATTCCACAGTTCTCCACTGCCGACATGTGTGACGTTCTCGAAATTAAATCCATCACAGTCGATACCGAATTCATCTTTGTCGAGAATAGTTGTACACACTATGTCGCTGTAGTTGTAGTTTACCCTACACGCCTACAGAAGAAGTCATTAGAAATAACATCCGGATAAGGTGCTGCGCTAATACCTTTTCCAGCGGGAAGTTCTGCACCGCCACCGCATTGAACATGCTCGGCATAATGTAGAAGAACATGAAGGGCTCGATATTGATGTACTTCCGGTAGGCCCATAGCTTCTTCACGATGTTCTCCTTCTCCTTTGGCACATCACTGGTGATGCTCTCCATATCTGCTCACAAACCCGTCTAACAAACAATCCTCTTCAAACAAATCGTTAACACGCCAACAATGATTTCAAATCGACAACAGATCTCAGCGAACTAATCGCCTAGGGAATTCCAAGTTGATCTCAGACTTCGCTGGCATCTTCTGTCTTCTGTCTTCTGCGGCCATTGGGCTTGATTAGTGGAAAAACTGGAATCCAAAGAATTAAATTCCATTGGAGTAGTGAAATTCTACATCTGTTTTATTTTTGGCAGATAACCAGTTTCGCCGCGAAACTGAAATTAGAATTAATTATTTGAATTAAAAGCAGAGAAGCAGGAGAACATTTATGACACGAGCTTGTTAGATAGAAGCTCTTTCCTCCCCCCACAGCATCTCTTAATCATGGTCGAACTGCTGAGGTCAGTCTAATGCTTAGGCTTGAGCAGTTTACAATAGAATTGACGGTACGCGGGAGCTATCATTTAGGTGCAATCAAATGGAGTAATTAGCATCAGTGCTTTATTGCATCTCTGGGATGAGTATCTCGAGTAGATTTACATCGATGAATGAAATTCTTTTGATGTTTTTTGTTTGTGTTACCCTCGTGAAGCGAAGTTATTTACATATTTCCGTGGTTTCCCTCGATTCAAACCAGATTTGAAATTCAAAATTGATAATCGAAGAATTTTTTGAAAAGTTCACACAATCTGTAGCTTCGTTGCAATTATGCAAACAGCTTCGCTTCGGTCACAGTGATTCAAGTTCCCGAAATGCCAAACGAAGCGGTTATAAGACGACCGTGAAAGAAAGAGCTGCAAGAAATTTCTCTAAGCCTTTTAAGAGGAATTTTAAGAAATTGATTAGGAGTATGACTTGTAGTCCACTCCCTAAATACCTCAATTAGGAATGACATCAACCACATACATTGTTTCACAGTCACGAAGCATAATGGTTTTAGAAAGACCTTCCTTGAGAGACTAATAGCTTTTATATGAAATCTGAAAACGTAATTGCTTCTGCATTGTTTTATAAATATTTTTCAAACCTGTCTTACAGGAATTAATACATCTCTCGAGCGAAGTTCAGGTCTCTGAGATTTGTCATCGAATTTTACTCATCACAACACAATATCAAACCAGTCTCGTCCATACAACGATCCCGAAATATGTATGTCAAATAAATCCATAATGATTATCGAGTATAACTGCAGAAAAAGCCGGCATTCCAAAATAAGCCCGAACTTCAACCTTTCCCAACTTGTTGGTTGCCCTACCTGCCAGTGTCACCAGCGATCCTGAAGATCTTGTCGCTACAGCAAAGCGAAGAATAGCGCTAGAATTACAATTCTTAAACAATGAAACATTTAATTCACGTCTGAAATATAGTCTGACCCAGGCCATCATAATTTCAAAGGCAAGCTTCAGGCGATATGGAAAAAGGAGCATGGTCTATGAACTATGAGGAGTAATCGACTGGCTCAACAAACTGCTGATCACATGTTTTGCGATTTTCCGGACATGTACATACAGGGTTTTTCAATAAGAGCGCTAGAAAAGTTTTTTTTAAATAAAACTAAAACGGTTTTAGATGCCATTATGTATGGAACTCGATTTCTTTTGCATGGCCACCACGGGCACGCTTGCAGAAGTCCAGACGCTGAACCCAATTTTCGACGGTTTTCAAGCATAAATCGGCCGATACTGCTGCAATTTCACGTTCGATATTCGTACGAAGTTCATCAATCGTCGCTGGCTTGTTGGCATAGACCATAGATTTGACGTAGCCCCACAGGAAATAGTCTAACGGCGTCAAATCGCACGACCGAGGCGGCCAAGCGACTGGGCCAATTCGTGAGATAACACGTTCTCCAAACTTGGTTTCCAATAAATTGATTGTGACATTCGCTGTGTGGCTTGTCGCACCGTCCTGTTGGAACCACATGTCCTCCAAGTCCATATCATCCAATTGGGGCCAAAAATATTCGGTTATCATTGAACGGTAGCGATCCCCATTCACAGTAACGTGCCGGTCTTGATCATCACGGAAGAAGTACGGCTCAATGACGCCGCCGGCCCATAAACCACACCATACCGTAATTTTTTCGGGATGCAATGATGACTCATGGAGTACGTGTGGATTGCTGCCTGACCAATACCGCATATTTTGTTTATTGACGAAGCCATCCAGCCAGAAATTATGACGACCATAAATTGGACGTAGCGCTCTTAACGTTGAGGCCACTGACTCCGAATTTCGGTAGTAAATTTTAATAATTTCGACTCGTTGTTGGCTCGTTTATCTTTCCATTATGAAATGGCAAACCTTACTGAAGAGAAATGTCAAAAAATCGCAAGAAAAATATGGCGTCGTTTGCTGTCCCTGTCGCTCTACTTTTGTAGCGTCCCTATTGAAAAACCCTTTACATATGTAGCTGGTAGCAGACAAATACATATTTCATATCCATTCATTCATACAGTCTTTCTTGGTTACTCCACAACTACCTTTTAGAAAGAGGTCTGTACAATCGGGCATAGAAAAAAAATTGTCACTTCTTGTGTCCTAGTCTAATTCCATGCTTCTGGAGTACTATTAATTTAGCTTGTGGATGCAAGGGCATTCACGAAAACGAAGTTCGTAATCTGCATTGATAAGCGAGCTTTCCTGTTGTGGGTTATCCACCAGTCACAAACAGATAGAGTTCAACTAACGAGAACAATAAAAACGTTTTCAAAGTGGAACTCAACAACCGAGCCTAAGCCAAAAAATGCGTCGAACTTCCCAAAAGCAAGAGAAGTCAAGAGATTCACGCATCAAGCAAATGTGATGTCAAGCTGCTTATGAAGTTCCTCAAGCATTCCTTCATACATACATACATACATACATACATACATACATACATACATACATACATACATACATACATACATTTCCAATGACCCGCTTATCCATTATGAGGGTCGCCGGTTAACGGTGCTAAAGTGGACTCTCCACATTTCTCGATCTTCCCCCATCGACTCGAAATTATCAGGGGCTATCCCCATAAGGGTAGAGGCGAGATTTCGAACTTGGTCCAGCCATCTCATCCTAGGCCTACCCCATGGCACGGATTCTATGGCACGTCTCGGAAGCCGAGTTAGGGACATGGATTGAACGTGCCCAAACCATCGAAGTATGGACCTTTCCGCTCGAAGAAGTAGCTGCTTGACATTGAGTGCCTCGCGTATTCTGGTGTTCCTAACTCGATCTCAACGAGTTACCCCAGCAATACAACGAAGAAATTTCATTTCGGCAGCTTGTATTATTATCAAGGATAATTTTTCTACAATTTTTTGGAGTAACAACATAGCTTGAGTTAAACAAAATTCAACCTCAGCTTGATTTTTCTTGCCGAAAATTGAGCTCCCTGATTCTTGCGCTTCAAAAGTGTCTAAGTGGTCATGACTTACTCCGATGAGACAGTTGTAGTATCACAGCATATGTTTTGATGTTTTTCGACTTCGTTGCTTATTCTACTGGTGTTGTGATGGTACTCACCCCGTCTTAAGATGCTTTTTAACTAGGCAGCGTCCAAGTCGAACTCCTAGGAGTTGTTTCGTTGGTTGAAAGCTTTTGGTTTAAATTTTTAAATTTTTGATGAGTTACTCGTTTATGAGTGCTTTGTCTTTCAGACACAAGCTAGTGTTCGGAAATTTTGAGGCTTTGGTTCAATTTTCTGCCTCTATAAATATGCAAAATATTCGATGAAAGTTCTCATCATTATCTTTTTCAGTCACAGCGTCATTTAAGGGTCAAGCCCTAACTTTTTGGCCAATAAACTTTCACTGATCCGTATTTAAATCCTGAGTTGGTCTACATCTTCGGTGAGATGAGATTCCCAAATAAATTTTCATTCAGGCTGACTCCCACAAATTTGACTTCTCTTGAGAATTATATTGATTCGCCAAAGGATGTTGGTTTTCTGAGTCATACAACTATAGCGCCTTTCTTAGCGCCAGTCATCAACCAGGCTTAGGGACGGTTGGAGGTGATCCGAAATTATTTCTTTGAATTTTCATGTGACTGGGGTTGCGACATCATCTGCATATCAGTTGCGCATACAAATCATTAGGTATCGCTGAGTATTATCCGTAGTTTCTATTATCAGATTGTTAAAGCAAAATAGGGCAGTAAAATGCCCAAGTATGCGACAAACGTCTAAAGCATTAGTTAGGCAATATGCACATAAGCAATGAGTACCTAGTGTTTTTTTGTTATACGAAAAATTACCTTTGGGTTTGCGAATCAAGCCACAGTTTAGTAAAAAGATACATTGTATGAAATCGCAATCGCCTTATAGCAGACACTAATAAAATTTCCATTCGTAAATTGAAAGCGTGCTTTTCCTGGAAACCTTAAGTTACATATTCTCCGAGATCCAACCCTTTCAACCAAAGTGGTAATTTTAATCAGTAAATCAGCGAATCAGGCCACATGATGCATTGTTAATCTGCATATATGCCTTGAAGTCTAACCCACCAAGGGTTATTGGATCTTTCGGTTGTTTTTTGTATGCTCTTGCTAAGGGATTGGACTATAAAAGGGATTTTACCGCACTCAAGAAATCGTATTCAGAGTTTGAAAATTCCAAGTGAAAGTTGTTCCTGGTCTAAATAGGATTGAGATTGTCTGTAATTCTAAACGATTTTCTTTGTTTGTTTATTCAGAAAAGATTCGGTTAATTTTAACAAAACACTCAATCATTTGTTCGGCAATGGTAGGTTTTTATGACCATTCCCACAAAATGTTCGGGGATTTCTGAGCTTCGTCATTCCGTGATTTTAACATAATTCCACTTCGATTAAAAACCTAAATCAAGCTTAATAACAAATGTTTGAGTGTAGCAGTAACACAGTTTGACAGTCATTAGTACCGTATCATAAACTCAAACCGTACAATCATTATCTTATACAAAAACCGTCCGCAGTAATTCCACAACGAGAGGTCACTACATGCCCCATTTTTCATTTCCATTTCACAGAATTTCTCACACAATGCTTCGTTTTATGGTCTACCCACTGGTTTTGATTGCCATCGTCATTAGCTGCATGGGACAGACATTCCAGTATTCTCGAGGTTGGACCAATGGTAAAAGATCATCGCCACACTACCATGACGAACCAACAATTGCCGAAATATTCGAAATTCCCGAATCAGACAGACGCTTAGAAAAGTAAGTCAACTCCATCTGCCTACACATTCACTTGACAAAATATTTAATTCAATTGATCCTAATCTATGCCCCTTTGAATTCAATCTAATCTGTCACAGATGTATCATACAATTACAACATTTCATCCATAATCCATTCCTAATCCGGCCATCATACGCGGCCAGTAGCATGAATGCCAACGGCAATAGCAACCTATTCCCCAGCGGCAATGGCATCGCCAGCAGTGGCAGCATCCGTCATCAATCAAATGAAATTTTCGAAGATTTGGCATCTTCGGAACCCGGTGAGTTCGCTACAAAGCACAACTGAAGGATTAATTGTGAAAAGCCCGCCATCATGACATCGCCGCCGCCAAAGACCCAACCATCGCCTGAATAATGAATGAATCGCTTATGGACTGGAGAACCCACCAAATCTGGGACGCTCTTCAGACATTTACTCCCAAAATTCTGAACACCATCGTATAACGTTAATTTGTTTATTAAATTATTAATATTGCTAATTATGGAAAATTATTTATTATGAATTAACGGAATTAAAAATTCCTACAAAAATGTAAAAAAAAAAAAAATTGTAACGCTGTAGATTAGTTTATGAGGCTGGACTTAGGATAAGAGTTTAAATAAATTATTATTGCTGCACATAGCCAAAGAAAACGAAGAAAGGAGTTTATGATTTTCCATGACTCGTCAGTGGAGTCGTTGAAGTGGATGAATTGCACGGAAAAGGAAGTGACCGTTCAACACAACTGAGTGTCCAAAGGGAAGCTTAACAAATCAGAATATCTTTGATGGAAACTATTATACTTTTTCTTCTATTTGCAGTACAATTAGTTGAAGTATGGACTACGTAAGTACAGCGACTTGATTAGGATAACGAAGTTTAGTGCGAACGAATTAAGTTTTAGGCTTTCTTTCTGCTGTGAGGGAAAAATGCCGCTGGTCGTTGTTTTTTTAGTTGTAGGTATCATCCAAATTTATGGCAGAAAGAACTCAGACTATCAACGACAATCATCTCAAACAATCTAAAATAGATTCATGACGTTATATTTTGTGATGGCATTTAAGGGGTTAGGTTAGGAGGACAGAAGTTCGCTCATTGCCGCCGTACGACTAAGCTCGTCGGACGGGGGTAGTACAGGCATACGGTCATTCATTAAGCGCGATGCATCTTTCAATTTAAGTAAAACAAGTTGTATTTGAGGTATAGCAGGTCTTTTTATTTCAAGTGAAAAAGCATTAAATACCATGATGTCGAAAAGGTAATTTTGTTCATATGACCTCCACAGGTTAGCATAGACCAGAGATTTAACGTAACACCAAAGAAAAAAGTCTAGAGGAGTCAATAAGTACGATCTTGGCAGCCAATTGACGTCGAGACTTTGTGAGGTGACGCGACCCGGAAAGCTTCACCTTCATGTCTCCAGTGTTTCGTTCGATGTGTGGCACGCCGCACCGTCCTGTTGAAACGACATATCGCGAAGACCCAAACAATCAATTTCTGACCAAACTAACTCGGTTGTCATGGTTTGGTACAGCTCCCCGTTGACAGTCAGCGTTCGCTCACGCGCATTTTGGAAAAAATAAAACCAAACAGTGAATTCTTCGGTATGCAAAGATGTTGGTATAACTTCTCTTGGATTTCTGTTGCTCCAAAATCGACAATTTTTGGTGTTCATGTTGCTATTCAGTCAAAAATGGGCTTCGTACATAGCACGCGGAAGGTTTCACGAACAGAACTCAAATTTTCATAATAAATTTTCACGATTTCGATACGTTGTTGAATCGTGTAGCGCTCCATGGTAAAATGGTGACTATGACAGAACAAAGTGACAGCAGAATGACAGCAAAATATTTTTAAATATGGCCGCAATCGGCAGTCAAAGTTCTAACAAAGCCTCTGAATGACACCTTACTTATCCCCTTAATTATACACAAAAAGGGCTTCCGTAGTCTGCCTTCAGCTTACAAAAGGCTATATTTGAAGACTTTAGATGGACAATTAAAGCCAAGATAAAGAAAAATGAGAAAAAACACGACTGAGAAGAAAGGATGACTGGTACCGAAATGAAACGTACATATCTGTCAGGTAAAAGAGCCATCATCACACACTTGAATATAGAATTTAGGACTCTATCATATAATCTTGGGACTATTCCGTTCTACCTTATAACCAATTGGTGATTCTAGTTCCTGACGTCCACTTTCGTAGACGTTGGTTAGTAGAAGAGAGGAATTGGCATCTCTACAGTTCCTGCAGAAGTCATTCAGAAAGAGGTAAATATTTTTGCCTGCACTGCAAGTGAGATAGCATCTGTTGATTATGCAATCGTCTCAGCAAAAGAGCTAGGTAAGTTCTGTTCTAAATTAGGTCAGATTTATCTCAAGCCTGGAAAATCCTTTATTGCATTTAGCTTGAGAAATCGCAAAATTTCTGTGTACAATGTGAAGCGACATTTGAAGAACAGGGTTATTTAATTCCCAATGTGAACACTCAAACACAATTTGTTAGTAAAGCAAATATTTTATTAAGTAGAATCTGCAGCCCTAATAGGTTTAAATTGCTGGTACGCTCGTTTCAAGCCCGTGGTGATAAAAGTATATTAAAATAAAGTGACTGATAGCCTATTGGTGGCCGTGATCGTTATATATTTAGAGCAAGCTATAACTGTAACATCCTATTAATTTGAAACGAGGTAAATGTGAATTCATCACAAAGCCAGGTTATAGGCCTAGCGAACTAACCTAGTCTAACATCCTCCATCCTGGAAACGATGGAAGATCTTAAGACATCCATTTAAGATGTCGGCTGGAAGTTTTTACTCCTACATACCTGGGACAATATGCTTACAGAAAAGACAAATCCACGGAGGGTACCCTTCATTATCTAGTCAAAAAGCTAAAAGAGGCATATCGCTTCAAGAAAGTCACCCAAACAAAACAAATGTACAGTGAAATCTCTTTTAGACGGACAGCGACGGTGCCAACATTTTTGTCCGCCCAAGGGAGTTTTCCGTCCAAAGGACCGCCTAAGAGAGCTGTCCTAAAAGAGCTGTCCGCAATGGAAGATTTCACTGTATATGACTTTCTTAAGATTCAGTGCATAAAACGACCAACCAACCAATGAATAAGGCCACACAAGAAATTCGAATAACAACTTTTGTTTTCTAGAGGAATGCCGGTGTCTGTAACTGCGGTTAATTAGGAGTTCTCTCCTCCTCTTTTGTGGACTTAATTAATTGACAACCATATAGACTTCAACACTATCGGTTAAGTTCATGATCTAGCAATTGTCATCAAAGATAAACATGACATGATCTTTTCCAGCGTCACGTAGAGCGCTTTATTACACATTTTCCAAAATTAAATAGTTTCTATTAATACGACTGCCTTGTAAGCGCTTTTTTCGAACAGAAGAACAGTAAATGTTGTACTTATCATCAGAACAAAAACGACTTCAGTTCATTTCACAATAAAGTATCTCGATGTTGTCTTGTCGACAAAAGATTCAATTGCCATTCACATATTAATTTTGGTACTGAGCGTGCAACTCCAAAATGATGGAAAAAAATCGAATAAAAAATAACACAGCATTCTTCCTTTCAAAATATTGAGATGACAGTTAAAAGTGTTAAGCAACCCTATGCCGTACTCCATTTGACAAAAGCAAAAAAAAAAAGGGAAAAATCCTTGCACAATAAATAGAAAACAATTACCCTTTGGTCGTCAACGACAACAATCATCAATTACAGTAAAACAGTGAGACACAGAACGCAAATAAAAATGCCAACCCTCTAAATCACATTTATACAGCAATTCAATTGTCAAGTGATTTGAAACAGGATACTCGTGTAACCACCACTTTCAGTGTTACCCGTTTGCCCTTTTACAAGTGGCTCGTGTGCTCACACCCTCCCACCGCCTCTCAATTAGCTCATCAACCACCCCGTCTTCCTGCCATCCTGCATAGACCAAGACCACCCTAATCCGGATTTGCGCTCTCCTTGTTTATTGTTATCCTTGTAAAACCAAACAAACATTTTGCGCGCCTATTAAACTGAAAGGCAACACAATGGGATGGTGGTTGTCGGTGCTTCGTTCACCCCTCGAGTAAACGAGAACAGTGAAACAAGTTAATCTATTACCAATGATTTGAACAAGGATATTTTGATGTCTCTCACAAGGTCTCCGGGGATTTCAACAAGGACGAGCGAAAAAACTGTGCAATGAATAAATTTCACACCAGTCCCAATCTGACTGCTTGGGCCCGGCCGCCTGCTGTTTTACGTAAGTCTCTCAGCTCTTAGTCGTTCAATTTCATTGTCCGAATGTCATTTACTTTTACAATCGAACATTTGTTAGCTCCGCTCAAGGATGTTTTTTTTTTTGTTTTTCATCTGCCTCGCGTCCTTTCCATCCTTGGGGGTTGAAATCGCTTTCTCACCTTTTTAAATAAATTAGACTTAATTTGGAGAGTAAAAAAAAAAAAGGAGACCATTATTCGGAAAGGATCCGAGTGGTGGTCATGAGATATTCAGGACTATGCCAGATTGATATTTGAGTGAAAAAGGACGAAGCGGAGAAAAAATAAAACGAATAAAGGAAAAGAAATGAAATGCGAATAAAATTAGGTGGGCTTTTCCTTTTCGGCTGCGAAATGCCTCTTAGGGGTAAATGCGTAAGGGCCAGTTTGGGACTTTTCATTCCTGGACAGAGAGCAACTTGAGGTGACTCCATTGTTTTGTGTGGAGGTAGCAAAACGAATCGCTCCTTCTGCTGCGTGTGCAAATGAATATGAAATGAATAGGCACAAAATAAGGGCGCAATTGAATTCATTCTGTTTTGTTTAGAAGATGACTGCCAATCTCAGCGGGGAAATATACTCCAATTGCTTTATTTTTTTTTTTTTTTTAAATAATTGATTTGTTCGACTTGATTTAAAACAACGCATAACGTTTAAGAAACATTTAAATTGAAATCTGATGCACAGAAAAACTTAAAAACCTTTGGATAATGGAAGAGTTATGAAGATCACAGATATGAGATTGCGAGGAGGCTGAAGATTGAAGCTAATTTCACTGTTTGTAGACCTTTCTTTCCCCGAAAAGGACGCAAATCCTTGGTGGCTTACCCTGATGACAGATTAATGACATAGAACAGGGGTCGTATGAGGTTGATCAAAGAACTACGAGATTGAAACAACAACCAGATCTGCAAGAAAAAGGTCGAGCGACCAGCTACAGCAGTATGACATCATGGATCTATGAAATAATTTTAGAGCTCAAGTTGAATTGAAATCAATTGGGGTTCTCACAAATTGCTTCAAAATTGATAATAATTTCCAAATCGAAGTTTGTTTTTACTTTCTGTCCAGGTCCAGGCAATAGGGGAATTTTAAGAAAAAAATCGCAGAGACACTGGAGGAAAAAATTTGATGTTTGTTTAACAAAATTAAATATAAGATCGACTCTTCCATATACGAATCGATACTAGAGCCGAAAGACAGTTGATCAAACTTAGTTTCTTGCAGAACCACAAAGTTTATTGTGAATGGGTCTGACAATAGAACTGAAACACTCCGAATTTAACTGGCCTCCAATGTGGGCGTTCTGTCTAAAAAGTGGAAATATGAAGAAGGATTTCCTATTTTGTCAGACTTTGAGCTTGAATACAGTAAGAATGGCTTCAAGCCGTCTTGCATCATACCTTTTTACTCACACTCACCAGTGCGCCTACAACAAAGTGCCGGCATTTGATCTTTGAATATCGGTCGGAAAATTAAAGATGACAAGAAAGTTTAAAAGACTAAGCGGATGTGAATTCCAAAAAGTTAAAAGTTTTTAACTAGAAGCAGTGTAGTAGAGATCGGCGTATGTACATTTTTATGTGAAAAAAGGTAGTTGCCCAAGATGTAGTTGTGAGACAAACTCACTGGAGTTTTCACGGGAGACTACGCCATCAGAGTCTAGCTTCGCAAATAGAATCAATCCAACGTCTGCTGTGTCACTGTTCCGCTCTGCAAGAACGACGTCTACACGAAATACGATCAGGGTTCTTTGCAAGCATAGCAGACATAAGAGACTTACAGTTAATGGATCTATTCAGATTCATAAAGAGCATTAACTGGTTCACAAATCAGCCAACAGTAGGATAGGTCCTTAGGTTGTCCCGGGAACTATATTGCTATTCTTACAACAAAAAAAGAGTACTCACAATGGACCTTAAGGTCTCCGAGTGAAAGTGATGAGGCCTATCCATCACAAACCCTACGTAACCAAACCTAGCCTACTGTCAGTTAACTTCAAATATATGCCAGCGATTTGGTAAATTTGAGCACCTTCAACGAGTAGTAGTCATGTCTGAGCAAATGAAGAACAGTCATCCCGATTTGTGTTAGAAGTCTGAAAGATGAGACTGCACGCCACACTTTATCAGTTGAATCGGCTGGTCTTCAACCGCCATTACTCTGATGTAATCGGTAGCTTCATCATGTCAATTGGGAAACCTCCTAACTTGATAGTACTAGTTTCTTGACTGAAAGTAGAAACGTCGGGTGTAGGACCTGTATTTAGCTCCTTGGCAGCCAGGGAGGGTAGAACTTAGTCATCTGATCTAACTAGATCAAGAACCTTTTCTCTATCTTGTTCCATCTGGAGCTCACCTATCTGCTTCCAATGGAAGACCATACAGATTGGATTGTATCTGAAGCTACAAGAGTAAAAAAGGATGAGTCAGAATCAGAGGTGGTGGACATTTCTTTCTCTTTCCTGGTTCTGACACATTTAACAAGGTTGAGGAGGATTCTCTTCGTAGCACCCTCTTACTTTTGAGTGAAATTGGTTGCTCAACAGCTGGCCGAAGTGCGCTCAAGAGCAACACTAATAATAGCGAACGTCGATGGTCTCCAAGAGTTTGGACAATTGATTGCTCACTTGCGACCTCTTATATTTTTTGGAATTGAATCCCATTTTGAACCCATGACTCAGGAAAGTATCTCACTCTTAGCAGTCTCTGGTATGCCGTGAGAAGGCTAAATTTAAACTTGTTCATCGGGTTTACTCGCCATACGTTGCCTACAGTGGAGAAGACCAGTGAAGTACAAAGCCCAGCAGTAAGTCTTCCCTATTAAAGGGATGTCAGTTGTAGTATGAGCATTCAGATATCGAGCACCAACACGAATTCTAGCTTCGAAATGTTGCGAGAAGCTAAGCTGAGTATTTATTTTTTTATTAATTGAAATGTAATAAGCCCCTATATCCCCTCAACTCAAATCTGGAAAACGAATTAATTTATTATTAAAAAAAAAAAATAGCTGGCGCGACAGCTCGGGATGAGCCAAGGCCGAACTTCATGCAACCATTCTTGTTGTACGTGTTTGTATTGTTCGCACGAATGGAAGGGACCTACAATTTATTGCCGACTCCAAACGGCGAACTGAGAAGCTCTTTCGTGACAGATTATACTCCCGGAGACTTTTCATTCCCAGACGAGAGGTGGTGCCGCGAAAAATGTTCGGTGTTCCTGGCTGGGGCTTGAACTCACGCCGCTCGGTCAGCAGTTCAACGCACTAACCACTGAGCCATGGCGATTTATTTTTAAAGAATAGAAAATGTTGAGCTTTGTAATTGGATTCATCACAGAACACTTGGGAATAAGTAGGAGAAAAAAAATCATGATTGGACCCTTTGGAAAAACAATTCTTGCGAGTACTCATCAAAACGACTTGCGATATCAACCTCCAAATGGGTTCGGACCGAAAAAGTTAGCTCAATGGTAATTTTTTGTTGTGCAACAGTTACATCAGCACTTAATCTTTGGCTTATTGAGGCTGATGGTGGGACTCATTACAGGACACCTCAACCTCAGCAAACACATGCACAGACTGGGCATCGCTGACACAGAGACATGTAATAACTGCGAGGAGAAAGATAAAGATCTTGAACACTTCTTACGACACTGCCCAGCCCATGTTGACAAAGGAATCGGCGGCTTTCACCAAAGAAAGAGAATGATTCACCAGACCACTCGTACACTAGTGTCAACTCCTTAATTGTTTCCACCTTCCCTAGATCCCTCCCAACATATTTACGTCCAAAACCGAACCTATCCCTCCAGTTCCGATGAATAATAGAGGGGAACACAACGGGCCCGACTGAGTGAGGAGCCTTCAGCTCACCCTCAGATACCATGCCAATTTTTGGCTTCTTATGAAGTGTGTACGTGCCTACTAGCTGACTCTAGCCACATACGTATACGACCATGGTTAACATTTTTTCTAAAGAAGACATCAGTTTATGTAAGGCCTAAATCCTTTCAAAGATACGCATATCGAATGAACCCAAACTTTGATCTCATGACTTTATTTATTTTGAAGCGCCATAATCAAACCATATGAGAAGATTTGTTATTTTCTTTTCCAAGAATATTCATACCTCCCCAAGAAAACATTACTTCGACCCCTAACAAGGCGTATCACTTGCAAACAATTATGAATGAATAATGATTTCATAAAACTGCGCATATACTCGTTCATATTTAATGTAATTGTTTCTCTGGAATATTTCCTTTCCGAGTTCTTAACTTTCATTAATCAATTAAACTAATTTACTTTGTCAAATTTTGAATTTTGCCACACGACCGACTACCACCACACGCCTCAGGAAGCAACCAACCGTATCCGCAAAAACCCACTTCCTTCCCCATCACATGGGCCAAGTGTCTTTTCTAATCAAATGTCAGACAGTGTGGATGTATGTACATACCATGTTACCAGTTTCCAGCTAAATGAAATAAAGCAACCCTCTGCCGAAAAGCAAACATCCCTTGCCATTGTTTGCAATTACACTCAACACATCACAAAACTATCAATTTGAAGTTTCACCCCCTCGGGGTTGATTGCGCTTGTGCTTGGAACAACATCAAAACCAGATCCGAAATGAAATTTGATGATTCTTCAAAAACATGGTGACTTTGTGATGAAATTAAATCGAAGAAATTTTCGAAAACTTCCAAGTCTGCTGGACGTTGGTCCATCCAAGTAATTCCACTTGACACATCCTGACATCCAAAGTAAGGACACGGCAATGTGTCGTGGTGCTTTGCGCTCCTCCCATCAGCATGTCTTCGATGCTATGGCTATTTTGAAAGTAATCAGTCGTTAAGCTTTATCCTTGACATGCGATGTCTACCCCCACTTCTAATTTGATGTGGGTACAAACGTTCGGGCAGTTAAAAGGACATAAAGAGATTGGTCAGCCAATTGGCTGTCCACATCTTTGTCCGATAATCAATCAAACTGACCATTTGAAATCAATTGGGGAGTAAAAAGGGCCTTCAAAGGGTTTGGGATGTTTGGACTTTTAAGCGACAACAACAAAAACATTCCTATACTCGAAATTAGACTTGAGACTTTTAATCTATTTTCGAAAATGTCAAATGTCACTGCTGGTGACATCTTAATTTGGTAATGAAACTTAGTCGCATCTCTAAATGGATTTTTGCTTTTTTATGGCTAAATTAAGGGAAACACATCCATTAGCTCTTTTCTGGACATCTACATAATTTTGCGAACGAAAACATATACAAACGTTTGCATTTCCATTTAAATTGTTTGTCAGATTTAAAAGATGGACTCAGCATCGACTACCTACGCCTTTTTCAAATTGCTAAGACTTTCTGCTAAGTGATGAAGTTTTTTGCTGAATTACCATTTTCATTGTTCCATTTAGGGGAAAACTGAAACATCTTCTAAAGAAAGCCAATGGACTCTGTCAGTGGGCATCGTTTCTCATCTTTGAATTCGTGATTTGTCGTGGGAAATTTAATGCGGTTTAGGTTAGTTGGCAAAATTCTGTCAAGGTCTCGCACCGTGTCTAGCTAGTCTAGTATTAGACAACCCGACGGAACAAACTGCTCTAGAATGTCTGCTTCTTCGGGTTTTATGTAATTTATCGGAGAGTGCATAAAATCACGGGCGGATTACGCAAATTCGACAGCATCTTTCATACAAATTAGCAGGCACAGATGGAAGTATATCAGCAGAAACGCAAAATCCTACTAGATTTCGGTTACGTGCCTTAAATATGGGGCGAAATAAAAGAGGAATTTATTTTCAGAATTGGGAAGCTTCTCACACCGCCCCAAAGACTTTAGGTCCACCAGCCTCTTCTCTCCCCTGCTTGAGGTGTTAGTAAGGCTGAAGGAAATTATGAAGGCTTTTCACTTCGCAACATGCTTACTGTAATGGAAGTCCTTCCTTCCTTCCAAGAAATGCACTAAGCCCATAACTTTTTTTTAGTACCTAGGCAGGCTTTGCACTGCCTACGGCCTTGCACTACCCACGGTCGTAGTTCCCGAAGAGTTCCTTTTCCTGCCTTAGTCCTGGGAGTGCTTCCCACCGCCTTCTTCTTTTGCGTTCTTACTCTCTTCGCAGTTGCTCTTGAATTCGATGCGATCCAAGCCCGCTGAATGGTTCTGGTCAAACGAATGGGGTCTCTGACCGTTTCCTTGCCCGTTCATCGGCTACCTCATTTCCCTCTCATCTAGTAAAGGGTGACTTTATTGTTCTGGGCAAGTCTGTTTATCTTTTCCAGACACTCGTAGATCAGTTTGGATCTGATTTGATTTGATCATGAGAACTAAGTGTCTCGATGGGAGCCTGGCTGTTTGATAATATCGCGAGGTTTTGTTCGCGATAATTTCTATTGAGGCTGAATTGCGTACATCTTTCGATCGCATATACTTCTGCTTAAAAAATATTGGGCGATGTTCCCGGGGACCCCGAGAACTTAGTTCGGCGCCCGAATACTATTGCCCCGGTACCTGTAAGCGGGCAGGCGAAACGAAGGAGAATACATATCGCCACATTCAGGTGGATTCAGATCCATTGTGATGCCCATTGTGGGGAGAGGGATGTCCTGTACCAGTAAAGATGCTACACAATGGTTATATACATATGCACCTATGTACAGTGTACTCTCTCATAAGCGGACACCGACGGTCCCGAGAAAATTATCATCTTATTAGAGGTGTCCGCTTATGACAGGTGTCCGTAAGGAGAGAGTACACTGTATTCATATATTCATAAGAAGAGCATGACCATCTTACTTTTGTGAAACAAACAAAAGATTTGATAAATTTGATAAATTTTATTATTTTGTTCATCGGTGTATCAGATAATTCTTAAATTTCCAAAAAAAATTCTGTCCGAGGAACTTATATCTCAGATGGTAAAGACTTGGGCAGTGGTCAAGGAAGTGGGTTGTTTTCTACTGGACTGCCTCATCGCAAACCACCTACAGAGGTCTTCTTCTACAATTCAAAGTTTTTCAAATGGTACTGCAGAGTATTATGCCCTCTTAAAACTCATAAGGGTAAATAGGGATCTTATGTCGTTCTGCAGAAATCTGTCGGTTCTAGCCTTGTCGAATAGGGGCTATATCTTCCTGGCTGAAGAAGTCCATTTGCTGTTTGCCTCTCTAAAGGCTTTTTCCCCTGTTTCGAGCTTAATTGTACAAGGCAAGATGCTCACTGAAGCTTCAATTAGTTGCCGAGCCCTTTCTCGCTAATTCATCAACGTTCTTGGTATACTCTCATGCCTAGAGACCTAGCAGAGTTTTATTTTGTTTTGCGTTCCAAGAATCTTGACCTCTTCTCGACAGCACATCACAAGCTTCGATTTTACTTCTGTAGTAGAGACTGCTTCTATTGCTGCCTGAAGAAAGTGATATTCTCTTGTGGTGTTGCCCTTCTTAGAAAGATATTTCCGAAACTTCTATCAATAAAATAATCAAAAATTAAAATAGTTTCTGTACACAATGGATGGATTGCGGAGTCGGCGCAGGTATCTTCTCTGACCAACTGAATATATCAAAGTCTCTTCGTCTTCCAGACTCTGCTAGTGTTTTTCAGGCGGAGCTTCTCGCGATTCGCGAGGCCTGCCGCTTGCTCAATAATCTCCAAACATCCAACCAAAATATCGCTATTTTCTCAGATAGTCAAGCTACTATCAAAGGCATTGATGCGGTTACCATATCATCAAAACTGGTAGAGCTGGCCAGGAAAGGATCGGCCCTTAACAGTTCATTTGCAGAAAGAGTCGATATTCCGCTGGGCATTTCCTCCAGCTTGCCAATCATAGATGGAATGGCCTGTCCATCTGCATCATCCCAAGAAAGACCTGGCCCAATTACAATAAAACTAAGTCAAGAGAGCTACTTGGCAAATCAAGACCAGATATTGGCAGAATTATAGCCATTATTACGGGCCATTGGAAAGTCGGAGACCATGCGGTCAAGCTTGGTATTCCTCATAACAACTTTTGCAGAAGCTGCAAGGACTTTAATGAGAAAGAATCTCTAATTAATTTCCTCTCCAGATGTCCGGCCCTGGCGAAGACCAGACAGCGCTATTTGGGACCCCGCCGAGATAGCTGAAAAAAGGATTGGAGAACTAATCCTGTATCTTAACTCCATCGGCTGAATATAGCCATCCTAAACCACCAACTCAACGACCACATACTAATAAGGTTAAACGAGTTTCGTGATTACAAATCTGCGCACTCTAGCGCTAATTGGGCTTTAAAGAGCCGCCACTTTACCTACCTACCTAGTACAATGGATGTGGTTAGTGGAAGGAGTTGTGATAAGTCGAATCTAGCAAGACTAGTACTCCTCCTCAAGGGAAACAAACCACTAGAGAAGCCGTCGGCCTTACATGTTATGACAACTGGTAAGATTAAAGGATGCATAATCTAAACGTGCTAGAGGCGCTATTTAAATTCATCGGAGGACAACCAGAACACCAGTACCGCCGTCGGCGTGCTCGGCAACAGATTCAAATAATGTGGAAGTAAAAGTACCACAAAAGGCTAACATGAAAGGAGATGAATATGAACTATGACATCGCCTACATTAGAAAATTGTTGTAAAGTAGTTAAACTTAAGTCAGCAGAAGAACAAGCATAGATACAGAAATCACACCCTCCCTTCGTTTGACAAATAGTCTCAATTCATTCTCAACATTCACTTAAGCAATCATTTTTAATGAAACACTCAATTGTAAGTGGCCTGTCAAAAGGACAACGTCTGTTTTGCCAAATTGAATAAAAAAGGTCTCTGCACATTTATCATACACCCACTTCCCATCGTTCAAAATACCTTGTAATCCTTGTTCCAAATAAACGACTAACAATTCACTTCATCCTTCCCATACCCCAGAAACCAACATTTGAAGGGTTGTCCGGAAATTAATCACAAAAATGAATATTTTTGTTCCATGCACCACCACTACCATCGCCGAATCACTCACAACTTCATCATCCAGCCGTAACCGAATGAAGATCCTTCTGAATATTTGAATTCATAACAAGATAATCGATCCTTTGGGGGATGAACGGGCCTACCGTGCGTACAGGGACCTCTGGGAATTTACGTCCGGAATTTATCGTTTAATCGCAAGCTTCGGGCACATTGACGCACACCGTGTAACACACGCCCAGAGAGCAATGGTATAAAGAGTCGAATCAAAAGCCAACTCCTGTGTTGATTCAATTTTTTGTCTGTCGTCGTCTTTGTTCTCCTGGCACTTGTAATTGCATTAAAATGCAATTAGGGACAGTATTCGCATGGAACTGGAAACGCGGAACGTTTGACAAGAGCGAGACGACCGACCAACGATGAGGACGATGCACGTGTTTATTAATGCGCTGCAACATCAATCGAATAATCCCATCAATGTAATGGATTTCCTGCAAAATGGGGTCCTTCCTTTTGCAAGATACTACGCGATGCAGTTTAAATGAAATGAGTTTTATGTGAAGCTCTTAGCCAGCTTCAGTGTCTTTTATTATGATTGGAATGACAAAATGTTCTGTAAGGACGTTGTGTTATGATTAAGGATGAGGAAATTTTCTTTCAAGATAATTATTTTGAGTGGATAAAATTGGTCTTCTTCTTTCAATGAGACAATAAAATTAAGGATGCACACTTTTTAACAGTCAACACCATGTGAGGTCGCCATAAATTTTAAAAATCACAAAATTTGAATTTACAAAAAAAAAAAAAAATACTTAGAGCCTTAAATAATGGGAGTGGAGGGCTGTATTTTCGCGCTAAGGCGAAAATGTAGAATGACTAAGTATATGTCTCTCCAGAAAACGAAGACTACACCATACCCAAACTGAAAACTTCGAAGTTACCATCCCCTCTAGGTTGATTCGCTTCCACACCGATGGACGAAAAGCCAACGAAGGTGTAGGTGGAGGTGTTTTCTCTGATGGGCTTAATCTCAGTCTCTCTTCCCATCTTCCAAATTATTCTAGAGTGTTCTAAGTCTTATCATGGATAAAGAAAATTGAGATATCCGCATCTTTTCGGACAACCAAGCAGCAATCAAGTCCTTGGAATCATTTTCTGTAAGTTCTCTAGTAGCCTTTGATACCCGTTCATCTCTCGTAGAGATGGCAGAGCAGTTCAATATTCACCTTTGTTGGGTGCCGGGCGATAGGGAACTGTAAGGCTGATGAACTCGCCAGATATGGAACAACAATGACACTTCTACCAGAATATAGTACCTTACACATGCCTATCGCTAGATATAAACATAAAGTTAAGCGAGAAAGGACAAATATTAGGTGGACAGGTGGTACAACGTGTCTATCGACAAAACAGATTGGGCCGAAGCTGGATCTGAAACGCTCTAAGGATTTGATTTCCCTCAAGCGATTGCATATCAGCGCTACTATAGGTCTAATAGGTAAGCATGAATTTCTGTAGAAGCTGGCTTTGACGAAGAAGGAATAAACCACTCCCCAGCGTCTTTGTATTTGCCCAGGTCTCTCCCATGAAAGGAAATTTCACATTGCGGAACTTTTCTGCAACCATCTAGGTGATCAGACCAAAACAAGTATTAAAAGCCTCCTTCGCTTCATCAGAACCTCCAACTAGTTCAACGAGTAGGCAAAGGAAAACTTTCAAGATACAATTGGTATCACAACAGACCTATCATTGTCCAAAGTCTTAGCTGGCCACCTTAACCTAATCTAACCTAACCCAAGTTTTCTCTTAGTCACTTTTTCTCGGTGAAGTTTATTTTAGCTGCTTTAACTATTTAATTACATTTTTGAATGTGCAAATGGTGGTCGCCGTGGTTCAGTGGTTATTGCATTGGACTGCTTTGCGAGTGGCTTGGGTTCAAGTTCCAGCTATGTCCCCGAACATTTTTTGCGGCACCACCCCTCGGCGGGGATTGACAAACCTTCGGGAGTATAATTTGTCATGAAAGAGCTTCTCAACTCGCCGTTAGGAGTCGGCAATAAATTGTAGCTCCCTTCCATTAGTGCGAAAAACGTAGCATGCACAACATGAATAGTTGAGAAGAGCTAGGCCTCGGGTCATAACGAGCTGTCGCGCCAGCTATTCATTTTTTTATTTTTAGTGTACATATGTTACGAAAATATATGGAAGCTGTTCTGGTTGTTGTGTCGCTGTGGAGCGCTATTGTCTTAGGACTGTGCTTCAAGCGGATGTGGCTTATTTGCACCAATCTTAGAGGGGGAAAGTGTGTGATGCGTTTTTGACTTGGACTTTCCATTTAGATCGAGTTCGAGGAAGGTCTGTTTCCTTGTACGGATTTTGAAAGCCATTTGTTGACTCCATAGAATGGTGAAGGGAGCTGAGCAGATTGAAAATAATTTCTACCTAAAAGAAGACTGGGCTAACTGAGAGATTATACTACAGATTCAAATCCACTGAAGCAGTAATTGAGACACATGTCGTCCAACCAACTTAGGTGACCTGATAAACATCGATTTTAGTAGCCTCCTACGCGTCATATTGCTCCAATTGGTTCAATATAAGGCAGGAGATCTTTCCGAGATCCTTGTGGTATCACAACGAACCCCTCATGGGTCTAAGTGTGTTGGCTTTAGCTTGGACCCACTTCAACCTAACCTAACCTATGATTTATTCGCATTCTAAGAAAGCTAATTATATTGAGATGACTATCAGGAAGGTGTTTAAACCGATGTCATTTGAGTGAAAGATTTTACGTGGACTTAGTCTCGCTTGCATTTCTATATGAACTTCTACTTATGAAAATCTTGGAGCAGCATTGAGAGATGGAGTAGGGGTGGTGCGCAGGCAGTCTTTCGTGGTAGGCGATCAGTCTTTATCCACCTGTTGTTGTTGTTCTAACGAACATGTTGACTAATTGCAACTGAAAGGGTGTTTGATCAAATAACGACTCAAAATAAGAAAACCGTCTGCAACACGCAACATCTCAAACTGCTACCATTTGACCACCCAAAATTGAAACATAAGACTCTGCGTATCTTCCTTAAAGGAAGTAAAAATTAGTGCGACGGGATCTAATAATTCCCATCCTCTAACAACCACGAATCACCTTTTCGACACGAAAACGTTGCTCTCTATCTTGAAAATAATGACACCATCATTCAATTAAAGTCAAACCAAATGGTATTCAGGCATCGAAAGCAGCTACCGAATGTGTGCGTCCGTTGGACACCGACCACCGAGTGACCACCGGTCGAGATGAAATGAGACGCCACTCCAATTATATTATTATATCCCTTCACGTGAAATGTCTCCTCTAATAAGAGGGCGGTCAGGATTAAGATGTGACGCTTACGGCGGGCGAGGCGGCTTGCTCTTTTTCCGACCGGTCGGTGTGTTCCGATGAATTCTTTATTTTGTGTGGCTAGGAACTACACTGTTGTCATAGTCTCTAGAGGAAGTTGTTAGGATCAAATGAGGTTCATTCACAATTAGAAAACGACTTTCAAAGTTGATTGGACTTTTAAATTGCCGTTCACATTCGATTTTAACTTCCATCCACAAGTGCCTTTCATTTCAATTTTTAATGCGAACCGTATGCCCTCGGATGCAGACAGAATTCCAATCAATGAGGGTTGTTCATTTTAAAATGCACCCCTCAATTTATGGCTTGACCATGTTCAACCAGATTTCGCACTCAATTGGAACATATTTCAAGTTCTCCTCCCCTTTCGAACAGAGCAATGTGAACTCGGGTTAAGAGTTCATTGACAGGTTAATCGATTTTAAAGATCACACGCAATCCTATTTCCTCAACTCCATGCACATTTATTTATTTTATTCTGAACCCAACGTCATGGCATATTACCTTCTGGCTTAGACGACAAATGCTGTCAACTTTCAAATGACAGTTTTACAAATTATCGTTTGACAGCTAATTGCACGGAAACTGCGGCGGCGGCGGTGGCACGATAGGTAGGAAAGTTTAAATTTCAAAATGGCTCTCATATTCATTTGTCACTCCATTGTTTTTAGCGAAACTCTTGGCGTCTCCACTGTACATTAAACAATGGAAATTGTTTGGGTAAGTGCTTCATTATCATTAGGGCAGATTGGCATCTTTATGCAAGTGAATCCGCACCATAAAACCGATTTTGTTTGACAGATGGAACAAAATTATTTCATCGCACAATTACCTACGGATGTGTATACACAGTTGTGGGTGTGAAGTTTTTGCTTGTTAGTCTGGTCTGGATCGGTAGCTATGTTTATGTCGGGAGCTTTAATTAAAATCCATTGTGAAGCGACATAATTTTTTCCGAGTCTTGTTTTTTTCCCCCGGCTATTTGGTTTCGTGTTAACTCCATTTTGGAAAGCAACTTTGTGGCAGTTGTGTAGTGTAGCTGCACAGCTGGGTATGTGGCAAGTGAGCGGTTTTATGTGACAATGACAGTAGCACAGTAACAACAATGAAAATCACAGAGCGTAACAAACGTTGGCTTAATTGAAATGAAATTTAATTGGACCAATGATAATAACTTTCCAAGTGTTTTTAGTTTCCCAAACGAGGTCTGTGTTATTAGTAAAATCGTTTTATTGATTCTTTTTTTGGGGCGTAATTTGATATTACGATTACGGAGAGTTAACTGGACCTTGTTGTAGACATTGTTAATTGAATTCGTTGGTAATTGCGAAAATATGAGAAGCACTGATGATGATGTTTTGGGGAAAAATTGTTTATCAAAAGTGTAAACAATATTAAAGAGAATATTGTGATTAATGATTAAACGAAATATAGACAATGTTAAATGTGTAGTTATGAATATGAGTAGGTAAGGTACAGAGGTAGGTATGGTGCGAAGCACATACACACATATCGCTTGGATCTATACCCTGAAAAACGCCAATCACTATATTGAAATCATTTCAAGCTCTTGATGGAGTTGTGGATACTTGTGATAGTTCGTCCAAGTTGTCAAAGTGATAGGCTCTTAGATAGAGATTCTTTCTTTGGGATAGGGTAGGACAAGTGCAGAAGAACTGGAGGACCGTTTCTTCCTCTTTTTCGTCCCTGAAACTCCTGCAGAAGTCATTTAAGAAGAGGCCCATCCTTCTGGCATAACGGCCAATGAGAAAATGTGCGATAAGAATACCAATGACGGTGCTAATGAATAACCCTTTGAGCAAGATCACTCTTCTCCCCCAAGGAGCACGGGTTCTTGAAAGGCAGGTCCACAACCACTAACCTTACCGAATTTCTATCAAACACATTAACGGCTTTGGAAAATGGTAAAGAAGTTGACGCCTTCAGCAGTCCCACAGGGTAGCCACTTAGGTCCTCTGATCTTCATATTGACTATTAACGACATAGAGCTTGTCATTACCCAATCTGACCTCGAAATCTACGCAGATGAAATGAGCATTTCTAGACGAATTTCTGATATTTCTGATTCCCATTCGCTACAGTCTGACCGAAATATACTTAACGTGGAAAAATGTTAATCAATTACTTACTCTCGTAAACGCCCTCCCCTGCTACGTAGGTCCTACTTTATTAACAATGATCTTGTTTCCACTGTTACCTCAATACGTGATCTGGGCGTCATTTGTGAGTTGTGACACTTTACTCAATTTCCGCTCTCACATTGACAGCATAATCAACAGATCCAACTTAGCATTCGAATTTATCAAGCGGTGGTCGAAATAATTCTAGAGCCCTTACGTCGCCAAATCCCTATACATGACCTTCGTCAGCCAGCTTCTTGAATATGCTAGCCAGGTCTGGTCACCCTACCATCAAGTCCACATTCAGAGAATAGAAGCTGCACAGCGTAGATTCGTACGTTTTGCTTTGCGTGGTCTGGGCTGGGTTGACCCACTTAACTTACATCCTTACGCGAACCGACTCCTTAAATACACGTTGCTGATATAATGTTTGTACATCGGTTACTTAGTGGAACTATTGATTGCCCTCATCTGTTTCAACATGTCTACCTTAACACCAATCCTCACCGTTTAAGATCAGTCCCTCTGTCTCGCTTTCCCTACCACCGTACGGAGTATGGTCAGCACGAACCCCTGACACGAATGCTAAGTAACATAAATAAGTCCTCTCATATCTTTGATCTTCATGGCAGCAAATAAAGAAATAAAGAAATCCGAATCTCCCTGAAGGTACGGTACGTGGTACCATTCCTCCATCTTTGGTTTGTCTTACTGATCGTGACCTGCTCTAACAAAAGTTTACACGTAGCGAGTGGAATACCCAGATTCCTGCGTTTCGGCAGGATGTTCAGAGTAGTATCACGTTTGGCGAGTTCATCAGCCTTACAGTTCCCTGGAATGTCCCTATGATTGGGTACCCAACGTAGGTGAATGTTAGAATGTTCTGCCTTCTCCATGAGAGATGAGTGCAATCTGAAGTAGCTTTTGATATACATGTTACCGATTCCAAGGATTTTATAGCAACCTGGCTGTGGGCGAAAATTGTAATGTCCCTGAAGGATATCACATAGTGCCTAAGGTAGGATAAGGCTTCTTTGGTCTCTAAAACTCCCGGTTGAAAACCACTACAGTGGTTAGGTAGACGAAAGGGGATGTTCAGGTTAAGCATATCGAAGAAACCACCATCTCCCATTCCGTTCTCGGTTTTGGAACTGTCGGTATAGACATGAACAGCTTGATCATATCTGGCGTCACTACTCTCCCACTCCCCTCGGGAAAGGGATGAATGGAAGTCCAAAAGTTGAGGTTGAAATTCAACTTGGACGGTGTGTAGTCTGTGTTTTCTGGAATAAAAATTGGGGGATCTAAGATTGAGGAGTGGCCAATATGGGTATTTGACCATTGGGAGAAGGCTTTCAGTCCGATGGTGCTAGCAGCTGACTGTTTGCCAATGAATATGAGAAATTTCGCTTGATTCCAAAATTTTATTTATTTTTTAGTTATTTTTTCGAAAATACGTTGTCTAAGAGCATCCGAAAGCCTAGAGAGCCATGTACAAATATATTCCTAAGAAATCCAACAGTCAATGGAAGTCCTAACGCACTACAATGCCCCCAATTGCCTTTTGTGAACCAACTAGGTAAAATCATAAAAAAAAACAAAAATAATAATTTTACCACAACAAAGTTACCAACTCCAACTCTCAACACATGGTGTCCGTCCGCAATTTAAATGCTCATCAAAATTAATTTTCTCTTCCTAATCGATTTAGGACTAACGCCACAAAAAACGCATGCATCCCTAAATGCAAGCATAAGACAAACACACAGGAAACTTAACATAATAATTATCCTTTTCTTTATCATTAAGACCCCTTACCTAAACATCAAATGTTAGTTCAAAAAAGTGTAGTATAATTAACCAACCTGACACAATGTGATGACAGTCGGTGCAGCATTCAAGTTTTACGTTGCACTGCATCATATGAACGATGGCAGTGCGGCAGAATTTCAAACTCAACAAATAATAAAAAGGTCCCATCAATTAGGATCAATTCTGATATCATCATTTTTTTATACGTTATCCTCGATCCTTCCACTCCAACCGAGTCGACTACCAAATGACTCATTCAACTAAAGAAAAGAGAGAAAAGATAACTGGGCTCAGATCTCGTCGTCGTGAATGATATAAAAGATTTAATGCGGTAGGTAGGCAGGTTGACGTCATTACGTAGCGCCGTGTCACATTAGCCGGCCTCCTACACCTTGCAAGACAATCTTTTTTATTCTCTTCTGATCCCGACGAGAGTCGTCCCCGGGGGAGTCTTTTAAATCGAATGAAAGGGAAGAGTGGCATTAATGGCAACCGCTGGCACCTCATTTCGTGTTGGTGTGGTCCTTTAAAGATTGTTTTCGGCTGCACGACAATTTCTCTGGTCGCTTTGTTTGTTTTCTGCGGCACAGTCCGGCGGCGGCGATCTTATCAAATTATTTGAAGGATAATAATCGGAAAAGAACACGAGGATCATTTTTCAGAATCGAGTTTTAAGTGGTAATAAGACAAATTGCGGTTAATTGGGATGCAATTGGAGGCGGCCGGATACAAATAAATGTTTTTGTTGGAGAAGGATATAGAATTTTGAGAGCAGGTCATTGGCTGGATTTTCAGCTGATTTCATGTCAATTTGTTTTTAGCAAATGCGAAACTTTAAACGATTAAAGAGAGTAATGCAGCTGCAGGAAAACCTTTCGCTTTAGGATTGAGATCAGCATAGAGCTAGGGCTAGATGCGATTCTCCATCTCATATCAGGAGACATTGGAAGAAGGAAAAAATGACAAACCGTGACCACCATTGCAGTAAAAAGTGTCACATTCTTCACAATGTCAGAATGGTCGCAGGACTTTGGTGTTCAAGGCGGGGTCATCATACTTCTCCCATCGCTATTCTTGGTGGTTTTGTGTGACATTTCTCGTTCTGAGGTAGAAAAGTCGAGGTTTGCTATGGACTACACTGATATTTGCCCGCTTTCACACTTGACAGGAGGTCAAGAAAGTTGACTGCTTTCTGCATTTATGAAGTAAAGTTGCCAGTCACCCAGTCAGATAGACGTGTGGGGAAATAGTTAATTTAAAATCGAAGTCACTGTGGATGAGCTTAAGGTAGGTGAAATCCGCAAGATATGGTGTTTAGGCGTTGTGGCGCCCTATGTCTTTCGAGGGCTAAGGGGATATGTATACATACATAAATCAGCAAAAGAGCGACCAAGCAGCAATGAAGACATAAGACTTTGGTTCCATAAAATGATAGACGTTTTCAGATAATGGAAAGACGTGAATTTTATCTCAAAAATGGATGAACTAGCCAATCAAGGATCAACTTCCGATTGAAGAATCATGCACCAGAAATGAGCATTGATCTTGAAAGCTAATACCGTCTTTTCTCGCATCATATCCTGAAATTTGTGGCATTAACTTAATGAACAAAGCGCTAGAATCAAACGCCATTCGAGCCAGACTAGTTGCGAACTGTCGCACGATGCTTATGCAGAACCAGGTAAGACTTTACTGGGTGCCTGGACATTCCAAAATAAAGTGTGTGGATCAACTAGCAAGAGACGGTGGAGAACAACCTTAAGGCCACGATGAAGTCGTCAAATTCCTATCCTGCGCGGTTAAGTCGAACGTCTTAGGCAACATAAAGAGGCAAACTGATCACACATGGATAAATATAAGAGAACATAGGATATCTAAAGATTTATGGCCGGGGCTAGGTAAGAAAAAAATGAGGAAAATTCTTAAGCTAGAAAGATCAAACCTAAGAATAGCTGTAGGAATTCTGTTCGGGTATTGCCTTCTACATCAGCACGCCATGAGACTGGAGCTCACAGAATCGGATGCGTTTGTATACTGTAACGATTTATGCGTTGCAGACGATATTACGCACATTCTATGTGATTGTGAGGGCATAGGCGCTTTAAACACCTAGGTACCTACTTTTTTAGGAACTTGGAGGAATTGGGTTCTATTAATCATATTCAAATTTTGGGGGGAAATAAAATGTTTCAGGGAATGAGCGCTTAGGTTTTGTTGCCTTTGTAGGTTCCCAGAGCAATCGAGATGGCCCCATCCTGGTGCCCGGTGTTTCTAGGAAACATTTCTTAGTCCTAATTAATCTAACCTAACCTAGTGAACGAAAATAACCAACAAACTCCTCATCATATTAAAAGATTACACTGACAGACTAGTCATCAAGTCTTTTAATTACTGAAGAAGAGGTGTTGATGCAGTAAAATCAGAAACTATTTCAAACTTGTTGCAAGTATTTGATTGCCTCAATCTTCCCTGTATGGAAAACAGATTCAAATTTGTTAAGGGTACTGGTTGGTTTAAGTATAAACAATGTCTAGGAATAATACTAGATACGTAAATGGTAACAATGAACCAGTACGATGCACAATCAAAAACAGTGTTATTCACATTCCTCCTCACTTAACCAAACCTAATTTTTCTTCGCTGCTGAACTCGATGAGTAGTCGATTAAAAAAGGGTTCTTGAATTCATTCAATTATAAGAGGCTTACGTAAAATATAAGTTCAGTAAATAATAGTTTTTGACGTCTTTAGTTGCTCTGCAAATTTGATAATAATTTACCGTATCAAATTACTGAACGAACGTAAACATGTCTCTACTTAATCCGATTTTTGACTTTGTTTAATTTGACGAAGGGCAGTGGAGAAGTTTACTGCTCTACTAATGGTAGTTAAGAGGTAGGTATTTTAAATCGATTGAGGTTCCTTATCGTCTTGGAGATTAAGTCTGTGAGAAATTTGGCTCGACCTTTGGTTCAATTCTATGGACCCCAAGTTTGTCTATTTTGTCCAATTTAAAACTGCAGCATTCGAATTCTCTTAAGCTGTCAACGGAAGAACGATTTTATTATAATATTTTAAAGATAGCTTATAACGTAATATTTAATTTTAGTATACACTTAATGGCAACAGAGAATAAAGACGCGTCATTGAAGACACTAAGGAGATCTGGAATAAGTTTACTGTCATGCTACTTTCCTGCCTGGTAGGTTCTTAAGAATAAACTGCAAAATATTATGGATAATATAGCAGACACTTTTTCTACAATCCAGTTAACTAAAGAGTCTTTCATTAAGCGCTTCCTATCTTTAAATTTAAATAAAACAAAGTGTGTGTGAGATATTATCGACATTTTTTATTCGTTTGAAAGGCCTATCGATGCCATTATGTATGGAATATAACATCGTTCAAATGTCCGCCACAGCTTCTCTGGGTGCAGGGCGCATCCGCAATGTCTAATTTTTCATGACTCTGGCGTATAAATTAGGCTGAATGTGACCGATGGCATGGGTTATGTTGGCTTTGAGGGCCGCTGCGGTTTGTGGCTTATTCGCACAGACCTGCGACTTCAGAAAACCCCACAAGAAAACGTCTAACGGGGTAAAATCGCACGATCTCGCTCGCTCGTGTAGATCGCTCAGCTGTGTGGCACAGGACGACGCTAAGTGCCACACAGCTCACGCCACATTGGAAATTCCGCACGAGCGACGCCGCCAGCCCAAATCTACACCAAACAGTGACTTTTTCGGGATGCATTGGACGCTCTTGGATCTCATGTGGATTGATATCGTCCCAAATTCGACAAATTTGTTTGTTGACGTACCCATTCGACCAGGAATGGGTCTCATCGCTGAAGATGATTTTTCGATGAAAACTAGGGTCAGTTTCCAACTGTTCCAGAGCCCATTCAGCGAACACACTTCGTTGTCTATGGTCGTTTACCTTCAGCTCCTGGGTTAGTTGAATTTTGTACGGGTGCAGGCCCGAGTCACGACGCAAAATTCGCCAAGTTGTGGTCTGCGAAAGGCCGAGTTCTTGTGAGCGACGTGAAATCGACTGCCTCGGAATAGTTTTCTCTATGAACTGTTTGGAAGTCCCTATTGGAAGACCCTTTACATTGGTCGCCGTGGCTCGGTAGTTTATAGTTATTGCGTTGGACTACTATGTGAGTGGCGTGGGTTCAAGCAACAGCCATGTCCACCGAACATTTTTCGCCGCACCACCTCTCGGCGGGGAATGACACACCTCCGGGAGTATAATTTGTCATATAATTTGTTAACAATAAATAAATAAATCCGTGGTACCGAGGATCACTCGCAGTTCAAATACGCACTATATGAATGCTGTTTTTCTAATTACAGAGGCCTTTGACATTTAACATTGTTTTACTTTTGATGTTGCTACAATAGTTATGGAGGTAGTATAGTTCGTGCTTCGATCTACTTCTTCATGTACCACCAATGCTAATGAAGATTCGAAGTGCACTTGTCACCGACTTTTCAAAGTTTATGCTCCCACACAATACAAATCGTAAATATGCCACTAACTACATAATTGTTTCCTAAGGCCAAAACCACAGTGATTGGTCAGTGTTATTTTAAGTTACATCTCCGGGCTGATTTCTTTGGCGGTTTTCCTTCTTTCCTTCACTACCTCAAAGTTATAGTTGTCCATAGCAACTTTCTGGACGAGACCTCAGCACTGTGTTCCGGTATTCATAGACAACTGTAGTACTTAGTTTAATTTCCGCTAACAATCAGACCTTTATTCGCTTTTGATTCAATGTTGGCCGAGGCACCAGTGACTGCTCGCTTTTACTGATGATGTCAATGTCAGCTTCGGAACCAAATAGTTGTACTGCTTTGTGAAAAATAGTGTCTAATGTGTCTTCACTATTTATTCCATTAGTAGGTGAAAGAAGCTGTGTTGTAAGACCTTGATGCCTTTTCTGTCTTGACGGGGTAGCAAGCGCTCTTCATCTTCACAAATAACCCAATAATTTTGGCAGGAATACCTAACTAGATTCGATACGGAATAATTAAGTTTTCTCCAGGCGTAAAGTACTCTCAAAGATCATGTGATGATTTGGTCGATATTTCAGGCCTGAAATTTGCCAGAAACTTCTCCACCAGCTCGTCAATACATAGTTTTATTCTATTCATCATAACACTAGATTGCAAGGACAGCTATTGAATTATGTATATGTATGAGGTTGTACTCCACATCTAAAGTTTTTTTTTTTTTTATGAGAAAGCGTTTAGTCTCTTTTTTTATTTTTTCCTGAAAATTCCCTGAATAAAGACCTTCACACTTTAAGACGTTCTGGCATTTTTTTCATTTTTTTTTTTCCAAAAGAAAAACTTTTTCGTAAAATGAATATTTTGTTTTTATTGCGTATTTTCTTAAAACTCCTTTACATTCTGCATTTTTCTTTTTTTACTTATTAAACTATTTAATATCATACAAGGAAATCAACAAAACTAAGAAGTAATTGTCAAGGAAATAATGTTAAGCTATAGATGTAAATCTAAATCTAAAAAAAAAAAAAGTATAAACAAAAACAAAAATAGGGAGGTACGCCCCTAGGAGAGAATCAGATTGAATCACATTAAAAACAAATCATTTACATGAATAGAAAGCATATATAAATTGTTTTATGACAATTAAAAATTTTCTACTTTCTGTTATTTTAATTAATTTCGTTTTTTCCTCTTTACGTGGTTTATTTTTAGTGTAGCTGATGTAGTTACTATGTACAAGTTTGATTTGAGTTTCCAAAGATCTCACACAAGCTGAAAAGCGCGACTTATATTTATGTATTTACTACAAATTTTAAAAATTGTGATTAAAATCTTACATACATATACACTCGCTACGGTATTTTGCTTAGTATGGTTTTGAATTATTAATAAATATTTACAAAGAGCGGAATATCTTAAGTTTTCCATATCACAAAATAGGGTGTGTTGATTTTGCTTATATTTTTATTTTCATGACATTAGCATCCTGCAGGGTGTTGCTCGGCCCAAGGTTGAAGGCCATGCAATGCTGCCAATGGCGCTCCATTGACAGTTTGCGATGGATGCGCCTGAATTGGTGCTGCAGGTGGTGCAAAACCTTTACTAATGGCCTCGGCTTGCAGGGATAACATCAGACGATTTGCTGCCTGTCGTTCAGCCTCGCGTTCCTCTGCCGTTTGACGTCTGAAACGGAAAAATGATAATGCCAATGAAAAATTTGTTTATGTTTATCTATTTTAAATAATTAATAAGCAATTGTCTGATAAGCAAATGACCGTAATTATCTGTCACAATTTAATCGATATATCGATATAAAATATCCCAACAATGGCGAAGGTAAATGTAACTAAGAACAGTCTCATGCCTGTATCCATTAGCAAACAGTTATGGATATGACAACATCTAATTACTGAAAGCGGTAATTATTAATAAATTAAATTTCAACGAACATCCACTGGAGTTTCATGCATGATGAGCGGTGTAGCTATCACATGTAGGGTAGGTAAGCTATCATCAACCATGTCATCCACTTTACGATATTTCAGCGATGATAGGGTTTACGAGTATGTGTGCGCTTGCCTCCCTATCCCTATCCTCTTGACAATAATTCCATGATGATGGCGCGCTGAGAATTCCCTGAAACTACTACCATCCCCTTACGAATTTAATCGATACAGAAGTTTACGTCCCACTCGGTACTGATGCGCAGTCGCTGTACAATTGTCAGTCCTCCCATAAAATCCATTTGAAATGAGGATTGTGGTAGCAGGACTGTCAGTTGACGGGAAGGAGGATATTTTACGCCCTTTCCGTCCCCCACCCCACACGTGAAAGACTAAACATCATATCTGTGTGCTTGTTGGCATGGTGCACCTCATACACACGTAATTGATACTCGTCAGTTCAATTAATAATTCATCGCAGGTAAAATTAGACGATGAAAATGTAATTTAACTAAAATAATCATTTTAGGGAAATTAATTTCGCATTTAGTTTCGTTGATTGGATTTAAATGGGAACCAGTTAAGAGATCCAGGGGTTGAGATCATTTTCCATTAGGGGAAATTATTGATTTATAAATTATTTACAGAACATTGTATGAATGCTGGCGCATACAATATGTGGATAATGACTTTAGTCTGTAATGGCAGATATTTTTTGAGCGGAAATCTACCAATTCATTGTGGTTCTAATTATTTAAACAATAATTGAGCAACATTGAAAATATTTTGACGAACACTTTATGTGAAAAAAATGCATTAATAAGCAATGTAAGGTAAGTACATATGTAGATACATAGATATTAGATACCTACTCTACTAATCGAATTTATGAAGAACTGCCGGGAATCGCTGCGAATGATGCTATTCAACAAAAATGTTCACTCTTTGGTAATCCTTCTCATCTTTGCTTAGCTTTAACTTCGATTGCAAAATGTGTGATTTGACTATCAGTTTCGTTCCATTACAATAATAAACAAATAATTTAGAGGTTAATTTCTAATCTGCACCTCATCTGCCTCGAGTTGTCGCCCTCCACTTACGCGTCACTTGAGTTGCCGCCTTTTCTGACCGGATTTGAAGATAATTTGTGCAGAAACGCCAGTGTTCACCTGCTCTTCATGTTTAAGACATCTAAGTCATTGGATTCTGACTTTTCATGACTAGTTTGTTGCCTCTGTACCAGTTTTCGTCGTATTTCCTCCTTCACTCACCGTAAGCAAATGGGACTTAAAACCACCCAAAGTGTCCCAATCTCCAAAACCGCTGACTCCGACACATGGCAAACAGGCTGTTTGGAGAACTGGGTGACCTAACAATAGTACCGATAACGAGCATACTCCACTTCATTAAGAGTACAGGGTGGTTTGATAGAACACCCATCTAGTACGCAAGGTTGGAACATGGCCCACAACACAAAGAAAAATACAATGGACCAGTAGGCCCCCGTGAACGCTCAGTCATTGAACTGGGCACTTCCTCCATAACCTAACCTAACCTAACCTACAAACAAGCTTACGTGCAGTTTTATCGTGATCTCTTTTATATCCTGCATGGTGAGTGAATATGATGGTAAGCATGCAGCTGCCGTCCAAGTCTTGTTATTTTCGAATGAAACAGCTACACTTAAAAATCAGACAGACCAAATGCATGCTGCTCGACGTCCTTAAAATGCCAACGAATTTTGGTTTTTCTCAGCACAAAAGAGAAATGCTTACGCGTATAATACACAACTAGCTTCGGATGAGAACTATGTACTGTTGACTCGTGGATCGAGGACACCCTGAACTGCTAAAAAGCAGATGTCACTGCCATCCAAAAAGTGTACAGAACCGGAAATGCGATAAATGCATACAAGCGACATCTACTACAACTCTGTCAATAGGCCGTCAGTCATTCGCGATCCCAAGGAAAGCACATATACAGTAAAAGGCATCTATGAGCAAGAGATCAAAAGAAACCTCGAAGTAGAGTCACATTTGGCGCTGACAGTACTCATTTCGCAGACTGTATAAGGAAATTCATGACCAAAAATCAGCTTCAGGCTAAATCGATCATTTGACTTAGATGATGACACCCAACATCTTTATCCAGTCGGTCAAGGAAAAATTCGGATTGCAATATCTAAACTCAAATGCGAAAGAGCCGCAAAAGCAAAACTTATGCGTTTGATATTTAAAATAATTTCTTACAAGCGATGCGTTATCCTGAGGCTTTGTCAACCGCTTACTAGAAAGGATTATTGAAAACTCGAGAACTTACAGGCTACCTGGAAACGTTGATTACGAACTTGCCAGGACGGGTGAAGAACTGGCTTATGCATACACCTTTCCGGTTGCAAAAACACTCATTAGTACTCTTTACAGAAAAGTAGATGGGGAAACCATGATCAGGGCTAATACGTGATGGTGTCACGTGGACACATGTGCAATAGCCAGCCTTCGATAAGAAGAATTCCAAAAATCCCGTAAAACTTGGTCGAAGGGAAATTCGAATCGTCTCCGGCGTCCTCACAGAGCACTGTGGCATAAGAGTCCATGCGGAGCGTCTTAATTACGCTACAATAACTACTGTCGAAGCTGCAGTGACGAAGAGGAAATGGAATCCATCAGCTACTGCTATGCGAATGTCCCACACTAGCCAAAAGAGTACGCAACCTCTTGTTAGTAACTTCTTCCATGACCTAGAGGACCTTCATATTTAGGAAACTTCTGAGATTTCTATTCCATTCTGCGTGGTTTCTAGATTACCCAACCCTACGCCTTGGTTTCACTCCCATGAGTATATTTTTGTGGGTACAATGAGGTCTAAGTAAGTCTTTAGAACATCCACAAAAGCAACAAACCAACCATAAGCATCTTGAGGCTCATTGATATCATCTGCCGCTCGCTGAAATCATTGCTGGTTCCCTTAAATCATTTAATTTAAATTTAATTTGTAAATCCAAGTACAAAACCTATTGATAAGTTCTAACGAAAAAACCTACAAACAAACAATTACACGTCGAAGACCAGCATCCATAAGAGAAAGCGAAACGGCATTAGAAAGCACAAATTGCATTTAATTTTTATATTCCACGGTGGGCTTTATCGGTAATTAAAATAATATCTTAAGCGCAGCCATTATCAGCAAGTGTGAATAATTTTCTAATTGCTGTGGAGATACTCATGAAGTCATCGTCGACTTTGAATGGTTTTATTAAATTTTTCCTCTGATAGCGAGAGGTTGCTTTGCTCAGTAGCTTGTTAGTCGATTATAGTAGCAGTCATCACTGGATACTTGCTGTAATTACATTTGATTGCATGTCTGACGACTAGTTTAGCTGTCATCCCCACATTCCCACTCACGGTGATGACTTTCCCAAGTGCAATTAAACTACAATGTCGGAGGCATTTTATTTCATGGAGACGCACGAACACCGTCGGCCGGTGGGTTGTTTTTGTATATGCCAACCCTTTTGGAGGAATAACCAAAATTTTCGTTATTTATCTGGGAGGAATTGAGTAGGGCTGTTGTGCTAACACATAAACGAAAAGTAATGGCCACCTCATAACATTAAATGGGGCAGGCGGTTTTGTACCGAGTTAAATGGGGCGCTTCAAGCAGACAAACATAACAATTCCAGAATTTTGTGCAATGAGCGGTGCTTTGTCATAAGCGAGCATGCCGTTGCCGAGCAAACGACAGTAATTATGGTTATGTGGTCGGATATGTAATAATTGCAGTAAAAGGACAAAATCATAAATTATGACACTAATGGGTTTTACGTAGTTGGTTGTAGGTATGTGCTGGTTGTTATTAGAGTTGCACAACACAAAATTGTGGTAGAAATGTAGTTAACCCCTTGGATGGGTAATGATTTTTGTTTTGTTAAAACTGGACAAATTTTTTTGGAAAAAATAAATTGTAATTTCTTTATAAAAATGGTAAAACAACAGTTTTTTTGGGGCAGAAGAATGTAATTCGATCGAAGAGAGTTTTAATTTGTACTTTGTTACCGGAATTATACTTTTGGAAAAGTTTCGGGGAAACTCATTTAGGTTAGGTCAGGTTAGGTAGAGTAGGGTTATGCAGTCAGCGCTTGCATAAGACACTAGGCACCTATAGCGATCTCTGTGAAACCAAAAAGGGAAAACCTAAACCATTTCCTGAAAGCATTTGATTTTCCTGCAGAGTTTTACCGTGTTCCTATAGCTGTCATAGCCTAGCTCCTCTATGTTACTAAAGAAAAACTTGTCGAGAAGTTTTATGTGGGTCCTGGCAATTCCCTGACAATCACATATCATGTGTGTTATGTCCTTAGCGGTGCATAGGCCGTTGCGATTTCTGCAAACATCTGGGCTGAGCCCTAATCTTTTAGCGTGCTTCCTGACAAGACAGTGGCCGGACAGGATACCAGTGACTAATTTTAGTTGTATCCTGCTTAAGTTAAGAATATCTCTTGTTTTCCTGCGATCCAGAGCAGGCCATAGAGTCTTGGATACTCTATGCCCACTAATGTTGGACTATCTCTGATTTGCCTTACTCACAGTTATTCTTAGAATCTCTGCTTTAGTCACACAGGAAGGAGCATCCACGGTGGTTTGCCCCTCCGTGTGTTGCCGCTCTTCAACTAGCCTGCCCAATTCGTCGGCCCTTTCGTTTCCCTCAATGTCACAATGACCCGGCACCCAACAAAGTCTTACTCGATTCTGCGTGTCCAATGCCTTCAGCATTACGAGACATTTCGAAACTAGTGCAGATCTGAGGACATTTGATTCTAGCGCTTTAAGTGCGGCCTGACTATCAATGTAAATGGCGATATCCCCTCCAGATATCGATTTCATCCCTAGTGTTTTCGCAGCTATAAGCATAGCCAGAACCTCTGCTTGGAATATGCTAGAAGTATCCAGGAGTCTTATGGTTACTGTGAGGTCTGCCTCTTGGGAGTAAATCCCAGAACCCCTTCCGTTGGTAGTTTTTGAACCATCCGTGAAAACCGCAATCTCATCCTCTGAGATGACAGCGTTTCTCTGCCAGTCTTCTCTCTCAGGAGGGAAGGTTTTCACAATTTTTAAGCGATACCACGAGGTCATTTTGCGTCACAGTTCAGTGTGCATTTTGTTCTGTTTGGATCATTTTTGAAAATGAGAAAGAAGTTGTGCTTATTACCTATACACAACAGATATGTACGAAGATAGTCCAGCCCCCTCTGCTAGACGTCGGAGTTGAGCACCGCAGCCAACATCTCCTGAGGACCGTCTAATTTAAAATTAACAGATTTGAGCGTAGATTCAACCGTACCGACTTTTTTCAATTCGAATTCTGTTTTTTTTTATAATCCACAGGCGGATCAGGTATGACTTTTTTTCACACACTGCGAGCGAAGTACAGTGGTTTCAAACTCAGGTAGTATTAGGTTTAGCGCCGAGAGTGGTGTCCAGGCTAGGATGGGGACATTTCTGGTGTTTATCATTGCTAAAATTCACAGGATTAATAATTTTCGAATCTCCTGATTGTCAGTTAGTTTCTTAGAGTCTATATTAAATGTCAATAAAATGTAATACACAAGAGACTGAGTTGTAGTTGTAGGTTTAAGGATGACAAATGAAACCACTTCAACTGTGTAAAAATGTCCAAAGTAGACCTGTTTTTGGTTCCAGTAAACGTTTTTTCACGTTCAGCAATGCGTTTCTGATCAGTTTCTTGGCAAAAAGGGTTCGTAAATACAGAATTTGACTCATTGTTGGCTACAGCAATTGTTGGTGTTGTTGTTGCATGAGATGAAGAGGATTTTGCAGTGATGCTTGCTACTGAATCATAGGAGGTGCTTGACTCGGGTTCCAATTGTAACGAAGCAGAAGTAGCAGCTGAGGACAGTAATTCTGCAGTAGCCGTTGCAATACGGGGTTAAGCGGGTTACTGCATTTGGTTGCTTAGAACTGCATGTACTCCCCAAGCTGTATTCTCTAGACAGCGATGGCGATCGAGAGGAAAGACTGGTTGCGTTGATCTAGCAATTAGCTTGAGATCGTGTAACGACTTGAACTTAAGTTTGAAAAGCGTGCAATTTATTTTTTCAATCTTTGCAATTAAAAAGTCACTATCAATGCGATTGCTTTTACACGAAGAACACGATATCGCAGGCATTGTAAGTATTGAGGACAGGGAATAAGCACAATCGATCACTGTGAGAACTCACACGACGAACTGGAAAGTGTTGACCTTCGTCGTCGTCGCAGAAGTAGTTTCTTCAAATTCTTAGTACAGACTTTTAAGGAAAGAAAAGGAAAAGACCTCCTCACGCTGAATAACCCACCCAGAGACTCTTCTGGCATCTCAGCCGAAAATAGTGCCCTTAAATATAAAAAATCTATACAGAGGCTCCGGTAATGTTAACGCAGTAGAAAACACTGTGAGTGTCTAAACCTCATTAGGATCCGAATAATGGCCTTTGGAAATATTTTTTAACTTTTTTCAAATCCGAAAACAGTCATCGGACATCACGGGCTTAATGGCTGGAGTGACAACAGTGAATGATTTGTGGATTGCTCCGATATCAAACATCTTATGAGAATTGATACCATTTTGGGCATAAACGCTCTCAAAAAAGTCCGATGAATGAGCTGAAAACTTCCCAACAGAATTGTGACTTTAAATATTTTGAAACGAGCTGGAAAAAAAATGCAACGAAACGCCCGCGGGAGATGGTGAAACATCAGTTGACCAAGAGATGGTTTAGTGCTTGAAGAACATCCTGGATAAAAGTACAAGCAATCAGTAGATCAATGTCGAACTCATAGCACGTGCCTTTTTGCAAATCGAAATCGAAGAACGGAAACAGTTAAGTACAATAAATAGAAAAGAGCTCAAGTCGTACTTATGTATGAAAATCAAAGTTTCGCAGCCTAATGTGCGGTAAGATAAGAGCAAATTTATCAAGGATTTTCTAGCAGAAAAATCAGCAGTACCCTTAACAAAATCTACATTTTAACTAATCAAGAATGGGTTTATCCACAGTTTTGAAAAAAAAAAAAATCCACCAAAGTGCACTCAAAGCTCAGCTGCAAAAGCCGACAAGCTCAGAATGGACCATTCTGCTGAAAGCATTTTTTCATCCATTAATTCAGAGTAGTCTTAAGTTATCAAGTATGTTAGTACCGTCATTACATCAAGATTGCCTACCATATTTTTTATTTATTGCCAAGACTGTGAGCATTGCATTAGGTCACAATGTTGACGGTCTTTGGTATAAGGCTACTATTACAGTATAGATTGACAGATACTTGTAAAAAGAATAAGGGTATCTTTTTCTTTTAATTTTTATCTGTCACTACCACAAAGATTTACAATTGTACAAGATAATTCGAAATTAATGTTAAAGAAATAAATTGTACAACTATGTATCTACTATCGTTGTGAGTTTCCTGTTCATCAATAATTTTATGTCAGCAATTACTCGGCGCATTTCAGTTAAATGTCAAATCACTTACAGATCTAATTACCAACAAATCAATGCGCTAATGATTATTGACAAACCGATAAGACCGACGTTGAATTATGCACACGTTCCAGCCAAGCAGCCACATTCGATTTGTCATGTTGTTAAAGTAACTTACAAGTGTCTTAATAATTAATTACGCTCAAGCTGAGATACAATAAAACTCTTTATCCTCCTTCCCCTCGCCAGTATACTAAATTAATTTGTACCATCATATGTTATTCGTCAGGTTGTACATGTGGCGAACTGGCAATCTATCTAAAAGCCAAAACCACAGGCGCAATAGCACAGAAAAGCCCCACATACAGTCATATAAAAGAATCATCAACTGGCATCCGGAACAATTGTGTTTAGATACTTGCACGTCTTTACCACAAAACGTTGCCATTCACCTGTCTATCTGTTATCCTTTACGAACTTGATTACTGGAGCATGGTTTTCTGTGGGCGGGGGAGATCACGAAAGATTGCTGTGCCATTTTTTTTTTTTTTTGCCTCTCCATCGTTATCCCTCCCCATTTTTATATTATAGAACGAGAAATGAAAGAACGGAGACGGAAGTAATTGGATTAAGCAAAGAACGTGCAGATACAGAAGCAGTCTGCTCAATAAATATAAAAATAAACCACGAACATTCGCCCTTGTATCTAAATATATAAACAAGGAGGAGATGGAGTTCCTCCCCTTTATTGTCTTGAATAATAATTCGATATTAAAATATTAAAAGCAGACATAAATTTTCACCAAAACCGAAAAAATTGTTGGGGGACGACAGAAACCTTTACTTTGCCAACAAATTGTAATTAAAATCTTACCCCTATTAAGCGAGGGTTGTTATTAGCACTTAAGACATTACATTTTGCCAAGAAAGTGGTCATTGCGATGACAATGAAAGCATTTCGTAAATTTTGTGGTCGCCATTAATCTCTTGGAGATTTTCTCTTTTATCTCAACACATTGGGATTTAGCCGGAGAGTCTTTTTGGATATTTTCGAAGAAAATTTTCTTAAGAATTCGGAGTATTATTCGGACGGAATATGACTTGTAAGGAAGGTTCTCTTTAATGGAAATTAGGTAACGTTTTTAATATTGTTGTCCATCTAGTGTCAACTTCAAATCTACTACAGGATAATTGAAATGTGATTGACTTTATTTCCAATGATTTTGGATCCCGACTGCAAGTCAGTTATGACAATGTCCTCTTATTTAAATGTGAATCGGAGGTCGTTTGGTCGTTTAAAAGACTTTCATCAGCATGGTAGAATCCAGTCACAGCAGGACTACGCAAAAAAATAGTGAGATCTATGCTAATACTGGAACTATCGCACCTTAGATCGCGAAGACGTGCTCGATATACAAAATACAGTTTTCCAATCACCAATTTTTAACATATCCAACGGTCTTTTAAGAGGACTAACAGTGGGTAGAGAGCAATTTCTCTTCCCCCTTAACCAACCAACCATGGTTATATTTATTATTTTACATTGTCCCGAGAGATTTTAAAGTCCATATTAGTAATCAGCTTGATATTGACCTGGGCCTCAACCAATTTCGCTCAGCTCGATCTTAAGCTAAATGCCTCCAATTTCGCACGCCAAGTTGGTCAAGGGGTTAGGTGGGTTTCAAAATTTAAAAAAATGTTTTTTTTTGTCTTATTAAGTAGTACAATATGTCTAGAATATTCTCCAAAAATTTTAAATCAATCAGAGTAAAATTCTAAGAAAAAGACTCTTCCGAAGTTCCGCTCATCAGGCCATGTCAGCCTGGCGCTTTTCTCGAAACAGCCGAGAGCAACCTCACCCGCTTTGAACAAAGTCCATGCTTCTGCGACATACAGCGGGACTGGGACGATTTAGTTGTTCTAGAGAGGGCTTTACTACTCAATTGCCTTCTTAGCCCAAAAAAACAGCGATTGGCAGGAGTTATTCTTCATTTAATCTCAGCGCTGGTGTCGTGTCTGAATTCATAGCGGATCCTAGGTTGACAAAGTCCTTAACTACCTCAAAGTTATGTCTGTCTATAGTGAAGTTCTGTCCAAGACATCGGTGTTAGGTGTCCTTTCTTGTTGACAGCATATACTTGGTCTTGCCAGCATTGACCGCTTAACCCATCTTCGCCGCTTCCGTCTCAATACTCACGAATGCACCAGTGATATCACGCTGCGTTCTTCCGATAATGTCGGTATCGTTGGCGTATGCGAGTAATTGGATAGATTTCTGAAAGATTGTGGCTCTGGCTTTGTCATTTTGCACTATTCTTTCGAGAAGGATGTTGAAGAAGTCACATAACAGCGCGTCGTCATGTGCGACTCCTTACATCAAAGGGCTCGGTAAAGTCTTGACCGAGCAGCGTACATTCTCCATCGTCATCCTACACAAACGAACGAAGCTGGTAGGTATGCCAAAACTAAATATTGCTTTGAAAGCTTGTCTATCGAGAGCATTTATGCTGTCATACGAGTACGCGGCCTTAAAATCGATGAAAAGGTGGTGGGTATCGATTTCAAGTTCCTGGCTTATCTCCAAAATCTATCGCAGTGTGAATATTTGGTCGATGGTGGACTTTCTTGGCCTGAAGCCATACTACATATATGGACCGATCAGGTTGTTGTCGAACGCTTCAGGCGTTCAAACAACAATTGGTGCAATTCTCCTTTCTTCAGGATCGGATTTGATCTTAGTGCTTGTAACTACATTCAATGCTTCCTCCTCCTTAGTGAGGCTTCTGTTAACTAGATTAAAGACCTAACTTTACTGAGAATGAGCACTTTTATTTCAAGTTTAGTTTAAGGCTTAAGGAAAAAAAATCGTCAAATTCGGAATGTGCGATTGCAGTCTGAACGAACGAAGATGCTTACGTGTGGAAAATAAAAAACAAATAAATTATTGGTGTGATATCCAGTAGTGACCGCCAAAAAATGTTCTACGTAAAAGCCTCTTCTTTCCTTCTAAGTTTCTCACAATTATTCGTATTGTGCGTGTAATATTTTTTAAACAAACCGAACAGTTTTCATATCTGACTCTGAAATTGTACTCTCAAAGGTTTGACAGTGCATTCCGAGTGCCTCGAAAAATGTTTGCTTGATTTTGCTGACGCCTTAGTCATCTACATATGTACGAGTATGTAGCTTAGTAGTTCAATGTGAGCCACGGCGACCTACAAAAACAGGACGATTAAAAAATGCTGGTCCTTGTGGAACCAGAAAATGAGGTAGAAAGTAAAGCAAAAGGCAAGGTAGAAGCATATTTAAGCCTCGTCGTGAAATTATCCCTCGTTTAGCAGATAAAATGAAATGAAAAAAAAAAAAAATTTGTAAACCAAGAACTTAACCATTACTGGCTAATCCACGGATTTTTTTTTCGAAGAAAACTCGTACGTACGTACACCTTCACATACTTCTCTTAACATATGTACATATTCTAGTTCCCATTTCACTAACAAGCCACTAAAAAGACATCTCCGGGACCTTGACACTACATACATACATCACCTCAGTTATTTTCCCATTTTCAACCCAAAAATTACCAATTAATTTCTATGCCCCGAATTAACCCTTAGCAAAATGATAAACTACCATCACCATATGCAATTACTTTCGAAAACTTCACAGACCCTAACTAATTTCAAAAATCTAACTTCCCGTCTTAGGCACTACATCAACACCCAGCCAAGATGTTGGAAACCGAACAGAAGCAATTAATCAAAGTTCATTTGGTAATGCCACAACATTTTACAACGTCCTAATCAATTAGCCCGAAAATTTATTTGCCTCTCCTTGGAACACTTTTGGACAGAGCCCAAAGACCTTATCCCATCGCAGGTAACTGTCTCGGAGTAAGAGATAACAGCTTAATTCAAAATTCAAAAAGTAACTCATATGAGGGTGGAGGTGTTTTTCATTTCATTAACCGGGGAAAAACTCTCCAGGAAAATAGACTTACCTACTCCACCGGTGCGTGGATAAACGTTTGTTCTGTTGGTGTCCCCCCAAAAGTTGGCCCCGCAGATAAATACCCGACCCGTGCGAATTAAAATGGAATAAATTACAACACGTGTTGGATGTGGAGTATACTTCGCCGGCTTATCCGACTGACAGAAAAGTGAAACCTAGTCGGTTGGCAAATGGAATTCCTAACATCTCAATAGAGTAACACGAGAATCAATAAATGCTATCGTCGATATTTATTGCGGGCAATAATCTTTAACAGTCGCTTTTGTGTTTCAACAAAATTAAAAGTTTCATCTCGGGGAATTTATTACGGAAACACATTAGAATGGAGTTGTCCGGTGAGCTTATCTTGGCAATCGGCCGGCATCGGTTGCTCTGTTTTGATGCCGACCAAATGAGACAATTAACTCTGGTCATCATTAAGACATTTGGTGTGGCTGTCAGTGTAAGAGGCTCGACTCATCGATGACGCCAGGGATTATAATATTTTTCCCATAGAGATTGCGGATATTTATTGTTATAGTTATTGCTATGGAATTGACGCTTTTAAGGGCTATTCTGGCTAAGCTAAGACAAGCCGATCCGTGTCTGTGGTTTAAGTTTTGAATGTCTTACTTGTGAGTGGTGTTGTAGCCACATAAATCGCAATGGCCACGAAAGCTTAGCCATGAATATGGATTTCTACAGCATTAAATCTTCTTTTGATTGGGTTGGGCTAATTTTTTAACACTTTTATTACAGTTAAATGTATTGGTAAGCTGACTCTTGAACTTTGTCTGTCAAAATTAAAATTTGTTAGCAAAAGTCTAAGATAGGTTCAAGGTGCAATTCAATAAGGAGAGACGGAATATTAAAAAAAAAAAAAAAGTTCGGTGAGAAATTGAACCGTGATCACAGATCTGCAAACAAGGTGTTCTGGCAGATCATCCGCCGTCTCAGAGGAAGGAAGTTTAATATCATCGAAGGAGTCAAATCCAAAGATGGTGTACTTCCTTCCGATGAGAAGGACATCTTGTGCCGATCGAGCGGCCACATTTCGGAGCTGCTCAATCCCGAACAGGGCACTGAGGATGGCAGACTTATGGTTTTGAGTAGGGCAGAGAATAGTTCCTCCGTAGAGGAGGTGGCTTTGGCGATTAAAGGCCCTAAAGTCGGCAAATCTGCTGGTGGGGATGAAATCCGGCCAGAAATGTTCAAGGCTTTGGGTAAAGAGGGAGTGGAATGGCTCTCTCGTATCATAAAAGTGACCTGGGAATGCGTTGAAACACCCAGCGATTGGCAAACTGGGGTGATTATTCCTCTTTTTGAGAAAGGGGATAAGAGGGATTCCTCCAATTATAGGGGTATATCTCTTTTAAGTCTCCCCGGAAAAGTCTTCGCAAAGGTGTTGGAAAGGCGTTCCAGAGCTGTGGTCGAGTCTTAGTTGGGCGATGAGCAATGTGGCGGAAAGGTACATACTTCGATGGTTTGGGCACCTTCAACGCATGTCCCCAACTCGGCTTCCGAGACGTGCTATGGAATCCGTGCCATCGGGTAGGCATCCCCTGGGAAGGACTTGAATGAGATGGCTGGACCAAGACCGAAATCTCACCTCTACCCGTATGGGGATAGCCCCTGATGATTTAGAGTCCTGTCACAATCTTTGTACTTTAAATAGCTTAAAGTCACTGCTTTTTTTTTTTTGTCGGCAATAAACGCAATGCAATACCTTTTTACGAGTTTTTGGACGTCAAAGTTCTCGAACGTGCTGATTGATTTATTGATTCGGAAAAGCTTTACACGAGGTACTTTCACTTCAAAGCAGGTTAGATTAGGTATTGTGCGGAAGGGCATTTTAAAAGCGCTTGCTGAAGAAGAAGAAATCTGAGCAGCAACAACCCTAAAATTCTAGCTGGTATCCTACTTGGCCACTGCCGACTAAAACGGCACTTACACAAGCTTGCCCTGTCACCGGACCCTACCTGCAACCAAGACTTACACTTAAGTTAGGTTCGCGGATTAATGAAGACGTTATTAAATAAACGCGTCATCACACTTACATAGGTCTAAGTGGACTCATCGTATTGCCCAAGGTTTGTTTTCCCTACCACATGGGTAAGTTGCTTGGGGCGTACTTCTAAAGTTGAGCTGATCTACCATTACACACTTCGTCGATGTGATCAAAGAAAATGCTCATTTTGTCTTATTCCTTATTGGTTTGGACAGGTTTGCTCAGTGACAAAGGAAATAAGTCCCCACATGATCTCCAAAAGTCTGATGCCTTAGCATGTTGCGCCTACTATAACACTTGAGATTGGCGTTGAAATGCTTGAACAACACGCGAAACCTCTGCTAAAACCGAAGGAATCCTTAAAGGCATCAAATTATGCATTACCACCAACGGATACACAATTTGAATATCTCATCATCAACCTTTTCGAAGCTTAGATGCCGTCGCGATAATTTCAGTATGTTATGACATGTAATACCTACCGATTCCTGTGATCTTTGCTAAATGCTTCGCACAAGCCTTATATAAGCAACCAGATTTTGGATCTCTTTCCGAACTACGACTGGCCTATTGAGACAAAGCGTTCTTGTTGTGCCTGTTCACATTGGGCTGGAATGAAAGAACGCCTCAAGAACGCCGTGGCTACACAAAAAAAAAGGTTTCATTGGAATGAAAGCAATTTGATAGATGGGGAACGCGCTGAAATTTAAGACACAAAATGTCGTCACAGAAGAAGTTTCGTACGGAGGTAATTTTCTCCATATATTTTCTGCACTCATGCAGCCACTGGAGTTGCGCACTGCTCGTTGTTCAACCACTAAATGAATATTTCTGACAAAAACGGAATGCAAAGACTGAGGCACATTCCTGCCCACGCCGAAAATTGAGTTGGAAATGGATTTTCGGTGCAATCAACCTTTCTCTTTTCCAGTCAATGAAAATCGCCTTTTCGGACAGTCTTTCCTTCCTGCGCCAATGTGAAGAGGCGCTTGAAATGCAACTATAAATTGTAAAATTGGATTTCTTCGAATTGACTGATAATAGTCGACAAAACTCTCGGTTTGTCAGTCCCCGGCAAAAGGTGGTGCCGCGAAAAATGCTTGGTGAAAACTGCAGAGATTCGAATCTAAGCAGCTCGCACAGCAATCCAATGCACAAACGCCTGAGCTACGGCGAACACAACAATGATAACAATGCTGGTTGAATTAAACAAATTATTTTGGCCAACTTTTGTGGAGCCAAAACGCTTCTGATACACCAAAAGCACTTTTTGGGAAGAGGGAGATAGAAACCGCACTACTAGACCTAGGTAGGGAGTTTTCAAACATGAAATGGACATTTTGAAACTGGAATCACTTGCGGCTTGCCGGATTTTTTATAAGTTTTCCTCAAACTGCAACCAAACCTTCTTCGCACTTTCCGAGCTGAGTCCTGACTTTTGGCTGCCTGGTCGAATAGTTTTCTCAGTCATGCTACACCCTACTTTCGAGATCTATACTACATTGAAAGGAATTTACATTACTTTTGTTGCCAATGTCGACTGAAAAGTATCAATCTACACAAATCGTGTTAATATTTTTTCGCGACACAAATTTCTTTTGAAAACTCAAGCTGCCACATATCCTCCCGCCAATTTATACAAAACTACAGTATTGCTGTACTTTCAAAACTACTCCTTACACTATCTGATGAAAAATACCTCAGAACCAATTTTATCTAAGTAGGAAGAATAAATAAAAGAAAACATTTAAAGATTGGGCTCTAACGAAACACAAATCTACCTAACTAATGATTAAATTACGGCGCACGCAATCATCCTGTCACGAAATGCTTATCCGAAAACTATTTTAATTTGTCATGTGTACTTAAGGCTCCTGGCAAAAGTATAAAAATGCAAATAGCCATCAATTTCCCCCCATGGGCTGTCGGTGAAACCTTCAAAAAAAGGCCAATGAGTGAGCAACAATTAAGTTGATTTCCTTTCGTTCGTTTACTTTTCCAAGTCAGTGCGCACCCCAAGGGTAATATTTTTCCCTTATCAGCAATTAAATTAAATGACATCTGTGTAGAGTTTATTAGCCGCCATCGGAAGGCAGCCATATTTAAATCATTCATTCTGAAAAACCACCCCCGCATTCATTCGGAAAAAACAAAACTTCACCGAACGAATGAGGAAAGCATGTCACAACGCCATTTTGCGTTATGGACATTATATCATGGGCCAAGGGAAAATATTACAATACCACGTTTGCGACCCCCCCAACACATATTTCCCATAACAATAGTGCTGGTATCTTAAAGACTCACAAGTTGACATGTTTCGAAAGAATTAAATTGCACCGCTCGCAATCCGTCCACGAATAACGATTAAATTTTCATGTTGTGCAGTTATAGGGTTGATAAATATTTAACGAAGGTTTTTATTTTGCTACTCTTAAATTTTTAAACTTTTCGGGAGTAAAAATGAAGCCACGCAAGGAAAACTGATGGCGTCCGCTTCTGTGTTGACAAAACAAAACGAGCATCACTTCAGGTAAAGCGGGAAACGGTTGCAGAGGTTTTTCAACCCCTATAACGATAATCTACTCCCATTATATTCTAATACATATTTAATGATATTTTAAAATGCCGAGGACAAAAAAAAGTTACACTTTTGTGAATTTTTACCGCCTGGGGGATGCCCATACCACGTCGCGGGACATACTCGTACACAACAAAAGCGAGAAAAACGTGTACCGTCAGAGAATGGCCTCGTAAAACGTTTCACTGTTCGGTGCTGTTGAAAAGTTAGGATGGCGTTGGAATAGGGATATTTTTAAAAGTTTAAAACAGTTTTCCCGCATTTTTTGGAAAGTTACCCCATGACAATCTCACTCAGCTTCTAAAGTGTTTTGACATGGCTTTTAAGAAAATGGCTTTTGGGGGTTTGCAACTAGTTGAACTCACCTCCATTTTGTTCTTCGATTTTGAAACCAGGTTTTCACTTGAGCATCTGTCATCTTGAGGCCACGTGCCAAGGCAGCGCGTTCCGCTGATGCGAGGTACTTTTGCTTGTGAAACCTCTTCTCCAACTCAGCGACTTGAATGCGGGTGAATGATGTACGTGGCTTTTTTCGCTTTGGTGGCGTTCGATTTTGGTAAGGGTGACCGATGCGACGGGCGATGGGAAACGCCGCTGCAAATGAAAGAATATTCAAATAAAAAATGATTAACAAAACTAGGATTTAAATACAATAATCACCGAAAGTGTAAAGGGTTCATTTCACTCGTTAAATTTATTTGGGAACTAGCTTTACACTCAAAAAATTAAGTATGTCTACGAATACTATTCAAGAAGTTAACAAAAACAATGGTGGATGGCCTGACTAAAGTCGTCGATGTCATACACAAGAGGGCATCGCGTTTATCTGTGCGACAGGAATGCATCCTGCGTGCTGTTAATTTTACACATAAATGACAGATGCTGTTGAGCCAAATAGAACAAGGATTTGGACTTTAAAGTTTGTGAGTGACATCGTTTTCCTTGCCGATACAATAAATATTGTAGTATGCAGCCATGTATAGGCTTAAAAATTACTGCAAAACTTGGAAATTATCTGTAACATACATAGAAGGGAATGACCTGGCTGATGAGCGGGCGAGGCGAGGTTCAGCTCTTGATGAATCCCTCGCGAAGTGTGTTCACATCCGTTTGGGAGCCGTCAACGGGAGAATTCTTTCAAACTTTATATCAGGGGCTAACATTAGGTGGTAAGGTCTACGGAATTATGTCATTTCAAGGCAAATCTGGCCCAATTACGAATAGTTCAGAACACCAGGTCTACAACACAGGACTCCCACAGACATTGTAAGGAATCGTGGAAATTAGTTTAGGTCTGACCTTTAGAAACAAACGGGGCATCCTATTTAACGCGTATCGTCGTAGCGTGTGGGACCATATTTCCGTTAACGTCGATTTGGTACCCAATTATGTATGTACGTGCTAGACTTGAAGACTGGAATCTTTCTACTCTTCTTGAATACTCCTAAGCTCAATCTGGACTCTGCGGTAGATCAGAGACGATATCACATCAGAGAAGGCATCTAGTGCTGAAAATTTGTTGAGACTTTAATTTGCAGACAACACCTTAAACAGCTTTCTGAAGAAGACCGACCACCGATTGTATGACAAGTTTATAAACATCACATTGGCAAGAAAGGATCCACGCTAGACCTAGAGCAGGCTGATCAGTCAGTGAAAGTAGTAAATAACCATGTAAACTCAAACATGAAGCATGGGTCATGATTCTAGCGGGGGTGAATGAAAGATTGAGCTCTTTGGACCCTTGCGGAGAGGAGGAAGTTAATGAGGAAACAACCCACTTCCCCTGTCACTGCCCAGGTCTTTGTCACCTCAGACATAAATCCTTTGGAATTGGAAGGCACTTTTTCCAGATACTCAAGAACTAAGGGCCGTACATAAATATCAGGAAAAACTGGAGGTTCATTAAGGCTTCAAAATGGTTTAAAACCCTGGGCCTATAGGAGAGTGCTTTGGGTATTGCTCCAGGAGCAAGGGGTATCTTTGCCCTCAAAATGTGCATTACAATGGGCCTCTACTGGCCTGAGTGTGGCGCAAAGGGCTTTTTTCCCCTCGCTAACCCATCTACCTAACCTAACATAACCTTATAAACATCACAAATACTGGGACGCATAAGTATATTGGAACTCCTAACGTTGAAAGGACCAATGAAGTGTTCGTCGCACAAACGAAATTATTTCGTCGCAAATGTATGTTGCCCAGGCAAAAGAACCAACAAGCTGGTACAATCAATGAGGGGTACAATAGCGTCAAAACTCAGCCAAGTTTATACTACTTTTGAGAGAGAATCTTTTGAGAAGGTTATGCGAGCTATTCTCCACCAACTTCGAATTCCGAACGTAGCTGTGTTTTCCGAACAATGCTATGGACTAGATGAACACCAATACTCCGGTCCTGAAAATCTTCGAATCCACATCCGAGGGTTGGCGTAGTAGAGGAAGACTGCGACTCAGGTGGCGCACGCAAGTGGAAGGGGACCTTAACCAACTTAGCGTGCGAAACTGGAGGGAGTTAGCTAAAGACCGAGCTGGATGGTTGAGGCCCAGGTCCACCTCGAACTGTAGCGCCACCGTAAGTAAATAACGCTACGGACTATTCTAATCTACGGATCTCTATTTAGGTTTAGCAATAGTCTGCCTTACTGGCTTTAAAAACACTCTGACAGCAACTCTCGAAAAGATACTCTGACATATGTAACTTTACACCACTTGATGGGTAGGTATAGACTTTCAATTCCTCATATTAATTCTTTAAGGCGTCCCTGTAAACAAAATTCCTGGGATTTCTTTCTGGCTCCGGGATGACTATCAGGTGAATCGACTCTCAGCGCGCTATGGGAAAAACAGGCACTCTTCAGATCCACATTATCCGCATTCAAGCTCTTTTCCTGTAGCTTGTTGAAGTTCAAGCCATATCAAAACTCAACGGAAAATTGCAGACTCAAAGTGGTAGTCTGTTGGGTATAGAGGAATGCGCGGGATGAAGACAGTTTTTCCCTGATTGACATTTGTGAAAATCCTGGCTTTGATTGCGTGCTGGTACAAAGTCTTCACCTGCACAGTTTCGGAGGGTTTAGGTTGGGCAACAACATGGCTATACATAATGTCAGGAATACCTACATGTTTGCTTAAGTAAGTTTTTTCGAGTTCCTTGTAAAATTACTCAAAAAAATGCGTTTATTTCGAAAAATGGGCGTGGCAGTAAGAGGATTTTGAAAATGTTTAGCCTATGTTCATTCCCTAAGCTTCAGTTATCTCCGTACAAAATTTCATCGAAATCGGTTCGGCGGTTTAGCCGTGAAAACGTAGCACACAAGAGACACTTTCGCATTTATAATATTAGTAAGGATTATGTGTTTGCTTATTGTCTTGTTATTCCACTTAGCCCCAGAACATTGAAGTGCGAGGACCAGTAAAAAGTCTACAGAAATTTCTGAATATATATACGCCCCTTTAGATATAAAGGGTTTCAAAATATTCGCCCAATTTTCACTTCTACATATGTATGTATGCATCAGTCTGAAGAAAAACATGTTGTATGACTTATAAACCTCGAATAAAAATCCAAAAGCCATCAAATTTCATTTCCCGTCGGCCCACAATTACCAATAACCATTAACAAGGTCCTTTAGTAAAAATTCACTGCTTCACTGTGCCACCTGCATTGGTGTTCACATCATCAATCTCATGCGCCACATAAAAGCCTTAGTGCTATAAACTTTTAATGTTCCCTAAGTGATATGACTGCTCCTTGGGTTGTACTCGAAATGCTTATCCACAACCACAAGTCACCTATAAAAAAAAAACGTGTCGGAATATCATTTTATATTCCATTTTCAATTTGTCTAAATCAAGACTTGCAAATTTAAAAGGTTTCCGTTCCGGTACACCACCGTAGTGACTTGCACATCTGAAAACTTTCACAAGAAATAAAAATCCATATTTCAGGTATTCCCCAGTGGCCAGATATTTTCGTATTTTATTGACTTTTCAGTTCAAAAAAAAATAAAAAATCGAAGGCGGATATAGAATTCATCCCCATATGTGAGAAACACTTGCGATACCCCGCACAGTGGGAAATATTAATAAATGCGTGGGGTTAATAGCACCGGCGTTTACTGGTTTCGCATAAGCAGCTGGGGAGCGAAAGAGATATGTTCACCACCCTCCCTTAAGCGTAGGCGGATGAACTTTCCTTTAAAGCCGAACTGAAATTGTATATCTGCAAAGCAAATGGATTTTTATTCAAATTGTTATTGGAAAAAAGATTTCGATGAGTAGATGTGGGGAGGATATTTGCCAGAAACGGAAGGGTTAAACTTTAACCCTTTTCAAGAGGGGGCTTAACGTGGATTTAAAGCAGGTATGGCGATGCTCGTGTATATTTCAAAATGGTACTTTATTTAAATGTCGATATGAGGCTGGTATTTGGGTTAAATTTATACGATAAGTGGATTCATAAAATCTATGATTTGTCAGCTTAGAGGGTGGTTATACTTTGAGGGGTTTCAAATTGATGTGAAGTTTTTTTTTTTTACATTTGTATGTATGTGTACATATAAAAATAAAAACCAGAAAGGGGTATCATGTAATCATTGATACGATGGGAGAGGAGAATCATTTTTGAAGAATGATAGCAATGCAAACACTATAGGTGTACGAGTCACTACATTTGTTTTACAACTTGCAGGAAGTTTTTTACAAAGTGATTTCAACAAGGTGACGCGCTATCATGCTCTAAAAATAATTGTTAACTCACATATAAGACTGAAGCACAATAACGATATTATCGGAAGAATCCCGATTATTTCCTGAAGTATATTAAGAACTTAATCTACCTAGGCTTCACTTTGACTACAAAGACTGTCGGGTCCCAGGGCACCGAGGCAAGAAAGCGATCGTAACTGAACCAAACAATGGTCGATCACACTATTCTATAGAAGATCTAAAGCAAGAGGTACACTTGGACTTCTGGAGCCTTGCCGATGAGGAATGGAGCACACTTCCACATATCAAGAAAGATGTGGCCAAAACTCAATAAAAGAAAAACAAAGGAAATACTTACGCTGAACAGATCGCATTAAGCACTAGTGATCACCATTCTCACAGCCTTAGGCCACAACTCACTGGGGGCCCATCTAAGGAGAATGCGACTAAGCACGACCGACCTCTGCAGAGGATGTGGCAAAATAGGTGCGGAGGAGGACACGACGCACTTTCTCTGCGATTGCCCAAGCTTCAGCAGAACCAGAAAGAATACCCTAGGAGCTTAGTTTTTTAGTGACTCTGGCCAACGCTCAACCATCCTAAAATTTATATTGAATTCAGTGTGGCTTAGGGGTTAAATAACGATCAATAAATAATCTATTCTCTTCCCAATAAGCGCATCAATGCAGGTTCCACAACGGGGAACACAATGGATCCTTGAAGATCCGAGTGAGGCGGCGCCTTACATCAAGACGCCACTCTTTAACCTAACCTAACTTCGAGTACGAAACCAGCGCTGCCAATTTCTGCTTTTTTGGATCCAAATACAACGACTAAGATGACTGGGAAATGTAGACCGGATGGACACCAACACTTAGGTCCGAATATTCTTCTAATCCAACCCGAGGCATTGCCTGCGAGGCAGCTAGCTAACGATCGAGCTAGCTGGAGCTGCTCATTAATTGAGACCCAGGCCCTGGCCTGTAGTGCAGTAATAGGCCAGTTTTAAAGGAAACTAGAGCACGAGCATTAAAGCAAGTACAAGAGATACGAATTTGACACCGACGAACATTGGCTTAAAATGCTTGTGTGTTGTGTTGATGGGGGAACACAAAGCTATATGGAGCTATTACTTCACGTCCTTGTTGTACAGATTAATCAAGAATACCTTAAATTGACAATACGTATATTAATTGAGTTTTAAGGTGTCTTGATGCATGATAGTAGTTCGATTTGCTCTTGATAAATAGTTCATCTATCCAAAAAAGCAGACTATGGTTTTTCTAAATGCTGCCACGAATGGATGCTTATATTCGGATGCGTGAGAAATCGGTTATGGTCAAGAGTTATTCACTTCGACGTATAAGTGATGATTTGTCTGTGGTTCGCATTAAGATTACATTTGTCACCATCTACCTAATATGAGCTCACGTTCCTTCCGAAGAGATTTAAGACACTGTGAAGTGGGAATTTGATAATCTATGGGCAATGCTCACGGAGTGTGATTGGAGTAGATACGTATGTATAAGGTCTGGGTTTCTTCATAATTTATTAATATTTAATTAATTACAATACTAATTTTATAGATACAGCACTAGCCGCTAGGCCTTCCAGCTAATCAGATTATTTAACACTCAATAAAGTGCTTGTTGATGAGAATGCAATTTCCGGAAAAAAAATGGGTTTTTTGATTGTGGCTTAATCTTTGTAAAGCAATTAAGCACTATACGACGATAACAAAAAGAAAACTATAGTGAGTGTCTAAACGAGAAATGGTCAATTAGTGCATCACAGCATTGTCGGCGACTATTTGATCCAGTGTCACATCGTCGTGAAGCTTTGCAGGACTAATTTTAGGCCAAGAAAAGGCATTACATTTGTAGCTAATGTATACCTAGAAAGAGCCATGAGTAAGAAATTCAGAAAGTCGAAGAGTGATCGAGAGTGCAACAACATCTGAAATATTTAAAAGAGCGTCAGGAAACTAATGCTCTTCGAAACAGCAAACAAATTTATGGCCGAATCGCAGGGAAATGTATTTTGACAACTTTTTATACAACAGCTTAGGGGGTATTAGATGGAAAAAGTGGCAGGAAGAGAATCCAAGCCCCACCCCATTAAAAAAAGAAGCAATATTCCCTACCAACGTCGTTCGCCGTGGCTCAGTGGTTAGTGCGTTGGACTATTGTGTGAGCTGCGTTAGTTCAAACCCCAGCTATGTCCAATGAACATTTTTCGTGGCACCACTTCTCGTCGGGGAATGACAAGTCTCCGGGAATATCTATAATTTGTCATAAAAAAGCTTCTCAATTTGCTGTTCGGAGTCGGCAATAAAAATGAAATACGCGCAACATGAGTGACTCATCCCGAGCTGTCGCGCCAGCTATTTATTTAGTTTCTATCCCCTCCCAACTTAGATGAGGTTGATGCAGGGGAGCTTTTTATCAACCAGTGTGGCTTCCGGTCAATATTTATACTGAAAATAAGTTCTGGAAAAGACCAAGCAATTTCCAATCTCTTCTGTCTAACACTTCGGTATACCTTTTCCTTTCTCTCTATCATTAAAGCGTGAAGAAGTGAATGAAGAAAAAAATAAAGCTTTGAAACCTGAACCTTTAGGTTTTGTTATAAAGACAGATGCTGAGGTCTGTTAAAAGTTGGGTATGTCCCGTCAAGTGGCTACAATTGGTTTAAAGTTCGCTAAAATCGATTGCAGGTATGATATCAAGGCCGAAAGTGATTGCATTTAGCCTTCAAATTCGCTTTGCAGACTGCTCACTCCACATCTATTACTTTCGATAATGCTTCGCCTGAAACCCCACTCCTTTCCCCAATTCCGTGCAAAAGTCCATTAAATCTCCAGCGCACCAACTGCCTTGTGGACTATTGCATGCAACTCTGTAGTGCAACGTCCGGCTATCTTTTCCACTTTCGTCTTTGCTCCTGCACTCAATGTTTGACCAGGGTCAGATCTATACATGTAAATTAATAGTCTGTGTCAATGTGGCGCATGGAATCTGTCTCAATATACCTAAGCGAACGTGCGCCTGCGTGCATCGTACTCCATTTCGTGACGTTCCATTATAACCACAACATCTCCCGGAGGCGCCAATAATTGTACTTCTCCTCGGCTATTAAGATAAAAACTCGCGGACTGAGTATGATACAGAAGAGAGCAATCGACGCCGACGCGCACACATCGCCCCTGGAGGAAAGTGAACCAGAGTTGGTGTATCGTGTATGGTGTGTCTCCAAAACAATTTCATCGCGTCTTGAGAGAAAATCCTTATCTCGGAAATAACTCTTAAAAGGTCTGTCACATTCCATCTCACTTATGAATAACTCTCTTCCCTGTGGGCTAAATCGAGTTCGGGCTCAGGTTTCGGAATCGGGTAGGATGCAAAGAAATCCTTTATTTTTTGTGTCACAATATCGGAATTTCTACCTACGCCCGAAGGGATTTCCTATTCTGCTCTTGAAATCTTCCTGTTTGGACAACTTTTGTGAGTCATTCGTTGCTTCGGCAATAAACCGTGTCGCGTGTGATGTGGCCTCACTTGATTTAGGTTAAACACTTTGTTTTGGGACTAATTGATTTTTTTTTTTCTGCTTCCACTTTTGGAACACAGCGTGTTAAAGTGCTGAAACGAGTTTTTCATACATTTTCGGCAGTCAATTGGAAATCAGGTAAGGAGTTACCTAATGTAATTGCAACAGGAAGTAACCGATATCGGTGGCAGAAAGGTGCACTCGATGATAATAGCTAAGTGGATACACTTTAAAGGCACAACCTGTGTTATGTAAGAAAACAACACATTTAAAATAAGGATAACAAAAGTAGGACACATACATTTTAAATGATAGATGAGATGGTTGCCTTCAAGATCAGAAAGCCTCCTTCCTTCATGGTCTCTTTCAATTCGGTGGTCATTGTGACTATCCCATGTTTGTGAATAATTTGTACGATGCAGCACATGTTGCAGTTCTAATGGAGAAATTTCAAAGGTATAAGAATACAAATAACCAAGACACCAAAATAGAGCGTGAAGATAGTGATAAACTAAAATATATAGTGGCGTGGTGATCCTTCAAACAGAAGACAGGCACAAGGCAAAGCAACATAGAAAGAACACTTTTTGTAATCAAATGTTAGATGAGTGCATTTCATGAAAATGCAGGCGACTTTACTTAGCCTGTAAATGACAACCCTCACGCACAGACAGTGACCCTCAAAGTTTGTGCAGAGATGTCCTTCGAAGGTGTTTGAGGCCAGGAACTGAAGAGGCAGTATTGTTTACCCTAAGGTACGTGTTCCTAGATCAAGGTGAGTGTTGAAGAATTTTCTAACCTTTCTCATTCAAAACCTCCACTGAACATTGTTGGACAAGTGGTCAAAACGTCGACAGCATTCCTTATTCAAAACGTATGGTCTCGACTTACGGTGGAAAGAATCTGAATGTAAGCCAAAGTTTCGAGATCCTTTCCAATATTCTCAGCACCAAGCTGCGACTGTTTTGTCTCAATATTTAGTCAGTATGTACTACTTTATGGGTGTTGTAAGTACTTAAAATGTGATCACTGCCCCTCGTTAGCTGCAAACCTTGGTAAATATGTGCACATGTATGTAGGTGTCTACATATTATACTGAGAATCTCATGGTCAAAAAATCATCAAAAAATAGCTCCACATAAAAACGGGTAACGTAACGTAACGTAAGTAAGTATGCTGGCTCCCGATGAAAAAACATCCGGAGGTTCTAAAAAAAGCTAGGCAACTATCTTTTAAGTTCGAAATACAAGCTCTTCCTAATTATCACAGAAATCTGACAGCTGACAGCCCGAAATCGTCCAATTATTCACGTTGCGCGTGCTAAATTCTTCGTAAAACCACAAAATATTAAAACATTTTTTCGCGACATCTCGAAAAGGCAAATTTCGGCAAGGACATGAAAATCTTCAATAAAGGAGACCCTCTGAACTGCACAAGATCTTATCTGCCATGTTGTGTGAACACCTGAAGCCTTTCGTCATCAAACTGATCGGTCCATACCAGTGTAGCTTCAGGCCAGGAAGGTCCAACGTCGACCAAATATTCATTCTGCGGCAGTTCTTGAAGAAAATCCAGGAACTTCGCACCACCTTTTCATCGATTTTAACGCCGCGTTTGACAGCATTTTCAGAGACCAGCTATATAGAGCCACATCTAGTTTCGGCATCCCTGCCAAACTCGTCCGTCTGTACAAGATGACGATGGAGAATGCACGCTGCTTCATCAAGGTCGATTAAGACCTCATCGAGACCTTTGATGTCAAATAGGATTTTGGGCAAGGCGACGCGCTGTCAACCGACTTCTACAATATCGTTCTTAAAAGAATAGTGCAAAAGTTACGCGCCAACACCAGAGACATAATCTTTCAAAAGTCCGTCCAATTACTCGCATACGCAGACGAAATTGACATAGTCAGAAGAACGCAATGTGATGCGTTCGTGGGAATTGAGATGGGGGCAATAATGATGGGTTAAGCGGTAATGAGGGCAAGACCAAGTATGTGCTGTCAACAAGAAAGGGCACTCAACAGCGATGTCTTGAATAGAACGTCACTTTAGATAGATATAACTTTGAGGTAGTTAAGTACTTTGTCTACCTAGGCTCCGCTATCGATTCAGACAACGACAGCAAGCGCTGAGACCAAACGAAGAATAACTTTTCCCAATCGCTGATTCTTTAGGCTAAGAAGGATTTAATCGTTCCAGTCCTGCTCTACGGCACAGACAGTTGGCAAAATATCGAGCTGGCTGGAGACGCTTATTGGTTGAGGCCCAGGTCCACCACGGACTGTAGCGTCACCTAAGTAAGGTAAGACAGGGTCAACAAAAGTTAGCAAGGAGACGAATCCCCTCGGGCCTGGGTTTTTCAAGAGGCACAGAAATTTGAATTTGGAACAAAAACGTTGCAATGTCATGCTTTTGAACTTTTCTATTTGATGTATGAATGCATGTATATGGGCTCGTGACTTTTCTTTCGGCGGCCCTGAATGCAGAAGCCAGATATGAATGACAACGAATGGCAAACAAATTTTAGTGAAATAATACTGTCAACGTCATACTCGTAGGGAATTCTTTCGAATAAAGAGCCGAACTCTCATGGAGCCTTTGTAAATTGATAAATTAAGATAATAAACTTCCTGGCAACATACAGGTGTGCATCGTACGTTCAACTCTCCCATTTCTGACGATGTGAAGAACATTTTTGATGTTTGAGCATCTTACTCTGTCTGAATCAACAGGACGCTTGCTTATTATTTTCAACCAAATTACCTATAGTTATAGATCCTAACGACCACTAGATTTATCATTGACGAGTTAGCCGACAGAAAATGATGAAGGAAAAATAATCTAAGAAATTTCAGGAAAAGCAGGTACCGAGCTAGGGGAAGAATAAAATTCAGAAAGTTTTCTAAATCTCAATTGCATTGCTCTGTCATAGTTTCAGCTACTTTGGTATGTAACTCCTATTGCCAGCTCTTCCAAGTGATCAGCCTTATTCAAATATAGAAAAGGTCAAATCTACGAATCATACAAGTTCCTTTGAATCGCATTAGATATAGTCTTGACCGACACCACCTTAAACTTTTGAATACCTATGGCAGCCTAAAAGTTTAAAAGACCAAGCATTCAAAAATCATGGAGAACTTTTTCAGAATTCTAAGCAAATATTCAACTTTCGAATTTCAGGTTTAATACTTCTACCTAACGTCTTTAATGCATTTTGCCAGTTCAGTGTGATCTCCAAACGCAATTGTTAAATTTAATTTCCCATTAATTATCTTAGATGCCAATTGCAAAACAAATCCCCTATTCACTCGTTCGAAAGTCAATCTAAATTCCAACACTCAACAAATATCTAAAACCAACTCAATTTCCAATCCATTTATGTACCGCATTCCGGTTGAATGCGTCCTTAAACAGTAGCCACCACTACACCATCCCAGATCATTACGCGATCTCGCCGATCCATTGATTAGGATCGGCACGCAAAACTAACCCGAAACACCAGCCGACCAACTAACGCTGCAACAGCTGTAGTCATACTCCGGCCTCCGTTCGTGGCTTCGCACTAATAAGGACGATCTGAGAATACTCTTAGGCTAGCATAAACGGACAACCAGCAAAGATGACGTGGACCAGAATATTAAATGAGAAAGATTTTAAATCCGCCGCTGGGCGTCCATCTATTGCAGTTGGCTGGTCGTTAATTTTCTCCTCACACGCGTGTTTGTGTGCTCGGTTTGACCTGCTTGAAGCAAGAGAGCTCCGCAGAAAAAGTCCAGTAGCAGTGCCACTTCGGCCACTCGATACTCCGTCTCGTAATCACCTTTTAATATCGTGCTGTCCCCCGCCTGGTGGTAACAGCAGCAACGGCAAAGTATAAAAACGTGTTCGCCTTTCAAATTGTTAGCCATGTCCACCACCCCGAAGAGGATGCTTCTACTAATTTGTTTACATTATGAGCTTCACTTGTTATTCATTGACTACCGTGGTAGTGGTGTGCAGACCCTGTTTGGATTTCCCTTCCGTTCCTCTGATGTTACTCCACTTAAGGGAACAACACGTCTGACAAGGGCTGCAGGAAGCGCGATCAGCCTCACATCTCACCTGGACGCGCAGGGACACAGACACCGAACCATCGAACCGTCGTCGAACCACTTACACCGTCAGGCCACTGCCAAGCCGCCATCAAGGCAATGCCGATACTTAAGGCATTTTAATTAGGTGGTTAACATGACTTTTTAATTTCTGCAAAAAGAATTAATTACTCGCTGGGCGGTCCTCGGCGGAGTGGTTCCGTTTGAATTTGATTAGCGGGTGTGTGCTCTGGACGGATGGACGCTTACACTCCAGAACCCTTATCGCGCGGCCATTGAAGACTGGCGAAACGAGCCTAGAGGAGGAAGACGGATTGCCTACCTGGCGTGTTGCTTTTAATTTATTGATTGTTAACTGCCTGTCGTCGAATGTCGTTGTCGTTGTCGTTGTCGTTGTTTTGGTGTGTTGTTGTCGTTGCCGTCGACTCCGAAGTGTATGCAAAAAGATCCACTTTATCCGCCAGAGATCCCACTCCCTTAAGAGGCTTTTAGTTAACTCCAACCGGCACGGCCGACGGCGATATCGATATGTGTCACTCGGTTGAGTTGCTTTTTTTTTTTCACTTTTCATTCTCTCGGTCCATTGTTGATAAGGTGGCGCCTCTTTTAGTGATTATGTGCTGCTCCCGACATCGTTCTTGTTCTTTTGTCTTTGTGTAATAAAAATTTAAATTCGGGACTCACCGGCATTCAAAAGAACCGAAACCAAAACAGAAAGCGCGAGGTTTTATGATGGATTCATCTAAGCATGGTTAACATGCAACATGCTTCTCGGGTTAATGGGCCCTTTGATCAATTCCAATTGCAGTGTTTCTTTTTTGTTTTTAATTAAAAGTGAAAACAAGTAGTCCTCAGAAGCTGATTTTAAAACTTTTAACGGGCCTTAATTTAACTGCTCTGTGTTGGGACATGTTTTCTTAATTTAATTAGAGTGTTTCATGTATTCAAAAATAAAACGGGGAGCGACAGTGTATGATTTGGTTTTTTTTTTACAGCAAGTAAATCATTAAAAATTTGAAAAAAAGGCTCTGTTTGACAGATGCTAATCTATATGGAAGGAAGAGTTAATAAGAGATGCAGGGGTATGCAAACTTGAATTAAATCGACATCGTAGTCGATCTTATAGAAACGGCAAGAAGAGGAAACACTTTGATGCCGGCCATTCACCTTACTTATCAGACATCATTGGCATGGAAATAAAACAGATCATGTAACATTCTAACTTAGAAATTTCAAGACGAAACTATGATATCAAAGGGGAGAACTTGATCAGTAGAAAAAAAAATGCTAAACTTACAACCCAAGTTTGAATGTTTAAGAGAAGGTTGCAATGAAAACCAAGAAATTGTCGAAAACTTCGCATAAGGAGGGAAAGGTCTTCTATAACTCCTAAGCATGTGAGACCAATTAAACTTAGTCCCGACCTGCCTGACCTCCTCCACTGGATGCAGACACTGTTTGCAATCGTTTTGTTATTGAACTATGGCCAGATAAAAAAAGAGGCTTGTCAATGCGTGCTTTCAGGTTTCGTTCACCATTCTCTGAAGTAATAAGACATTTTTGTGCTAATTCTGAAGGCACCTTTTTTGAAGTTACCGGAATGAGGTTGGCTATCTGAACTGATACCTTTACTGATATCATAGAGCACTTCGACTTATCAAGCTCAGTCTAAATCTCCTCTATACGCTTTCATCCATCTCCATCATTGAGCTTAAATGACAGTCTTAACCCTTTGTTGCATACATTTTTTCTTTGGTTCAAGGGGCTTGAAATTGGTTACTCGGGGGTTTTTGAGGTCGTTCTTGACAAATCCGAGCTCATAATGTCAAAATTCAAAATGGCGGATCCAATATGGCGGACGAAAGTGCAATTTGCATAAACTTTCAAATTTGATTCCGCCATCTCGCTTCGTAATCAGCGACCCGCAAAGTCGTGGGGAAGCGACTTTCGTCCAAAAAGATCGAAAAGTTTCTGAGATAATGAATTCTTTCTGGCACAACGTCCTATTTTTCAACATTTGTTTATTTGTATAATCAAATTCACTGATAATATCGAACTATTGCACATCAATTCTTATTCTTGAATATATTACTGATGCGAAAACACAAAAAACAGCTCGAAAATACAGCGGAAACTACCCGAAATTTTCAGCATAAGTCCCACCGTGCAGCAAATGGTTAAGTGTTGAAGAAAATTGAAAAAAAAAAGGATTGTCTTTACCTACATAATGTAAAATTGCATGACATCTGGCCTAATAGATGCGGAGTTATTGACAGTATGTTTGTGTCATGGGTACAAAAATGACAGACGACCAAATATTGCTCAGAATTCAACATTCCAAGGACATCATCAAAAAGAACAAAAATTTCCTTTACAACATTGTGACTGGTGATGAAACGTGATGTTTTCAATGTGATTCGGAAACCAAAGGCCAAAGTGCCGAGTGGAAGGCGGCAGACGACCCAAACCCCAAAAAACTCGTTTGGAGAAGTCAAAAGTGAAAACAATGTTGGTTTGCTTTTACGACTCTAAGGGCATTGTCCACAAGCAGTTCGTTCCACCGGCCCAAACAGTTAATGCAGAATTCTATCTTGGTGCTTTGAAGCGGTTGGTACTTCGTATTCTTCGTATTCGGCCAGAATATCGCGCAGAAGGAAGATGACGTTTGTCGCAGGATAATGCGCCATTTCATCGATCGACACTTGCGACCGACTTTTTGGTTGAAAATGGCAAATTTTAACTATCAACCACTCCTCGTATTCGCCTGATTTGACACCTTGCGACTTTTACATTTTCGGAAAAATGCATTTGCCAAGCATTTGTGGACGTAGAAGTCATCCAAAAGGCTTGTATGGACATCCTGAAGGACATCCCAGCCGACAATTTAAAACCCTCATTCGAAGTGCTTTTAGACCGTGCAAATCGGAAGGGGACTATTTTAAATAGAATATATTGGTTTTGCCAAAAAAAAAAAGTTTCTTATTCTCATTTTTAAAAAGTCCAGTTTATTTTGGAACGCACCTTGTATATGTGCACAGCATCTTCCTATCGACATTCCTTGTTTTAGTACAACCAAATTGGGGAAGTCTAGAGCCTTTAAGCTTCAATAACTTGAGAGAAGCATCAACAAACAGTAAGCTAGGGGCACTCTTCCAGTTTTGGGCTTTCACCTCCTTATAAAGTAAAATAAAAATTCTATGTGTGTGAACGGCCCAAAAATTAGGGTGCATTGGTTGATCCTCAATAGATCCGGTTGTTGGAAATTTCATATCAAGTTGACGAATTTTGTATTCAGTTGGCTTATCGCTTTTGGTGACAATAATTTATATGAGTTGTGCTATCTTGTAGTGTCCTTAGATTAAATGGTGAATCTTACCAAATAGGTCCACACATTCATACATGGATGTCAAAGAAAAATTAACCATCATCATCATCATTTCCAATGACCCGCTTATCCACTGTGAGGGTCGCCGGTTGAGGGTGCTTTAATGGACCCTCCATATTTCCCGATCTTCAACCATCGACCCTAATCATCAGGGGCTATCCCCATACGGGTAGATTTATGATTTCGAACTTGGCTCAGATTCCATGGCACATCTTGAAAGGCGACATGCGTTTAACGTCCTCGAACCATCGAAGTATGAAGCTGCTCGATATTGAGTGCCTGGCGTATTCATATCTTTTCAAATGTACCTGCGATGGCTGTTAAAAAATTCCTCGTTTCTATTGGCAAATTTTTTAAATAAATTTTGTTGCTGCAGAAGTAATTAGTTAAAAAATTGTAATTCGATGGTACTGAAGCTGCTATTGATTTTTTCCGTAAGGATTCCTCGATAATATTATTTACAAAATCCCATCTCAGGGTTTAATTTTTCCTTAAAACCTTTACTTCCGTAAATGCTTACTGATGAAAATAAATTCTTCGAGCCAACATCCAATTAAATTCTCAATTACATGTAGGCTCACCCTAAAGTCATCTCATCTGCCAATCAAACTGCATGACATAAACCGATCTTTCCCATCACAAACCCACACACACACACACCACTACTTACAGGAAAAAAAATCATTCGAAGAACTCACCTGCCAAACGATCCTTTACAGCCTGATGCGCTAGCGCCGCATGATGCAGTGGTGGCAGCGCCCAAGTCAACGGCGATCTCTGTGGTGGCACTCGCAACACATGACCGGAAGGATACAAATGTGGATATGAGTAGAGCGCAGTAGCAGCACTACCATAAGGCGTCGAGGCCATACTAGTCGCTAATTTATACGCCGCCATAGCCTCACTGTCCACTGTATTCAAATCTTTATCCGGACTTTTGTTGTTGTTCTCGTAGGGTTTCGACAGCAGGCGTGATATGCTGAAAGGCAGGTTCTCGCTGGAGGATGATCTTGTTTGTTCTGACTGAAGCGATTCACTGTTAAAGTAAAAGAAACGAAAAATAAAAATAAAATAACCATGAAACCATTAAATCAAATGAAAAACTCTTTAATTCACATCAACACGAGTCTCGATTAAGTTAATGAGTATGGCTGAGGGGAATGATGAATGGATCCTTCGTTCGACTCCACTCACAACAACATAATTACAAATTAATAAAGGCGATATAAAAAAAAAAAAAACTGGAGACTGGAAAAGTGATGCCGACCCACGCGATCTGATGTGGGAGATATGCAAATCGTTTTGCGTTCCGTGGAACATTAAGTGGCCATGTATGACCAATGAAATATGAATTTCACATTTTTTATGTCGAATAGGGTTGTTTCCGTGGGCGGAAGTGGAACTGGATTAAGTTAGTATTTGTTTTTTTTTTTTGCTGTACAGCATCGGTGATTATAATTCTCGTGTATGGCAACCGTTTTTATGTACTTTTAATGCATTTTCAGCAAATTATCTTATTGGAGGTAAGAATTATCTTTATTTGAATTTGGAAGCTTGTGGGGCATTTGACCTGCCTTCTAATAATTATTGCAGGTTTTTAGTGTCACTGAGTAGGCAGACTCTTTTAAATGTAGATCCTGTGTAGGCGTGTGTGATTCAATTCAAATTAAACAGGGATATAAACTGCCATTAAGTCAATGAACTATTTAGGCATTTATCTTAAGGAAATATATTAAATGAAAGCGCTTTTTGGACCCTTGATGTTGGCAGACGTTATAATCTGATGGGACCCACGAACGATGCTACAATAAATGGGAGCGTAATCTGTAAGTGTTACAGAGGCAGTGAAGCATCCGATTTATGTAAGTAACGCAGTCAATTTAACAAAGCTGATGACACTAAATTTGATGGAATAAAAGATAAAGGCGGTCGGTATGTTATTGAGGCTGGTATGTCTCAGTTGGACCTTTGCATATGATGTTGCTGTCTCCGGTAAATACCCGAGTACCCTTAATGAATTTCCTTCAAATGTTCTTTCAGTTTTCTCAAGAAGGTAAGCTAAAAGCAATTTACGGGCAAACAGGAAAAAAAGCCAACCGCCTAAATTTTGCAAACAAAGCCCGATTTCTGGGTCTCATTCTGGACAGACTGCAAAGTTAACACTCTTGAACGCACTAAAAAAAAATCCACTATAGCTACATCCCTGCAAAACAGCGATTTGTAAGAAGTGGGGCCTGCAATTTTGTACCACACACTAGCTCTTCGTGTTCGTAAACAGAGCTAAACTTATTTACATATGTATGAACGTATATTGAGATCGGCTGGTGGACGACCTAGGACAAAGCCTTACACCGTAACTTATTGGCGAAAGTGCAAAACTGAAGAAGCATATGCATTAGTGAAAAACTAAGAACTATTTTATCCTTGACTTGCTACTATGTAAATCTACCTACCCACGTATTTTTGGCAAGCAGTCAGCTGCTAGTGCAGCCATCAAAATTGAAAGCCTTCAATGGTCGAACTACAATTCTACTCATTCCTCAATCTTAAATTCTCTAACATTTCAACACCGACTTCCTAAGTTAGGTTAGGTAATGTGGCCGTCCTTGCCGGGCCATGACACACATTGTGATACCACTATAATATACCAGTGGTTTCGGACTTACTATGAGAAGTTGTAATATTTGTGAAGGAAGTGTCTTGAGGAACCTTGATATACCTGTTAAGAACAAAGGTAGGGAGACTGACCGACTACCTAAGATGAACTTCAACTTTCGGACATCAATTCCCTCCAGAGGAGTGGGAGAGTGATGACACCAGAAACGAGTGGAGCTGAACGAGGTGGTTTCTCCGATATACTCAACCTGAGCATCTGCTTCCGCATTTCTGAGCACTGTAGCATATTTCAGGTGGAAATCAAGGCGATAATTGAAGCCATATCTTGACTATGTGGTTTCCTGTAAGGACATCAGGCTGTTAATGAGAGATTGTCGCTCATCTCTCATGAAGATGGCAGAACAATTTATTTTCTCCTATGCTGGATACCTGGTTAAAGGGGCTTTCCGGGAAATTATAAATGGGATGAACTCCCCAATCGTGGCTCTATTTTCTGGGTATTCCACTAGCTATGTGTAAATTACTCTCAGAGTACGACAGGATCAGCAAAGCAAACAAAAATTGGAGACATGTAGTCCTATGCTGTACCTCTAGAGAGGTTTGGCCCATGCTAAGCCGCACTCGATCAAAAATTCGACCTTATTTAAAAGGACGTTCAGTACTGTAATCAGTGTTCCTATCAGTCATTCTCCCATTTAATCTCATCACAGAAAGATAGGCGTTTTATCAAACGACTTCTGAAGAAGTTGCAGGGACTAAGACGTCTATCCAGGGCTATCCCAAAGAAGAAAGCTCTTTCTTGAGGCTTTTCGCTTCCATAATTTGCCCGTCTTATCACGAATTGATTTTAGAAGTAACCTTAGCTTCATTAAGACTTCCAAATGGTTTCAATTAATTGAGTTGCACTTTTCGGGTGTACACAGATCTAAGTGGTATCACAAAGAGCTTACCTTGGCCTATGTGGTTCTGTGCTTCCCATGAACAGCCACAATACCTACCTACCTAAGTACCTACCTATACTACTCATGATCTCGCTCCCAGGGAGGGGGTTTAAACTTTTCTCAGTTGCCTCTAGAGGGGTAGATTACTGGGTCGTTTCGCTTGGTTTAGCAATGCAGATGAATGTTATTCAAGTAGCAGGCAGCTAGCAGTGTTCAGATGAGATTCAGGAAGACGTTTAGAGTTTATGTCAAGGAAGTGTGTATGCAGGCTAAGTTTCAGTCTGCATTTCTGTCTGTAGACTTCTTCTAGCGGTAAGCCGAGGTTAACGTGAAAGATGCGGTAGGGATAGAGTGCCGTAGTTAAAAAAAATTGTTTATGCAGCTACCTTGAGCTATAAGAGCTATACGCTATCTATTTCGATTTAGAACTGCCTCAGATTTATTGCCGACCAATTTAAATTAATGTCAAACAAATTTACCATGTCAACCAAATTATCGCCCATAAATCCCACATGTGGCTGTAAATTTGCTACTGTCTTACATTATATCTGCATTGGGAACAACACTTACCACATTAACATTAATTAGTTTATGCGCTTTTAATATACATAAATTCATTGCAAATGTTGTTTTGCCACAATCTTATTCACACTTTTACAAACTAGAATTGGAGCTAAAAGTCACTCAAGCCTGCATAAATAGCACTTACATTAGCGCTTGCAAAAAAAAAAAACAAGTATCTATGTATGGAAATTTAATTAATACTCGTATAATCCCATCAATCGAAGCCAATAAGGCCTCACCCTGGCTTGTGATCGTTATTCAGATAGTTTTACTTTTAACAACACAACCGTAATCAATTAAAATGCAAATAACACGCCTGACCATGCTTATTCCGCTGCTTAAAAAGTTTATTTAAATTTTTTTTTCTATCTCCAGCCTTTGCGTGCTTAACGACGTTTTGTCTAAAAGTCCAAAAGCCTGAAATGATAATTGATTGACAGATTAAATCGAATTTGATGGCTAAACTAATGGTGGCCGGCTATTGTTGACAGAAACTTACTTTGAAGATGTCATTTGTTTGAATTGTCATTTTTGACAATCCGATTGTTATTGTGTGTGTGTGTGTTAACAAATGTCGATGCAATTAATTTGAATCACATTCTTTTTTTTTCGTTGACAGAGAATAGAATTATTTTTGGATTTTGCAGCGAATTTGGTTAATTCATGAATACCGGAAATCATTTGAAAATATTTTTGTACATTTTTACTACTATAAATGGACGGTGGTTTGTTTTTGATGTTTGAGCATGCGTTTGACTTAAGATTCGGTTAATTTATGCGCTTTCTGCTCTACATATCTCTTGAAAATTGATAAAAATATCCACAATCCACAAGTCAACTTATTGCTACATATTTAAAGACTTTAAGTGCCATGATACTAAGCTTAGACAATATGGACTGGTTGTCAATCTACGCAAAACTGAGTTGCTCCTTTTTAAAACAAAAGGAAGGTACTGAGATATAGACTTTCATTGATTCAAAGGGCCCTCCTCTGGGGACTGTACACTAAAAAATAAATAGCTGGCGCGACAGCTTGGGATGAGCCAAGACCTAGTTTCTCGCAAGACTTCATTTCCTCTGCAGGTGTCCGGGCCTACCGATTACCAGACCACCTTAGGCACACAAATAGGTTTGAACGAGTTTTCGTGGTAAAAAAACGGCGCAGCCCTTGGCCTTCCCCCCTTTACCTACCTACCTACCTACCTACGAAAGTTAAAAAGACGTGGATTGGCGCATCTGGGGCAATAAGAACGACTCTCATAGCTAGGCTTGAGATCATTCTCAATCTTATCACGTTGGATCTATTTATACAAAGGTCTGCAGCTAAAAGAACACTTGGAAAGTCAATCAAAAGACTCGGTCCGTCCAACGAGACACACTCTGATCTTAAATAAAAGACGGCCACTGCCTTCCTAACTACAGACTACAGACTATACAACAACCTACCTAGACTTGGATAATAGTAAAGTACTTCAAGGAGTAAATACTCAGGTTTCGATGTCTTTTAAGGTTCCACATGCGATCGCGATGAGCTTCATGTGGTGTATCGTGTTTTAGGAATCTATGTTTTCTAGCTCTAGTTAGCATTTTCTTTCTTCTAAGTCTGATAGCCGTTCTCCAAACATTGAAAGGAATAGGAAATCAAGATCCATCTCTATACTCATAGATCAAAAATGGATGTAGGAGTGATCACAGGAACTTTCTTTGGACCACGTAATCTTTCAAAATCAATTAAGCTTCTAGATCGGAACAGAGGCTTTGAGTTGGATGTTCTGACAGTCACAACTGTCCTCCAAGAAACCACAATAAAGGCAATGCCATGCGAAAATATTACCTTTTTAACAAACTTGTACCTGAGAACGAGAAGGAAAATGAACTGGCCAGGAAAGGATCGACACTTGGCTCATAACACGCCAAAATATAACATAGCACTTTAGCTATACTACAACAAAGGTAGAACCGAAAGAATTTTATGCAAGGCATACTCAGTATCGACCAGAACAGGTATTGAACGACAGAGCTCTATGTAGAGGCTGTTGCTATGAGCAGGAGTCACATCACACTTTTTCTGTTAGTACTTAGCTCTTCTGTACCTTAGGCTCGAAACTCTAAGTCAAAAGACATAGGTCAACTTTGCAAAAATTGGAAAGTTTGCAAGCAAAAATCGACCGATGGATCGCCTCGCTCCTTGACGGTATGACCTTCTTAGAAAAGAAAATGGAAATGTTTGGGGTTTTACTCGAAGGTAAGAGCGAAACTTAGACCGTTCGTTTCAACTCGTCCCATCTGACCAAAACGATTGTTGAAAATGTCAACATGGTTTAACCCCCTTCATTTTTAAAGAACCTGCCCCTATGACTGCGACATAGCAAGATCTATTGTGTCTCCGAGATACTCAGCCTAGTAGGTCTACTACCTTCCTAAAGGTGAGTATGTCGTAAGTAGCCGAGTGTCAAGACTCCGCTATCGAACAGAATTCCCCATAAAAGACCCGTCTACGTAGCCAGTATAGTGCCGGACATTCACAGAGAATGCGCTCAGAGGTTTCTGTATCTTCCAAACACAACCGACACTCTGTATCTTAGGCCGCAATGACCGGTAAGGAAGAGCACTAGCTTTCTCATGTTTTCCTGTCAAGATTTAGAACGGCTTTATAAGTCTCTTGGATGGCCTAAGCCCGGGGCTAGGTGAAGTTGGTGTTCCCAGTGGTGTAACCACTTAAGAAGAAAGTAAACTCTGAAACTGTAATACTTATGCTTAGCTATTTGGGCATTAACATAGATCATTTCAAACGCCACATCAGGGAACTGTTTGCTCGCTAACTCCAGGACCAAATTATTCCAAACCAAACTAATACATCCGGTTCTTTCCCCCAAGAAATCGAAATTCCTGGCAACCTTGAACAAGAACACTCTTAACATCATGACCAGAGTTGTAAGTGACAACTGTCTTCTTAAGACACACCTCTACCGATTTAGTCTCACACCGGACACTATCTAGAAAGCATTCTTTCGGTATGTTCTTACGTGCTACGTTTGTCTTCATCAAAGAATCATGGTGTTTGTCTTTATCATTTATGTATCTTTATCACACGTATTCCAATAAGATTTGGTTTGAGGACACCATTCCAATTGCTTACTTGTTGACCGTTTGAGAGTCAATGAAATGCATCTTTGCTGATTCCATCGCTACAGGGTACGGTCTCGTACTAAGCTTTAGTCTCTTTATCATCTGGACAAGCTAACTCAGGTTTTTGTTGTTATTTCATCGAGATGTTGGTCTTTCTTTCTATGTTTAGTCTACAATCGATTGGTTCTTGTTATTAGACACAAAGGAAATGAAGTAGTTTGACATCCTTCTAAGTACCTACGTACCGACGGCGAAACACAAAATATTTTTCTGACGCTTTACATGTTCTAGATCTGTGGGTTCTGCTGTCTTTGTTTGTACAGACATTACAAAACAAACGAAATAATTTTATTTTGCGTTGACAGCAGAAAATAAGATTGAGAGACCCGCCAACGTAAGGCAAGACATTTAAAACACTTACCTACCTCTGACATGCTTAAGTTACGTACGAACATTTTGGTTGTAACAGACATAAATGAAGGCCAATCAATCAACGTTATCCTGATCAACTTCAAAAACAGGTGATAGAGCGTCTTGAACATGGATGTTTATTGTCACATCATTGAATCATTCTTATTGTTATCATTACAAACCTTAAAGGAGTTTCCGACTCATCATAACAACTGCCATCCAAATCGATATCCGATCCAGTCCCGCAGGACATTCGTGAATCCGAGTCCACATCCACATGTATCTCCCGTTCCACGTCGTGATCGTCATCTTCGTGACCAGACATTGTCTCAGCGGTCTTAATTTCACTTAACTTAAATAAATCCACTAACAGTTAAACACTTCACTTAATTATTGCACTTAAACTGGACCTTATGTCAATCACCAATAAAATCCGATACCAAATGCCACAGGCTATCGATTAGGCTCAAGACACCGCTCACAATATCCACCAGATAGAACTCCTTGACAGTTCGAATTGTCACATCAAGTGTAATCGACAGTGAACTCGAATTAAATTGGAACATTCGCATGAATTCGCATTGCGACCAAGTGTTGACACTTAAATGGAAAAAAAAATTAATTGCGATTGACAGATGTCAAATTAGCGACGGTTATGCTGAAACTGAAACTTCAACACGTGAATTTCACAAACGAACACATCTTCCACCGACCACACCACAGCCAAGCAAGTTCTGTTTCCTTTAAAATGAAAAGTTCCCACTATGCAAATCGGCTTAATTAGACAAGTGCGTGCGTGTGTCTTGACAGAAAAAGATTTAATTCCATTCACAACCAGAAAAAAGACAGTTCTACCGACAAATTCGCGACGAAGCAACTCGACAAATTGACGTGTCAACGTTAACTAAACATTCGCCCGGCAAAATTGGCAGACAGCCTACATGCCACATGCGTGTTGTTGTTGAATCGAAACAGGTTTTCGGTTTTTCGCTACGATTCACGGTTCACCCCTAGACGTCGTGCTGGTTAATAGCCCGCTAAGCCACACCCAGTTTCCTTCTCTTCATCGGATGTCTCACTCAGCTGCAGCACATGGTCTGGGAACAGGTTTAGCAGTTACCTGTCGAAACTTGGCACTGAATTCCGTCGTATGACTGATGCCAAGTTAGGCGGAGCCAACGATGCGGACAGGCGCAGTGTGTTCATTGCAGCCGGTCGCGGGTTGTTGGCCGCCGGTGGCGGACATTGGATCGCACAGTTCCTCTGTGGAACGTGGAAAAAGTGCAAATGTGTTGAATTAATTCGAATTCCCATCGTCAGTCCGCAATAAAAAGGGGGTGGGGTCACGTCATTTTGTTTGGTGGTGTTTTGCCGCTTTTACTTCCCAGTGGTCGTTCGTATTTCCTTTTTCTTTTCTTTTTTTTTTCTCACATTCGCGTCCATTCCCGCTGAGTCGCCCCTGTCTTTAATGGACCTTTGGCAGTCGTTACTCGTTACCTTTTTAAATCGCGCTCGCTCTCACTCTGTCTGTCTCGCTCGATGCCTTCGCATTGCCATTATGAATTGGAACAAATACGTTTTCTGTAAATTGTAATTGTAATTTTGTACGGGAGAGGTGTAAGCCAAGGTAATGGGAGTTGGCTGGGTGCTAGAATTCGGGACAATTCAATGGGAATTCGTTAAACAGTGGAATGGGGTGGAGGTGATTATTAATTGACAGCTTTATTGGGGTATGCACGGGTATTGCGCCGTTTGGGAGGAAGTTGCTGCCGAGGTTTCGAAGATTTAGCAGACACTTGAGGTACAACTATAGCTCTTTACTCCAATTATTGGTGTGAGCAGATGGGTAGCAATATATTTTTAGAGTTTTCATTCTCTGATTGCGGCAGTTGAAATCGTCGTTTTCCTGACTGTTACGTTATGAGGATAACAACACTTTGCAAGTGATTTGGGTTATTTAATGGATTTGTGTTCAATACATATGATATTTCCCTCAGGAATAGGCTTACTCTGCCATAAGCTGGTTCTTTAGCGGCCACAAAGTCCAACCGAAGCCTGCAAAGATGAAGAAGGGAACATAGTAGGTGGTAAAGTTGGTACGAATTTGCTAGGAGCATTTTTGCAAAGCTACCACTTCTCCTATTATACATTGGCGATCAAGATTAAAATTCAGTCTGGACGTTGTTACTGAACACTTCCATCCACCCGAGCTAGACAAAGTAATGACAGCCATATCTTAGCGTTAAAAGTACAACCAAGCTGCTGTAGGCCTAGCTGCGAGGTATAAATTAGTGGAAAATGACTTGGTGAGGAACTCATCTGACGAGAACACACCCGAGAATAAAACTTCAGCATTGTTTGCCTCATCCTTAACAGCATCTTCGCTTGAAAAAGGACTCTTGCATGCCACACACGGCAAACCAGATACGATGTCTCAATTTTTGCTCTGCCTTTGATCCCTTGCCGAAAGTTTGCCACTTTAGGTGAAATGCAATCATTCGTCGCGTGTAAAGCCGAAATCACAATGTCGCGTCCGAAATGTAAATGCAGTCCGAAATGTTACCTCATGCGTTTGATCGTAAATATCGTAGAGCTATTCCCTATTTTCTCGTGCGTTTGACAGCTCACAGTTGTCATTTTTTCCGAATATTTTTTATTCTTAGGTACATATGTACATAGGTACACTTTTGTTTGCAAAGTTATTTCTTGCATTACCGTTTGTTAATCAAACAGCAAAATAAGACGAGTTCATACGTCGGTAAAGGTGCATTAACGCACGACCGACCGAACGCGAAATTGTGATTTGGGCTTAAAAAGGTTGTGGATTGCGGAAATGCCATGAGTGATGGACACGATACCTTCTAAACTGCGCCCATAGGTTACCTAGGTTAAGTTAGATTTAAAAGAAACCGAAACTTCCATTGTGATTCACTTTTTCCAACAAAATAACCCAGCCTGTAGGTAGCACTCTGGTTCAAGAACCATTTGGTGCTCCTTTTAAAGCTCAATAAGTCTGATATCTGGTGGTCGCCGTAGCTCAGCGGTTAGTGCGTTGGACTGCTGACCAAGCGGCGTGGCTTCAAACCCCAGCCAGGAACACCGAGCATTTTTCGCGGCACCACCTCTCGTCGGCGAATGACAAGCCTCCGGGAGTAAAATCTGTCATGAAAGAGCTTCTCAATTCGCCGTTCGGAGTCGGCAATAAATTGTAGGTCCCTTCCATTCGTGCAAACAATACAACACGCACAACATGAATGGTTGTGAGAAGCTAGGCCTTGGCTCATTCCGAGCTGTCACGCCAACTATTTTTAAGTCCGATATCTGGGAATTTGCTATCTCTACGATGCTTGTAAAGAACCTTGATCTTGGTGAAATTAGTCATCGCTCTTAAAGAGCGGGACAGTAACAAAGGAGGTGTTGTACTGACTCCAGCTCATCCTCGTCTCCAAAACTCCTGCATAGATCGTTGATTCCAATGCTTCTTTTAAGAAGCTTAGCTCCAATGGCACAATGTCCGATAACAACTCCAGTGAGCATACTGATAGAAGATCTGTTTATTGACGTGAGACTTTTATTTTTATTAAGTTTCAGCCATGCTATGTTGCCCAGCCTTTGATCCAGCCTGCGTGACCAGGAAAGGTTGGCTTCGTTTTCTGTCATTTCATTGATTATACAAGAGAATCCTCCAATCGTTGGCAGTACCACAGCCTTGCCATTTCACCCGGTTTTTCATTCCCGTATATACTGATATGACCGGGAACCCAGTAGAGTTTGACTTTGTAGTGTGTGATGATGATCACTGGATAGTGACATTTCTTTACCGACTTTGATTTAACTGTGTTGGATTGCAGTGTCTTTAGGACAGCTTGACTGTCTAAGAAGATGGCTGCATCCGACGGACGGAGGTGACTGCCTTGTGTCAAATTTTGAGCCAACGATTAATCTTGTGATCTTCTGATCGTTGATTACTTTTTCTGACTTCCAGTTTTGGCGGCTGCAGATATGTTAGCATTGTTTCTACTAGAAAATGACAATGTCGAGTGTATCGACTCGACAATCAAGTAGATCATAATTGAATCGTTCAAGACGTCGTCCTCATTTTCGATGCGAAAATTTATTAGCATTAGCATTAGCATTGTTTATTTCGTTTAAAAATTTACATGGGAAGCTACCGCACAATTTAGATTCAGAGATATAATCCTATATATCTTTCTACTGAAACAATAATAATTTTAATAACAACAATCTTTTTTTTTTGAAGTATTTGTTGTTGAGGAGGAAAGTACGAAAAGAAAACCCCCTATTTACAAGAAAAACCAAAAGGTCGTTTTAACAAATTTTAAATCACAATAGTTATTTTAGTGAAATAAGAAAATAAATTTATGAACAAGTGACTACAGGTACTTAAATAAATGAATAAATAAAGAATTTAATAAATAAATATGTAAACAAATAAAGAATATACAAAATAAGAATAAATAAATAAATAAATTAATTAATTAATAAATAAATAACGGATAGAGAAAACTCTAAATAAATAAATAAATAATTAAATAAATAAATAATTAAATAAATAAATAAATAAATAATTAATAATTAAATAAATAAATAAATAAATAAAATTTATTATTTTGCAGAAATTTAAAACCATGTCAACTTGATGTTTTTTCTGGAATCCACACGCGGATCGAAAGGACCCTTTTAATGTTATTCACACACCGCACGCGAGTTGCAGTGGTTTGAAACCTCGGTTCCATTGGCGTCCGAGGGCGGTGTCCAGACTAGATGGGCACATTTGTGGTGTTTTTCATTGCCATAATCGTTGTCAGCTCAATTCACCATGACACCTCTACTGCTAGTGTCATGCCTTTGCAGTAGAGTCGACATCAGCAAAATTAATACACTGAAACTTAAAGAACAATGGTATGAAGGAACATTCTCTCAAAAGAAAATTTTTTACAAGTACCTAAGAAATCCTAAGTTAAAAGAAATACATATGTACATGCACCTACTCATAAAAAATAAATTCAACTCTATTCAAATCCAATAAGATAATTTATTTGTACTGCAGCATTTTATTTGCTTTTTAACACACTGAATTTAATGATCGGTATCCTTTCTCCACAAAACATTTCTCAGTGGCAATTTTTCAATCAAAAGTGTGATCCCTTCGCGTCCTCAACTTGTGCGGCATTAATTTTGCCCGTAGGGTTTCAATAAACCGCCCTATGTTCCGGAAATTATCTGAACAAAAAATGATTTCCAATTCCGAAAATGGGAGGAAGCGATAAAAACAAAATTGGGTTGATCCCATCGACTTCGCAAAGAAGCCGACATCAAGCAGGGGCTCCTGTTAGCACACCAAATCATCACCTCAAATTAGTCTTGATGTTCCCAATTCTGGTCAATTCGATGGGAGACATAATGACAGAGATAATGACAAATCGATTTTTAACTACAAAGCAAACAAAGGGAAGCGCCTCACCGTAGCGCTGGAGGCACTCCATGTGGTCACAGGACACCTTATGATGAACGACATGTGTGCGTTGGGCTTCTGTTTGGAGGACATCCACATGGCGTTAGATTCATCTTTGAATGTCGTTGAATTTTTTCCCAACCGGTTGAGGTTCATAAATGACAACAAACCTTAATTTAATTAACAGCAAACCGTACACTACAAGCAAATGCATGTGTATGTACCAGTAGTCACCATGTTGTGCTTACGAGTAGTATCTACTCACAGCATGCAACATAGAACCTTAAAAATTGCAACCTGTGTAGGCTGCTGCTTGCAGTCAGCCATTTTGCACCATCACACAGCGGATTGGGCAGCGAAAGAGTCATGGAGGCAGTCGAACAAGTTCTTTGCCGCTGGTTTTTCTTTTAATTCCGAGGAAAATAAAATAATCACAGAGCTACACGCCACTTGGCTCTCCATGGAGTACCCGTCATGAGTCCACGGACCGGGCCATAGGGGGCGGAACTCATAGCATGCGCCCACATAGAGTTTCATTTCAATTTAATGGCCACAGATTCATTGTGTGCTTAATGCACAGCGAGTAGATTACATCAATTTCCATGTTCTTCCCGTCCCTGCGCCACCTTTGAGCAATAATTTTAATTGAAATGGGAAAAAGAATTTTAAATTGTTTTACCAGATACAGTGCTCATGGATGTGAGAACGAAGCATTCAGTCTCCAGGAATAAGAAAGTTGAAATAAATTAAGTCGCCGAGAAAACATCATCAATTACACTGCAACGTGGAGAGTTTAATTGAAGAAGATACCTTTTGTGTGTTGTGTGGAGAATATCCCTACTCCCATCCCCACCCAGCTCCTTTATTTTCATTAAAAAAAAAAGTAAAAAATTAATTTTTCCTCAAAATGATTTATGAATTTGTCTCTAGAATTGCACGCAAGGTTGACAGTTGCTAAGGAATGTAAAAAGTGAAAAATTAAATATCCTTCTGTAAAACGCGAAACGTAACAAAATGAATTATGTTGGAGGAATTGTAAAGTCCTCATTTTTGACAGCTTATGAAGAATTTTTTATTTTTATATTTGTATAAATGAGTTTACATTTTAAGACCCCATCAACATTTTTAAAAGTACCAGTACGAGTACCAAAAAAGTTTTCATTGTCTTAAAAATTCAAATTGATTTAATGGATACAAGGGCACACACACAACTTGTTTGAATAAACTCAAAATGTGAGTTCCTACCACCAGTTTTATATATAAAAGGTTTGGTTATTGCACATGGATTCGGAATTTGTGAGTTCTGATACAATAGGTCTTTCACGTGTTAGTCAAAAGGCCTATTTTGTCGTCAAAGATTCGTAGCGGATTAGTTACTTTAAGGTACTATGTTTTTGTAGTACACTTCTGAATTTTTAAAAAAACCCCACCAACGGGGCCTACAATGACAGTGGTTTACTTTTATATGGTTCAGGTATAGCAGATTAACAGATTTAAAAAAAAAAAAAAAAGAAGGTAAATTGTCACGTAAGATTTTTTTTTTATTAAAAAAAACTTTACAGACTTGTCAATCCAGATATTAACTGTCCGCCATGATGAGTCATATTCGAAAAAGCGACTTTTCGCGCCTTCATTAAATTATTCAACATTTCAAAATCAAAAAAAATTTTTATTTGTGTTTTGAAGAATAAAATAACGTTTTAAAAACATTAAGGTTTGTATTTTTTTTGAAAATTTGCTGTTTTTGGACTTCTAAAGTGTACTACTATAGGGTTTTTACTCCAATATGGCACAAGCGTCCACAGGCTTTTCAAACACAAACTTCTGCTTTCACCCTTACGTGGAGAATACTGGGTATCTACTTACTAACTTAACGGGCTCCCGACCAGTGGAGGGTCCCTGCCTGAGACACGGCAGCCTTCCATCCTCTTCGATCCAGGGCACGCTGTTTCCAGTTCTCTAGAGCAAGCGCTCTGGCATCCGCGATTGCTTGGTCCTTAAAACGGAGGTTCGGTCTTCCTTGTCGTCTCAAACCTGGGGGCTGGGATTCGAAAATCCTCTTGGCTGGAGCATTGTTGTCCGTTCGCTCGATGTGGCCGAGCCAGTGTAGTTTTCAGTGTGTTTTCGCTTTTTGGACTACATCCACATCCTGATACAGCTCATAGAGTTCGCGGTTGTGTCTTCTCCTCCATTCGCCCTCCTCGCATACGGGACCAAATATTCGACGAAGAATTTTTCTCTCGAAAGTGTTCAATACATGCTCTGCTTTCCTGCTTATCGTCCAGCACTCGGCACCGTAGAGTAGGACTGACAGGATCAGGGTTTTGTAGGGCATGCATTTCGTCTTTCGAGTTAGGAGTTTTGAACTCTTTTGTTTTGCCAAACCGAAGTAGCAGCGGTTTCCTAGGGTAATTCTTCGTCGGATCTCCACTAGGGTGTCATTCGTGGAGTTTATATTTACTCCAAGGTAGGTGAACTCCTTGACTACCTCAAAGTTATTGCTGTCAACAGTGACGTTTTGTCCTAGGCGGTGGATACTGGGTATCTGGTATCTCGAATTGAGATTGGGTCTCAACCCCTTTGGAAAGTTGTTGGTTGTGGCTAACAAGCGAACTGGAAGAAGTTTTTCCGATAATAGAATTATCTAGATGGAATCAACGGTTCTAGTAAGAGCTGAGACCAGACCAAGTCCTCCTTTTAGGTTAGTTAGGTTAGGTATTAGGTAAATGGGTACCTTTTGTCATTCGTCACTGCTCACTTAGACCAGCAATAAGGTCCATTGCGCTCATCTTCCAATTCCACCCCGGAAGCCTGTAAAGAGAAGGGGAAACACTTATTTAAAACCACCCAGACAAGGATATGAATCTCAGGAGATGCTTTAGCTCAATGTTACGGAAGTCCTCCTTCTTATACCGGCGAGAGCAGGACATTTACATAGCACGTGACAGACAGATTCGATTTATTTCTCGTCCTACAACTTCTCCAATAGTCGTTGTGATGTATACTGAGGCTCTCCGCATGAGTCTATGCATTCCCATAAGGACCATAAGCTCACCAGTTAAGGGGTTGGTTTTGTTGTCATCCTTTAGCCTGAAACAGATATGCAGCAAAGCTGCATGCAGTGATGCATGTCCACATGCAATAAATTGTTGACATTTTATCTCATTCGTTTCCTGTCAATGCAGCAATTGAATTCCGAAAAAAAAATTTGTTATTTTAAATAACTGGATACTGTGTGCCATTTTTCCTGGAAGAAAAAGACGTCAAATCATAAAAAATGTACTATCCTGCTGTATCGTACTACTGGAGGTTTGCATCAAAATTAGAAATAGCGACGTCGTGCAGCAATGGGCATGCAGTAAACACATGTAAGGACACATGTAGAAGGCTGCATATAAAGCAATGTTCTGTAATTTTGCTGCACATCTGTTTCAGGTTTTGACAGGCTACGCAGAGCAGAGGATCTAGGCTGCTTTAACACAGATTTATTTGCCGTCAAGCATGTGCAATGGGATGGAGTGGGAAGAAAAAACTGTGGCACAAATTAGGTATATTGCTATAGACAGCAGTGCTTATTCGAAAGCGGATTAGTACTACGCGGCATACTTAGGCATTCAGCTGATTGAGGTAAAGATAATGAGCAAGAAAACCAAATTCAAGCCATCAACCAAGAAAGAAGCGTCTGTCGACAGACTAGAAGAAAAATTGACTGGTGACTTTAAAGCAGTTAAAGACTTTACCCAGCTCGGAGTTAACTCCACGATTGATACCCTAATGGAGATTCGAGGAAGACTTACCCTAGAAAACCGTTATAACTTTCGTTTAGCGAATAAAATGTGTCCAAAGCTCCAAACCTCCTCACGAGTGCTGGACTATAACCAATCTGATCAGAGGAGAGAGAAATATCGAACACTTTCGAGAGAAAGATCACTTGTCAAATATTGGGCTGGGTACATGACGGCGAAGATACAACTCTGAACCCTATGAGCTGTGTCAAAATGTTCATGTAGTCCAAAAAACCCGTTACTCTGGCTGGGCTGCATCAATCGATTGAAAATATAATACTCCGAGAAAGACCGAACATCCCATCTAAGGACCGGAGGACCAAAGCAGATGCCAGAGATCTTGGACTGGATAAGTGGAAGCAGCATGGCCAGGACGGAAGATGACCAAAGACGGCTGTGTCTTAGGTGATACGATGTGAAATGTTTCCACTTTTAAGGTCTACGATAGTAAAGTATTTGAATTTAAAGTTACAAAACAAAGCACGGATATTATTTGTTGAATACTTTGCAAAAATAGCTCACCTGTACTATTGCTTTCCACTCCACAGACACCTGAAACAATGGAAAAAAAAAGGGAAAAAAAATAAACGAAACGTGCCTTATGCTTTCTCTCCGGCTAATTGGATTCCACCGATTTTATTGTTCCCACCACCGTTCCCCTTCCGCGTCGCGCAGGTTCAATTGGTACTTCATATGAATACGAGATGAGCTCGTTTACTTATTTAGAAGCAGTTTCTCGTTTCTTTTAGTTTCTCCCCTACCATGGTGCCGGTTCCATTTGAGCAGCGTGTAACAGGGGAACAAACGACCCAACAAGGAGTCTTCCATTTGTTGCCTTTATGTCCTCCATTCGAAAGCCACATGAAACACTTCAACAACAACAGAGCAACACAGAATTGAGGATTCATTTTTATTTCATTTCCATTGCAATGGAGCCCATCTATGCTTACAGTCGGTGCTCCAGGCATCATCATCTGACATGCAGGGCCTAGCCCAGGGCATTGAGAGGACAGACATCTTTCTGCATCTTTAAGGCCACTTGAGGTGGTGGCATAGAGTCAACCTTGCACACAAATTCCTACCAACCGTGATCATCGTCATTCACATCGGCTGCAGGGCCCACGGCAACCGAACCCCATTACTCGAGATGCCATGGCTCTCGGATGTATGTGCCCAGAATGCCAACCAGCTGCCTTTGGAGAATTACTTCCAGGGAGCATTTTAATATTTAAACATCATTGCGACTACGATTGGAGAAACATATCGTTTTCCTTTATTTTGGGTGCTTAGGCAGGTCGACTGGCTGGCGGTGGTGGTGTGGTTGACACTTTGGCGGAGCCCAGGGATAGGGGCTTGGGGTTGCTTTATCGAAATATGGCAATTGCCATTTAATGCGATCCAATTTCAGATGCGATAAATTACTCTGAATAATTCATTAATGTGATTCCTTCGATGTTAGTGGGACACCCCAAACGCCAGCCATTTGGGTGGGATGATGGGCGTCTCGGATTTTTACTTCTGTGGTTTTCAGTGATTTGCTTTCTGAGGGTAGTTTGGATTTTTGGCAATAGACGTAGTAATGGATAATTGCTGGGGTAATTAATGAATAGACGATGGCTTCGCTTAGGAAATAAGTTTATTTTGTTAATTTGATTGTGGTGTACAGTGTACAGGCAGACAGCATGAGGGGAATGACATCCTTGGAAAACTATACGTACAGTAACCCTAATAATACTTAACGCCATTTTGAATGGAGTGGAAAAAAAGTGAAATGGGGGGGACGTTGAATATTTATTACATTGTGAGTATCTACGCCATGTATTGAGGTGAAAGAACTTTAATTGACGTTGATAGAAATTTTCTGAAATTCGAACTGAGTTTTGAGTTTCAGATGTCAACGAGCATGTGAAGATTTATTATTGGGAATTCTTTGACCACTGTTTGGTACTATTTTTGAAGAGATTTTGCTGTTGTAATAACATCGATGGCTCAGTGGTCATTGCACATTTTTCGCGGCACCATCTCTCGTTGGGGAATGACAAGCCTCCGGGAATATAATTTGTCATGAAAAAGTTTCCCAGTTCGTCGTTCAAAATCGGCAATAAATTGCAGGTCCTTTCCACTCGTGCGGAAAATGTAACACACGCAGCATGAATGGTTGCCAGAAGCTAGTGCTTGGCTCATTCTGAGTTGTCGCGCTAGTTATTTTTTATTATTTTTTTTTTTTAGTGAGGAATAGCATTCGTTTTTTTTTAGAAAAATGTCAGTATTTTATTATGTCCTCGTATATGAAGCGCAAATATAATGAAAAACAGCGAAGATGTACGCATCTGGAAAAAAGGGCACTTCAAAACGAATCCAATAAGTCCAAAAAGTCATTTTTAGAGCAAGTACGAGAGTTACAAACACGGGCCCGAGATCGGCAGGTCGAAGTAAATCCTCGGGCAAGTCGTGGTCCGCGATCTTGTGAGAGCGCCTCACCAGCGCCACTTGCGGGTGGCCCTTATGGTTTAACCAGAGGTTATATTGAGGCTTTTAATAAAGCTTAGTATAGCCATAAGTTCGAATTTCCGAATTTCCGTTGGGTTGACGTAGGTTCGCGTCAAGTGAAGTAATCTTTTCCTTGCGACTCCTGGACATACGTTTCGCACAGAATATGTTCAGCGGTATTCTCCTGTTCTTCACACATCCGGCAAATATCGGTATCTGATAATTTTACTTTATTCAGTGGACAATGTCCTGTTAGATAATCCATTAAGGTTCTTAACTCGTCTTTGGTAAGATAAAGTAAAGTTTTGGCCTTGTTTAGGTTGGGGTTGATGAACTTTTTCGCTTGTTTAAGGCGGTAGAGGTTGGCTCAGTAGTCAGCGTGTTTGTTGATCTTCGATTCTGTTATCTTGGCGTAGGCACTGGTGGGTGGTACCCCAAAATAGGATTCGGGACCAACCAGTGGTTGGCAAGCGCCTTTTCTCGCCAGGCAGTCAGCCGGTTCGTTACCCTCGAAGCCTTCATGTCCTGGGATCCAGACTCGGTAACCTTATTTACCGATGGAAGACTTTGGAAGAGGTTGAGATAGTCTCAGATAAGCTTGGACCATACCGTACAGGATTTAAGGGCTAATAGTGCTGCTTGGCTGTCTGAAACGACGAAGATGCGGTTTGCGGGTTCCTTGGCTTCTTCTCCGCAGGCATTCTCTTGCACACAGTTGGACACTTTCCAAGCGCGTTGGAAACTGGAACCCCAGCACTAGTGCTGCCGTTTTTTAGTCTTAAACCATCTGTGTACCAGATTTGGGAATTTGTTAGTTTTTCTTTTTACGAGGGTAGGTGAAAACTTTCATGAGACACCATGAGGATCTACCGCACGTGCTCATGGTAGTGTGAGATTCTTACTCACTAAAAACACCTCTCTTTTCGTGTTGACTACGACTAAGTACAAAAAAGCCTTATCAAATTCGCGTTGTGTAGGTAGCTTTCCAGTAAAAGTACCTACTAATACCGTCATTATAAGCGGCTATTCCTTATTGCGCCAAATCAAACGGTTTCGTTCTTTGTAGTGGGCGCACAAGGTTTGTCACGTCCAGAATTTGGAGTACGGCATTATTACAATGTCCATGAAGGCGAACACGGAGTTTGCAAGCAAAGTTTGTTATTTCATACTCGACGGTAGCTAGACCAAGGTCTCTATGGATATCGTCGTTTCTAATGTACCACGGCGCATTAACGATTGCTTTAAGCACCTTATTTTGAAAGGTTTGTAAAATGTTTCTATTGCTGGTTTTGGTACAACCCCAAAGTTGTATACCATACGTCCATACAAGTTTTGAGACTTGCTTATATAAGAGCAATTTGTTATACATGCTTAATTTGGAATATCTTCCAAGCAGCCAATACATTTCTCTAAATCTAATTTCGAGCTCGTCGCGTTTCTTTTTAACGTGCGGCTTCCATTTGAGTTTCGCATTTAGTGTCATTTCTAGATATTTTGCCTCGTTTGCATACGGTATTTGTACCGATTTAATGAAAACGGGTAAGTGGTTTATTTTCCTGTAAGTAAAGTTAACATGCATAGATTTGGTTTCGTTGAGAACAATGCGCCAAACCTTTGTCCACTCGCAAATTGTATACAAGTTTTGTAACTGACGTTGAAGTCATAATGGGGGCAATGACAAATCAGCAATAAAATGTGTGGTTCTTTCCATTGTAAAAAATACATATAACACGTTAGACCCTGGGCCACCAAACAATTTATTCAGCCATTCAACAAAAAAAAAAAAAAACGTTCTAGTTTCCATGATATATTAGGCAAGATTGCAATAGCATTCATTTAAATATGTTTAACATTGAATTCATAGCCGATCAGTGATCGCAATCGGTTTCCATTTAGTCCATCCAACCAAATTTAAGTAACCAACTCGATTTTGTGCAATTTTACATGCGTTCTCGAAACAGAGCCCCTCAAGGTGATCAACTTACCTTCGATTCACAAGAAATCGTTCAATAAACCCGACTTACGCAAAATGATTGTCTTCGGCTTTTGCGGTGGGAAGTAATAATCCGTACAATCGATGAACTAATTAGAAAGCGCACTGAAAATTACCATTTTCACTTGCACAAATGATTACTCCACTGTTACCTTCCGATTTCGTTTGGCAATTATTAGCGATACAACATAATTGAGTCATCCACTCGCATCGGTGAAGGGGGTCTTGCGTTGGCTATCGCGCCCGCCGCCTTACCACCGAGTTCAAATACAATAAATTTCCTTCTGCAAACCACCATCAGGAGAAGGTGGGGTGCACAATAATCAAATTACAAGCACTTTATTATAATTTATTCAACTAGCAGTGCCCGCGCCACCATCCACCCCGTTAGCAGCACAATTCCAGGATTTCATTTGTTTTACTCGCGGCGCGCAGTTATACTGATTTTTATGTTCTCTTTGGTAATGGGTTGCGGATGGGGTTGACTTGGTTTCGGGCGGTGTGGCTGTTCGAAGGATATCTTGCCCGCAAATGATGTTATGCTTTTTGTTATGCCACGTTGCTGTGAAAACAATTGAAACGGCTTTTCTCGCCCTCCCCAAAACAAACAATCAACTGAGGGTATTTGAAATGTTAGAGATGGTGGTTGGCTACATGGAATCATATGAGTGCGATAAAATATTCAATGGGGATGCCATTTGAAGCCGTGAATTGCTTTCGAAATGGAATTCAGAGGGTGGCGAACGAAATATGAAATTGGCTAACCTCATGGAAGTTTAATTGGGAGTGTATCGCGAAGCGAGTGTTTTTATTTTGTTTTATTAAATTTTTATTAACAATGATGAGGTTCAAATGGCTTTAACATTGCGATTGCGATTGTGACTTTGGAATTCACTTGCATTGAACGTAATACGGCGTGTTAATTTTGTAAATTTAAATTTGTAGATACGGATACATTTGGAATAGGCATGGTCGTGAAATGTGGATTCTTTTGATAAAAAAAATACTTTGGCTTACTCTTCGTGGATCCTTGGTATAGAAACATCGGCTTGAAAAGATAAAAAAAACTACAATTGTAACTTCGATGGCAGCCCTAGCCCGAGAGCAAGCGGACTGTACGGTCAGACCGCCACTCTGCAACCTAAGGGCGAAAATTGCACAAAAAACTCTAATAGAAGCAAATAACAGGTGGAAATCAAGAAGATTGTTGCCAGAATATGGCAAGGCAAAAACTTGCCAGATTTTACAAAAAGACAGGAGATCACTGTAAATGCTAGTGGGATTACTTGCTGGCTACAACATGCTAAGATATCACACAATGAAATTACACCTGAATGATGACGATATATTCAGGAGATGCGGTGATGAGGAAGTCCATGAGGACGCAGCTCATTCCCTCTGTCACTGCTCATACCTCTGACCGATAAGAAATAGGACCCAAGGCAAATTCTTTTTCGATCATATCGACGAACTAACTGATGGCTCGCCATCAGAACTTCTCAAATTTGCAAGAGCGACTGGATGGTTAGCACCAAGGAATTAAAAACTGCAGTTGGGAATATCATGGGTATTACAATAGGACTACATGGACCTAAGTGTGATTGGGCGGCACTCATCAGCCCACAAACCAAACCTAACCTAGACTGTCGTCGACCGTTGTGTTGTTCAAATTTGTTTATTGAAACGGAAGGAAAAGCTAATTTAACTGACGGCAAAGAAGTTTCACTTTTAAGGCCCACAATGTCACACGCACAATTTTTTTAAAATTTTATTTTACGAGAAATTGGTTCTCCTGCTTATCAGGGGTTGAAAATTTCCTTTAAGCTTTTGTAGCGCATTGTCTCCAAATATCGAAAAGACAAAAAGGACTTTCTACTTTAGTTTAGTTTATGCTCCTTGTCTCCACTAGTTTACATATGAAGTAATTGGTGCACTCCATACCATGTTCGGCAACAAACGGGAATACAATCCCAAGGCTGTGCACTGACTCCATACCAAATTAGCACGTCCTTTTACATCCTTTTTTACATCTGATGGAAAGCGCTTGATGACGAATCAAAGAGCCGGCTACTTTCTGTGACGGGACGAAAAAGATCAACGCTAGAAAAAGGGTCGGATCTGGTTCCAGTAAACTTGAGCGGAATAAATTCCACTCAGACTAAGGGAAATAGGTCAACAATGCCTCACGATACTATTTTAACACGTTAGTCCACTACAGGACTGGAATAAGATGCCCAGAGACCAGGATGTCCTTGAGGAAAGCTCGCCTCCTAATGTAAAAGAGAGCCACACTTTCACTTAGTATATGTTGACAAAACGTCTTCCATTAAGCAGATTCGGTAGTCGGTTACGTGGGCAATACCCATCTTGTCTAAATGATATCTCTGACCCCAGTATCCAGTGTCCATTCTTTAAATTTCTTGTAGATTCTTCCAATAGGATACATACGCAGGTAATTGTACTTTTTCCCATGTGTCTAACATGGCTCTAAATGCAGAATTTGAGAAGCCTTTGTAAGCACTCCGGTTTAAACAACATAAACAAAAATAGATGGGAAAATCTGAATCAGGACCAACTTACATACATATAAATTAAGATGCCATCTAGAAACTTGTTTTTTAACCATAGTCTTCAGTAAGAAGAAATGCAAACAAGTTGTGTCTGACATCCTAACAGGGGACTGTACGATAGGAATTTAGATAAAACAACTTGAGCTACCCTGCAATGACTACCATAGAGGCTGCAGGGACGAAGAGGAAACGGAATTCCTATTACAACTGCTATACGAATGTTTCTCACTATCGACTGTAAGATTAAGTACCACCAAGAATGCTTGTTCCATGAACTAAAGGACTTTCAAATTCCTTTTAGGAAACCCCCAAGATTAATTTTCCTTTCTAGGTTGTTTCTAAACTAGCCGTAACTTCACATTAGAGTTCTAAGTATTATCTTTAAATTATGCTTGTAGGTGGTTAGTATTTTAGCATATTCGTTGGTTTATGGTGCCGAAATGGATTCTCCATACTTCCCAACCTTCCGATATCGACTCTTAATCTTTAGGAGCTATTCCCGTACGATTAGAGGTAAGATTTTTAACTTGGTGTAACCATCTCATTCTGGACCTACCCAGAGGACCTTATGGAATGTATTGTCTTAGATGCCAAGTTGGGAGCATACATTTACCGTGCCCAAACCATCGAAGAATGAACCCGCTCCCTTCGAAGAAGTAGCTGCTGTTGTTATTGAACTTTGAACTTGGATTAGTCAAGAATCAATTCGCATATTTATTTTATTCCTCAGCACTTGCCTTCGAAGTTAAATTTGAAAGGAATACAAATTTAAGAACATCCACATTTTCCTCTCTGAATTGTTCCATTTAAATATTTATAAAACGAAAAGAATCATTTACTGCCACTACCATAAAGTTGATATCAGTAATGTGGGCCATTCCTGGGGTACTTACCACCGATTTGTTAAACGTCTTACTTCAGTCGACTGCTGTCCTTCTCTTCACCCTCCCATCTGCCCACACTCGCTATAATTTTGCATTTCTTAATTTATAATCTCGCGATATCTTGCTCACAGTAAATTCATTTCACCAAGCGTGGACAAGGGCCTTACCCCATCACATGAAACTGAGTACCCTACCCTATCCTCCGTCGCTGGACAGTGAAACAAAGCCCAACCACTAAACACTTTACAAATCGTCACATAATGACACAAAACGCCCCACTCAACTGTGCGTCGTTAATGAAATTCATAAATAACCAACCTGGAACCAGTCCACACGTCCAACGTCCAACGTCCGACGTCCGCGTCCCGCCCTTGTTCCAGTTAACACCCCAACACCAGGCCAGCATTAATTACCACCACGATAAATGACATTTAAATTTAATTCACACTTTGGCGAGGGAATCGAGCGTAATCTCCCACACACAACTCCCACGCATGATCCTCGGATCGAAGGGTTTGCTACGTACCCTCGCATCCCCCCGCTGCCGTTGACATATCACAAACGGGACGACGACGTCGACGATTGCCATAAGTGATGGCTTTGTTTTCATTTTGAAGGGACACCTCTTGCTGTTGTTCGGAGATTCGCTATGAATCGAAGCTGGCTGCCTTCAGTCCACTTAAAATTGCGGAATGCGAAATGGATTTGCAGAGTTCTGTTGGCAAATTAGTGAGAGTAATTTGTCGCAGGTAAGGAGACTACATTTGGATGGCTTCTTGTCCACCTGATTGATGACCGGGGGTCGCCTTGAGTTGGATTGGAGACTGATTAATTGCTGCCCACAATCGAAATCGGAAGAGTTCCAGGCGAGTTCGTGACCATGTTCTTATAGCGTCTTTCTCCATCACACTATGCATGATGAACAGATGGATGCGAATTAAGTGCATGATGACAGACTTTCATTGGTTATTCCAGAACCAGTTGCAAAAGTCACCAAACCATTCAACTTATTCAAGCAATAAAACTAAAAGAGGCCAGACATTTACACGGCTATTTGTGTACGCACAGTTTGTTAACAGCCTTGTCATAACCCCCGGACAACGACAATGGACAGGCAGGCACACAAAAGCTAATAATACACAGAACTAAAAACCTTTTAAGATACAAAGTGCATCATTTCGAAATGTTAATGACGCTCAATCGAGATAAGCGGATCCCGAAACCATTTGTCGACCGTTGACAGACCGCACCACACTCGACTCCGGAATCTGCCAAATTGGACTGGCCAAGCGAGTTTCTAGAGGTTATCAGCGTGGTTTTTGTTGTTCTTCGTGTCTCGCGGTGACAAGTCCGCGCCTAAATGTGGGCAGAATGTTGACACATATAATATCGACAGGGTGCGACACTGCGACGACAGACGACAGACGACGGACGAGGCTCTATTGGGGGCTTCATATTTGAAAAATGAAAACACATAAATTCCTTGATAAGCGAGGAGAAATTAATGAAGCCCCTTCGGTTGTCACTCTGCTGCTGTGGCGCTTAGGGCATCTCGATGGGTCCAACATGGGCTTTTAGTTTAAAAAGATTAACTTTTCGTCTCGCAGAGAATTAAATTGTAGAACGTGCTCTGCGTTGACATCCGTGACAGAGCTGGGGTATCAATTTTATTGGCATTCTTTTCAGTCTGTGAAATGATCAAGTGGCTGACGATGATGAGTGGTGCTGAGGATTTGACATACCCACGCCTGGGTGGCTCATGTGTCAAAGGATGGCTATCGGTGTAGGATGGAAATGGAGACATCTATTTGGTAGTTTTACGTTAAACCAGTTCTTGTGGGTGTGCAGTGCAAGCGTATAAAACAGAAACTTAAAATTTAAATAAATTGTGATACAAGTGTGTTTCAGTAGGTATGTGTGTTGATGATTTGTTAATCTGTAATCGGTTATTGATTTGAGCTTAAATGTTACTACCTTTCAAAGGAAAGTAAAGTTGATAAGTATATCAGAAGAGAGGTCAGATGAAAGTGAACTTTGTAGATCGTCCGTTGGCATGTGGGAGTGAAAAACTGTTTATGGCTCAAGGGCAATCTGAGATACATTTTGCAACATGTTTATATGTACAGAGATATGAAGATACATGCCAATCACTGATGGATATTTAATTTTTTTTAGGCAGTTCTGCATTTTCTTAATAATTATATCAACATGAAAGTTACTACAAGTTTCTAGTCTTGACACTGGAGTTCGAATCAGTATGGACATGCCAAGCTATCATATGGGCGCCAATGTCAACTCGGATTACACGGTAACGTATTTGGAATTCGGGAGATAATTTTCATGGGTCTTACCAAGCAAGACAACGAAGTGTTGAACGAGTAAAAATCTATCGGCACCAGTGGCTTAAAATTCTGCATGTTCTCCAAGGAGTTAGGTGTTATTAGCTCCATAAGACTCCCGAATCACAACAGCGTTTTCCAACTAGTGTCAATGCTAACAACGTCAAGGGAGGATATTACGAATTACATTGACAGCCAGGCCGCCGAAGCTTATGATGTGTTGTCGTAAAGATCTTAGGGTTCCTAGCACGCACTACAATGTTAAACTCTGCTGGGTAAAAAAGCTGATGAACTAGCAAGATTGGGTTCAGTCCTTGCCCAAGAGCAAGCGAACTCCACTCTGCAATCTAAACGTTTTGCCTTCACAAAAAACCTTAATGGAAGCAAATAACAGGTGGACATCACCAACTACCTGTGAAGTATCAAGAAGGTTGTGGCCAGAATATGACAAAGCCTAGTTTCTGCTTTTATAAAAGGACAGAAAATTGCTGTCGATATTGGTAGGGGTGACGACATATGCGGGGGATGCAGTGACGGAGAGGTCCATGAGGAAACAGCCCAATTTTTCTGTCACTGTCCATACCCCGGTCCTCAAGAAAGGAGACCCTCTGAACTGCAGTATCTTCAGAGGCATCAATCTTCTTAACATCGCCTCCAAGATCTTATCTGCGGTGTTGTGTGAACGTCTGAAGCCGTTCATTAACAACCTGGTCCATATCAGTGTGGCTTCAGATGAGGAAAGTCCACCATCGACCAAGCATTCACACTGCGCCAGATCTTAGAGAAAACCCAGAAACTACAAATCGATACCCACTACCTTTTCATTGATTTTAAGGTCATGTATGACAGTCGTGACTTCTTTAACATCGTTATTCTTTATAATGCAAAACTCACGCGCCATCACCAAAGGCACAATATTTTAAAAGTCCGTTCAATTACTGGGATACGCCGTCGATATTGACATAATCGGAGGAACCCAGTGTGATGTCACTAGTGCGTTCGTGAGCATTGAGACGGAAGCGGCGAAGATGGGTTTGGCTGTCAATGAGAGCCAGACAAAGTATATGTGTTCCAAGGACTGAAGTAGCTGGCCCGCCGCAGAAGAGGAAAACTGAGACTCAGATGGCGCACGCAAGTGGAAGGAGATCTTAACCAACTTAGCATGTGAATATGAAGGCAGCTGTCTAAAGATCGAGCTGGCTGGAGATGCTTATTGGTTGAGGCCCAGGTCCACCCCGGACTGTAGCGCCACCTTAAGTAAGTATGTATGTAAGTCCATACCGCTGTCAAGTAGGGAATATAACCCTTGACAAATATATATATATCAACGAACTTTGTGATAATTTACCGTCAGGACTTCTCAAATTTGCAAGGGCGACCGGATGTTACCAACCATATCAGCAACTAAAAACCGCAGTAAGGAAGTATCATGGGCATCACAATCCAGCCGTGGGTCAGTGGTTAGTGCGTTGGACTGCTGACCGAGCGGCGTGGGTTCAAGCCCCAGCCAGGAACACCGAACATTTTTCGCGGCACCACCTCTCGTCGGGGAATGAAAAGCCTCCGGGAGTATAATCTGTCATGAAAGAGCTTCTCACTTCGCCGTTCGGAGTCGGCAATAATTTGTAGATCCCTTCCATTCGTGCAAACAAGACAACACGCATAACATGAATGGTTGCGAGAAGCCTTGGCTCATTCCGAGCTGTCACGCCAGCTATTTATTTATTTTATCACAATCCATAGACCTAAGTATGATGAGATAATCTTCATCAGCCCACAAACCTAACCTAACCTACTACAATTTTTTACCATTCTACAATGGTTTCAAAGATTGGCATGCCTTGTTCTCGCAGGAGCTATGTGCACCTGACGCACAGCAGCAATAGAGTCTAAAATTTCAGTGAGTGTCAAAAGATTAAGTCAGTGTGAGATTAAGATTCCACGCCATTTGAGTTTGGTTTGGTCCCCCCAAGCATTTAGGTTAATTGTTCGGCTTTTACTTGTAAAAGTCGGTCAATTGCTTTTAAGTCACGCACAGTCACAGTCATCGATATGTCGTAGCTTGCCAGACATTTCCGTTGAAGAATATTCTGCAGTATTATGCAATTCAAATTCCCATCACAAATGAGCAGAGTCCCACCTTTTTTTCCATCAAGCCGTTATACCTCACCTAGTCTCAACCAATCCCAAACAACATCAAAGTCGGTCTTGGTTAAGTTAAACACCAGAAGCTCACATTTCCTAAACACTCTAATAGAATTGTGACGATTTCTACTAAGATAACGCAGAATGTATCACCTATTTAGAAAGAATACGAAAATGGGAAAGGAAATCTCGGAACCGAAAATCATTTTTTTTATTTATTTTTTTATTTATTTATTTTATCACAATCCATAGACCTAAGTATGATGAGATAATCTTCATCAGCCCACAAACCTAACCTAACCTACTACAATTTTTTACCATTCTACAATGGTTTCAAAGATTGGCATGCCTTGTTCTCGCAGGAGCTATGTGCACCTGACGCACAGCAGCAATAGAGTCTAAAATTTCAGTGAGTGTCAAAAGATTAAGTCAGTGTGAGATTAAGATTCCACGCCATTTGAGTTTGGTTTGGTCCCCCCAAGCATTTAGGTTAATTGTTCGGCTTTTACTTGTAAAAGTCGGTCAATTGCTTTTAAGTCACGCACAGTCACAGTCAACGATATGTCGTAGCTTGCCAGACATTTCCGTTGAAGAATATTCTGCAGTATTATGCAATTCAAATTCCCATCACAAATGAGCAGAGTCCCACCTTTTTTTCCATCAAGCCGTTATACCTCACCTAGTCTCAACCAATCCCAAACAACATCAAAGTCGGTCTTGGTTAAGTTAAACACCAGAAGCTCACATTTCCTAAACACTCTAATAGAATTGTGACGATTTCTACTAAGATAACGCAGAATGTATCACCTATTTAGAAAGAATACGAAAATGGGAAAGGAAATCTCGGAACCGAAAATCAAAAATCAAAAATCCTTCCAAAAAGGTCAATTATAGACACACTTATGTGAACTGATATGCAATCGCAATTCTTCTCAAAAAGGCGGCTACTGGAAGAAGCACCATCATCGTTACGAATGGATCAATTAATTAGTCTCCTCCGCATTTAAATACATAAATTTCGTGCGCTTTCCAGCGTCTCAGAGCGTCCCAGTGTGTTATCTATTTATTAAAAATGTATCTAATGCGACAAATGAAACCCGTTCCGCAAATTTCCATGGAACGGCCATCCATCTAGCCGCAGAGATCGATTAAACACTTTTTAATGAAACCTTAGAGGACATTAAAAGAGATTTATTCGCCTTTGGCGGCAGGAGTGTGTTTCATAGTGAGAATGATTTAATTTGTTTATTTGGCTGCTATCGGAAAGACATAAATTGGCGCTTAGCTTTTAACAAAAAAGCCCACCAAAGACCGCTTGTGACAAATGACGGGAGCATAAATCAACGCAGACGTGGTCAATCATCGAGGAAGTTCGAGAGGGTTTGCGTTTGACGGTTCGGTTCGGTGGCAATTGACATCTGTAGAGGAGCTGCTCATAATTTATCAGATCAGTCTTTTGAATAAAGTCGGTAATTAGTGACAATTTGCAATTAGTGCTCTCTTGGGATGTGTGGCCAATTCAAAATGGCAGCCATTAGACTGTGTCACGACATGCTTTCATTTGTAAATGTTTAATGATCCGAATTTTAAAAGATGGGAAACTGCAAAAAGTCTGAGGAATCTTCTTTGTGGCTGAGCCTTCACTTCCTCTACAGATAATTTGTTCAAAAGAACAGGTGCAGAATAACACTGACATGACATATATATGTACCATTGGTTAACACTGTCGAAGATGCCTTCAGTTATAATGTGTTCATGCTCAACGTCATAGGCATACAAGGAGCTTTCAACAGCATAAAAATCAGGTGCAGATGAAAGCACTTGCCAGGGACGGGCAAAGAAATACATGCTGTCCAACCGATACACATGCTAACCAAGACGAACTTCCAAAATCACTGGAAGGTAATGGGTTCTCATGTGATGCTGATGACCTTGCAACCCTGATCATAGGGAAACAATCGACGCGGCACATAACAACAAAATCTACGGACAGTTGCATTTTGACCGTTGACCCTGAAAAGACCGATTCAGTAGAAGATATGAGCTAAAAGACTTCCGATCACTGTTTTTAGCGGGTGTACAACTAAACATGAAAAAGGAAGTGAAGCACCTTGGCATCATCCTTGACAATAAGCTAACTTGGAGAAGGAATCTAGAGAATAGCAACAACAGAAGGGCATACATGTTATACTGGAGGGCTCCAAGTCAAACTGAGCCAGGTCCATTGCATGTACATTTGCGTAGTCAGGCCCATTTTATTCTACTGAGCGTTTGTCTTGTGGCCGATAGTGAAGAAAAGTATACATTCACTTTACTGTCGAACATCCAACGCATGGCCTGTGTGGGGATAACGGGCTCACAAGCCAGCACCCCCACATCTTCCATGGAAGCAATCGTGAATTTACTCCCTATATATAGGGTTAGAAGTGAAAAAGAGAGTAGAGTTGGGTGCCCTAAGACTCAAGACAATAGGCTACTTTAATAGATGCATCTTAAGGGGATACAGGGCTATCTGGCAAGAAGGCGGCTGTGACCGTACTAACAAAGCTTATCTTTTCGACATAGGCTTTACAGTCAGATTTTCCAAACGAGAGGTATGGCAACGGGGCACTGTCATCCCTATCAAGGGGGGGCTGCAGTGTATACAGATGGATCACACATCAATGGAGAACCGAGGCAGGGGTTTACTGCTGAACGCTACCAATGAATCTTGCTATCCATCCGGAACACAGTTGGTGTCTGTGTTCCAGGCGTGTTCGCGATATTCAATTCCCTTCCTTTGTATTGTAACTTTTGGTAGCAGCATTTATGTATGTATATCTATTACAGTCAAACAGTGTTAATGGCACTTGCAAACCCATGAACCAACTCGAAGTTGGTCAGGGAATAGAAGGAAAATTAAATACCCTATCAACCTTTGCCCAGGTAAACAATAAACATGCTCTGGATGCCGGGTCACCGCAGCATACCTGTGAACGAAGCTGCACATAAATTGGCAAGAAAGAGGACAGCAAGCGGTCATATCCATGATAGAATGTCCATGGTCCCGTCTAGCAAGGAAAACGCCTAATATTGGCAGGAGGCAATTAAAACTGATGATCGGTATGTACACCGGACACATCAATCTGAACATGCATGGGACTGATGCCTTCCAGTATTTACCCGGGATGTAAGGAGGAGGAGGAGAGCCTCGAACACTTCCCCTGCAAATGCCTATCAACAGGCCCGTCAAAACACAAATATCTGTGAAGACATGTTTCGTCAGACGCCCGGGCTGAGCTCTTTTAGGTAATTTAGCTTTGAGAAGATCCTGGAGTTCGCTGGACATACAAGTCGTATCACGGATCTGGGAACCCCATCCCTTCACTTATATGTGTATATCTTTCCTTACTTCAATTCTTGTCCAATAGTTTTCCACAGAGGGGAACATAACGGGTCTAAACAAGGTTCAAGGTGACAAAGTTTTTCCGACCAACAAACCTTCTACCACTGATATCTGCTAAAAAAATATCTGCTTGGGATGGGATTTCGCAATCGCAACTCTTGTTATAGGTACGCACAAATAGAAGAGACCTGCAGTTTCTGTTGTTTATGCCGGGCGGAGGATAGAGAAGTCTTTTTTTATGACAAATTATTTTTGTTTGCTGTGAGGTAGTGTTATGACTCTAAAGGACAAAGGAGCCTTTTATAAGTCGTTTAGTTTCCTCATCCAGATAATTCGCAACCATTATATTTATTAGAGTCGCAGGGTTAGGGTGCTTAAGTGGACCCTCCACATCCCCCGATCTTCTGCAATCGATTCTTAATCATCAGGGGCTATCCCCATACGGGTGGAGGTGAGATTTCGGACTTGTTCCAGCCAACTCATCCTAGGCCTACCTAGATAACGCCTACCCAATGGCACGTATTCCTTGGCACGTCTCGGAAGCTGAGTTTGGGACATACGTTGGACGTGCCCAAACCATTAAAGTATGGACACTTCAGTTCGAAGAAGTAGCTGCTCGACATTGAATGCTTCGCGTATTCTGGTGTTCCTAACTTGATCTCGAAAAGTTACCCCAGCAATTCAACGAAGAAATCTCATTTCGGCAGCTTGTATCCACGATCTTATTCTTTCGGTTATTACCCAAACCTCATGACCATAGGTGAGGGTCGGAACAAACACTGAATTGGAGACCGATAGCTTAGCTCCGATGCCAAGTTCAGACCTCCTGATAACAGATTGACCAAGCTGTCTCAAAAATTGCTTCAGCTTGACCACTCCTACAGGATAACTCAGTATTACTGGTACCATCACTCGTGAATAATACCCCACCACCTGTTTCAATGGGACTCCACTAACATGTAGAGTGCATTGTTCGGGAAATTACCATAACCTCTGATTCGTTCACGTTTACCTTCATCTCAGCTACAGATGGCGACGAACCTATCTAGTGCGCGCTGAAGTTCGGTCTGGGTGGACGTAAGGATGACCTAGTTATCAGCGAAAAGCAGATGACTTATCCTTAACTGTCCCAATTCGAACCGTTCCTTACCAAGGCTGCGCTGTAACATCCAATCCATATACACTATGAAAAGGAGAGGTGACAGAACGCATCCTTGGCGAAGTCCAACGCCCACAGTGAAAGTGTCGACTTAACGCCGTTCACCTGAACACAGCTCTTACAGTTAGAGTACAGAGATTGAATGGCCCTCAGAAGAGAACCATCAATCCCATACTCCTGCAATACACTCCAGAGTTTACTTCGAGGGAGCCGATCATATCCTTTCTTCAAATCCATAAAACAGCTGTAGATAAGTTTGGCATACTCCCAGGCCGTCTTAAGTATCATTCAAGTGAATCGTGTGAAATTAAACTAAAATGCTAAATGGCGAGATATGCCAATCGTGTTGGTACTAATGAATTGATTTTCCGTTGACATTTAAATGCAGAACAGTATTTTTTTTAAGCTTGATTGTCGCAATCAGTCGCTTTACACATTTTAAAATAAAAAGGTCGATGTAATTTCAAAAATGGAGATAAAAGCAGATATCTACAATAGATGGTTGTACAAGGAAATATCTTTTAAGCCATGACCACCTATTCTGCATGGAGGATACCAACTTTATTAATTCCGCGCGATTGTAGTCCGCATATGAATTTTGAACCCAAACATAAAATGCTTCACAAAAAGATTAAAATGTCCGTCAACGCGAGTGTCTATAGCCACTCTTTGACCGGTAAAGCCTCCCATTGAAAATTGCGCAATTCCATACTATATCCCCGTCGAAAGTAATAAATCCCATCCGTAGCTCTCCAATGACACCTCCATGTCCACCTACACGCTCATGCGTCGCAATCACAAGCCAATCCATTATGCCGACTTACAAAAAGCCTTTTAACCGACGAAAAATACTCAAAATAACATTCGGCTCTCGATTAGATAGCCGCGCTTTTAAAATTCACTTAACGAACACATGACCATGCTCGCCGAGGAACAAAGACGCAACTGACGACTCCAATCCGTGCGAATTCAATATTTTGCTTCAAATATGTACCACTCGCTCGTTAATCGACAGGCTAATTAATTTGACGCTGTTGGCGGATGACCCCTTTCGTGTCGTACTGGGCGCTGCTTGGTGACGGGGTAATTAAACGTTCCTCGATCCAGCGTCCAACGTCCAGGGTTCTTCATTTGAATTTCTCGTTCTCGGCGTAATCATCAGTGTTAGCAGCAGTCTCACACCTCAATCGCATCTATCGCCTTATTCAATTGTGGTTTCGAAGGCAGAACAAAGTCGGCCGACCGACAAATGGGTGGGTAATCAATGGACTCAAATTGATTAGGACCTACACCGGCGGCACGGCGCGACAGAAAGCTTTTAACAAGATTGTCTCAGTCGCAGTGATGAGTGTGTGCATTTTATTGTTTTTTTTTTTCGGGATTCCCAAAGGGACCCGGAGGTCACCGTGTAAGATACGAGGCAGACGTCTGTGATCGGTGAGTCATCCGCACTATCGTTGCATGGGCGCAGGTACCTTATGCTAGGTCAAGACGGGTGACCCATTTCCTGAATCAATTAGAGATTCTGATTTATTATGTCTGGTTAGAGGCGTTACGTTACGAGTCTTAAACGTTTAATCGACCAAAGAGCTCATTCAGATGATGTTAATGGCGGCGTGAACGCGCTCTTTTAATTTGCAGGTGCAAGATAATTTGTTTTATAGGCGCTGGCCGTCTAATTAGGCGTAATTTCAAATTCTGAGTCTGATTTTATTGCCGGCCGCTTTACGATCTTTATACGGCACGCGAATTAGATAAATTATTGCGGAATGGCGCTAAATGGTGCTTACGATGAAATTAATACAGCAACTGGTTCGATTTGTGTGTGGTAAAATTTCTACTCGACATTCAAGAGGCGAACGTTTCCAATAGCGACAATAGTCGCCACAAGAGATCTGGTTCTCTGCAATGTCACTTGAAGTAAATGCTCGTTAACTTATCTGTAAGAAAACCAGTCTTCGCCAAAGTCAATCCAATGTATACCTGACTTGTGTCCAATCAAATCTGTCTCGAGAAATGAACATTCATTGAGTGATGATAATTCTATGGATGTGCAGAAGTGTGGTGATTTGGTCGATAGTGAAATTTTCTGGCCAAAAACCTCAGAATCGATCTTTACTCTTTGAAATGTTCATATAAATGTTCGACAGCTATTACGATGTTAGTGATCCTGATTCCCAAGGAAATTGCGAAATACCTCGGCGTTATACTAGATTCCAAACTTAATTGAAAAGAAAATGTCAATGACTGAGTTAGGAAAGCCTTCGTGGCACTATACACATGCAGAAGAGCATTTCGGAAATCATGGGGATTTAAACTAAAAGTGGTATATACTGCACCATCGGAGTCATGCTCCGCAAGTGGAGAATCGAGTCCAACGATTTATGCAGAAGCTGCGGAGATGAAGAGGAAATAGAATCAATCCAACATCTGCTGTGCCACTGCCCCGCTCTGCAAAAACGACGTCTACGCGCATTAGGATCAAGGTTCTTTGCAAACATGGTAGAGGTAACAGACTTACAGTTAATGGATCTACTCCGATTCTTAAAGAGTACTAACTGGTTCACAAAACAGCCAAAATAGGATAGTTCCTTAGGCTGTCCCGAGAACTACACTGCTATTCCCACAAAATTAAGAGGGTACTCACAATGAACCTTCAGATTTCCGAGTGGAAGTGATGAGGCCTATCCATCACACACCCTTCTAACCTAACCTAACCTACTGCGGTAGTAAGACCTATCCTAACCTATGGCTCAATTGTCTGGTGAAGAACAGTCGAGAAGAGATGGTATCCTTCGAGTGTCGTAATGGTCCAACGGGCAAGCTGTATAGGGATGACAGAATCGATGAGATCGACGAGCAGCTCTGGAGAGTATACTGAAGCTGTTTCCAATAGTATATACTGCACAACCACGGCAGCCGAAACTGCATTAAGACGGTCTCTGGACAACGAGTCGCTATGGGCATTCCTCTATCCTAATGCGATACAACATCTTGAGACCACAGAGTGTGACGGACTGCGTCACTTTAATCCTAGATTGCAATCGGAAATTCTTTACCACGATTACTAGCAGAGAGGAGTGGAATGAGGGCAGAATTTGCACCAAAGATGAACTGAATATCTACACCGACGGAACCAAAATGGAGGTCGGTACAGGTACTGGTATCTACTATGACTCTCGAAATCGATCTTTTCGAGTAGAGGCTGACTGGAGTTTCTTTCAGTCTAAAATTGCAGCAATACAACAAGCTGTGGATTTGACTAGAGAGAACAACTCAGCTACAAAAGTGTTGAAATCAACTTTGACAAGATTTAAGCTATCTTGACGATGCACGATTAAACTGAATAAACAGACAATAATGTAACCCTTTGTTAGAATGTAAGACCTTGACTACAGCCAACAGTAGGTGGAAGTCGCTTACCACCTGTGGCATATCAAGGAAACTTTGGCCAAAATACCACAAAGCCAGAGCTTTTGAAATATGACAGGACGTCGTTGTCAATGCTGCTGGGTGCACTCACTGGCCACAGTCTTCTAAGAAACCAAACAATGAAATTTAAACTCAGCGATGACAATATACCTATGTAGGGACTGCGGTAACGAAGAGGTTCAGGAGGATACCCCTCACTTAATCAAGCTTACCGCTACTACCAGGACATACAAGAACTATCTGATGTTCCACTTAACAATCTTTCAAGTTTTCTAAGGACATCGAGATGGCTGGAAACCCAATTCAATAACTAGCAGTGAGGTAGAAGCCCGGTAGGAACCGGGATCACCCCCGGGATCACCGGCATCACAATGGGTCCATAAGGTCGAATGCTTTCTCCCTCATCAATGCAGGTACCTAACCTAACCCTTTGCTTGGTGCTTGGACACATGGATGTCTCAAGTAACGAAAGGGCGGATGAACTGGCCAGAAATGGGTCTAGTATGAACAGATACTTGTCAAGACCAGCACACCGCTCAGCACTCCATACAGGGAAATAGACATAGACCGTTCGCCTGTCGGAAAAGCTTACAATCGCTGGCGTCAATTAAATACATGTGCTACAGCTAGATCGCTATTGCCTGCCTTCGATAAGAAGATGTCTATCCGTCTATTAAAATTCAGCAGAAGAGAAGTTCGAACCACTCAATAGGCTAGGCAACATGCAGCAAAGTTAGGTCTCCCATATAATGACCACTGGAGAAACTCTACGGACGAGGAAGAAATCGAGTCTATTCGCCACCTACCATGTGATTGTCCCACACTAGTCCTCAGTTGGAACAGAGCCCTTGGCAATAGCTTCTCTTTAGGACTAGAAGACCTCCGAAACATTGAGCTTAGCAATCTCCTGAGATTCATGCATTTATCTTGGTGGTTTAACTAGCGGTTGATAAATTTCAGGTTCCCAGGTAAGTGAGCCGCTGACAAACCTGGCAGCTAGGGTACCCATACACCTAACCTAACCTCCTACGACGTTTGTTTTCGCTGAGTTTTCTTTCGATATGGCTTCGAAAGCCTTACATGTAGAAGCGATGATTTCCATTACGCTGGATGTCGTAGATAAATAAAAATAAATAAAAAGTTGGCGCGACACATCGAGCTGAGCCAAGGCCTAGCTTCTCGCAAGCATTCATGTTGTGCGTATTTGGATTTTTCGCACGAATGGAAGTTTATTGCTGACTCCGAACGGCGATTTGAGAAGCTTTCTCATGACAAATTTTACTCTCGGAGGCTTGTCGTAGATATCCTAAACCGAAATTTGAAGACGCCAACGATGACTAGAGTGGGATGAGCAAGTATAGGTTTTGCGATGGCGTTCATAATTCGTTTGTTAGTTTTATCAGATTTTTGCTGTACTTTCAATGACTCAGCTGTAATAAGTATCAACTCAGGGTTGATCGACAGTTTGCGTATTCGGCAAGGATTTATCAGCCTTCGAACAAGATTAAGGAGATTCAGACTTTTTTTTTTTCAGACACATCAAGCTAGAACATCTTTGTCGCAGTTTGCACTTATCTCTTCCATTACCTGCAATATGTCGAGCCCCTGTCTAAAGCCAGAGACTTTTTTCGATAAACTTTCCGTGACCATCAGTGTTTATTCACATTTGACTGTTGAAGACCCATCAGACGTAATTGCACCAATTAAAAGAATCCGTGGTCTGTCATTTTTGCCAAACGGCCGACATTTTGAAATGCCATTTCATATCCGTTGCCAATTTGACCAGTTTTTCCCTCGGATTCCTCTTCGCTTGTGTCTCAATTTGCAATAAAATTCCATGACCTGAAATAAACAATAAAATACAAAAGATAGAAAAAAAAAAATAAACGAAACAGGAAAAAGAGAAAAAGAAAAGCGACGAAATAAATTGAAAAACTTTTAAGCCTCCAATTGAAACGGATTGGATTGAATTGGATTGGATTAGATCTTCATCTTCATCTTCATCTTCGTCTTCAACATGATGGTCGACATCGCTGAACATCCTCAACTCCATCTTTCGCATCATGAAATTGACAGACGTGATCGTGCAATGGCGCACCACGTCCAATGTCGGCCGACCAGTGCTATTGCATCAATCGATCACGCACTGGCCCCCTCCACTGTCAGTGCTCGACAGTCTGTCAATTTAATGAAAACCGATTTCGCAAATTGAATTGGCCAACGATGGATGGCGGGGACTGGGAGAGGTGGTTCCGACCGAAACTACCCATCCAGAAATCCTATTAAGTCGACCATTGCGAACGCTCGATTGGAATTGAGTATCTATCCACTCGAACGTTGCATTTGAACACAGTACAAGCGACGAACGTCAACAACGTCTTAAAGGGCCGAGCACACCATTTAGGAACCGAGGTTGATTGGCCACCACAACAGCGCAATAAATCGTTCCACCGCTTAATAGACCTAAAAGTATCTATCCATCTGCATGGAGCGCGGCACAATCCGATTTCAAATTAACCAGCCAGCAATGCTGATGCTGATGCTGATGCTGATGATGATGATGGTGGTGGTGGTGATGCAATTGCTGGCGGAATAAGGCCAGCAATCACGTTTCGTATTGTTATTACGACCGGCAAACGATTTCCGATGGACTCTCAGCTTTTTATGTTCTCTTCGGGATTCATTTTCCCCTGTTTTTGCGTGTTTTGCTGTCTTGTATCTCCGCTTTGAGTTTCCGTAAACGCTTTATTTTTGTTAAATTGTTCGCCGAGGATACTTTCATCGCAGCCTCCGCTCCAGCACAGTGCATCTAATCGCTGCGATTACAACTGTGATGAGCGATTAATGTGATGAGAATGAGAAACCAATTTGCGAACCTGAAATGAAGGAGATCAGAGGGGAGTGGAATGGATGGATGCGATGCACATTGGCCACTTTGTTGCCCATCATGTTGCCAATTGTTGCTTGTCGGGAGGAAAGTTGGCTGTCCATCGAGTGGCAGTAATCAGGTAGCGCTGAAATGGATGATGCAGTACATTGAGGTCGCTTAATGGCGGATTAATTACGTTTTAGACGGTTTGAGTTCATAGAGGTTTAGCTTCATGACAATTGCGATAATGTGATGCTTTTATTTATGCTAACGATCCCCGTTGAATGCGTATACATGATGTAATAGAACTGTGCTAAGAGTCAGCCCGTCTTTATAAAAAAGATCAGCTGCCCCTGCAACTCAGAGTTTCATTCCTAAAACTTTGACGGTCAGATTTTGCCAATTTTATAAAGGAAACAGCTATTAGTGTTACTGCAAGCAAACTGCGCTATGCGCTTTCTTGAGGAGCCTTCGACAATACTTCTCATGAAGCGATAAGCAGGGCCCTTGGAAAGATGGATAGGTGAAATGCTAAAAACCAGGAAACTGCTTTCAGTAATAAAACCAAAAGTCCTCAAGAAGATGTCCGCAAGTTGGGGTCCTATTACCACTTCTGTTGAGTCTTGTTGTCGACGAACATTTAACCAGACATTGGTACCAATTGTCAAGGCCGCGCTGATGACATCGTTATAATTACAAGGGGTAAGTTCGAAGAAAAACTCTGCGATATGATTCAAAGAATACTTGGAATCACTCAGGAATGGTGTCGGCAGGAGAACTTGCATTCAATCCGGCAAAGGCCATAATGGTGCCATTCGCTAGATAAATACTGTTGGAGCCCATACATACACCAAGTCAAATATCTGAGACTTACACTACACAACAAGCTGCTGTAGAACAAACTCTTGAAAACCATAGTTTTCAAAGCCACCCGAGCCATAATGATTTGTAGAAATCTAGCAGGAAAAACTTGGGGCTGCCAAAAGGACCAGACTGGTTACAAACAGGACAGCACTGAGCAAATTTCAGCGACTGGGCTGCGTGGTTACGACTGCTGCAGAGGTCTACGCAAATAAAGCATGCGCTCAATTCAACCTCTACAGAATGTGTCATGGAAAAAGTATCGCGATACTCTCCGACACCCAGGCAGCCACCAAGACACTATGCTCCCATGAAATAAAATAAAATGATGATTAAGAAAATCAATAAACTATGACAATGTAAGGCACCTGGTCACGTTGGGGTCGAGGATAACAGGAGAGCAGATGAACTAGCAAGAAAGGGGTCGGAAAGACAACCCAAAGGATCAAAAACCTTCTCTGCGCCAGGGCCCAACATTTTAAGGGAAAAGCTAAAAGAAAATAAGGAACAAGATTATGGGCCGAGCTCCCTGGTCTCCGGCAGGCTAAGAATCAGAAGAAATATACCACCTGCATCAACATGACAACAAGAAGAAGCTACATACGTGTACTCACAGGATTCCTAACACTAAATAAGCTTTAGATTAAATAAGCATATGACCAGACCGGGGAACTACAAATTCTGCGATGAAGGTGAAGAAACTCTAGTACAAACATCGTTTTTAAGGACTATGCGGCGCTTATTCGCAGCAGAAGGGCATACCTAGGGACATTTCTACTACCAGAAGATCTTCGCCATGTTCATTTAAGATACTCCATTTTGTCAGAGCCATCGCATTGGTGGATAGGCTCTTACTCAAGTATACATTGACAACAGCTCCTAGGTAAAGAGAGCAAAACAGATCTATCCTGGTCGCAGAGCTATCTACATCCCTAGTTTACAATCTACAATCTACTGATGGAAGTAACTCCGAAGTTATTAGAATTAACGAAAATTGCGACTTGATCCTAACTAAACCGTAGCTGGACTGTAAGCGTATCGTAGTTAGCGACTCAGTAACACTGTCTCGGTAGACATTTTGTGGATTAAGGTGGTTTCTGCCTGTTCCTTGCGTAAAGCATTCAATGACCTCACACTTTACATTCGATCGGTACAGGCTTCCCTCATGAGTGTTCCTGTTCACAAGTTCTTACAAAATATCTTCGACTCGATGCTCAAATTAGGTTGACTCAGCACAATTCTAACAAGCAGATGAATATATTCGTCGATAGTTCATTAGTTCGGGTGTAAAATGCCAAAATGAGAACCACATGTTTAAGACGAAAATCATCTTCAAGGACCTAGTCTTAAAAATTCCGCAACGAATTCTTTATTGGTTGTGCCAAAAATCTGCAGGCAAGGACATGAAATTAAATTGCTGCCCTGTAAAAGTTTGATTTCTATTCGAGTTGCATTCCTAAAATGTTTCTTTCGCTTTTTATGAAATCCAATTGGGTCTCACTCTCATTCTGCCATTTCAAGTGGAAATTTTACATCAATCTTCAAAAAGTTGAAAAAACTGGAGAAAAAGTCTTTTACATAAATCTTTACACTTTCTGTTCTCCAAAAGCCTATTGGTAAAAACAGTAAGTCCCCAGTGTTCTCGTTTCTTGTTTTTGACTCCACACGCAAGGATCCCCATTTAAACTGAAACAATAGCTTAAACAACATAAGCCCACTTCCACTACTTAGTTGACAGCTTGATTTTCGAAAGAATCGACTGTCCATTTCAATTTGCTAACGAATTTCTCATAACATGAAACTCGTTAACCAATGAAAGTTTGGCATCATTTCCTAAAACCTTGACACCAGCCTTATTTTTCCCGATTAGTGAATTCATACAACAATGAGAAGAATCCTAACTTAAATTTTGCACCAACTATTTTCCAATTTACTCACCATACGCAGAGTGTTTGCACCCACCATTTTCTAATTTACACACCATTTCGTAATTTAGTTTTGCACCCACTATTTTCTGTTTCCCGCATCACATTTTCAACTCTCCATTCATTTATGCACCCACCTCTTTTCTGAACATTTTTTTTAGTGGAGTTTTACACCGTGCGAGAGTTCTCCCTGCGCCATCTGAATGTTCAACATTTGGTTTTAAGTTTTACTATATCATGGACATACGATATGCGTTGAACACAAATTCTACTCACAAGATGTCACTACACATCTCATGGAGTAGATATTTTTTAAACTAGTTAATCTTGCAACCAAACATTTTAAAACTGTACGGACTGTTAGCCTACCCAAAGTGATTTAATCAAAGCTGTACATGATTCTGTTATGAAGCATTCTTAGCCAACCAGCAGTCACAGTAAATTTCATTTAAATCATTTGAGAGTGCAGCAAATGGGGGCTGCGACTTATGCATCTTGAGCCAAATGAGAGATCGTATCAATTAAGCATTTTCTATTTTTATGTTTTGCTCATGTAAAACCGTCACATTAGACACGAATGGATTAAAGTGGGGAGCCAATGCAACAGCCGACAAACTCCATTTGACTTCATTTAGTCTAATTGCTGCCGGCCGGCGGCGCAGGGAGCGTAGATTTTCGTCTCGTTTTGACGATGCCATTTTGATGTCGCGATCACCACCGCCCGTTGCAATTAGCAACATCTAATGAAGTGAAATACATCTCCTGAGTGAATAGATAGGAAAGAGGACTTTGAGGAATCGCATCGAGCAGAAGTCGAATGGATGCGACATGATGGCAGTTTTTATGGGCCGCGCAAGGCAGGAGTAATTATGAAAGTAATTTATTTAATGGCCATGTCTATTAATGTTGGCCTCAAAATCATGCAGTCGTTTTTCATTTGGTTGTAGGAACCCGATTTATTTTGGACCAAGAAATTTTGAATGATTTGTCGATTTATCGAAGCACTAAAGGGTTGGCTGAAATTTATTATTTAAGGTGCAGAGCCTCTAGTCTGGCATTTGATAGGAGATTCAGTATCAGAATTCCTGACAGAGATGACTGGAGGAACCTTAAAGTTACCAATAAAAAGGAACTGGCTTTCTACACATATGGACATTGGTACAGGTGCCGGGCTCTACTCCGAGGCCCAAGGAATAAACCACTCCCTTAGAATAAACGACGGCTGCAGTGTCTTTCAGGCCGAAATAACAGGCATCATCGAGGCTTCGAAATCTGTCCGTGAGAAGGGTATCACTGCAAGGACAATTACGGTCTACATCGACAGCCAGGCATCCGTTAAGGCTTTGGAGTCCACGATAACTAGATCGAGGCTTGTAGAAATCTGGAAGAAGTATTCAAATAGGTGAGATTTCGAGAGCCAATACAATGACCCTTTGTTGGATATCCCAGGTAACGAAAGGGCTGACGAACTTACACGAAGAGGAGCAGCGCTGCATGCCTCACAGGTTCTCCTTTTTGCGAGGATTCCACTAAGCTCGTTAAAAGTTGTTTTGAAGACGAGGCCATCACAAGAGCGAATACAACTAAGGTCCAGCTAGACACATGTGCAACGGTTAGAAACTTGTTGTCGGGTTAGAATAAGAAGAGATCTGGTCAAACTCAGTCGGCGGGAACCAAGGATAGTCTCCGGCATTATCACTGGGCACTGCGCCATTGGTACTCATGCGGAGCGTCTCGGTGTACATCACAACGACTATTGCAAAAGTTGTAGGGACGAGGAGGAGATTGAATCTGTCGGTTACCTGCTGTAAAACAATGAGGGCTCTTGGTAGTTACTTCTTCATAGAACTGGAGGACTTGCGTCACATCGAGCTGAGGCACCTCCTGAGATTCATATCCTTATCTAAGTGGTTTTAAATCAGCCGCTTTCCTTCTCTTTACAGGTTCCCGGGGTAGAATTAGAAGATGGGCTCAATGGACCCCATTGCTGGTCTAAATGAGCATTAACGAATGTCACAAGGCACCCATTTACCTAACCTAACCTAAGGTGCAGAGCCAGACAAGATCGATGAGCCCTAAGGAGCTGTCAGAACATTTCTGAAGAGTTAGGCTTCAAAGCAACATCGTCTCAATCTTCTAAGGCACCGTGCCTTGCTTATATCGTATGAATCTCGTTGCAGTCCTCAGCCAATCTCAACTGCTATGGTGCATAGTGGTTGACTGTCTGAGGTTGAGAGTATGCACTCAATTGTTCTAACCTCTACGGTCAGGCATAAGCGGATGATGTTGCCATACCTTCTGTCTGGTCATGCCCAAGGACTGTTTGTGCTAACGAGCAGATGGACTTGGACAGGAGTGATGAATGGTGCATAAGGAGTAGACTTTTGGCTAATCGTTCGAAAACTGAGGTTATTCTCTTTACAAAAAGGAGAGTTGTGACCGGTCTCACTCAGCCAGTGCTAAAGGGCTTCAACTTTTTTGGCAAAGCGTGCCAATTCAGAGTCGTCCAAAGTGCTCCCAGTTCGCTGGCATTGTGAGGGTGCATTTGGCAAGACATGGGGCTTATCACCGAAAAAAATCCTTTGGATCTATACGGCTGTGATAAGACTGTTTCTAGATTAAGCGTTAGTTGTGGGTCTCGGCTGCAGGGGAACTTTTCCGAATACTCCTGACATTGTCCTAGATGGTCTGGTTCTACTATCGAAGTAATCTATCGTCTTGGACACTTATTCTTCGACCCTGGTTCTATGGTTATGCCGTCTGATACAGTGATACCACAACTTCGCCAAATTTTAGGTCGACTATCCTTGGTTTCAGGACAGATTCTACGCCTAAAATGGGCTGTAATCGAATTTTCACGTATGACTTCAAAACCAGAAGGGTCCGGTGCTAGTGCCTTCGTGGAGATTAACAACATTAGTCTTCACTACTCGCTAGGCAAGAATGCCTCTGTTTTCCACGACTTATGTTACGGAGCATCTTACTTACTTACTTAAGGTGGCGCTACAGACCGGGGTGGTCCTGGGCCTCTACCAACAAGCCTCTCCAGCTAACTCGATCTTTAGCCAGCTGCCTGCAGTTTCGCACGCCAAGTTGGTTGAGGTCCCCTTCCACTTGCAAGCGCCACCTGGGTCGCGGTCTTTCTCTACTGCGCCGTCCCTCGGGTGTGGATTCGAAGATTTTCGTTACGGAGCATCTGCGTCTGCCATATAGCAAAGCGATAGCTTGACTGCGTTTTATTCCTTGCTCAAGCCTTTAACCAGATCCGAAACACTTCGAAAGTACAATAGCTCTCTGAATTTGGTCGAAAGGCTTAACTCTTTGACTTTTGTCTGGGTCCCATGTCACACAGGACCTCTGGCAATGAGAGAGCCTCAGAGACCTGAACCTGCTTTGGGTTTTCCAACGTCATCGGTCAGGGTCTCCATTGAACATTGCATATCCTACAAACACAATTGTATGTGACATGACATTCCGGGATGCAGGAAACAACTATTCGCCGGTCCACCTGCAAAGATAAAAGTAAGTATGCACTTTCCAATCAGTGTTGCGGGTTTTAGTCGTGTAGCTGCTGGAAATGGTCCGTTGTTCGAAGAATTTTCAGACATCATACTGACAACTCTTCTCATTTCGTTATTCATATCGCTGAGAAGACATATGACTCAGACTATTGAATTAAAAGCCAGGAGACAGTATGACGTCACCTCTAGGAATGAGAGAATACTTTTCCATGGGGTTGCTGAAATTTGGCATTAACGAGAATATTGTGTCGTTGCATAAACAAACAGAAGCTACGTATATACATTCCCGAGTAGCCACAGGCGTGAAGCTTCAATCGGTCCCCAGTGTCAAGCGAAATTTGCACGCAAATAGGAAAACGATCTCATTACTTATTCACTGAAACCTATTAGTTTAATTAATGTTGCCGCATGTAATGACTTCAATTAGACGGAGCTCGTCGTGTGCAAAATAGCAAGTAAATTAAAACCTCATATCGTTAGCTAGAGGGTTTTTAATTAAATTTAAGATTATCGCTATTCAACAGAGTATGCAGATTCGTGCCGGTCCGCCGCGATGAGACTAAATGGACAATTAAAGTACAATGTCATAGCAGCACGCATCCGAGCATTAATCACTGCACTTTTGTGCGCCGTGCCGTGTAAAAGACGCGTGATAGACAATGCCGACATATCGCACGCAGTATATGCAAAATTTGTGGGGCGACAATTTATGCAACCTTTCTGACGTGGCTACGGTTTTAGACTTTGAAAAAAAGATTCCGAAGTTTACTCTTTGAATTATTTATTTAAGTATCCTGGACTCAAAGCTTACGGAAGAATAAAAAAAAGCCCAAGGCTCAACCTTCTTCTCCTAAATGAATGCATACGGTGGGCACGGGACACATGTTAAAAATTCGATTAGCCGTGAATAATCTGTTTCGTGAAAGTAAGGCATATGCACAATATAATCAATGTCAGCTCGGGATGAGCCAAGGCCTAGCTTCTCGCAACCATTCGTGCTGTGCGTGTTACATTTTTCGCACGAATGGAAGGGACCTACAATTTATTGCTGACTCTGAACGGCGAATGGAGAAGCCCCTTCCTGACAGATGATACTCCAGAGTCTTGTCATTCCCCGAAGAGAGGTAGTGCGCGAAAAAAGTTCGGTGAATATGACTGGGGCTTGAACCCACGCCGCCCGGTCAGCAGTCCAACGCACTAACCACTGACCCACGGCGACCAACATATTTTCTACAGGCGTTATTCCACTCTTATTCCTATCATCTATGTTTCATTTCCATAGTAGGCCAATGCCTAGCTTTCACAATCATTTATGCTGCGCGTGTCACATTTTTTACAAAATTTATTGCCAAATCTGAACTGCGAATTGAAAAGCTTTTTCATGGGAAATTATACCCTCGACAGGTGGTGTCGGTGGATATGGGTTTGAACCCTCGCAGCTCGCACAACAGTCCAAAGCACTAAGCACTGAGCCATGGCGGCTACATAACTTCCATACACCCGAAAGCGTGTTGTATGTGTAAGTAAGAGCATGTTGCCCAATGATAATTTATGTCAACATTTAAAACTCCTGCAGAAGTCATTTGAGAAGAGGTCCCTCTTTCTGGCATGAAGGCCAATGGGACAATGGCCGGTAAGAACAACAATGACAGTGCCAATGAGCGACCTTTTGAGCGAGATCGAATTTTTAGATCGATTGAGACTTAGCATAGCCCAGATCTTCTTGGAGGTACGGCATGTGGTACCATTCCTCTATCTTTGGTCTGGCTTGCTGATCACGTCGTATTCTAGGCGTAGCGAGTGGAATACCAAGATTCTTTCGTTCCGGCAGGATGGCCAGAGTAGTACCACGTTTGTCGAGTTCATCCGCCTAACTGCTCCCTAGAATGTCGCTATGACCGGGTACCCAGCGTAGGTGAATGTTAAAATGTTTTGCCTTTTCCATGAGAGATGAGCGACAATCTGAAGTTGCTTTTGATGTACGTGTTACCGATTCCAGCTATTGTATATCAGCCTGACTATCGGTACAAATTGTAGTGTCCTTGGAGGATATAACATTGTGCCTAAGCTAGGATAAGGCATCGTTCATCGCTTATATTTCCGCCTGAAAAACGCTACAGTGGTCAGGTAGACGGAAGGGGATAATCAGGTTAAGGATATCGGAGAAAACACTACCTCCCACTCCATTCTCGGTTTTAGAACCGCCGGTATAGAGATGAACGGAGCGATTTTCTCTGGCGTCATCACTCTCTCACTCCTCTCGGGAAGGGATGGATATCCGGTAGTTGAGGTTGAAATTCAACTTGGACGGTGTGTAGTCGGTGTTTTCCGGATTAAAAATTAGAGAATCTAAGATCAAAGAGTGGCCAATATGGTTGTTTAAGAACTGGGAGAAGGGTTTCAGTCTGATGGCAGTGCTAGCAGCTGATTGTTTGCCAAAAATATCTAGAGAAAGTGGATGCAGGAGAACGTCAAGTGCTGCGGATGGGGTGGTTCTTAGTCCTCCACTAATACATATGCATGCTGATCTTTGATTTTCCCCAATAGATTACAGTGTACGGCTCTGTCTAAGGCGATATACGCTTGTCAACAGACATGTAAAGCCAGTGCGAGGTACGGGTTGCAGTCCCCACTTCTTACTAGTGGCTTTTTTGCAACAGTATAGCCCTGTAGTGGCTTTTTTTCAACGCGTTCAATAGTTTTGGCGTTCCATCCTGATTTATTGTCTAGGATGAGACCCAGATATTTGGCTTTGTTAGCAAAGCACACAGGGGTGCCGTTTAGAGAAGAAGGGTCTATTGGAGGAATTTTGCACTTCCTGGTAAAGAAGACTTCTTCGGTCTCTTCGGGCTTGATGCACAGACAGCTTTTAGATGCCCATCTTGAGAGGATAGAAAGGGCGTTTTGAAGAAGTTCACTAAGTAGTGTCCTTGGGTGACAGAGACAACGTGACAGAGTATAGAAGGTCTAGATAAAAAATAAATTATTAAACGAAAATGAACAATTTAACTTAAATCTCGGCGCACCCAGGGACACTAATTAGAACCATCACCAGTGTAAATTGATGGCAATTAAAATATTTACAATAGCGAGGACGGAGTGCAAAACGCAGCGCCGAACCATTCAGAATCTATCATCCATCAGAGCAGGTGAAAACGATTTTTATCTTACAACGTGCGAGCCAATTCCAAGGACTTTTAAGCAAATTAAACATCTCACACACTCGCTGTATCTACTCGTACCTTCGAGCGATGTAATAGATTTGCATTTACATATGTGTGCATGTCCCCCAGCCCTGGTGACAAATACCAATATCAGATGAAAATTCCTTTGCTGCGGCATGACTGTCATCTAATTACAGACACTGGCCCCATTGCACGGCGTGCATATGCGAGAAACGCTAATGGGCCTGTTACCACGAGCGCTGCGCCACAATGCATCTAGATACACACGGACACGGCTTCGTGCTCTGTATCGAGCGGGCAAATCAGTCCTCTTTCTTTTTTTTCTTCGTTGTGTATATGAAATTCTAAATGCCGATTGTTTCTCTGTCTGGTTGGGCTGTCATACCAATTACCCGCTCGGCAATCAGCGTGTCGGTACTGTCTACTTTGTATTTATGTTAATCCCTTCGTTGTGTTTGCTTTTGTCGGTGTGTTTAATGGCGGAAAAGAGCAAATTGCAGAGTGCTTTGGAGTATTTTTTTGCCTTTTTAAGCAAATTTTCTACCATTTTGACATGCCAATTGGCAGTTGCCAGTTGGAACTCATTTTTTTTTTATTCCTCATTGCTAGAGGTTGTATCTGGGTTTCGGTGTTGTTAAGTGTAAGAGTAATGGATTTCAATAATGAAAGTAGCTTTTGTTTATATTGAAACTTGCATTAGTTGATGACATGCACTTGACAACCGCAACCGCCGATGTCATTCATTTCAGCCAATTGCAATTCGTGTTGAACATTTTCCAAAGAAAAATTAATTTCTATCGATTCAGCCAATGAATTATGGCATTGTGGAGAATTTTACCTCCTCACGTTAGCTATTAGCTAAATATAGATTTATTATATCCGCTAGAAGGTAAAAAAAAGTGGATATGTCTTGCAATTCGATGGCAACATTTTTGAACTCTAGTGCTGCGCGAGTTGGTTTGATAGTACTTACAAGGCGAGCCATCTCTATAAAAAACACTGTTCAATATTTGCAACAATTGTTGCTTTATTGAAAAGAGTAAATCTTCCAACTAGCAGTAGACAATCCCGTCAACCCAATTTTCAAGACATTTTCGATGGGTTGACCTCTATTTCGTCTTTGGATTGTTCGCATAGCATCGATCTTTAATGGCAGCCCACAAAAAAAAATCCAACGGGGTTAAATTGCAGCTCCGTGGCGGCCCAGCAACATCACCAATACGACTGATTAGACGTTTAGTAAACTAAGTGTGCAATAAATCGATTGTTGGACGCCTTGTGTGTGGCTCCATCTTGCTCGCATAAGTCCAAATCCTCCATTTCTGGCTAAAAAAAGAATCGGTTGTCATGCTTCGGTAGCTGAGATCTTTGGCGCGCTGAGGTTCCCGGATTTAGGCGCACATTTTCGACAACAGCTGCAATAACAAGGAAACCATGGTCAAAGTACAACGCTGATAGAACAAAAAAAGGCTGTTCCTGGCTGGTCGTACTTCATATTCGAACGACATCACTTTTCCCTCCCTGATAAAGCTAAACATTTCATTCGGATACGCATTGCGCATTTCTCATAACTTCGAAGTTGAGAACATTTCCCGTGAAGAATAGATAGGCTGTTTTAAGTTAGCGCCGGACATGCGAAAAGAAAATGTTCTGTAGTTTCGTCCTCTTCTCGAATCGAATACGACACACCCTCTTAGATCTTGGGCTTGCTATGCATTCTGGCATCTGCGATAGTTTGGTCCTTATGTCGGAAGTTTCGTCTTTCTCAAACCTGAGGGCTGCGATTCGAAGCTTCTCTTGGCTAAAGCATTGTCATCCCTTCGCACGACGTATCCGTGCCAATGTAGTCAACGAGATTTGGGCTTCTGAAATACATGTACATCTTGGTACAGCTCATAGAGTTTGCAGTTATATCTTCTCCCCCATTCGCCGTCCTCGCAAAAGGACCGAACATCCGACGAAGTACTTTTTTTTTTCGAAGGATCCCAGTATTTGCCCTGCTTTCTTGCTTATTGTCCAGTACTCGGTCCCTTACAGCAGCGCTGGCAGGATTAGAGTCCTATAGAGCATCACCTTGTAGTTCAATATTCAACTTTGTTGGGTGCCAGGCCACAGTGACATTCCAGGGAACTGCAACTCTGATGAACTTGCCAAATATGGAACAACATTACCTATTGGGGCTGATAAGGGCATCTTAAGTATACCGATCGGTACTTGAACTAAAGCTAGATGCTATCGAAAGAAAAAATCTTAGGTGGACAAGTAGTATAACATGTCTAGCGACAAAGCAGATTTGCCCCAAGCTGGATCTGAAATGCTTTAAGTATTTGATTTCTCTTCCAATAGGCAATATTCATATAGTCTCTGCAAACGACTCCTGCAGAAGCTATAGGGACAAGGATGGGTAGGAGACTATTCCCCATCTTCTTTGCACCTGTCCAGCTCTCTCCCGCAAAAGGAAATTCCACTTAGGAGCTTTCTTCTTTACAAACTTAGGCGACATGATTAACATTGATGTTAGTAGCCTCCAATTGGTTTCATTGAGTAGGCAGGAGATCTTTCCGAGATCCTGGTGGTATCACAACGGACCCCTCATGGGTCTAAGTGTGTTAGCTTTAGCTGGCAGCCGCTTCAACCTAGCCTAACCTAACCTATCACCTTTATCTTTCGTGTTAGATCTTCGACCCCGAAGTAACAGCGATTACCCAGGGTTATTATTCGCCGGATCTCCATTAAGATGTCATTCATGGGTAGGTGAACTCCTTTAATACCTCTAAGTTATAGCTCTTGTTAGTGTCATTTTGTCCTAAGCGGTGGACAGATAGATAGTATATATCTGGTTTTGTCCTCGTTTATTTTAAGACCAACTTGTTTCGCCTTTTCTTCAGTCGTTGCAAATACTATGGCTACTACTAATACTAGTGCCTTCCGTGTTGACATCAGCCTTACGCACTATCTGCTCTAGCACGGAGCTAAAGAAACCGAAAGACAGCACGTCGCCTGGCCGAAATCCGGTGCATGTTTGAAATAGATCCGAGGAGGTGTTCCCAAATTGCATGGTACACTGCATGTTTTCCAGCGGGACGAGGTATAGCTGGACCAGTTTCCTTCGAAACCCGAATTCGGTAATTTTTTTTTTGTAGAGCTCAAAGCGATGAATGCTGTCACATGAGGCTTTAAAATCTATGAAGAGGTGGTGTTTTTCAATTCGAAACTCGTTGATCTTACTCGTCTTACTCGTGGATATTTTCTATGATTACAGTAAATTAACGGATTTCTAGAATTTTTTATAGATCTTTTGAATTTTTTTTTGGTCGCCGTGGCTCAATGGTTAGTGCGTTGGACTGCTGTGCGAGTGGCGTGGGTTCAAGCCCCAGCCATATCCACTGAACATTTTTCGCCGCACCACCTCTCGTAGAATGACAACCCTCTGGGAGCATAATTTGTCATGAAAGAGCTTCATAAAAGCGTCATTCGGAGTCAGCAATAAATTGTTGGTCCCTTCCATTAGTGCCGAGCTAGATAATTATTTATTTTTATTTATTTTGAATTTTTAAAATTAGATAAGTTCATCACAACAATACTCCTTAGATTATTAGAACACCAAGTACCCAATTACTCAACAGCACATGAGTTGATTGTCATTGGCCATTCTTTCGTTGTGTTTTCGTTATAACAATGCCATGTCCCTTTCATCTGCTACCATTAAGAGGCATTAAAACTTCGTTTATCGTCCTTTCCCACAGTAGTTTAATCGTAATTTTAGTCATCGACCAATGATATCAATTTTTCTCATTTCCACCTGCTCGAGGCACCCTTTTCTAAGACAAAAGACTGTGGCAATCGTAATCCTTTCTTCCACATCCAGTCACTGTGTGCACCTGTCAAATGATTATCGATTACCAAAGTGACCCACAAAGATTAAAACCCATCGAAATTGATTAAACTGTTTACCATTCGTTCCAACGATTGTCCAAATGGATTTCCAGATGCAAACGCGGTCCATTCTGTGATCTTCCAATCGAATAGGTGCCATTAATCGATGCACGTTCATCAATCTGACCAATTGTACTCAGGGTCTGGCGGTTGATAAGGCGTGTCGCGCCCTCCCATATTATTGCTGACCGAGCCGCGGCGTCATCTAGGAGGTCCCGTCTCCCGTGTGAGTCCAATTACGGGAAGTGCCCTTTAATTAGTCTTACACCTTTTGAGCGTGGTGCGTTGTTGCGCTGCCCATTGATCTCCGTGGAAGATGAATTCTTAGAGTAAATATTATTTGAGCAGCCGCATCGCGCTGCATCGTCGTCGTCCGTTTGCCACTGGATGTTCGCCGGATAACCCAGCGGAACGTGCAATCATCTTCCGCTGGCGCTGGCGCTGGGCCAATGATTTTTAGTATACGCTCCCTGAATGGGGTACAAAAACAAATGAGCTGTTGGGGTAATTGCATATAATTTTCCTTTTCGGTTTCGTTGGGAGCTTCCAATTTGTTATTCCGTTTCTTTTTTTTCGTATTTATTTCGTTGCTATTCCTGATCCTTTTGTTGAATTTGACTGCTTGATTCGTTTGATGACTGAAGTCTGTCGCTTGTTGGCAGCAGGTGAGCGTTCAGGAGGAAGCACTTTGTAGAAGGAATAGGAATAAGATAAATTGTGTTCTTCATAATTACGCGAGGTGTCCTTAATGTCCCACTAGATTTGTAGCCTATAATTTCGTAACAATTTTGTTAGTAATTTTGTTTGTTTGCTGTAAGGCTATGATACATTATTCATTTGTTGTACATGGGCACATGTGTAGAATTACATTAAATATTATACTAATTGAATGCAGGAAAAATAATTAAAAGGGAAAATGTTATGTTGAGGGTTGCAAGATCTGATGAGCTAGCGATTTTTTCATGTGATATGTAGTTGGTCTTTAACACGGTATCAGGGGTAGTCCCCATAATTAGATTGTTTGCTCTAAATGGAATCTTCATACCCATTTTTATGTAAAGAATGATAAGAGTTTTAAGTTGTAGAGTAGACCGGGGTAACAGGTAACAGGAGACAAAGTAATAATGTATATAGTATCCCTAAAGTTACTAACATTCATACTAATATTATAAATGCGAAAGTGTCTCTGTTTGTTACGTTTTCACCGCTAAACCGCTGAACCGATTTAGATGAAATTTGGTACAGAGATAGCTTAAGCCTAGGGAATGAACATAGACATTTTTAATCCTCACGTTTGTTTTTAAGTATTTTTACAAGGAACTCGATATTCATTTACTCTACAAATGATCCTTACATTATCTATAGCCACGCTTACTTTCTAGGGGCACTTTCCTTAAAATAAATGTTGTTTTGTCGATTTCCTTAGAATATCAGTTCTTACGAACACTGACTCATCAACGTCCAGCCCAAACCCTTGGACCTAGAAAGTTAAAAATTTTGCACAGAGGTTCCCTTTATGATGAAGAAGGGACATTTCGAAATTCGTATGAAAAAAAAAATTGTTTGGAATTGAAATTTGGTGAATGAAACACGTGTTTTACCATTTCTCAAAATTATAATTGTGGGCTAAGATGCAGGGGGTTAAAGTTTGACGATTTATAGTAATGCGCAACCGTAGTCAATGGCACATATCGTTTCGTGGTCGTGTGTTGGTTTTGTTTTGCCCAGTTGTACAGGGTAGTTTTTTTCATTTCTCTTTGTTGCTGGTTTTCTTCACTCATCATGATACCCTTATATCAAAGTCCTGTCCTTGAGAGTTAACATACATTCATCTCCATCTTCAACGTGACTTGAGGGCAGAGGAGTTTTCTAACGTATTTCTTGATATTGGTAGGGAAGAATAAATATACCAAGTAACCCTTGCGATGTTATGGGAGTTATGATTAGTTTGACTGGCAGAAAATCAGTTTGGGGTTCATGGCTGAGCTATTTCAGAGCTATTTTTACTCAAATAAACATCTCAGCCAACAACATAAACAATTTTCTGCTGGAGAAGTTGTCAACTGAGAATATTAAGTATGAATCACTGGACTAGGAAATGAAACTCGCAGATGCTGTATATTAACCTGTAGAAATATTGCACACTTTCGATCCACCAGAAAACCCACCCCACATCCTCAACCTCAAAGTTGTTGCCCAATCTTAACCTTATAAAACTGTGCAAGTGAAGACTTTGTAGAACCACGTTATCGAAGCCTGGATTTTCACAGGAGTCAATCAGAAAAATAACGTCTTCATCCCCCGCATTTCTCTGTTTCCGTTGAGGTTTGATACACCATGAACATCAATAAGGTACAGGGACATCATTTGAAAGAGGATAATGTGGATCTGAGGAGTAACTGTTCCTCTCATAGCGCTCTCAGAGCCAATTTACCTGACAGCATGGTTATCCTCAAGCCAAAAAGAAAAACTAGGAATGACGCCTTAAAGAATTAATATGAGGAATTGAGAGTCTGTACTTACTCACAAATGCCTTGAAACCTGCGGAAGGATATAGGGTATAATGAGATGTCTTTCACGCAGACGTAGTCGCGGGTATCAGCTAGTACGTACATTATTCACAAGAACCGACGATATTAAGGAGATTTTATGCAATACACGTACAGCTATTCAAATGTCTTTTACACATTTTTTTCCGACTCCACAAAAGATCTCATAACCAAACTAAAATCACTCAAAATTGTCTTACTAATCTAAATTCGAGTTATACTGTGAATGCTTACCCGGAAGCAACAACCTCTATTTATTTCAAGTCCTGAGTTTAATGGCCTCACATCATCCTTATCATAATTAAACTCTAAGAATACAACCAGTTAAATGACTGTTACTATTGACAGCTATATGTCAGATTACTCCGCGATAACTTGAAACCATTTTTCCACTCTCACATAGCTATCACTCTATCGGCCCATAAAACAGTAGTCCTATTCCTGAAAACCTTTTTAATTTTTCAAAAATTCAATTAAGCCGACTTATCTGGTGAATTTGAATATCGCTTCAATCAAAATCAAGTCACTATCAGTTGATTTGAAAATTCGTTTAAGGAATTATTTATAAATTAATCCAGGCACCGAGGGCTGGAGTCGGCCCGAACAAACGGTACGAATGAGGAATTAATTCTTAAATCAAATAGAAATCAACGGAATGTGTTAAAAGCGCCAGGTTTTGGTCTCCTCGAGATATTGCCTTGGTTTTCCAGTTTTCCACTTCGCTATCTGAAAGAGATAACTTACCAGAGAAGCCGTGTTCATGGTCTGTCCGTGGGTCGTCCCACGAACCGATAATTCAGTGCATTTAGTAAGTGTGTTCCGCTTTCATCTGCGCCGAAAGCATTTCTAATCGTGGTATTAATTTAATTAGACGAACACAAAGTGCTATAGTGTTCTATGGGAAGTAGTTGACTGACGATGACCTTAATGCGTGTCATCGTCGAATGAGGACCACACACATGGACCGTGGTAGTTTCAATATTCGATTTGAAACACATTTTTGGTGGTCGTAAAGCTGAGCTTCTGTTAGGAAACTATGACCCGGCGAGCGAGATTTTACGAGCGGATCTTTATTGTTATTCAATTGTTCATTTGACTTAATTGCCGATTAGTATTCTTATTGATTTTTTTTTATTTTATTGACTTGAGAGGCTTTAATTGACTGTAAAAGGAGAGGAAGGTTCATGAAAGAGGGTTTTAAATGTGTTTTAAGCGAGTTGGAGATATTAAAATTGTGCATTTTATGGAAACATTGTTTTAAATGGATTAAATTTGTTTTTAGAGGTACTTATCAAAAAATCTATTGATGATGACAGATATTTTTTCTCTATGAAATTTTTAATCCAATTTTAAAAGAGCAACAAAAGCTGATTAGAGAGAAGTGAATTCTTGAGGATCAACGATCAATTTCTTCAGCAAATATAGTTGAATTGGTGCTCTGACAGGGTCCATCTTTTCGAGAAATATGAAATGTACAACAGGTTTCTGAATTTACGGGAAGCTACTGTCCAAAGTACTTAATCCTAACATACGCCCTATTTAGTATCGTGGGCTCTGGGGTTGGCATTTCTCTGTTGACCTGTTCTCCTGCCATCTTATACCCCATTCCCACCGGATGTGGAACTGAGTTTCAGGCAAAAAGTTTACCAAAACTCGCTAAAACATACCCACCGAACTGGTTTTGTTTGACGTTTCAATCTCTTTGACATTAGCTGTCAATTTTTTGTGTAGGCCAAAGACACCAATTTTGATAACGTGTGGAATTTTTTTCATCTTGTATGTACGTACATATGTACATACAAGAAAAGTCAATTCGGTTGTCTGCAGCGTAAGAATATCTTTGCTTTGACAGCTATTCTGCCATCTGTGTTGCTTTCAAAAGTAGTGTTTGCTTTAACAACCTTACTATTGCGAGAAGGTTTCAAGGAGGTTTAACCGAAAACGAAAACTTAGAATTACGAAGACTGGAAAATGTATAGGAAAACTTGGGTTTTTGGATGAGGGCTTCACGAGTTTAAATGCAAACCTGAGTTTTCACGCAAGTCAAAGGTGGGAATGCAGTGTTACGTTATCTATGAACCTTTCTATGAGACTGTCGCTTTTTCGAAGTGATAGTAGCTGTTTTTTTTAAAGTGTTCCACTCAGTTAGCAATATGTATTAAATATTAAAGTTTGGTATTTAGACATTGCAGACACAGGCTTTGCTTATTCGTCTGAAGCTATCTAGTTCTGTCCTTCCTCTGGTTTGGATTACATTTCGAAGGCATGAATACGATGATGAATGGTTTTAAGTAAGCGACAGAGAAGAATACAGGACACAGAATGTTTCGAAACCAGGCAACAGTGTTGGCCAATTAGTTAGCAGTTTCATTGCTAATATGATCCTCGTGCATGTGAATGAATGAATGAAATGAATACAGTTTAGACATGCTTGGCTTGTCCTTTTTTTTTTCCAATCCACATGCGGATCAAGGAGATATGAATACCCTTTTTAATGTTATACACACACCGCGAGCGAGGTACAGTGGTTTGAAACTCAGGTATCGTTACTTTCATTGGCTTCCAAGGGTGGTATCCAGGCTAACTGGGGACATTTATGGTGTTTTGTCATTGCTATAAAATTCACAGGCATTTTTTTTTTCGAATCTCCTGATGTCATAATCAGTGTCACTGTCCGCTCAATCAACTCTTCAGGCCATGACACTCTACTGTCAGTGTTATGCCTTCGCAGTAGAGTCGCCGTAAGCTTTCACAGTTGATCGATTTTTTTTTTTTTTAAGAAGTAAATGTTTTTTTCGACATCAGGAGTTGAACCCGTGACAAGCGATGATACTAACCACTGCACCATGGCAACCAGTCCTTGCTCTTTACAAAGAAGCGAACCTGCATGCGTCGATTAGCAATGGTTTCGTTACATCATTTTTCTTACATTTGGATATTCGGTGGATGGGAGTCTGATGGTTCCGGTTTTGTTTGTATCGGAACAGTTGCTTCCTACAGAGCAGTGTCCTGTCAGTAAACTTTTAAAATGCGTGGTTCTCTTTTATCCATTGCCAAATGCCATCGATTTTGATTTTATACAAATGTATATTTTCAGTGACAACATGTGGTATAAGGCAGTCACTTTTGGCGTCCAGGAGGTGTTTATTTTCTTTTACTTTTGGCTATACTTTTTAGTACGTATTTTTATTTTCTAAAGCAGGTCCTTTTCATATCAGTTTATTTGCTTTTTCATTGGCCTCTCATAAGAGCCCAGCAGAAAGAGACTTCGTGGATGTCACTTATTCTGCTACATTGTCTAGTGCCTAGACGAGGATGTGTTGCGAGTCTTCCGCCCCTTGCGCCTTGACGCTATCCTGATTTATACCAGAAAGTAACCTTGAATAGATTCAATTTCTTTATATCGATTGTCCTCTACTAACGTCGAACTTGGATTTCATTACAGTACTACGGCAGTTCGTAAGAGTCATTTAGAAACATTCTGCTGCCATTCTTTCATACATAGGTACATATATGTGCATATGTATATTGTCAATGCAGTTTTGGATACATATTTTGTTCTGTTATAACACCCTAAATTCCCAATCCCTGCTGGATAAGTGCGTCTTGAAGTTTGTTTTTCTATCGATATCAACAGAAGTGCATATGGACACATGAGAGTTAATCATGGAGTCTGTGCAGCTCAGACACATCAAATGTTATGCCGCTACTTTTGTTAATATTTCAATAGACGTTTGAGCTACTTTTCTAATGGTAAGACGTGAATTTACAACGTTATTCCTGAAATAAAATCTTTCAACAACTGTCGCTCATTAATTATCAACTTATGGCGTCCTTGTTTTCTAAATTTTTTTTGCCAATTTATTACAATGAAGACAATTAAGAAAAAATCTTTAGGTATACCGCCGACCCATTATCAAAATGACCGTCTATTCGTCATACGCCAATTAACATAAAACACATAAATACGTCGTCCATTTCGCGGCTTCTTGTTCTGTAAATTTCTCGGAACAATGTCACAACTCGTCGATCCCGATCCCACACACTCAGCGCAAAGAGTCATCAAAATTTGTCTGCTACTTTGCCGCCGAAAAAACGAGCCACAATAGCGACGCCAAACCGCATGACAGTCCAATTAGCGCACATTAGCCATCGTATATGTATACTTCCCGGATGTTCCGTCCAAATTCATTTTTTATATGGCGTCCCATCTACACTGCTACCGAAAATAACCATCAACCGTGTCATGGATTTTTGGAAATTTCGCAAGAATTTGACACAACATTTAGTTTTATTAACAGCACCGCACTGATTTGAGCGAATTATGTATATTTTCGTCTCCTCATCGCTGACAATAGCTGGACAGCAATTTAACGCGGCTTTAACAGCAATCAATTAAAAATCTTAATTACTTTTTAATAACAACGCAGATGAGTTATGGAGACGAGAATGTTCTTAGACAAATTTTGACAGTCATCCAACTTGCTGTCGGGGTACTTTTTTTGTTCTATTTTCGCACATGACACGTTGTCAAAACAAAGTGTCAGAAATGCAGTGGCAGGAGCGGCTACGATCAAAAGGAAGTGCGACTTGCATGACAATTTAATGATGATGATTATTTTCGTTTCCAGTTAAGTAAAACGGTGCTTGGTAGGCAGTGCATTTAATCAAAGCCCCCGAATCTTGATTGAGTGTAACAAGCAATTTGCAGATGAGGACCGGGGTGTCGTTTCGCATGCTGCGGCATGGTGTGCCACACGGACCAACTGCATTGCACAGGCACACACTGTACATAAGTGCACAATGTGACATTTTAATACTTCGCTAATTGCGTATGAATCCTTAAGTTAATTTTCGTAATTAGGTTGAATAGTGTCTTGCGGGAGAGGTGTAGGATGATTTTTGTTTTTTTTTTCATGGCAGCATGTGCGAGTTTGTCATTTGCATGGTGCTATGAGACGGTGAATTAATTTGAAGAATAGTGAAATAAATTGGTCGTTTACAGCGTCTTACAGGGCAACCGACATTTGTTCAAGAACGCGAGAGAAAACTGCAGCCACCCAGAGCGGCACATTTATTATATGCGCCATGGTTAAGAAAACGTTTATCACACACACGCAGTAAGTTTGGTATCAGCCAATGATTGAGAGCTAAACAAGCTTCGTTTTCAAAAATCACCTCTCTGAATCAGGTGTAGAGCAATAGAAGGAACACTGTGTTTCGCAGCAAGATAGGCTTCTATTTACTAAACTAGACGGATTTTCTTCGTTACCAGACCTATACTTCTATATGGTGTGATCGTCTGGTGGACGGCCTTAGAAAAAGCCATACACCGTAACCTTTTGGGGAAAGTGCAAAGGTCAGCTTGCATATGCATTAGCGAAGCACTAAGGACCACACAATCCACGGCACTTGACATGCTCCTACATCCGATTCCTTTGGATATTTTTGGCAAGCAGTCAGCTGCTAGCGCAACCCTTAGACTAAAGGCCTCCTCTCAATGGTCAAATAACCATATTGGCCACTCCTCGATCTTGGATCCCTTAACATTCATCCCGGAAAACACCGACTACACCCCGTCTAAGCTGAACTTCAATATCAACTTTCGGACGTCTATCCCTTCCCGAGTGGTTTGGGAGAATGATGATACGATAGACGAGCACTCCATTCACTTCAACAAAGACGGTTCAAAAACTGAGAACGGAGTGGGTAGTGGTGTTTTCTCCGAAGTGTTCAATTTGAGCATCTCCTTCCGTCTCCCCGACCATTGTAGTGTTTTTCAGGCGGAAATTATGGCGGTAAACGAAGCCTTATCCTGGCTTATGCAAGAGCTCCAAATGGTTTCATTAGCCGGAGTGGCACCAAGGGTAGATTCCAGTGGTATCACAAAGGACCTTCCTTGGCCTACGTGTGTCCGTGCCTCGCATGGACAGCCACCTTACCTACCTACTTACCTTCTATGGCTCTGCCATTCCTTTTAGACCTCGGCTTCTACCAACAAGGCTCTTCAACCGGCTTAATCGTTGCTAACATTTGCGCCTATGAAGTTGGTTATTACTGTCCTGTGCCTGTGACGTTTTTTTTTATAATTCACTCGCGCTTCAAGGGGTTATGACCCTTGTGATACTTTTCACACAGCGCCAGCGGGGTGCAGTGGTTTAAAACTCAGGTAGTATTTTGTTTGAATAGCGTGGTGTTCATCCTAGCTGCTAACATTCGTGGTGTTTGTCATTGCTATAATTCATTCATAAACATGATCAACTCAATCAACTCTTCAAGCCATGACACCCTACTGCCAGTGTTATGTGCATATGTTTCTGTGCTGTTATGGAGTACTTCTACGATCAAGACTTTATAGAATTTTTGCTTGGGTCTTAGATACTACTCAGTTCCCTCCTCAGTCAAAAAAAAAAGTGATTGGCGATGGTTATCTTTCCTATGATACCTTCGCTAGTATCATTATTTGTATCTACAGCCGACCTTAGACAGATGAACTTCTTCACTGCCTCGGAATGTATGCTGTCAAATGCCATGATCAGGCAGAGTCGTCCGTGCTTTGTGTTCTTTCTTCATTGAGAATTTATTTTCTTTTGACCTCGTTAGATCCAACTTACCTGCTTTCATTTTGATTATTTTTTTTTAAATATTGACTATAACTTAAGACTCCTTGTCCTTTGATTTGTAGTTTCACAACGTTAATCGGAAAGAGTTAATAAGAAGGAATTCTCGGTCCTGGGGTATGAGAAACTTAGGTGTAAGATGTAGATCGTTTCTCCTAGGTCGACTAGCAGAAGGTGAAACACTGTTTCAAAACCTGTTTCACGATTGGATCATTCCCGCTTGTCATTCTGAGACACACTTGTCTTTCAAACTTATTAAAGTTGCATTGCACTGAGCATTGGAGTCGAGAATAGGACCGAAATAATGTGCTTCTTTGGACGAGAGAATGACTTTATACTGCCAATTAAAGTCAGCCTCAGCTCGAGCAGGTGAAGTGACAATTCTCAACTTAAGCGCAAGTTGATAAAGTTGCAAGGATTATCTCTGAAAAATTATCAAAGTATTGATCCGATTAACCAAGTCTAAGGATTGATTTAAGTTGGCGTCATTTTTTTGTAGCGTATTTCTGAACAACTTACTTTCACCACTACAGTGCGTCAAATCTGTATGTCATATCTGTACGTCAAATTAACCAGTGTTGTCCGTGAAAAGCAGAAATACTGCCCGAATCATAGCTTCTAACTATTATCCGTTTCGAAGGTTTTACTGACTGTAATGTTGGCACTTGAAGCCGAGGATCGATATATTCATTCGATGTTCTTTGTTGAACTGAGATGCGTGCATCCTGAAGACTGTTAAAAGAACCGCAGAAGTCATTATCTTACATTTAAGATTGTCAGTTTCCCCACGGAATGCAACCTCAAACTACGTAATTACCAAACCGCATAAAATTGAAATGACACTTCTTTGAGGAAAGATAGCCCACAGGCCAGGAATTGCTGGAAAAGGTACATAAGTCTATGGCAAAACTGAAAAATTTAATGTGACTTCCGATTACAGATCGTAAATATTTGAAAACTTTTTAAGTTCAATACCATCAGCCCACGAGCGAACAAGAAAATATTCAATGACCTCACCTTAGAAATCCCAATTTAACGATCCATCAAATCAACATCACCGCAACAAAGCCCATACAATGAGCAACACACCCACAAGGATTAAGACTTCGCTTGATCCCAGTCCGCCTGCGCCTGCCACCATTCAAGAAACTCATTGAATCTCTTTCACCTTCAACCTTGTTAAAATCTTTTCAATTATAAATCAACGAGAGGGAAAAATGCCCTCCCAATCAGTCTGCGTTCAGCAGACAATAATCGCCCGGCCGGGTGACATGACAGCTCGATGACGTTGACCGCAAATCCATCGCAACCTATCGACTACATCTCATCTTCGGAATCCTTACATTAATAACGTTCCATACAAAGGGCGATAAAAGTGTTTCGTTTCATCCTCTGACTCGCAATAGTATGGCATTTCAGTTGAGACCATCCAACTAACAACTCTGCGGCTTCGGGCCAAGTTACCTTAATAAGTTGCGGTCAATTAACAGCCGACAATAATTTGTTGCATTCAGCGTCACTGTACCGCATAGATGTGTGACGCGTTGTGACGCTACAGCTCTGTTCCTGTTACGGCTGCTGGGACAAAGATAAGAAGATACAAGTCGAATGAGCAACAATGTGTCGTCGTCGTAAACGGTATGAATTATGTGTTTGTGGTTTACCCGGGGACTATTGTTGCTGTTTGAGGACGGCCTGCGGCAGAACCGCGGGGGATACTTGGGCCACGATATAATTTAACACCGTTGGATGTGAAACATTGCATGCAGGCAGCACCAAGAGATATGGACGAAATTGGCAGTTAAAAAATCGTCAAAGCGTGCAACATGATGGTAACACCCCGCACAACAATGGTGGTTCGAGTGCAACAATGTTGTTCAAAGTAATACAGTGTTTGAATTATGTATCAACTTTGTGGAAAAGATATTAACCATGATTAGTGCACTGTGAAACATAAATGGGAAAATGATGGAGCTGTCACGCCAGCTATTTATTTTTTATAGGAGGTTCATTGGACTGCACTAGACTTCAACTTCGCTAAATCAAAATATAGTCGTGACTATATTTTATTAAGAGCAATCAAATCCCAAACAGTCCTGCTCTGCTGGGTCCGTAGATATGGAAAAAAAAATAAAAAACTGATGCGACAGTTTGGGAAGAGATAAGGCCTAGCTTCTCGCAACTAATTATGTGTTACATTTTTCGCGCGAATAGAAGGAGCCTACAATTTATTGCCGACTCCGATTGAGAAGTTTTTTCATGGCAAATTATAGGTTCGTCATTCCCCGACGACATATGGTGCCGCGATAAATGCTCAGTAGATATGGCTGAGGTTTGAACCTGCACAGCTTGCACAGCAGTCTACAATGAGTACACCACATAAAAAGAAAAAGAAACACGGAAACCAGTCGAATGCTAGTTGTGCACTGAGCTACAGGAAACATGGATAAAAGATTAGGCATCTTGGCGAAAGACTTTTGCAGAAGCTCATACCGCTGACTAACCTTTTAGGGACAATATATCCGATATCAGGTTCTTTAATAGTTTGAACGACTTACAGATCTTAAACGATTCTTTTAGAGATCTAACAATGGGTCTAAAGGTCTTAGAGGAAAATTGCACTTTTTACAAATGGCCTACCTATTCAAACCTGAGCATTTTCTCTTCCTACAAATTCAATGCCAGTCCGTGATAATGACTTGTTCACGTCACATGTTTTCGGCTATATATTTGCCGACTGCCTTAGATTTTGTTTTAATATTGCCTGGAGCTTTGATAGTTGCTTGACAGTTGAAAAGAAAAGCAATTGTGGTATCGATTGTCCTCGCTGCCATGTCGCCATGAAACAACTCTTTGGTTGTTTTTGCAGAGACTCAAACGTTCATGGTCGGCAGGTTTACAAAACATATGAAAGAACGACCATAACTTCCTTTTTTAGTTTAAGGACAGCATATACATTTATCCCACCATGAAAATAATGTAAATATATTTAAACCCCGGTACACGGTGTGTTTAAAGAAATTCTTTCAGTGTACTTGCACCCAATGATTACCCCCACACTGGGAATTTTTCCACTTTCATCATTAAACTTTGTGTTAATGTCCTCAAATTGAAAGACAAACATGGCGCATTGATAATGTGGGTGAGAGATACGTGGTAGAACCAAGTAGAAAACACTGATACACATATGAAGGTGAATGTACAAAATGGCTTCTAATTACAATTGCAGCGCATACCACTTCCACCGGAATGGCTAGCCGACCATCATTATAATTTATGGTCGCCCATGCCACACCCCCTGTCCGGCACTGTACTAAAGTACCTTTTGAAATTATTTGTATGAATTACAAATAGCTTCCGCTCCCCTGCACAACAACGCGCACACATATCGCCTGTGCATTCATCATTGCACTTGATGGCCAAAGTAAGCATGTTGACTGTGCGAGGGTTGGCAACTAGCTTGGTAGCACAATGGCTGCGGCACCATGGGTTTGCTGTCGCAGTGGAGCATTAACGTCACTATGAAGAACATGCATTTGTCAATTAGACGAGGCGGCCCAATGTCATCGCGCGCCGTAGCACAAACGAACGCAACAGCGGAACACGACTTTCGTGGAACTAAGTACCCGCAGTTCATTGCACGGAATGCTGTCCAACGTTCTTGGGGGGAAGCAAGGAGGTACAACATTTTCGTGTAGCTTTTTGCATTAATGGGAAATTAATTGGACCGATATGAGCTGATAATTATCCAAAGTAGTTTAGCTGGAGTTCGGGTGCGCCCACAAGACTTTGTCGTGTATAGCTTTGGACAAGGAGTTCCAACTTAATAGGCGTGCCAATGGGAACTTTCGGGATCTTGTTTGGGTTATTTAGCATAGGGTGCCGGCGTAATTATGCGGTGAGCTGGTTGAATTGTTTAACTTGTAATGTGACTCAGTCGGTCGGTCGCTTATGCTTACATATACAGACACCGACGAGCTATATGGGGTACTCAGCGACATTGACCAAATTTAGAGAGTCCACGACACTCGGTTATAAATTGAGAGCAATTGAGGGTATTGGTGGACCATATCATAGGGGACATTAATCTGAACAAGCACATGCATAGACTGAGACTCACTGACGTAGCGACTTGTAGAATCTGCAAGGAAGAAGGTAAGGACTTCCAAGGACAGGGTGTGTATTTTTGGATGTCAGACCTGAAGTGTAGCATAGATCATTTTCATTAAGGAAACAAGAAGGTTGACCACTCACACACAAACTAGCACCGTAGAGTAAGTGGCGCTAATTGGGCTACCGCCACAGCTTTGTTATACAACTGGGAACACCAACTTTGCCTAGACCATTGGGAAAATGTCCCCGGGCTTAGACAATCCAAGAGACTTATAAAAGTTTTTTCTTACAAGGAAATTCTAAACCTTGACAAGGACAACATGAGGAAGTTAGTGGGCTGCCTTACTGGCCATTGTGGCCTAATATATCATCTCCACAAACTTAATCTTTGTTCAGATGCAGAGTGTCGGTTCTGTTTGGAAGAGGAAGAAACCTCTGAGCATGTTCTCTGTGAATGTCAGGCATTCTACCGGCTACGTATGGGCTACGTAGACGGATCTTTCATAGGAAATTCTGTTCGTTAACGGAGTTTAGAAACTCGGCTACTAATGACATACTCCCCTTCCGGCTAAGTTGACCGGAGACCTTATAGATCTTGCTAGGTCGCAGTGTCAGCCATAAGGCCAAGTTCTTAAAAAAAAACGGACGGAGAAGGGGGAGTTCATAGAGACCGAATAACAGTCGAAGAGGAGTCACCTTAGCTAGGACGGAGTAAGGCAGAACTGCAGGATACATATTTCCAGAAGCCGAAGCCGGTGCATAGGCTTTGTGCAAGACCTAAGTGGGCCAGTACTCTTCACGACTGGTCATGAGGTTAAAACAAAATAAATAGCTGGAGCGACAGCTCGGAATGAGCCAAGGCCTAGCTTCTCGCAACCATTCATGTTGTGCGTGTTGTATAGTTTGCACGAATGGGAGGGACCTACAATTTATTGCCGGCTGCGAACGGCGAAGTGAGAAGCTCTTTCATGACAGATTATACTCCCGGAGGCTTGTCATTCCCCGGCGAGAGGTGGTGTCGCAAAAATGTTCGGTGTTCCTGGTTGAGGCTTGAACCCACGTCGCTTGGTCAGCTGTCCAACGCCATGGCTGTTCCCCATGAGGTTAAGTAATAAAAACCACCCTGCATTTAATTATTATTTTTTATACCCCCAAAGTAAGTAACAACTTGATTGTTGTATTTGTTTTTGAAGTTGAAACATCCTGTCCGTTTAAATTTATATCCAAGTCTCTACATCATAATTTCTTCTCTTAAAAAATAAATTCTCTTTTTTGTTTTTTTTCTTTTTTTCCGTGGAACACCCTTTCACTTCATTTGTCTTCATTTACAATTTCCATTTCTTCATTTAACATCTCCATCAGTTTTAATTCACATCGAATAATTGCAACAAATTAGATCAACCCAACACGATTCGATATCGCGCACAACCAGGCACAATCCATTAATCATATCCAAACGCTCTACGGTAAACTCTTAGTTAGTGCCCGAGCGAGTCGGCCCCTCAAACCGCCGATGGCGCATCCAATCCCACCAAAGCGTCCAATCAAAATATCACCTTTGTGATTACGAAAAGAGATCTTTGTGTATCCGATGGATGGAAGCCGTGGAGTTCGTAACACGGACCACCAGCGCTGACATTTGATCGCGTTTGCTTTGTTTTGATCGTTGCATGCAACGGGCGATGTGCCGCGTTAAACGCTCATTAGTCGTTTTGAGCCCGAAACTGGAATTAATTTACAAATTACCGTAAACCTGAGCATTGTATGCACGTTGCACGCTATTAAGTTTTGAAATTATTTGGGAAAATGACCAGAGGGAAGCTCACTGGTTTTTTCGGTGTGGGTATAGGTAAAATATTACACTATAACTTCTGGACGAATTGTTGAGATAAAGAAATTAAGTTTTCTATTGTTTGGAGTTTTTGTTAACACCTTTGGAGTGAAGATTCTTAATTAGATTAGATATTTGTATTGTGTTTACTTTGTGATATTACTATAATCACGAAAGTCGCTGTTAAATGAATGAAAATTCTAAAAATAAGAAATTAATTTATTTTTTATTTGTTATTAAATAATATTTAAATTTGTGTATAATTAAATTGATATTATGAGTTTTTATAGTTTTTATAAAGCCTATAAAGCAGCGCTGCAAAAACAGATGAGAGCCTCTCCTCAGCTCAACGTACAAAAGAAGAGAGCCAATAATGAAAAAAGGAGCCTCGTGAGATCCACGAGATGCAGAGATTAACAGGCAGAAAAGAGATTCAGAGCTTTTTATTTACAAAGGGTAGAGAGGGCAACCCAAGGTTTTGCCACCTAAACCGAAGCCTGCAAGAACGTAACTAGAAATATCATAGTGCGGGAATAGTTGGAACTAAATTTATGAAAAGGCTTTCGAAATAGCCTTAAAGTAGGCTTAAATTATACAAGGCCGCAGGCTCAGGTGGAATAGGAGCTGAGCCCTTTTAGGTTGCAGGTGATGACTTGGTTGGGTAAAAGCCAAAAGCTAGTCCTTCTAATATGGTCCAACGAAAGCTTGCTCGATGATTGAAACCTTAGCACCATATGTCCGATCCATAAAGAGAGGGGACCACCTAGAGAATTTAGTATCCTGAACAACGCAAATAAATATAAAATGTTGTCTGGTGTAAAGGTACATGAGGGTGAGCAGAAGGCCCTTCACTTAGGCCTCAGTCGGGCCCCGTTTTGTTCCCCTCTTTTAATCGTCGGAACTATAGGCATAGGAAGTGGTCGAGGTCTTCTTTTTCTTCCTCGGTTTCTAATGTGTCTCTGTGTTTTCTGGTGTAATGCTGAAGCGCATGAAACCGTACACTGATCAAATGCGCGGTTTAAGGCCTAAAAAATCGACAATCGACTAAATCTTAACTCTAAAATCCTGAAAAAGTCCCAAGCATCTACATAGATTGATACGATTCCCCACCATCTATTATTATCGATTTCAAGCCTGCATATGATTGTGTGAATACAGAGCAGCTGTTTTACGTTTTGTCTGGTTATTGTTTTTCTGGAAAACGTTCGCTGCTCCGTCAAGGTAAGAAAAGACACCACCGAGACTTTCAATAAATACCAATAAAATAAAAAACTCTTCCGATTTATAGCAATGACAAACACCACAAAGCTAGTCTGGAAACCCCCCTTCGGAAGCGATTGCAACCTAATACTACGTGAGTTTAAAACCACTGCACCTCACTCACGCTATGTGAAAATCATCATAAGGGTATTAATAACCCCTTGAAACGTGAGTGGATTATAAAAATAAAATAAAGGTTCTAGCCGGGACAACGGACTGTCTACAACCCGGCATTGGAGAATATAGCGCAATATTTACAGGACAGACAACATTGACATGTTTGGTAGAACTGGCCAGTTCTCAAATATCCAATCCGCAGCTGCTGGAATGTAAATGGGGATGAAGAAGAGCTGTCTACAAACACCGAAACACCAGAACATTACAGTTAAGAACTATAAATTTGTGGTGGTAAAGGAACTCTACTTTGGCTCGGTTAATTCAATCCCCAACATGAGCGTGGAAGTGCAATATCCTTAGGTACTTGACAACGATTTATCAAAGGCCTTTAGGGAAAACAAAAAAGACGCTTACCATCCCCATCCTGCTTGAAGGTCTATCATTCGATTCAGCACAGAGCAAATTATAAATCTGGTCGTCTCCAGTTACGAAAAGCTTATTAACAATTTGACCACAATCCTATATCCTTCCTGCATACGTTCTTTCTTAGAATTTTGAATTATAAAATTTTCCGCATCGGAAAATTAGAATCGAACAAACATTATAAAGCAATTAGTATCCTTTTTCATTCAGCTGCTGTTGCAATCATCCACCCCTGGATCAATTGATTGCAACCCCTAATTTGTAAGGCTGTTCACCAACCATTGGCAAAACAAACTCCTGCGGTTGAGTGCCATTAGAAATCCTTTTTTATCAATTTATCGAAAATCATCCACCAAAGCGGTCCTTACACAAACCCCTTCCCTCCCCATTTGTTCATCAAACAAAAGACAACAGCTTGGGTAAAGAGGTACACCATTAGGCACCACAATGAAGTCATTCTTTCAAAAAAATTACAGAAAATCCCATTGGATCACACGTCAGATGGTGCGTCGAGAGAGAGAGCGCGAGGAACACCCAAATGGACTGAGGACAATCCCTTTGAAACACACCTAAATGTGGCTCTTTTCGAGCCTATTCCGTACATATCACGTTTCGTAAGAAGGTAATTTCGTGGTGATTCCGATGATGAATCGGTCCCCGCGGCCATTAGCCGACGATTATAAACAAATTTCCGCGCAGGAAATGGAAAATGAGCCTTTTGTTGCGTTTTGTTGTTTCGGGAATTGAACGATAAATATTATTTGTTGATGACTGAAACCAATAAGCGAATGAGGTTTTCTGCTGCTGGCCGGGTGTGAGACGACGTCAAAGAAATTGGTTAACAAATAGAGGAACGGTGAAATTTTGATGAATTAATTTGGGTTACTTCGCCGCCGATATCGTGTGCATGATCAATGGCCGGGAATCGTGCTCTGTCAATGGGAAACATTAATATCGTAATTCTTTTAGACACACGTTCAATGGGGGGTGGTGGCGGCATTCTCAATTATTGTCAAACACGTCAGTTCGATTAGATCTATCTGATGGGCACGCCGAACACAAAAACGGGTGCCCATTATACAGGATAAAAGTTTTCGCTTAATTTGTAATTAATCGCTTTTTATTGTTTGGGCTAGTGTATTGGGGATGAGGGTTGTTTTTTGTTTTGTCCGAAATTGGTTTGTTCGTTTCAGTGTGCAGTGAGAGAAAATTAAATTTTTTTATCGCCTGTCGTAAGTGATATTAAAATTAATTACACTGCTCTGTGGGAGGGATTCCGTTTGTTTTATTTTGTTTGTTTTTCGAAATCTTTATCTTTATCTAAATATGGCCAAGTTCGAAAAGAGTCTTTTCAAAGATTGTCTCAATAAATAAATATTCCTTTAGCTCTACATAATGAGGAGAATTCGCAGGTTCGTAAACAACTCTAATTACTAACTCTTACTGTCGTCTCCATGCAATGTACTCCTGAGGCTGATTTTTTTTTGGGGTTAGCAAATGAATGGGAAAAAGTTCTCTTGGATCTGGATGGTAGTGAAAGTCTCAGGAGGAGTAGGTCCATTGTGAGACCACTGAGGAGTGGAGTTCGACAGCAGCTTACTGATGAAACTATTTAGATTTTCTTAAGTAGCTGTTTAGACCGGCCGTGCTGCCAGAGTTCAGATCGATTAGATTGTTAAAGAAATATTCGCCTAAGGTGGTTTTCCTGATGTTGACAAGGTCAGGACACGTGCAGAGGAAGTGCAGAGTAAACTCTTCCTCCTCCTCGTCTCTGCAGCTCCTGCAGAAATCGTTACATGCTATACCTAAGCATTGAGCATGCCTGTCTAGGATGCAGTACCCTATGTTTTGACAGTTGGTCTTTTGACGTATTACTGCTTTTGATCATTTAAGATCCAGGACAGCCCAGATTAGCCTTGGATTGTTGCAATAATCGAGATGTTGCCATCTACGATTTGCTTTCGACAGAGTGTCGGTGTAAGCCAGGTGTTTAACAAACGACAAAGGCGCTTTGACATAGTCGAACTTCATGCTGTCTATACATTGTGACCCTAGTCTAATTCGATATCGTTTAGAGACACGCAGCAGTCCTATAATGCCCTAGATTTTATTTTGTTGGATACGAGGGACCTGATCGCAGCCTAGCTATCGATGTAGATCGCAATATCTGTGATCTTGGGTAGGCCTTCAGCCAAGCGGTGGCTTGATTAATAGCTGTAGTTTTGGCTTGGAACACGCTACTATGGTTAGAGAAACTGAAGGAGCGGTGGATGCCCGTGCTTTCCGAAAACACAGCGTCACAAACTCCTTCTGCTTATAGTCCATGTTGAAGTCATTTTTGGTGGGCAACATGTCTGTTGATATAGGAAGGCTGCGGTGAGCTGATAGAATTTTGGCATGCATGACATTTTTCTAATACCAATGGTGAGTTTCTCTCAGTCTTAGAGCCGCGCTAATTGCCAACCGCGTGCTATACGGATAGATATCTATTGGAAGTGAGTCAAGCGTAGTTGTACGAGAAGTTTTCCGCTCATCTGTGCTTTGTTTTTTATTACCGGGCACCAAACTTTTGTGCCATAAGTTATAATCGCTCTCTCTACTTCATCTCTGGGACGAAATGGTTCAAATCTTAGGGTTAGCACCGCTACGGTTGCCCACCTTCATTGTAGTTATGCCACATTTTTTGATTCCCTGGTGCCAGTAAGCCGGTTTTGTTCGTTGTGGTATCACAATGGGCTAATCTGGCCTAAGTGTGTGTCCTGCCTGAGCAGGGACAGCCACCTAACCTAACCTAACCTAACCTAGAATCGGTCTTACAACTACACTATGGAGCCAGTGGGTGATTTTCGGCTGTCTAGTACCTACTGCATTTTTGCATGAGTAGATTCCTACCATAAATTTCCTGGCTTGTTCGGTAATATTGTCTTTCAACAGAAGCTTCCTGTTTAGAATGAGACGTAGCTATTTGGTTGAGCTTGGGTGGGATAATGCTTAGAATTTTGATTTTCCTTGTGAAATGGACCAGGTCTGTTTTAGACGGATTGACACTTAGGCCACAGCTATTTGACCACGTACTGAACTAGTTTAGCGTATGTTCAACAATATCTGCCGCTGTTTGATGGTACGTTCGCGCCACGGAGTTGGCGACATCGTCTGCATACGTCACCACCCCACACCCCGCATCCTCTAGCTGCAGAAGTAGTTCATTAAGAACAAGAAGAGGAGATAGCACACTTCCTTGGAATGTCCGCGTGTGTGGCTTCTTCCAGGCTGAGCTTTTACCAAAAGAGGCGTTGAAGACTCTTCTATCAAGGATGTCTTGTATTAGACTGCAGACTGATTGGCATATGTTCGGATTTTTTAGACAATTTATTATAGAAAGAATCCCAACGTCATTGAATGCTTCCTCAATGTCTAGGAATGCAACCATTGCGAATTCCTTTAACGCGATGGATCTTTTGATAGGAAGTATGTAAATTTATCCTTTGATAGGCGTGCTATGATTTGGAAATACGGTTGCAGTCCACGGTGTCCTTCACATAGAACTGGACCGTTTGCAACAGAAAAGAGGTCAAGCTCATCTGAGAGCTAGGCAGCCTCTTAGGATTTTAGTTAGAATGTGATTGACATCTAAGAAGAATCTTTGAAGTTGTATAAAAAAGATACAATGGGTCATGGTGCTTTATATGGTTCGTAGCTCTAAAAGATGAAGTGTATGGTCGCGCATAGCTGGCGAGAGCAGGTAGATTGGTAGTGGTGGTCGTACAGTCCCGAAAAGTGCGTATCCATTAGGAGATCTAGACATTTTCTGAGTCTACCAAGGTACCGTCTGGGTGCATAACGACACTTTAGAGCGGACCTTCCGTATTCTAACAGATTCTGTTGTCTTGTTAATTTCCTCAAATCAATAACGCCAAGATTTATGTTGCGATTTTCTGACCTCTCTCCTATAAAGCATCAGGTTGGCTTTGTAGGTCCGTCAGTCAGTGTCGAGTCGTGGAAGTTTGGCCAAGGTTGAACTTTTTCTTCTTTTTGCATCGAAGACCTTGGAGTTCTGCCCACAACCAGCAAGGACGTTTGCCTTTTTGTTATGGGATAGGATTTCACGAACGTTTCATTCAGAGCAGAGCTGAGATTGACTCGCTAAAACACGAGGAGGTTTTAATTCATTTATTTTATCATTGTCTGATCCTACACATTCTCAAAGCAGGAAAGCTAGGAAGGCACTTCTTTCTCAGAATGGAAGAACTGTTTGAAAATCATTGAAAATTATTGTTTGAAAATCTGTTGTCGTACAAACCATTTTCTCTCGAAGAGATGGTTACTTCTCTCTATGCACTTGGAAACAGAAACCCACCTTAAAACAAATATTTTGTTGCCTCTTATCAATGTTTAAAGATTTGCTTTTGAACTCCAAAATTAATTTAGTATGAGTTACTATTCAACCTGATTCAAGAAAGTTAAAATCACTTGAGTGAACAAGAGTAATGTGCCAGTATTGGCAAACTATGGCTTACAAACCAAAGTGTTAATTGCAGGACCCCTTTGTTTAAAATACGATAACAGGGCACCAAATCAAAACATCATTTATAACACTAATTGACGACAATAATTGATGTGACAAATAGCTGAAATGGCTCAAATCTTGATTTCTAGCCTTTTTTTGAATCCCACGTTCCAGTTAGCCATCAGAGGTGACATATTTTTAGTGACTTGCATCATTTCACAGACGGGGAAAACGCATTTAAGGCCAAACAAAGACAGTGCCACCGGTGGCGGCAAACAAGTCATGCATCGGTCTCATGAACAATAAAATCCATTAAAATATTTTAACTCCATTAATTGTTCATCTCACGAAACAGCCCTAAAGTCACACATTCAAAATTGGTAGTTATGTTTACTGTTTGAATTTTTTCGTCCCTAATGCGATCCATCAATTTGGGACATGCGTAGCCAATCAGGTAATTGAATTAGCACCATGCGCCTCGAATATAAGCCGTCTTGTCTGCTTATGTACGTGACAAGATATTATTTTGGGCATATTTGTCAGCAAAACATATTCAAATTAATTTTCCAAAATTATATCCATTAGCACATTGCCTAATCGAAGTTATTAGATTGATCGTCCATGATCGTCCAATCATCGTCATTGGAACACAATCACATGCTATTGGTGATAATAGTACCACATCACGCCCGGAACAAGATGCTTTTAGAGCTAATCAACTTGATTAGTGTTGTTCGTTTCAGAAGCGCTATTATCTTGCTAATTGCTGGTCAAACAAACAATTACCCTGCTGGCGAACTAGGACACGGACGTGGGCAAATCCTTTCGCAAATACGAGCGTGTGCAACAAGCCGCCATTTAATTCTGGTAATACTCGTAGTCGACTGCGCCTCATTAGCTCAATTGCAACGCAGACGGCCAAAGAGGGGCACACAAACCGAACACGGCTGACCAATGGGAGGAGGCATGGCCGTGCCGCAGCGGAGTACAATACTAACGACACTAATGACTTTTCCCAACATCGCCCATGGCGGCCGATCTCCACCGCGACCACATGGGGATTCCAGTTCCATGATTGGCTGCAACAAGCCCACGATCAGATGGGGATCGGCACGAGATCAAAGCGACTGCGGCGGTGTGGTGGGTCTTCTTCGGTTACGCATATGGGTCCATGGAGGGAAGGTCCATCGCCGACCAAAGGTGGCAGAGTAAGGTCCAACTAATTAAGTTGATTGGTGCGAACGCTTTCACATTCCATCGAAGCTCACCACTCTGTGTTGATCGTCAGCGCTTTGTGCCACACAGAAGTGCTAATTGATACCACAAATGACAGTGTCGTCTGAGTCAGGGGTTCTGCTGGCACCTCGTACGGTTTCATTATTCCACAGGTGATAATTAAAAGCGTTTTCTTGTCTTCCTCTTATCTTACGTATTTTCTTCAATTGTGCGGAGTTATGAGATGGGAATTAGCGGGTTTTATTAATTAATGCCACATGGTTATATTGGGTTTTACCCACAGTCCCGTCCGACCAATTGATTCAATCAATTTGAATTAAGCTACGAGATCCACTAATGGCGGTACTAATTGTGGTTTCTCTTTTATTGGCATGCGCGCCCGATCCTCAGAACTTGTCTTTTATTTTCGTCGCCTTAAAAGCTTTTTCTTTTACTTTTATACTGTATACGGTTGCTGTCTCGAATCAATCATTAAGAACATATATTTGCTTCCGCACGATGAAGTTATCACGCCATCGGATAGAGTTGACGGACAGAGACTAATCTTGCTCAAAGGTAGTAGGGTCGTAAACCTTTGAAGAGGTTAAGATGTTGCTTTAGCAACTACCTATGGCGCGCCTATGTTATAAATTATAGTGCATAGGCTAAGCCAAAAGACAAATTGGTTGAACTTTTAATAAGGTCTCTGGGCTGTGTTCACGAACTCAATAAATGTCAACTTCTGTATTTTGAATAATGCAAGCCCTAAATCATGGTTATAGGGAGCGGTTTAATAAAATATGTTGTATTAAAGGCACTTTGTTGTTGCCAAGCACAAGTCGGTCGATTAGTTTTTCAACTTGAAGCTGGTAAATGCGGCTGCATAGTTTTCATAATGAAATGGCTCTTAGGCCTTGTGGGACTTGCTCACTAATTTCACTCATTTGTTTGTGCTAAATCTGATTGTGGGATCTGCAATATGGCAAAACTGTTGCATTCAACGCCTTAAGATTATCGGTATGTGTATATTCTCCAGTTGTTTGATCGTTTCGTCGATCCTTCTATTTACAAAACAGAGCTGGAATATAACAAAGGAAAGAGCAATGAATCACCGCTGCTATCTGGTATGGCTGTTTTTTTTTTGCAAAGTCTTCTTACTGGAACCATCCATGCAATTCCTTCTCATTCCAGGGATTTGCAGAAGCAGCTGTCCAGATGGGGATGATTAAGAAACCACAACTCACCTCCTCTGTCACTGTCTAACGCAACGTCACAGCAGGAGAAGACTTCTAGGCCACTATCGTTTGAATGATAACCCTTTGCCTTCTTTAATAATTCCACGGCTAGAATTTTCCTTCACATGGTTTCTCTCTAGGTATGCTATGGGCCCTGAGCCTCCCTCACCTCCTAGTAGTATCAGCTTGGCTGTTGACTAACTCAAAAGCCTTAATATTATCCATTAAGCAATAGCAATTTTGTCTTGAAATATCGGAACTGATATCATTCGAGCCGATTTGTGCTTTTCAGCATCAGTGTAAAAAGCTTCTTTTATTTCGAGACATGGGGCTTAGGCTACACGCACAGTGATGCGATAAAGCGATGCGATGCGATTAGCGGGAGGCATGCGATAAAACTTTTCACATGAATTCTTATCGCTTCACTGTGCGCACGTACATAAGAATACACGTGAACATTTTTAGCTCACGATTCTCGGTCCTCGCATCGCATCGTTTTATCGCTTCACTGTGTGCGTAGCCTTAGTGGTTAGTGCGTTAGACTGCTGTAAACCGGCAATATCCACTAAGTATTTTTCACAACACCATCTCTCGCCAGGGAATGATAAACTTCGAAGACTACAATTTGAATTTGTCACGAACAAACTTCTCGGTTCGCCATTCAGCGTCGCCGAATTCGTGCGACAAATGTAACAACATGAGTAGTTGCGAAAATCTAGGTCTTGGTCCACCACGGGCTGTTGCGCCAGCTTTTTTTTTCACCATAATTGGGATACTGTTCGTCTCTTTTTCACTCTTATAAGTCCGTTTGACTCCCCGATTTCATCGAACTTCCCTCATAGAGGGTAAGCGAGTCATTGGAAAATGATGAGGATGAGATTTCACCCAGGGATAACTCAAACTTGCACACCTTTTGCTGCAAAAGCTCGACACAGGCACGTGCGCCGCTCCTTACATGTTTTCAAGGCATATCCTGCAATTTTCATCTTATTCCAGGCCCATTTTTCTTAGATGCCATCTAAAGCTTCAATGACCAATGGAATCAATTTGAGAGTGAACAAGTGACTTGGAACTTCTCTTTAAATGCAACCTGGCGACACTTTTGTCCCCATTTAGGCTTGTTTGAACTTTGCCTCACATGCCCACTCTTCGTGGCTTATTATTAAATCACATCGCTAATCCATCTCCTGCCCATGAAAGCAAACGCTCGCAAAACTCTGAGATTGACCTCGCCTTTGCTAGGATATGTGCCTTTTTCCTTTGATACCTGCTTGTCTTTCAACCCAAGCTTATTCTATGCATTGAGTTTCTGGGCATATGTAAGTATGTACTTCGTCGCCCGTGATGACTAAATTACAGTCTTCCTTATGTGTAGACGGCTACCTCCACCATTGCCGTAACTAATACACTCGGCGCCGAACCAGTAAGATCCCATTCTGGATATTCCCGTGTCGACTACATCAACATCCTACGGATCATCACTGAGCAGTGGGTTGAGTAGGCCTTGCCACTTCACTTGCTGTTCGATTTTACCTTCCCTTGCCCAAGAGAAATATCGCTTCTAGCTATTATCACGGCAACTTATGATGTGTCGAGAAATTACGTTCTGTAAAAATGAAGCCTGTCAGATAAATAAGAAAACGGTGCGATAAGCCTACATTCTTTCGACAATTCTTAGGTTGTGATTGAAAGACTAGAAATAGGGATGCAATGTTGGACTCCTAAGCATAGGAAGGTCTCTATAGTGTATTCACCAATCGCAAACGTCAAAAACAGTGGATATTGTATCGCACCATCATCGATAAAACACTTTGAGCTCCCACCGAATCAGAATTCCAATAGAAGTACACAAGCGCCCCATCGCAAAACACGAAAGCGTAGAAATCTTGGTGTCATTCATTCTAAGATCCACTTTTCATAACACAGCTTCTAAAGTGCGGACATTAAAAGTAACCCGTATATTGTCAACTCTATGTCAGCTTCTGACAGCAGTGACAATATAGAGCCTAGTCGGCCCTCACTTTGAACTTCGAAATCATTCTACAAAGTCTTAAAGCTTGACTCCACAAATAAGAGAAAGATACCGAATTTCAAAATACCCTCTGCTGGGGGTATCCCATTCAGGATCTCTGACAGTGCAATGTACTTGGAACTTGTGCTTGACAAAAATCTGAACTGGAAACAGAATATAAACGGAAGAATTAAGAAGGTCACGATAGCTTTCTACTCTTGCAGTAGAATATTCCGAAAAACTTGAGGACCAAGCTCTAAAATCACCCTATGGATGTACACGGCTATTGTGAGGCCTATACTTACCTACAGCAGCGTTGTGTGATGGCAAGCTGCTACAAAAACCACCAATCTCAAGGCCATTCACGAAAATACAAAGACTGGCATGCATAGCAGCTACCATGAGAACCACGCCAACAGCAGGACTTGAGGCTATTCTCAACCTGCTTCCATTATACAGGAATCTACGGCAGATTCTAAGCAAGTACATGGGCAATGTAGGAACCACTGACTATACGGTGCCCTACCTAGACTTTCGAAGTACCGCTCATTCCCAAGCAGAGAAGAATGGACAAGGGGAACAATACCAAACCCGCGAACCAAAGCCATCTATACTGATGGATCCAAAATATGCATTGGCATGGGAGCAGGTATATTCTCAGACAAACTTTGGCTCTTTAAATCAGTCAGACTCCCGAACCACAGCAGCGTTTTCCAGGCTGATGTCCCACAAGTAACAATTGCTGCCCATGAGACTGCGATGAAGGTAATACCACGTGATGATATCACCTTTTTCATTGACAGCCAGACAGCACTAAAAGTGATTTCTGTTACTGAAATAAAATCGAAGCTTGGGAAGAACTCAGTGCTCTTGCCCCACAGCATTAGGTAAAATTATGCTGGGTCCCTGGACATGAGGGCATATCAGGGAATGAGAAGTCTGATGAATTGGCAAGGAAAGTATCTACGCGAGACCTAGAAGAGGCTGATCAGTCAGTGAAAAACCCGTCATGTAAACTCAAACATGAAGCAGGGATCAGGACTCTAGCGGAAGAAAATGAAAGATGGAGCTCTTTGAACTCCTGTAAGATAGCTACAAAGCTATGGCCAAGGTACAATGGTGCCAGAACTGATACATTGATGCAGAGGGACAGGAAAACCCTCTTCATCCTTGTAGGAGTAATTACAGGTTATAATACTCTGCGTTATCATATGAAAAAGCTTAGGCTAAGTGAAGACGACCTTTGTAGGGGTTGTGGAGATGAGGAAGTCAATGAGGACACAACCCACTTCCTCTGCCACTGCCCAGGTCTCTGCCACCTCAGACATATATCTTTTGGAAGGCACTTTTTCCAGGATACTGAAGAACTAAGGGACGTACCCATCAGGGACATCTGGAGGTTCATTGCTCTACTTTTCATTGTCTCTACTGACCTGAGTGTGACGCTGGGGGCTTCTTTCCCCTCGCCAACCCATCTACCTAAACTAACCTAACCTAAAGCTTGACTCTTTCGCACTCGTAATGCCGAGTGATGTAAAGACCTGCATTGAAGTGATGGTTTCCCGATAATACACCACCACATGGCTGTCGGTTAAGACTCGACAGCAGGTGTCTACAAAAAAGCGAACTGCAAAAGGGGCTTCTCATTGTTATGTCGATAGCGTTACTACTGCCATTGTCTTGCTTATCGTTAGATATAGGGGATAACTATTCACTTTTGCTATTTCCTACGATGCGCACACTCGTATATTTTCGGCATTGAGTTGTTGACGGCAAGAAATTTATTGTACACATTGTCCATCTTTGACTGCTTTTGGTTAAATGTTGCAATGAAACATGGTGACGACTTTAGTATTTTACTCAATAAACCGTCGGCAGAGAAATTGAAAGCGTTTGAGCCAGTTAGAATCAACAACCACTAGATGCATTCGTAGTTTTAGTCGTTTTTCTGAGTGAAGCACAACAGTGTTTTATATTGGTATCCACCCTTCTTTAAAATGTTTTACTAAGCCTCTTCATTCCGCGGCATTCTTTTACACTTCGTTGCGATTGTGTTTTTCACATTCGCCGTCCGTTGAATCGATTACAACAAAGCACACACGTTCCTCCAATTTTTCAATTTGCATTAATCCAATATCTTTCCTCAATCTGCACGAACGTATGTACATACTTGCGTAGTTTGATTAACATATTGCTACCGCATCTTTTGCTTGTTAAGTGAAATTACCGCCACGTAAGTGCTCCTTGAACCGTGAAAACCTCACTAACAACCAAGAAAAAATTCTCAGATTACTCCTTACATGCTGCGAGATTAATTATTCAGTGTTCATTTATGTTATGCAAATATCGCATGCCCATTACATCCCCGACGCCGCCCCAATTAGAAATGGATCCCCCATATGAGACGTAAACGACACCGATGCCGGTCATGGGGAGTCAAGCTCCAGACTAATGGAAACACATTTATCCAATTCCCATCCAATAAACAATTTAAATAATTAAACCTAAGCCCACGTACGTACTGCATGCTACATGTGGCACACATTCAATTTGCTCCCAAATTCGTTACACGATACCGAGCACACACACGTGCGCGTGTTATTCCATTGCAATTAATTTAATCTCGGCGGAGTACAAGTTGAACAACAAAAGCAAATCCATAAAAAAAAACAACAAACAGATTATTTTCTCGTCGTTAATTCGAAACGTTGTTACCTACACGGATCGTGGATCGTCCCACCAGCAACCAATCAAATTGAATTTGACGGCCACAATGTCTCTTGTTTGCGCAACATAAAATTGAATTACATCGGCTCCGGCTTTATGACAACACCCTGTACACAATGTGTTCCCCATGCAGTACAGACGGGTGAAATCCTTAAACAAATTCCATTCGGGTCCAACCGAGTGAATGATTCGAGGGTGACAACTTAGACGAAGGGCAGAGGCATTATCCTCCGAAAAGGACCAAAATAGACACAACCGAAAACCTGACGTGAATAAATAAGGACTCGGCACCAGGGATGATTTCTCGCATCAAGACCTTCCAATCGCCGCCTAATGCGGATAAATGATCTGACAATTACGACCGGCAGCAGAGGACATTTCGAGGTGTCAGTCATTCTCGGTTATGTGGCCACCATTATCCTGGCAGATGAGACTCCTGATTCTGTGTACCCAGAAGAGGAAGTGTATGTACAAAGTGTGAAGGGTAAACACAGGGGGAAAGGTCGCTCCCCCATGTACAAAACGGGTATGTTGACATATTTAGGGATGTTTTATTGGCTATGAAGCGGAGAATCCTGTTTCCTGCAGCGTTGATTGATAAACGGAGCTCAGGGTGTTTGGGATACGTGTGATTGTTGAAAGATTTAATTTGTTCAAGTTGAGTTTCGGGGGGTGCAAGCACATCTTTCTTCCTCTTTCATTCGGTGTCAATGCAAATTAAACGACAAGGTTTGGGGAGTAGGACATTTTTGAATATTTTCTTAGGGACTGCCTTATGCGTGTAGTCATAAGGAGTTTAAAAAAATTTACAAATTTTTAATCATAGACAATCGGTCGAGGTAGGTTATTGTCTGCTTACATACAAAGGAAACTGAATCCAGTTGTCATGTTGCTAGTTACAAACCTTTCAGAAGATTGAAGCTGTCGATCCAGTTTTCGAAGCCAACATTTTCGTCTCTTGGTACCATTCAAATCCTGGTTCCGGATCGTGGATGTTCGAAGTGGACATCAATACTCGACAATTGTTGGACCGAAGTATGCTCGGTGGATACTTAAACTCAAGCAGCTCGCACAACAATCTACCGCACCAACCACTGACCAACCGCAAAGGTAGGAAAGGTGAAAAAAGTGAGATCTGGCGATCTAGATCCAATACTTTACCTTCAATGTGTACCACAAAGGTGGGACCAATCATTATCTATGCACAAAGTAAACCAAAATAAACACGACAAAGAAAAGACTCAAAAACTGGCAAAGAATAGCTTATGCGTTTCAGAGGCAGTAATGCCAAAAATCCTCGACCTTTCACTTCAATATTTTGTAGTTAGGGCACTTCTAAGAAAGCGGAAGTAAGTAAAATGAGGCCGTCTTACTGCATAGCACCCTTACTTGACCAAGAATTTCTACGGCATACAAATTAATCAAGAACAACTGGAGCAATCATCATAACTTATCCATTCAGGCGTCTTGTGGAAATTCATACAATCGGTAGGTGTGCAGAAACTAAAGCCGGACAGGATTTATCCCAAGCAATTGTTTCAAGCTGCAATTACGCCGAACTCCTTCGACATCAATCCTAGAGATGTCTGAAGAAAAATCAACAATCGAAGCATGTTGAGCTTTATTTTAGTAAAAGGAAACGAGAAGGTCGATAGATTAGAAGGCTAACAGAACCATAACTCTTTTGCTGGATGAGCAGGCATCGGAGAGGATCTTGATTATAAAGGTCTATTGGATTCCTTCCCTGAAGGACTACGCAGAAGAGTTCGATATCATCTCCGATGGCATGTCGAAGTGATTCATCTTACTCGCCGTACGTAACTAAAGAAATCTCGTTGAAGATTCGTGTTGGCTGGAGAAGTTTGTTGGCTAAGGCCAACTCAATTTAAGTAAAAATAAGCTATGCATACTAACCATCTTTTCACAGGACGCTGTTAACTACATAAAAGTTCTAAATCCTTTCTACTAAAAATTCTCACTACGGTTGGGGAAACATTACATTTATACATTGATGGTATTAGTTATCATCTGCATACTGTTGTCAAGCAGAATGAACCATTCAACCTGGACGTTGAAAACGAACAATTCCGTCCACCAGACCTGGACGAAGTTAAGATAGTCATAACTAAGCTTAAATCCATCAAATCTGCTGGAGGTAACGGCCTAGCTGCCGAAATGTTCAAAGCGCCTTTGGTGACTTGGTAAAGAACATACACCAACTCATCTGAGGAACTCGTCGGAGGAACCAGAGCATTGTTTGCCTGATCCTCAAGAAAGAAGTCTTCTTAACATTACCTACAAGATCTTTTCCGCCGTGTTGTGTGAACGACTGAAGCCGTTCGTCAACAACCTGATTGGTCCATATAAGTTTGACCTCAGATAAGGAAAGTTCACCATCGACCAAACATTTACACTGCGATAGATCCTTGAGAGAGAAATTGGAGCTCAATTGACCTCAAGAGGCCTAATCAGATATATGCTGGAAACGCGCGAAGGCTGGAAAACTGCAAGTGAAGTTATCACAAGCATAATGCAGCAACAGCAAATAGAGGAAAGAGTAGCGAGAAACCAGCAAACTGCTAGCTCTCTGGCAGTTGAAAAGGAGACGACGAAATGTCAAACCTGCCCCTGCGAAGGAATGCCTTGACTTGCGGTGCCGCAGGGGACCATCCAGGCGACAGAGCAAGAAAGAGATGTTTTTTTTAGCACGTAGACATGCAGGAGCATGGAGTTGGGCATCACTCGCGGCACGGGCCAAAGAGTATCCATTAAGGATTTTCACACCTACCTGCGCACCAAAACAAAAAAAAGATCTTGGAGGAATCCCAGGAACTATAAATCGATACCCACTACCTTTTCATTGACTTTAAGGCCGCGTATGACAGTCGTGACTTCTTTAACATCGTTATCGATAGAATAATGCAAAACTCACGCTTCAAAAGTCCGTCCAATTACTCGCATACCAACCCAGAGTGATGTCAATGGTGCGTTTGTTAGTATTGAGATGGAGGCGGCGAAGATGGACTTAGCGGTCAATGAGGACAAGACGAAGTATATGCTGTCAACAAGAAAGGACACTCAGCAACGACGTCTCGGACAGAATGTCACCATAGACAGTCTACCTAGGCTCCGCTATAAATTCAGACAACGACACGGGCTGAGATCAAGCGATAACTCTTGCCAATCGCTGTTTCTATGAGCTAAAAAGGCAATTGAGTAGCAAAGCCATCTCTCGAGCGACTAAAGTGACCCTGTATAAGACTTTAATCGCCCCAGACCTGTCCTTAGGCATGGACTCTGCTAAAAGTGGATGAGGTTGCTCTTAATTTTTTCGAGAGAAAAATTCTTCGAGTGATTTTCGATCCCATCTGCACAGACGGTGAATGGAGGAGGAGATACAATGACGAACCGTACGGGCTGTACAGCGACATTGACTGAAGCTCCCGCAAATGAGGTGACTGGGTCATTTTAAGCGAATGGACTCAAATGCTCCGGCCCGAAAAATCTTCAAATCCACACCCGAGAGACGGCGCAGTAGATGAAGACCGCGACTCAGGTGGCGCACGCAAGTGGAAGGGGACCCTAACCAACTTACCTTGTGAAACTGGAGGCAAGTGGGTAAAGATCGAGCTGGCTGAAAATGCTTGCTTGTTGAAGCCCAGGTCAAACCCGGACTGTTGCGCCACCGTAAGTAAGTAAGTAAGATAGTGAAATACAACGACAATGTCTATATCAGACAGGCGGTTTTAAACCTTACAAACAAATAGAATGCGTGACTGTCATAAGGAGTTTTATCCGACTTGCCTTTAGTCCTCCGAAGCTTGTCATTAGTCCGCTCAACGATACCTAGAGTATGAAAAATATGCTTCACCCATTTAGTACTAGCAAATATCATGTACTTCATGATGTGGATATTGCATGTCTCACTGCAGCTAATAGACGATGAGCTAGGCGACTTAATGTCTTTGTCCAAGTACGTTGATTATATCAAGGAAGGGCAGCCATTCCATTCAATGCGCCTTGCCCTTAATATTTTTCCCTTTAAAGAACTAGCCAACGACAGCGCTTCATTTTCCTTATTGGTCTGCAGAAAGTCATTAATATTTCACAGCGGATGAACGCCATCCGTGGCAGGGGTAATAGATCCAATTAAGGAAACTTAAAGGAAGACACACACCACTCAATTTTCAGAATTGAATTCAATTTGATATCAAAAATTCACAAAGAGATTCTCATTTCTCACAGTGAACACACCCCCAGATGTGCATGAGTCCACGCTGACATTACTTATTTAGGCCAAGAATGACAGTTGGACTTCAACGTCGGCAACCATTTTATACGGGAAGTAAAATTATCATTTTGAGCGTCCATTAAGCGAAACAATTTACCTTCTTTCGAGTAAATGACACCAATCATCCGGAACGCACTTACATGTCATTCTCGCTGTCAGTCTCTTTGTCATTCTTATGTCACATTTGTGGTTCATTCCTTGTACACTTGGTTGCGGTTCCATGTATGTACGTATGCCAGCACTAATCACATACAATTAACCCAAAAAGTAATTACGCTCAATTAAGTAGCCCATCGGTCTCCAGGGGGCGGTCGGTGTGGACACAAAACCCAAGAAACGGTATCACTTAATAACATTGCGGTCATCATCCGAACTTATCCGGATATCAACGAATTGTGTCCCTAATTAGGGGGGACATTTTGTCACTCCACATGCGCGCACGGTAGTTTTGAGGCTAAAATTCAGCGGCCACGCACAATGGCTGCTTGCCACCCAGCAAGAGAGTGGGTACATGAGGAGGTGCAGCCGCGAATTAAGAGACCCCACGACGGCGGCGACCACGACCATGATGACGGTTAAGCCTGAGAAGCATAAAAGTAATTAGATGCCAGCAGCCACCATGCGTCTTGACGCTCAAGTAGTTACCGATTGCAGTGGTCTGTACATGGCTATGTGTGTATGTAATTACCACCTGGGAGCGCGGCGTGGTGCGACTTTGATGTTGTGCCGACGAGCTTGCCAACCGTCCAATCCATCGATTTTTAACGCGGAGCTGACATTAATGGGCTTTGGGTGTAAGTAATGAGATAAGTCGTGCCAACTGCCGAGAGTTATGACAGTTGCTGGTTGCTTGTTGCTTGTTCTTCTTGTTGTTGCTGATGCTGGTGCCCGCAACGGCGGCGTGGTGGTGGTTTTATGATGCTGAAGGTGTTGGTAGTGCTGCTCCTCTGCTCATGCTGCTGATCCACGGCTAAGGAGGCTTTTATTTCAAACTATTTGTGGAGTTGCTGCCCCAAGTAGATAGATGGTCATATGAGGAGGATGAGGAATGTTTCAGGTTATTCGAACGCCGCTGACGGAAGGTGAGATGTAAAAAATTGCTCTAAATATTAAGATGTGAAGGTGAACGTATTGGATTCGCAGACAGGCTACACAGCCCCATTCGTCTCTATTAAGTTTGCAAGTTTGAACTCTGTATTAAGACGCGGGCAGGTAAACCAAGCCACAGAACTAGTTTGGAGCAGCACTCATAGTTGGAGTGGTTTACTCTGCAGATCTGTTTATTTCCGGTTACGAAAGATTTAATTTTAGACGTGGTTAAGTTCAGTGAGGTCTTTCCTGGCATAGAATGTGATGCCATCGGTGACTTTGGAGATGTAATGTATTTAGCAATGGTAGTCGAAATTCCTCCATCTGTGGTTAATCGTGCTAAAGGTAGAGGCACAGGGAAGGTGATCCTTGAAGTTAGGCTTACTAGCTCCTTAACTGCACGATTTTCTGAAATGTCAAAGTAACCTGATGGTCACAAGAATGAGCTTGTACTGTTTGGTTAAAAAAAACTTCCACCTGTCTTACATTCAGTCAATGGTCTAGTTTCACCCTTAATCCACATTAGCTTGATCCTTAGTTTCAAAAACATTGGACCGCTTTGATTCCCATTGAATGGTTTTTCTTGTTTTGGCCTGGATTATGGTCCGTCTAGGCTGCATAAGTAAGATTCTGGCATGTCCACAGCATTTTATATTTTGGAATTGTTAACCGGCTGTGACTATGGCCAAGGTACACCGATGCCAGAACTAAAACTCTCATGCAGAAGGACAGGAAAATCCTCTCAATCCTTGTAGAAAAAATTACAGGTCATAATCTAAGGTTAAGAGGACGACCTTTGCAGGGGTTGGAGACACAAAGAAGCTAATGAGGATACAACCCACTTCCTCTGCTACTGCCCAGGTCTTTGCCACCTCAAACATTAATCGTCTGGAAGGCAATTTTTCAAGGATACCAAAGAATTAAGTGACTTACCTATCAGGGACATCTGGAGGTTCATTAATGCTTCAAGATGGTTCGAAACCCTGGCGCAATAAGAGAGTGCTATGGGCATTGCTCCACAAGCAAGGGGTATCTTCCCCCCCAAAAATGGAAATCACAATGGGTCTCTACCGATCTAAGTGTGGTGTAGAGGGCTCTCTCTCCCCTCGCTAACCTTATCTAACCTAACCGGCTGTTTACCGAAAATGTCGATCGAGAGAAAGTGTATGCAGTCGACTGAGGAAAGCAAAAGCTGTTCGGGTAAAATCTAAAGTTGGCACTATTATGCGGAGTAAGTAGGTACTTGAGATGTAACCGCACCTTTCTCAGGGAGGTGGATAGAGGTGGCGGTTTAACTGAACCCAATTAGCACTAGGATGTCCTTTTCTGTTACTACGACTTGTGTGACCTGGTTGATGATGTGTGTTGTTAAAGATGGGTGAGACAGCCGGGAGTATTTAGATCCAGCCTGTGGAATTCAGAAAGCGGATTCGATTTTGTATCCCATTACCCGAGATGTCGGAAATGGGAGAGTTTCCTTCTCATTTCCATTACCGCATCTGCGTCTCCAGTTGGACAACGCCTCGTGGTTATCGCCGTTATTTTGCCGATATCTAGGCGGTTTCAAAACATCTTTTGTTTCTCAGGAAAGGCGAACCTGCAACGCTTATATGGTGCAGGTGTTTGTTACTTCTGCTTTCGAAATTGAATTCTTAAGGAAAGTTGAATTTCTCCTGGCAGTGCGTTCCAAAGTTTGCTGCTTCTTCAGACCTTTGTCAATCGTTGTACAAGTGTTCTTGCCGAGTCTTATCTCAAATAAGAGAACAGGAAAAGAACGTATAGACGCGATTAATAAAAATATTTAATAGCAATGAATCGGCCACAAGCGCCGCAAAAGCTTCACCCAAGCTGTGCAAACGAAACGTGCTCAAAAAAGGGGGAAGGCGTGTAGGCATATTTTCTATAAGAGGACACACGGACACACGGTCCAATGGACTCCAATGATAAGGTGACTGTTAATGACGGGATCAATTAACTAAAATTTAGCCAAATCATTATACTAAATTCTAGTATTGAAAAGACTTGTTGTTGTCATCACAACTTTCATCTGACATAAATGTCTGTAACCTAAACTCCGCACTACATTATGCACTACACCTGCAAAACACCCACTCTGCAATTATTATTCTTCATCCCTAATTCGATTAATTTCTCCCAAGGATTTAACAATAAAAACAGTAATAAATTGTCGTCACCTAATAAAGAAACAGCCCACCCTCCCCGAAAGGACAATGAACTGCTCTCGAGTGCGAGTAATTGAATTATCCACGGACACTTGTTCCTGAATGAAACAAGTTTTCATGTCACTTTATTCTGTTATCAAATTCCAAAAGCACCACCATAAAACATGCGAAGCGCAAAAATCTGGAACGAGAGAGTCAGAAATTAGTTCCGGCAAATATTGCCTCTTCACATGTTTTTTGGGAGATGGGGAAGTGACAAAGAAAAAAAAAACGGCTTCCACCTAAGGACATCCATTAGTGTTTGCACTATAACCATGACTTGGCTCTAATGTGACAACTGCCGTAAGGTGCTGTGTGAGCAATGAATGGAGAGGAGATGAATTTTCCAAATGAACGAGCCCCAATTCAATTTGTCAAATGTCATAAATGTTTATTGGGAATTTGTGCGGCGAGGTTTATCGTGCGTTGGGCAGACGATTAGGAGGCTCAGTGGTTTTTATATGTCGCTGAGGTGATGCATTTTAATGAATTTCTTTGGTTTTATTGTTGGCCCAGCAAATGGTTTAAGAGTTTTATTGGTAGCCATGCCTTGAAGCTAAAATTTACTTTTATTTGTTTTCTTAGAATTTTCAGTAAATTAGTGATGCCTTCACTTGGGTTTATTTTGTTTGAAAAGAAAACCAGGATTGCGAATTATCCCAAGTCACGCAAATTTTTTAATGCAAGGTACATCAGTTATTTAGATGTCTCACGAACTTGTTTTTTTTTATTTGTCGTCATCAAAAATTTAAATAATGTTAAAACTTTTTTATTATATATTTACTATTTAAGCATCAAGATTCAAGTTCTACATTTTCAGTTCTTAATATTTAGAGTCTTAGGATTAATATTTCCTTTACAACCAAAATATAATATTATATGTATAATGAGATATGCTTTTATTTATTTATCATTAACGCAAAGCTACTACCAAAAATCCGTGTGTAATACCTGAAACTAATAATGCAACTTTCCCGGGATTATAATATGTACATTTATGATTATCATAATCAACATTTCTTAATATTAGTTGCGCAATTAAGTTCTCGCTGTTTTTTTTGATGAAATTGCAAGTTTATTGTGAAAAAATGGTTACAAATGAATCAATCAAAGTATTGCCCATCACTAGCTACAACTTTCTGGCAGAGCTCGAATACCTTTATGGTAAAAGTTTTCATCTTTTGAGGCTATCCACGAATCAAGCCATTCTTGGATGTCTTCATATGAGCAGAACTGCTGATCAGCCAGACCATGTGCCATCGAACGGAACAAGTAATAATCGGCCGGTGCAATATCTGGGAATATGGCGGGTGGAGTAGGACTTCGCATTTGAGCGTTTACAGGTAGGTTTTAACGGGTTTGGCAACGTGAGGCCGAGCGTTTTCATGCTGTAGAATCACTTTTTCGTGCCTCTGCTCATATTGTGGCCGTTTTTCGCGCAGTGCTCGGCTCAATCGCATCAATTGAAGTCGAAACCGTTCCGGTTTCGTTGGGTTTCAACAGTTCATGATAAATAACACCGACCTGGTCCCACCAAATACACAGCATAACCTTAACAGCGTTAATATTCGGTCGAGCCGACGACGTAGAACCATGACCAGGCATTCCCCATGACTTTCTCTTCTTTGGGTTGCTGCAATGAATCCATTTTTCATCACCCGTCACGATGCGATGAAGAAAACCGTTGGAGCACTTGTTCACAGGCGAAAAAAAGACGCCAACGTCCCTTGGCTTCAAACCATAAGGAACCCAAATTCCTTGTTTTTGAATCATTCCCAACGCATGCAAACGCTGGGAAATGGCTTGGCGGGTAACTCCTAATGCTGAAGCAAGCTGTTGCATTTGCTGTTGCATTTGCATTTGGAACGGATCCTCATCGAGCAATGCCTCCAATTCAGCATCTTCGAAGGATTTTGGCCTTTTTTCACGCGGGCGGTGTCAAAACGGTTTGTTTACCATATGTCTAAGGTAGGTTAATGACGTTTTGGATATGACAAAATCGACCAGTATTTACTGCTGGAGCCATCTATTGAGAAACATAGAACTTACTTGCGCAAGTAGAAACTCTAACAAGTTGACAATAGCATTTTCATGAAGGTTTGGATTATCATAATGCCCTGGTAGACTTAGTATTATTTTCAAATTTTATTTTGACACCTTTCTTAGTTTATCTTATGAGCTTCGATAGGTGCTCCATAGGAAACAATGGCTTTGAAAATTGTCTTAAAATTTGGTTCATTCGGTTTATTGATTCCGCTGTGAATATCAGATTCAGCCCCACCATCGGCAAAGAAAAAAACTCATTAGGAAAGTACATGCTGCTCTTTAAGATCGTCTACAGAGGTTGAAATAAAACCGCTGGCAGATATAATATATCCGTGTAAATATGTCAAAGGAACCGACCGAAAGGGATCTCCCTCGGGAAGCATGGAGAGCACATGCCTTTAATAAACATTTTTCCAATAAAACTTGTACAAACATTTTCTTAAAGGCCATCCATGCCATCTATAAGTAAACTTCACCAGGAAATATCATGATTTTTTTATCGATATTTATTATCCACACTTAAGTTGCCAACTTCCGCTAGGGCACACTCAAGGTAACCCTAAACCTAGAACAATTATCCACAAATTATCTACATAACACACCACGAATAGGACCCCCATACCTTCCCAAAATCATACCAATTCAGCAATAAATGAGACTGAGTGTCAGCCATCCAGTGCCAGGTGAAAGATGAAAAACCATCACTTATGCGAAACCACCGCCAACGAACTCCACGACAAGGCAGAAAGTCATGGTGCGCCCTACCACGACGCTGCACGATCAAATGCCCATAAATCTGAGGACCGTTGTTATCATCATCATGATCAACAACATCATCATCATCATCATCATCAGCACCATCCACATGTGGGGAACACCACCATCGATGATGATGATGATGGTGCAATTTTGGATCACTGCCGTAGCTAAAGGCGATGACGCGCGCCCAACTGCCAGATGAGATGGCTCCAATGGTCCGTATGGTTGGTTAACTGAACCAATGGATCATTGGAGCTATAGAGTGAAAAACCTAATTGGGATAACAAAGACTCAAAGGTACCGCCAATAAAATCGAACGAAACACGGCTCCTGCACCGGCAAATAACTCTATCGGTGTAGGGTTGTTTGGTTGTTCCTACACCCGCGCGCGTTTAATGTTTCACTGTGGGAGGTCGGCAGCGCACTACAAGTAATTTGATTTCTGAGTCGTGATTAGAATTTTATTTTTTTTATATTCGATTTGCTGTTATTTGGCAATAGGTATAATGATCATGATGGTACTGAACAAATGATGGATTGGGAATTGTGGTGATTTGATGTTTTGAGAGTAAGAGTTTCTTATCTCTGTATCTGCTCATCGTAACTGTTTTGTAAACAATTTTATTACACTGGGAAAAAAGGTTGACTTATACTAACCGATATACTACACATGTGCTTATAGTTGAAAGCATCATTTCGTTTAGTGTCTTGAAGATATACTTAGAATTCAGGCAGAAAAGGATGGGTATCTCTTGTGTTCCAAATCTTCTAGGTCGCGGAAAACGCTACTAAGAGACTACTTCGTCTTAAATTGCTACTACAGGATCATTGCAAAACAGGTGTCGTACGGGTTCTTCCTCTTAATTCCGGCAGCTACTGCAATAATCGTTGTTGGAAAACCTATGTAAGTCCCTTTTGTGAGAACGCTGAAGGCGATTTATATTTCCCTCAACGTCCATTTTTAATCTGTCTGCGCCTTTCGACAGAGCAGACTAGTCTTTCAACCCAGTTCTCTCTGCCTAGTGTGTTAACACTTTATTTCCCATTGGAGTCCTCATTCTGTGTACGATTTGTGGTAAGACTTCCAATTCGCCGGTTCGAAGATTTTTAAGTTTCCGTCAATTCCGAAGTTGTACTTTAGTAGTGGTTTGAAGAAGAATTACTTCGCACAGCGTTACATCTGACCTTGCGGCTGACAGAAGATTCTACTACGATCTAGAAATCTGAGTGATCTTAAAAGTAAACTAATTTTGACTTTGGATCCCGGTAACCGTTTGTATCTGAAGGGAAAATAAAAATCACCAATGCCGGTGGTCAGGATTTTGTTCCTTTTTCGCCAAACCGATGACTTTAACTTAAAGTGTTTCTTAATGGGGACATAACAATTTTGTATTTTAATACAAACACACCCTTAAATTATTTTTATAATCCGTCAATGTCGAAATATTAGTTAAGGTTTACATTTTTACCATGGTGAAGTTCACGAACAAGCAACGTTTAAAAATTATTATAAATGAATATGAATCCGAAATATCTAAACTTCTGAACCAGTTTTGATAGAACTCTACTAACATGCACAGTGCATTCAATTCGGGACATTACAATTACTTCTGATTTGTTCAACACAGAGCACTACGAAGCTATCAAGCGCTCGCTGAAGTTCGGTTCAGGTGGTTCGAAGTACCTCAGCGAAAAGTGTATGGCTTATCCTTAAGTCTCACAATGCGAACTACTTCTCGCCACGGTTGCGCTGTAACATTCAATCCATGTACACAAAGAAAAGGAGAGCAAAAGCACCCCTGGTGAAGGCCAACGCTCGCAGTGAAAGATGTTTATGTAAAGCCATTCACCCGACCATATCTCCTACAACTTCTCAGAAGATTTTAACGGTCAATTATTCATGAAAAAATACTGGGGGTGAATCTAAACCATCCAGGAACCCGCTCAAATACACGCAAAAAATTTCATTAAAATCGGTCCAGCCGTTTAGGAGGAGTTCAGTGACATACACACGTACAGAAGAATTATATATATAATCTGAGTCGGTGGTCTCAACTTAAAGAGCGCTTACTCCAATTTGTTATGTCCTGTAAATTCATCGGATCGCAGAAGCTGTGTACAAGTCTCTAGCTGGTCTTATCATTTTTTATTGCGAGAACCGTAAAATGCCCACCTTAATTTATTCCCACGTCATAAATTGTTTAAAAGTCTAAAAGAAAGAATATATGAGTATATGTCTGTACAAACTATCCGCTAATCACGCTTTTAACACACAAATAAATTTGGTGTAGCTATAAAGTTTCCAAAATTTTGTTTGTTCGGTTCTCTGGAGAATTTTACACATTCAAGATCCAGTTCTTACCGTGTAACTCCTGATCGTGGTCACTTTCAAGGGCGATTCTAATATGCCATGCTTACACCCTCCCTTTTACCCCTAGCAAACATGAATCAAATTTATCCGTCCCGCTTTGCCCCACACCCCATATGTATGTATATAATTTCCTTGGCAACGTTCTACGATTTACCAGTACACACCGCCGCCTGTGAGCAGTTCGGATCAGAGATACTTTTATTATGATTAAGCCGTTCGTCTGGTGAATTATGTGGCGTGAAATGAAGCATTCGCTGGTTGCCGCCACAGCCGCCGCTGTAGGTCTTCGCAAAAGGGCGTGATGCAGCGGCTTAAAATCGAATTGATCCCGCTTTACTTTTGTGTTATTTTGTTGTAGAACATACACACGAATGTGTGGATTGGTGGTGTGAGACAACAAGAATTTTTCGGTGAATTGTTCCGCTGAAGCGGATAAAGGATGTTGGGATTGTTGTCCTCTTTTCGTATCGGGAGACTAATTTTGTCGGTGTTTTTTCCTTTATTTCTTTATTTATTACTTTTGTTTCCATTGTCACCGTTTCGAATGTTCGACACAGTGGTGAGTGTGTCTTACGACAATGAAACGAAATAATCTTGGAATTTCGGGCTCTTTGTTGGAGCTGAAGATAAATTAAACTATTTAAAGCTAGATTTACTTAAAAAAAATATTTTTATTTACTTCTTTACGAACTACTTCTTACGAACTACTTATGATTACTGAATGACAAAATATTTCATATCTTAAAACTAAGTGCATATCCCATACTGCCAGACGACAGGTCAGCATACCTGTTGGTGGCTCAAGTATCCGCTCGTTGTCGATGCCTCGTGTGTCCGGTTGAATATGATTCGCTGCATTCCATCACGTACGGAGTTGATGTTGTTGCTCGTGGGAACTGTATCATGCATTGTTTGCATGATGAAATGTTTCTGGCGTTAACTCCTCCACCCTTAGAATCTTACGTCCTCGTGAGATGTTGTTGACGTCACTAGGTGAGGGATGTCTTCAAGTCCTATGGTTATTGATGATGATGATGGCATGTTGGTATTAGACTGTTCGTTTTTAGTCATGCCTTTATTTCTTATCAATTTGTATGCGAAGGTTGCGATGGCTAAGACTGTAACCACTAGTATGATGTTCACGGTTAAGTTGATCTCGTGTTTCGTTTCAAGCAGCTTGATTTCCTTCGTTCGATTAACATAAAGATCCTTGATCATCTCGAGAGACAATACTTCTTCTATCTTGTCAGGTTTATATGACGGTTGGAGTATCGCTGGTAAAGGTTGATGACTTGTGACTTCTTTTGACATGATCGTTCTTCCTTTAACTTGAATGGTAGTGTTGAAGTGTTTTATGATGAACGTACCCTTGAGCATGACAGTATCGTTGTTGATGAATATTGGGCCATTAAACTGATTTAGTAGTAGGATTCCTGGAGCTATTTCATCTACATCTGGGATGTGCTCATTGTTGATGATGGGACATGTTGCTTTCTGACTCTTTATCAGCATTGGGATGCACGATGAATTTCTTAAACTTACAATGTTATTTTCGTTACAAATAGAAAGACTATTATATGTTTTACATTTGTTTGTAATGCCATGAATGTCTGTATCGCATTCCAGTATTGAATCGTATTTAATTTTATTGATTATTTTATTTACTTTAACAGGTTTTATTAATGACAAATTACATAGTTCTTTAGTAGTTGTTGGAATGCTTAAAATATAAATTAAGTTATTATCATTTGAAGCGATTTTTATCTCGGCAAATTCTAATGCTTCATCTACATTCACATAGGGAATATTTTCAACTTTCATAATTGTTTCTGTTATATTTATTTCGGTGTTAGATAATATAAAAGAGTTTATTACATTTACTTTTGCCCAATGAATGGCATAAACTACATTAACTATTTCCTCCTTAATTATATCTAATTTATATTTAATTTTTGTAATTAATTCACTATTATTAAGTTCATTTTCTTTGAATGTTTTCATAATCTTATTTGTAATGTTCGTTAATTCATTGATCTTTTCTAATGACATTTTATTAATTATTACTTGATTATTATTATTTCTTAATACATTATTCATTTTATTAGTAATTATTTCATAGTCGTGGTGGTCCGGGCTACCCGCAATCCACTTCCACGCTGAACCTAAAAAATCTAATGATCTCTTACTCTTACTTCTATTATTTATCTTAAGTCTATTTAGGTAAGTTCGTATACGGGATATTTCAAAGGAAAGGACAGGAGTTAGGATATGGTTGATAGTAATGGATGTCTTTAACGTAGCTTCCAAGTTGTTAAGTGTTGTTTCGTAAGCTTCGATGTCGATCAAGTGTATTATCTTGAATGATCCGTTCTGCAATTTCGCGCGACCTGTATTGATCTTTATTAGCTGTGAATTCGAGTAGTCCAGAATTTGTGCCTCGCCATTGCAGAGTGGTAATAATGTTCTATTGAAAAAGTTAATTTTTTATAAGATTTTTATGAATGATTCTTCCTGACTGGGTAATAACTGTTGTATTTCTATCTTGTGCAACTGTCTCCTTTTTATATCTAGAATCGAGCTTATTTCCTATTCTTTTGTTAGTTTTTACGTAAATGGTTTCGCCAATAGAATATGTTTTAAGTGGACTCTTTCTTGCATTATGGTATTTTAAATCTGCTTCTTGTTTATCGCGTAGTTTATTCATGTTTTCTTGTCTTTCTTGTCTAAGTTGTTCTGGATTGGTTAGTAGCTCTCTACCGAAAAATGTGTCTATGGGTTTTTTGCCTGTAGTGGTGTGAATGGATCGGTTGTATTCATAGATTGATCGATCTAGTAATTCTGAAAAGGTGGTATGAACATTATCTGTCTTAAGGCAGCGGATTAGTTCTGAAAGTGTGGAGTGGAATCTCTCCACTTGACCGTTGACGGAACTTGTGTAGGGGGGTGCTTTGAAAACTTTAATATTGAACATATTCTCTAACATGAATGTTATAGAATTAGAGGCTAGGGATTTTTCATTATCCATGACAATTGTTTGGGGTACTCCAAAAGCCAGTATAAGTTCTCTTAGAGGTTGCTTTATGTCCTCTGAAGCTCTTGATCTTAGGATTTTGACCAGGGCATATTTAGAGAACTTGTCAATTGCAGTAAGGATAATTTTTTTGTTAGTGAAGTAGATATCTATATGAATAATCTGTCCGGGATATTCGGGGATAGGTGTAGGTTGTAATTCATGCTTGTTCGGGTGTCTGTCATATTTATGCTCTTTACAGATTTTGCATTGTTTTGTGACTTTCTCTATTTTGGCTCTCAACCGTGGAAAATAAAACTTTTGCAATAATTGCATTTTATTTTCGCGGGAGTTGCGATGTGCACGATTATGTTCCTTGATAATTTCGGTTTCCTGCTGTGTTTCGTCGATTAAGTCTATGACTTGGTTTCTTGCGAAACGTAATCGGTATTGGCTAAAATGTGTCGGGTAAATTTCTTGAAGTTTGCCTAAAATTCTTTCATCAGTTTTGATACCATTAATAACGGATGGATTAAGGTATCGTTTAAGAATGTCAGTTAAAATTTGATCAGTGAACTCAGTTTCAACTATTACATGACGGTGATAGGTAGGGAAAATAATTTTAAATTCATAGGATGGCGTTGTTCCAAGGGAAAGGATAATCTGGTTTTTAAATACGTTGATCGGCTCATTTGCTATAGGTATTAGATATTGACCGGAACTCTCATCGCTATGTTGGGTTGCTGTTAAACTATTTACTTCAATGGTTCTGGGTGGCCTTGACAAAGCATCTGCGACGACATTCGATCTACCAGGCTTATATCTTAACTCGTAATTATATTCCTCGAGTATAGCCTTCCATCTTTTTAATTTGTTGTTGGAATTTTTATTGCTCAATGCATATGTCAGCGGTTGATGATCAGTAAATATTTTCAGAATCGTAGGACCGTAAAGGTAATTTCGCAAAGTTTTTAGAGCCCATACTATAGCCAACATTTCTTTTTCGTTTGTGGCATAGTTCTCTTCGGCTTTCGATAGAGTTCGAGAGATGAAGGTTATCGGCTTATTTTCTTGAGCGAGTACCGCACCAATAGCATAGTCCGAAGCGTCTGTAGTCAAATGGAATTCTTTACTAAAATCTGGAAAAGTTAGAACAACGTCTTCTGAAGTAAGTGAATTTTTAATTTTGTCAAAAGTATCCATGGCCTCATTATCCAAATGTATGAATTTTTTGTTTGACATTTGTCTAGACGTACGCCCATCCTCCCCTCTTAAAAGGGCTGTAAGGGGTTTTGCCAGCTTCGCGTAATCTTTAATAAATCTGCGGTAAAATCCCGACAGACCAAGAAATGATCGCAGATCTTTTAAAGTTCGTGGATATGGAAACTTGGTAATCGCTTCCACTTTGATTGGGTTGGCTTTTATACCATCCGAAGATACGATGAATCCGAGGAATTCAATTTCTGGCCTTAAAAATTCGCATTTATCCAATTGCACCCTAAGGTTGGCTTCTTGAAGAGTCTCGAAAATAGATGCCAAATTTTGAAAGTGCTGTTCAACGTTCTCACTGAACACAATTATGTCATCAATATAGACATAACATATCTTACCGATGTGTTCTCGCAAGATGTCGTCTAGAGCTCTCTGAAAAATAGATGGTGCATTTTTCAGACCAAAGGGAAGTCTTACGAATTCGTACTTTCCATTGTTTACCGAGAATGAAGTTTTCTCGATGTCGTCCTCGTGTAGAGGTATTTGGTGAAAGCCACTTTTTAAATCAATAACTGAGAAATATTTGTTCTTCCCTAGTTGCGCTAGTACTTCATTAGTTTCAGGAATCGGATAACGGTCTGGTATTGTTATCGAATTGAGTTTTCGGTAGTCAATAACCATACGGTATTTCTTTTCACCAGAGGCGTCCGTTTTTTTTGGTATAATCCATACCGGAGAATTGTACGGTGACCGTGAAGGTCGAATGATTCCATCATTTAGTAGCTGATTGATTTGCTTATCAATCTCTCCTTTAAGCGCCATAGGATACGGATAATGCTTCGAGTAAACGGGATCTTCCGTCGTCGTGCGAATTCTACCTTTGACTTTCGTAGTGAAAGTTAATTTTTCATTTGGTGTTCCAAAAAGCTTGGCGTAATTCAAGGTTAAGCGATTAAGTTGTTGTCGTTGTTCTTGCGACAAGTGCTGCGTTCTGAGATTAACATTATGGATTGATTCTGATACTTGTTGTTTCAGTTTAATTTTAATGTTTTTGTTTACAGTCATATAGCTTTCCTTAGCATGGATGACAGCTGACAGTTCTTTAAGGGTGTCATTGCCAAGAATTGCATGAAAAGATCGTAGTGAGGGTAAAAGGAAGAATTTAATATTTGTGCCTGGTTCAAAAAGATTTATTATAGTATGATGAGTAATTTCTATAGCACCACAGACTGAATTTGCATTAAATATTTTTTGATTTGGGATGGGGTTTCGAACTAAATCTGGTTGTATGTAATTTTTATTCGACCCTGTGTCTACTAGGAATTTTAGGATTTTATTTTCTCTCGTCCTACATTCAAAATAAGGTAGTGACGAGTTCGTCAGTCTAAAAAATGAACGTCGACAAAATCAGAAAATGTTTCTGTCGGTTCTCCGCTTCCTTGTTGAACTACGTACTGATTAAGATCTTGGTCATCTTCTTTCTGATTATTCATAGCCGAAATCATAGCATTATAGTTACTAACTTCTTGAGATTCTATGGATGTGTTATTATTGTGGGGGTCAACTTCTGAAGATTGCAAGTGGAAATTTCTTTGCATCTTGTTGGGATTTGGATATTCTCGTGAAGGAACCATAGGTCGTTTTGGAGCTGGTGGGAAATTTTTCATCACCGGCCGATTCATATAATTTACATTGTGTGTACGGATGGTTGTAGCATCCATTGGTTCAGGCCTTTGAACAGATTGTGGCAAAAAGTTACTAGTTGGTTGAGGATTCCTTCGGAATTGATGTGGATTTATTTGAGAATTCGATGGTTGGGTAAATTGATTTGGGGGGTATGTAGGTCGTTGGTTAAAATGTTGACGCGGTGGGGGACGCGGTGGAAAATGTGATGATTGGGGTACATATGCAAGTTGTGGATAGAAAGGTTGCTGTTCTCGGGTTCTCCGTGAAGGAATTGGAGGAGGAGGTGGTGGCCTCCTAATTTGGCTGATATTATGGTGAGCATAGTTGGCTCTAAATTGCTGATTTTCGAGTTTTAAACAGAGATTAAGAGCTGTAGGAAGGTCTTGCGGTTCCCTTATACCTAAGAGTCTGGGCAAGTCACCTCTTAGACCTCTTATAAAGGTATCTAAGGCCTTGGCTCTGTATGACGATGTAAGGTGGTATAAAGCATCAGGTGGTAAGTCCATACTCGAAATTTTGTTTAGTATCAATGACAAATGATTGTATACCGACTGATAATAATGCTCCAAGCCATTGTTGCCTTGAATAAGAGTCGTCATCTGGTACTCCAATGTTCCCAGATCACGCTTATCCGCATAGTGAAGCGTTAAGCATTTCGAAATACATTCCCAATTTAATGGGGTGTTATATGACTCTAAAACGGCATCCGCATTACCCACAATCTTATTGCGGATTATGTTAAGGATACCAAAATATTTTGGTGTTCCTCTAAATTGGTTATAGATGCTTAAAACCCTTTCAACGCTCTTGCGCCATGAACTAAATTCGCCGGGAGTTCCGGAGAACTCTCTTAAACATCTCACGACGTCTGGTACCTTGTCCAGGTCGCTTAAGTTCGTGCGCAGATGTTCATGAATAGTTTCATCGGTTCCCCTATGAAACTGATTATCAGGATTTACTATAGATTGAACGAGGTTTCTGCACTCAGTCATGCAGAAGCGACTTACAATGCTTGCGATTAGCGATTCTAGTTCTGGAGTTGCGTTAATCCTCGCATTTGGATTCGAAATCGATGAATTTTGATTAGAAACTGATGGAGTCGGATTTTCGATGTTCAACATCGGTGGACGCAAAATTGGATCGGTCATAGTTGCAGGACGTTTAGACATAAGAACTCAAATAGATACGTTAAAGGTTTTCGAAAGGAACGGGAAGGATATTTTTAATTGGTTTACAACTACGGTTAATATGATTATTCTTTATGACTTCTAAATGTTTCGTTTTCGTACTGATTAATAATTATGTCTTAGGGCTATCACTTTATACTATTACGCTTAGTACACTATTACACTATATATCGATCTCAATGTGAAGAAATATAAATCTTAAATTTAGCTTACATTAGGATAAACCAACGCTGGTGAAGGGGCTGCATTCCTTTTTACTCGTAGTTACTTGGGGGCCTTTCTCCACACTCCCTCGTTGGCGGCAGAATCTACAGATGCTGCTTCTTCTTTGTCCGGAACCCAGGTTTTTCACCACGCACACGCTGGCGAGCTTTTATAAAGGTCGTCTTACGGTAATGATGTTCAAGGTACGCGCACTGCACTCGCGGCGAGCTTAATTGAGGTCGACTTATGCGTTTACGACAGAGCACTTTACGCGACGCGATTACACTTTGATGCGATGATTTTCCTGGGCCCCACGTTGGGCGCCAATTAAACTATTTAAAGCTAGATTTACTTAAAAAAAATATTTTTATTTACTTCTTTACGAACTACTTCTTACGAACTACTTATGATTACTGAATGACAAAATATTTCATATCTTAAAACTAAGTGCATATCCCATACTGCCAGACGACAGGTCAGCATACCTGTTGGTGGCTCAAGTATCCGCTCGTTGTCGATGCCTCGTGTGTCCGGTTGAATATGATTCGCTGCATTCCATCACGTACGGAGTTGATGTTGTTGCTCGTGGGAACTGTATCATGCATTGTTTGCATGATGAAATGTTTCTGGCGTTAACTGATACAGTAGCGAAGTATGTATCTGGTTGGTTTGCTGTGAGTTGACATTGCCATAATTTCTGGATTAAGATGTGTTTATATAAAGCGGATTCTTTATTGATATCAGATTTAGGATGCGAAATTTATTTTTAAAGTTGGAATCTAACTTTGATTGGGGTATACAGAGCCAAGGTAGCGGAATTCGAGGATTACTAAATGGAATAATTCAACTTACTAAGCCTTCAATATTGTACGACTTGTGCTTGACTTGTGCTGGATAAAGAAATTTCTTTGTTTTATAACCAGCAAAAAGCAAAAAGAGGAGCTTCCAATGTTATATAGGACTTTACAATAGGGACGGGAAGATTTTGACAGTTCATGGCGGCCATGTTGTTTTATCTGTTGTTAGTTTTCCCGATTTTTATATTTCAGACACAAAAGACAAATCACCAAGGCCTTGAGCAACACGTGCAAATAATAGAACTGGAGCAGTTGGAAGCGGACTCCGATTTCAGCAAAAAAAATTATCTTCAGCGACGAGGCCCATTTTTGGATGAACAGGTACGTCAACAAGTAAAATTGCCGGATTTGGGACGATGTCAATCGACACGAAGTCCACTATGTAAGTGGCAATGCATCCGCAGAAAGTCACTGCTTGGTGTGGATTGTAGTCCGGCGGCATCATCGGTCCATACTTCTTCGAAAACGACATCAGCAACAGAGAGCGCTACCGATCGGTGATAACCAATTTCTTTTGGCCCAAATTGTGGGTGAACGACATGTGGTTCTAAACGGATTGCGCTACGTGCCACACAGCTGATGCCACAATGGACATTCTGCACGAGCGATTGGAGGGGATGATTATCTCACGCAGAGGCAAAGTGAACTGGCCACCAAAATCGTGCGATTTGACCCCGTTAGACTTTTAATTGTGGGGTTTCTATAGGTCGCAGGTCTATGCCAATAACCCGCAAACGACCAGTGCCCTCAAAGTCGACATAACCCGTGCCATCGCTCAAATTCAGTCTAATCTATGCGCCAGAGTCATCAAAAATTGGACCTGTCAGATGCGGGCCACCCAGCGAAGCTACGGCGGCCATTTATTCCACATGCAATGTCATCGATAGGCCTTTCAAATAAAACAAAAAATTCGTTGACATCTCACACACAACTTGTTTTATTCAATTTTAACATCTACCCATCCCTATTGTAAAACCCTATAGTAGTGGAGCATATCCACCGCTCCGCTGCCAAAGTAAATTAAGTTTATGGCAGCATTACCAGCGGATCAGCGGATCACAAAAACATCACACTGTTCACATGTTTGAGTGCCAGAAGTTCTACAATTTTACCAGGAACTCATTAGGCCCACAGTCATTGTCCTTTAATACATGGGAAAAGACGGACCCGAGGGGCGACGAAACTGGAGGCAGTTGGGTGAAGATCGAGCAGGCTGGAGAAGCCCAGATGCACCCCGGACTGTAACGGCACTGCATCCACTTCCCCAAGTTGCCCAAGCATACACCCACAGAGGCTAGTCATCGATTTTGAAGAACTGCGCAGTGGCACACGAGATTTTCTGAAGGCTCATTCCTACAGATTCTGCAAAAGTTGTTTGAAGATAAGACTAATCTCTCGGCCATGTTTTGTACAGTACAGTGCTCAGTTTTTATACCTACAAACATTTGAATATCTCTTCTCCCGAGAGAGAGTTCGGTCGATGTTCTTTTTTAGTCAAGTGCTGACCACAGCCTGGGGGGATATAATGCAATCACTGGTGTGTTGCTACTACTCCTCAACCAGTTTAGCAGAGACCCAAGACCCTTTGACCCATATAGCCCATATGCTACCATGTAAGGTTGCTATCATTTATTATCATGTTCTGCGTTTTTTATTTTTTACACGAATGGAAGGGACTTACACTTGATTGCCGACTCTGAGACCGAATTGAGAAGCTTCTTCATGACAAATTATACTTTTGAAGGTTTGTAATTTCCCAAAGAGAAGTTTTGCCGAGCATGCCTACAGACTGGGACTGGTGACATCTAGAATCTGATCGGGATGTGAAAAGGAGGAATGGAACGTATATTATATTCTACCTAGTATGAATTCTCTTACCCGTTTTAGTTCCGGGAAAATCTTGAAGTTCATTGGACATACAGGCCCCCAACCAACTTTCCATCCCCGCATGTAAAACATGCTTTCCTATAACCTTATTTCATAACCTTAGCAGTTCAACAGAGGGGAACACGACGGACCCAAATGGAGGCTTATGTGATGAAGATTTAACCTAACCCTCCCGAACCAACCAACCAACCATGACAGAGAAAAGTTTAAAAACATTTCTTCGGGTCGAAACGCCATTGTCTAAAAGCTCTATTTTTAGTGGACACGGCTTGTTCCCAGTTTTTGTCGAACCGAGGTGCTTTTTAAATTCTTTCTTGATGGATATAGGGTTCAGTGCCGAGAAAACTTGTTTTCGGTGGCTGCTTGACCATCCGCGTTTGTTTGTTCTTCCGAAAAACAGAGGTCAGCTTTTTTATGATGGGACATAATTGACAATATTATATTTTCAGATCATACGGTGGTTTTGTTGTCGATGTTAATAATTCGTGAAATTTCTTTATTAGAACATGGTTTGAAGCTCCTAAGGGGGCAAAGATTTTATTATTGAGGTTCTGAAGAGAATAAAAGTACCTGAATGTATTGAGTCTGGAATGTGCGAAAGTTCCCCAAGAAGGTACATCAGATGTGAATGTTGTGCAACTAATGCATTCGACTATTAAGGTATGCCAGAATTTGGTTGGTCGTCGTTTGGCAAGCAACGCAGTTTGATTTGCTTTTACGACTTCAAGGGCATTGTCTACACAATTCTATCTTCGTGTTTTGAACCGTTTGGTGCATCGCATTAGTCGTATTCGGCCAGAATATTGCGCAGAAAGAAGTTGGCGTTTCAATCGACATTTTTAGTCAATAAATCGCATTTTGACTGACAACTACTCCCCGTATTCGCCTGATTAGGCACCGTGCGACTTTAACATTTTCAGGAAAATGCATTTGCCGATGAATGGAAAGTGTTTTGTGGACGTAGAAGTCATCCAAAAGGCTTGTACCGACATCCTAAAGGGCATTCCGGCCGAAGACTCATTCGACATGCTTTTGGACCGTTCAAATCTCTTTTTTGAATCGCTGTATTTCGAATAAAATAAATCGGTTTTGACAAAAATATCTTTCTGTTGTTCTTATATTTAAAAAGTCCTGTTTACTTTGAAATGCACCTTCTACAGGGTTTTTCAGGAAGGACATAACAATGAAATTCAGGATTTTCTTCAAACTTTGGCAGAGTCCAATCGGAGAAGTTTCGGTGCGTCAAATGATCAAGAGGCTTCCGTTCTTGAGTCGATTTGATGTTGTTAGGGGGTAGATTAAGATCTTTGAGCAAAATTCCCCACAATGTGGATTGAGAGATTCCCAATTCCTATGAACGCCGTGGAATCGACTGATTTGGCTTATTTTGGCTGCGATATTTCCGGCACTTTGTTGTCTCACTGGCACAGGAACATTTAATAGTCGGTGTGTTGACTCGAATTTATTCACTAAAGCCTGTCTGTCTGGTGGGACGATTATTACGACTAAATATTGGAGTAAGCACTCTTAAAGTTGTAACCACCGACTCAGAATTTCGGTAGTAATTTTCAATAATTTCCAAACATTGCTCGTTCGTAAACTTCACTACGATAGAAATGTAATCCTTGTCTGACGTTTTGACTTTGACAGGTCATAAAAAGAGTTTAAGGGTGCGTTTGTATTGAAATACAAATTTGTTATGTCCCTATTTACAAACTCTGTATAACACTTTAAAAAAGAGCAAACTCTGGAATTCCCGGGCTGCCCGTACTTCCCCGCAGCTGCAGAAGGTAGTAGCTGGATTCTTGTATATTTTAGTGCATGCATGCCTCAGTAACACTTTTGATATCCTAAATTCGAATTCAGCACTTGCGGCATGTAAAATGTTAGCATTCGATCTAAGCAAACACTCATTAATTTAATTTGTAGAAGTATTATTGGCATGCGCACCCAAAATTACAATACATATGTAGCAAATTGTCTCTGAAAATTATCCCTTCTCATGTCTAAGTCGTTGATGACGATGATTTTTCTATTTTTCTATTTTTCTAGTTCGAATGCCAACCAAAACACTTTTTTCTGTCTGAATTATTTGCCTTCATCACAATTAACTTGCGCTAACTACTCCAGCTCCAGTTTTAATTTCACAAAACTACACATCCTCACACACGGTCATTTGAATTAATGACCACCAATATAAAGCGCTCACCCATAAGTTTCTAAAATTAAATTAAGGAATTCATGTGGAACTCATGTTGGTCATTGTTGTCGTCTTTTACTGAGGAAAATCTAAGCGCAAACGCACTAACATCGTCAGCATCAATTATTTGAAATTGAATTACATCCAATTATACGAGGAAACTTAATTTATTCTCGTCATTTACTCGTGAGAATGAGTGTGTGTGTGCGTATCCTTCGTCAGGATATTCCATTACTGTATCACCGAAAACACAATTACGCTAAAATTGACGTTGGAATTCTCATTTGGCTTGAAGAGCCAAATACCAATTAGGAGTCGTACTGGAAATCCACATCAGGACATGAATTATTGTCGTACCACGATTTGTATCCTGCTCCTGCGTCTCATGCCGCCACACCAACGAGAGATACTCACCCGATTGATGTACAAGCCCCGGCCACCATTGTGGTGTTTTATCGCTGACATGTGATTGGCTGTGCGATCACCGCCCTGTTGGGTATAAAGGCGGTGTTTGGTGTAAAGTTGTTGGGTGAGTTTGCTGCCGTGTTGCTAGAGGAGAGCACTGGAGAGAGGTTCAATGCGCAAAATACAAAAGGGTTTTTGTATCTATTTCTGTTTCTTTCTAGATGGTAAGTTGAATGTAGTTGTGTGGCTGTGTTAAAGTATTTCATTTGATTACTGTCGTGTCGGTAAGGTAGGACGGAAACTCGTTGCAAGGTGTTCGATTCGAACGTTTGAAGCGGACTCACGTTTTTTTTTGCGTTCGTTTACCGTCGCCTTAGATGAGATGAAACGAATTAAAAAAAATGTTAAAACTGACTACAGCCGACCGACGTATTAAAATGATAATCAGCCCATAATTTGCATAAGATTTATTTTCGTTTGCTTTTTATTTATAAATCAATTTAGGAATGACAAATCGGTGCGTAGGTAACATTTCAACTAAAAAAATTGTATAACTGGTTTTCTATAGTAAAACTAAATTCTTCTTTATATGATGGTTTTTGCCAATGTCGTGGATACTTTCAGTGCTAAAGAATTTGGAAAAAATTAAGAAGTTAGTCAAGAGGACAAGCGGTCATCTAGTTTCTACAATCCAACCTTTGACTACTCTCACCTGTACGTAGTGAATGTCGGGTGCCTAATAACTAAACTCAGGTTTAAATATCAGCTTTTTTGGAATTTTTTTAGAAGCAGTTATTTAAAAAGGGGGGAGGAGCGTTCCCAGCAAGACAATCCCCCTTGGACATTGACATCAGGAAAAAGAATACTTAAGATTGAATCAGCAGTGGCAAAGCCCTTATTAGGTCTATCTATTATGTTTACACCCTATATAGACTACAGTGGTTTCGAACCTGAGATCTACAAGGGCATAATCGTCTAGAATTTGGACCTCTAGATTGGCGATTGTGCCGTCGGGATAACTGCATGACCACAAACCGGTCTCGTGTCATAAAACAATACCAAGCCTTATAGATGCACGTATTTTCTGTTGACGACCCATGCAAACGAGACTACGATAACGATCAAAGCATTACTGGAAGCTCTGGACTGCTACAAAGTCGAAGTGCAATGGGATGTGTCCAAGAGGTGCAATAGGAATGTGCCGAAATGCGAAATTTATTATGGCGTTTGTTACCGACAACACCAGCTTAGATGAGGATTTGTTATTGAAGGGAGAAATGAGCGCCTCATGGCGATTTGTATCAAGTCTAGATTCGTCAACAGAACAGAAGAGCCCACGCACTACACTGTTGAACAAAATGTACGAGCGGCGCCCAAGCTGTGATAATTCTGGTAAATTGTCACACAAAGTTGGAAAGAGTACTGCCAAAGTTGCACTAAAACTTTGGCAGTACTGTCGAATAGTAGCTTCAAAGTTATAGCTCGCGCGATACCACCTCCGATAACAGATTCCGGCTAATCGACTTTGAGCGATGTGAAATATTGTCCTAGTAAGCACCCAGTTTCGGGGTCTCGATATTCATTAGTCGAAATGGAGGTCTTTCGATCAATTTACCGTCAACCAGATCGACCACTTTGAGATCGACACAAGGTACCCCTTCGGTGGAATGGATGACGAGCATATAATCTGTATGCAGGCCCGATCTACCTACTGCTGCCGACATTCGAAACATTGTAGAGAGAAGAAGTCTGAAGAAATTTGACGACGGATGACTACAATCGAAGAAAAATCGTTAGACGCAATGCCACAGATCTCTTAATGAGATTGTGGATAGATGCGACGTAATCATGTGCCGCAAAAGAAGACACAGGACGGCATCTAATTGAAAACTTGAGGAAACCATCTGCTCCAATCGAATCGATCAAATACCATCATCCTCATCATTCGTTTATAATTTTTCAATGGCCTGCTTATCCACTACGAGCGTCATGGGTTTAGAGATCTTAAGCGTTCCCTCCACATCTCTCGATTTTCTGCCGTCGATTCTTAATCAACAGGGGGTAGAGTTGAGATTTCGGACTTGGTCCAACCATACATCGAAGTATTGACCACTCCGTTCGAATAAGTAGCTGTTTGAATTGTCGCGAATTCTGGTGTCCCTAATCCGATCTTGGCGAGTCACTCCAGCAATACAACGAAGAAATCTCATTTCGGCAGCTTGTATCCATGATCTTATTCTTTCGGCCATTACCCAAACCTCATGACCATAGTTGAGGGTCGGAACAAGCACTGAATTAAAGACCGATAGCTTAGCTCCTCACTCAGAGGGGGGGTCCCCTTTAATGATTTCTGTAGAAACTGTAGAGGCAAAGAGGAGGGGGAAATTAAGAACAACCCACCCACTGTGCACTTGCCCTGCCCTTGCAACATTAAGAAGTAAAACCTATGGGGAATACTTCTACGATGCCGAACTCGACATCCAAGAGATAAGAGACTTTATCTCTGGGTCAAAGTATTTCAACACATAGAGTCGCTGCCGCAACGGCCACCCATCTTAACGTACTCTGCGTTATACCTTGGTACCTGGTGCTGGTAAGCCATATCTTTCTCTTGGTATCACAATGGCCCAATCTGATCTAGGTGTGTCCCTAACCTAGTGTGGGTAGGTCTTATATCCTCAAGCCAGAAAAATCCGACCAAATATTCGCACTACCACTGACCACATATTTACTGAGTTTCAAGGCTGTTTATGACAGTATTTATAGAGGCAAGCTATGTATACAGAGCGATGCCTAGTTTTGGCATCCCTTCCAAACTCGTCCGACTGTGCTTTGATGTCAACGACTGACATCTTTAAAGTCAAAAAGGATTTACACAACGCCGTGCTGTCAAACGATTTTCTTAGCATCGTCTTTTAAGGTAAGATTAGGTTTGAGAGGATTCACTTGGGCTCCAGACTCATTGTGCTACCTATAGAGTACGTTATGACAGAGAAGAACCACTAGGAACGTTTTGAATGGAACATCGCGTTTATTTTGGCTAAGAAAGCAACTGAGGACCAAAGCACTTTCTCGGAAAACTAAGGTGACTCTATTTAAGATCCTTAGCATCCCAGTCTTGCTCCGCAGGGCTCGAAGGCATGGAGTTTGTCGAGAGAAGAGTGTGGTGAGAAAAGTCCTTCAGATGATCTTTGGCCCCAACAGCGACATGGACAGCGCCTAAAATGGCTGACACAAGTACATACATCGGATGAATACCAGTGCATTATCCTGAAGAATTTGGAAATCTAACCCTAGGGGTTAGGGACTAAATAAAATAAGTCTATACAGACAAGAGCTGCTATAAGCAACACTTCATCCGCTGAACAGACAATCGGGCTTTAAAAAAACACTTTTAATACCTTTCAAACTCACATCCTTCACCAGTCTGTAGGCAGACGTGGCGGTTCTAAAAACCCAATGAGCGCTGCGAAGCGCCGATTTGAAGCCACAACTCATTTGACCTGGTTGTTCGCGGGTGTTATAGGTTGATAGACGAAGATGTTTAAATCCAACCTGTGGAATTGAGCAAAAGGATTAGTTCACCAATCTTTTTTTTGGAAGTAGCTTTAAGGTCGTTGAAGAAGGGTTTGCTTAAAGTGCGCTACCTGACCCTTTCTAGGGCTGGACATTTATACAGGAAATGATTTTCGCTGTTATCTTTGCAACTACAGCAGAAAGTGTTCTGGGTGATATCTAGCTTGGCTACATGGTTTCCTATTGGCCAGTGGACTGTGCTAACGGCTACGATTCTTGCAATATCTGGTCTGTTTAGTAGCTCGTTTATTTTTTGTTTGTTGTAACTGGGCCATATCTTCCTTGATATCACGCAGTTGTTTAGTCTATTCCATGCTTAGTTTGCCGTCTTCAGGAAGTGGTCCTGAATATTGCCCTTAACGGCTCCTAGCGAGATATTAACAACTTCAACTAGTGAGTCGTTAAGGGCTAATTCCCGCCTGGCCAGGTCTTCTTTGTCGTCAATTTTATTATGGCCTGCGACCCAGGTGAGAGTCACCCTGCACTAGACCTCCTGTTGGTTTAGTTCCTCTTGCCATTGCTTTACCAGTTTTGAGGATGTAGTGGTGTGTAGATGGGTGTTGAAGAATTTTTCAGCACACGGCAGGCTTCCCGAATAGCAAGCCACTTTGCTTGGAAGACATTGGCTAAATTCGGGCAAAATTCGGCAAAATTCGGAAGGTGAAAGAATTTCTCTGCCTGCGCCAACTCCGCAGTCCATTTTCGAACCGTCTGTAAAAATAGTCGTATCAAAGTCCTTGACTTTTCCGTTTTCCTGTATGTCCTGGTTAGAACCCTTACTGGAAAACATTTGATGAAGTTTAACTTGGGAGTTAAGTAATCAGTCAAGGTCGCGACCAATTCGTTTGGTATCGTTTCCAGGTTTTTACTGTGACAATAGGGTTTTGCGGTTCAGGATCCAGATTCTCTGAGCCGGACTGCGCTGATCTTTCCTTTCCTTATTCAACAGAACGTCCAGACAACAAACACTTTGCTATGAAATTACGTTCGTAGAAAACGTGGCTAGTTGAAAAGGACCTGCTATTCAACTTCGTCGTCTAGGTTATTACAATATTTGATCCCAATCAACGCAGAGCTAATAACCTGCCGATACCAAGGTACACCATGCAACACAAGTAATTGATTAAACTACATGTGAATTAACCTATCGCCTATAATGAAAAGGATCAGCACATTACTCTCGCATCCTTAATTGCAACATTCATTACTTGTAATGAGAAATTACTCCCCTGCGAGGGTTCGATTGTTTTTTTCTTCCAATTCCAATTCTTCCAATGTCCAAAGGACGACTAGACATCTAGGCTACATCAGTGAAATTTATTGTCTCCAATTCATCATTCCTGCATTAATCTATCGCTCCTTCGGGATTAATTGACTGAATCAATACCACATCCAACCCACAAACGACCCACACAGGATTGAATTAACTAAGTCACCCCATTTGTAAGTCAACACTTTCTGTACTGCCGCGCCCCTTCTAATAGGAACAAATTGCGCAATTATTGTCGCTTCGTGTTTACCCTGGAAACATCGTCCTGACAATTTCAATCTGCGAAAAAATCTGCGTAGCGAATGAGTCCCTTTCTTTCAGCACGTTTGGCTACAACTTCAATCGTGATTTATGTCCTTCGGGCAAATAACGAATGTCCTCACTCCAGGTGACACTATAAATCTCATGACTGCTAGAGGCGTCTTATTTATTTCACTTACGGTGAGTTATTGCCCTTGGATTCTATGTCAGGACTAAAGACCAAAAATCAATAAACAGGACTGTTTTGATAAGCAAATGAGAAGCTAAAAGGAAAACGTAACATTCCCAGGATATCGTTCTTCCTGTTCAATCAGTGGCGCAATAAATTTCACTTTTTCTGAACTCGTGATCCTGTTTTGAAATTTGAGCTCATCACCTCGAATGACAACATGGGGTCTGAGGCATGGGTCCTTACATTTCATTAATATACTTCGAAAAAGGCAACACAATTTCCCAGACACAATGGAAACAAACACCTCAGTCAGTCAGCGCGCCAACTCACAATGGTTGCCCTTGTTGGTGGTCCCTTTGTGTAGCGTCCATTTAAGATTCCGACAGCAATTGTCTCTCTCGTCCATCTAAATGGATTCCAATTTCTCCATTAGCCAGGATAATCTATCTACATCCACCCTCATGTGAGTGTGTAGCCCACGCACAATCAAAATTCGACCATCAACGTCATCATGTACCTGGCAAATGTTTAGTATACATATCCTTGCCGATTGCTGTTCGGTTGGATTTTAACACCTTACATGTTTCGATCGGATTAAGGTCCTGAGAAGGACGCGTGAAACATTAAATTACTGCAAGGACTTCAAAGTGGTTTTCGCCGACATGTTCTTCGAAATAATGCGCTACAGGTGTCGATAGCAGGAGCAATTCTGCATTGTGTAAGGACTCGGGCCAATTCGATGTGCTATTTGGCGGATATTTTATGGCCGCTTAATTTATTGAATTCGGTTTATTGTGCCGCTAAAAGGATACCCCCAGTCACTGCAATTTTGACTTGGTGTGAAATTGTTTATTGCATTCAGGGAATTAAGGAATTGTTGTTTAATCATTTTTAACACCTTGAAGGATAAGAGTAATGGGCTCGGTGAAAGATGGAGAAGTTTTATTAAAATTTATTTGGTTATGTTGGAAAATGACGTCACAGGCTAGCTTTAGAGTAAAGTGAGTTGTGATTACCACAACATCTGTTGTTGCAAGTCCACTCTTTTTTGTCAACTGATGCTTATCAGAGCTCTTTTCCAATTTTACAGTGGAATTGGTGCTAATGGAGAAGATCAAGGAAGTTCAGTAAGGCTGACTGGAGAATATGTGTGGTATAGTGGACTTAGTTCAGTTGCTGGTAAAAGTTTATAAAAACCCCACACACTGACTTACTAACAATCGCGGTACAGTTCAGGGTGATTCAGGGCCTTAATCAAAAAGATTATCCAGACAAAAAGTCCCTATCCAGCTGTTGCCAGTTGTGTAAGCCGGGTTGATTGAGGCCAATATCCGTCGTCGTATGGTAGGTAGCTCTCCTCCGCGTAGTCCCTCAGGGGTTGAAAATGCTAAATGTTGGGATGTAGATGCACTGCGCCCTACTGTGCTCCCCGGCACTCGTGCTAGTCGATGACATTCTCGACCTACAGTACGTCCTCCAATTTATTAATTTTTTTGTATAATTCATTTACGCTCAAGGTTATGATATTCACACAGCGTTTTAATGACATCGGAAGATGGTGTCCGGACAAACTGGGGACGTTTGTAGTGTTTGCTCTAAGAGATCGAAGTATCTGAATTGGGTCCAACGATAGAAGTTTCGTTTCTGAGAACTGGTTCAGTCTAAAATACAATCAGGATGGAGTTTCTGGGAGGGACCACTTTCGCATTTGAATTTATCAGTCCTCTAATTTGACCCCTGTAGTAGTAAGGTTATTGTACCAGCACAAGTCCGAGGTGTTGTTTGATGAACATCCTTGCTATGGCGGCTGATGTTCCTTTAATGTGGGGGTCTCTGTCTTTTGCGACGTGCGTTCCTGGTGGGGGCTGTGATTATTGTGGGTGTCTGGATCAAGGAGAGTGTCTTTTAAATACGGCGATCCCATGTCTTGCAAGAATTATTTAGTCATATCACAGCCAAATGTTGGAAATCGGTCCGCCTGCTCGGATATGCAGACGTTTTGATACTCAATGAGGCTTTTACAGCAATTGGGGATAAAGCGAATGGAGTGGAGGTTTAAAGTAAAGTAAAGATTGTCAACGAACAGAGGAACTTTAGGAGCTCTGTTAAGGCCCAAACAAATATAATGAAATTTGCACACCGTTTTGTAGAGTTTCGATACATTTCCGCTCCTTAAGTTAAGGAAACCTTGATCAGGGCTAATCCGCGAAGGTGTCACATGGGTATGTGTGCAATAGACTGATCACTATGGCCAGGCTCCGAAAAGAAGAATTCCAAAAATATCGTACAACTTAGTCGAAGGGAAATACGAATCGTCTTCAGTGACACTGCAGAACAGGAATTCATGTAGAGCGTTTTGGATTACCCTACAATGACTACGCGTATAAGATCCTATCCAACGTAATGTGTAAACGTCTTAAGCCTTTCTGCAACGCACTAATCGGCAAGTACCAGTGTGGCTTCCGGCCCGGCATATCGACTATAGAACAAATTTTCACACTGAGACAAATCCTGGAAAAGACCAACGAATTTCAAGTCACCACCTATTCATCGACTTCAAAGCCGCATATGATAGCATTCATCGCCTTGAGCTCAACAAGGCGATGGCCGAACTAGGGATCCCGCGAAAACTAATCCAGCTATGTCGCATAACGCTGGAAAACTCGCGATGCAATGTGCAGTTTGGAAGTAGTTCTTCTGAATTATTCCAAACGTGTACCGGATTTCGGCAAGGAAGGTGTTAACACGGAAGGCACTATCTTTAATAAATCTGTCCAGCTCCTGGGATACGCAGATGATATCGACATCATCGGTCGCTCCCAGCGTGCCGTCATAGAGGCTTTTACGGCAATCAAAGAACAGGCGGAAAGAGTTGGTCTTAAAGTAAATGAGGACAAAACCAAGTACATGCTGTCAATAAACAAAGATTCATCTGTCCACCGCCTAGGACAAAACGTCACTGTTGACAGCAATAACTTTGAGGTAGTCAAGGAGTTCACCTACCTTGGAGTAAATATAAACTCCACGAATGACACCCTAGTGGAGATCCGACGAAGAATAACCCTAGGAAACCGCTGCTGAACAAATGGGTTCAAAACTCCTAACTCGAAAGACGAAATGCATGCTCTACAAAACCCTGATCCTGCCAGTCCTACTCTACGGTGCCGAGTGCTGGACGATAAGCAGGAAAGCAGAGCATGTATTGAACACTTTCGAGAGAAAAATTCTTCGTCGAATATTTGGTCCCGAGGAGGGCGAATGAAAGAGAAGATACAACCGCGAACTCTATGAGCTGTATCACGATGTGGATGTAGTCCAAAAAGCGAAAACACGTCGACTACACTGGCTCGGCCACATCGAGCAAATGGACCACAATGCTCCAGCCAAGAGAATTTTCGAATCCCAGCCCCCAGGTTCGAGACGACAAGGAAGACCGAACCTCTGTTTTAAGGACCAAGCAATCGCGGATGCCAGAGCGCTTGGTCTAGAGAACTGGAAACGGCGTGCCCAGGATCGAAGAGGATGGAAGGCTGCCGTGTCTCAGGCAGGGACCCTCCACGGGTCGAGAGCCCGTTAAGTAAGTAAGTAACAATGACTACTGCAGGAGTTGCAGGGACGAAGAAGAAATAGAATCCATCCAGCACCTGCTATGCAAATGACCACCAGAAGACTGCGTACTCTTGGTAGAATGGGCTGGAGGGCCTTCATAACGCTGATTTCAGGCAACTTCTGAGATTTCTATCTTTTTCTGGGTGGTTTCCAAATAAGCCAACCCTACCCCTTGGTTTGACTCCCATGAGTATACTTTGTATGGATACAATGGACCCGCTTCTACTAGGTTTGGCATTTACGCAAACGACTTGTGTAGAAGCTGTATGGACGAGGAGGAGGAAGAGACCATTCTCCATCTTCTTTGCACCTGTCCAGCTTTCTCCCGCAAAAGGAAACTCCACTCGGGAGCTTTCTTCTTTACAAACTTAGGCGACCTAATTAACATTGATGTAAGTAGCCTTCTACGCTTCCTAAGAAGCTCCAATTAATTTCAGTGAGTAGGCAGGAGATCTTTTCGCGATCTTGGTGGTATCACATCGGACCCCTCATGAGAGAGAGGAGATTTCGAGTGGGAGTTCACTGTTATCACTGTTGCTTGACAGTGGCAGTGGAGGTGAGTTGTAGATGTAGCACGAGGTAGATGTAGTCCAAAAAGTCAAGACACGGAGACAGTAAGACCACATCAATCGAATGGGCAACGGGATTGCTAGTTCAAGATGACAAGGAAGCGATAGCAAATGCCTATAGGCTTGATCTGAACAACTGAAAATAGCATGTCTGGGGTCGGAGAGGATAGAAGGCTGCAGTGTCGCAAATAGAAACTCTTCAAGAGCCAGAAATCGGTCAAGCCAAGCAAGTCATACAGATGCTGAAATAATGAATAACTGCTCTTAGGCTCAGCAATCCTATAATTGAATTCTAATAACAAACATTTTGGTTTGACCTTCAAAGTCTTTGACGTCTTGAAACTCTTTACATGATTAATTTACAACCTTGACACTGAGGCCCTTTTTGAGGAAATTAATTTGCTGGATATCTCCATACCTTACACTTTTGCTCGACTTTGTTTAAAAATCAACATAAAGCACACTTCCAATATACAATTTCTGGATCAACACTTCCAATTTTAAATGAATGGCTGTCAAGTACCTTCTTGAATCTACAATAGTTACGCGATTAAATAAAAGCACGAATAGAAAGCCAATCAGCATTTGGTTCAGTTATAAGGTTTTCGGAATAAAAATATGATCACATCAAAGGATGTTGTCGAAAGCACTCTTAACCAATTGATCTCTTTCGATCAACCAATTAAAAGTAGCAGTTGCTCACCAGGTGCACTGCAAATGATTAATAGTTCAAGACTTCCATCATGAGTTACTAGATCCGGAAGTCAAGTGCGGCGATATGTCCGCAACGCCATATATTTCACTCCAATCTGTTGCGGCATCACATCCGATCCACGCTGATCGCAATTCATTACCGCTGACTCAATATTTGCACCTGAATCGAGAATATAAATTTCCCAATCAAATAGGCAAACACACAGAGTCCGGTTCTTCTCCCGAAGACCGTTCAGATACAACCGCAGATAACCCATAGTGGCTGTTAATTTATGTACACAAATGTTAATTGCTTTGGTACTTTCTGTGCGAGACGGGCAATTTGCACTTAAGCGAGTTTTTTTTGGCAAAGGCACCTATTTCGGGCGGCCATTGCCGCCGCCGCCCGTCCGCACCGCATTCGGTCGAAATTAATGGACATGTCAGCCAATTAATAAATTCAGTCGGCATGCCTTGCACAAATCACAAGTATTCATCTCTAGCCGGTCGTAGGTTGTGTACTGCGATTGCAAACTATGTATCTGCAGCGTTCAATTAGTTTCACACTAATTGCGGCGGTGGTGGCGGTGTCTACCTGCCTGCCACCACTGCACCGCACTAACGACCGCCGAGAGGAGTGAAATCTGGGCTGATTGCCAAAAAGTGCTGAGTGCTGGGACTACACAATTGCAGCGCCATCTGTGTTGCAACATGGCAAAGGGGCAGCCACAGCCACACTAACATACAGCATTCGTGCAGACCACACCGGGGCAATTAGTGTAATTGCAAATAATTTAAAGGATCTTTGACTGCAGTATGAATTGCATGCCGAATCATTTATTTGCATTTTTAAATCATTCCGCACCGCAGCACGCCTCCTGGTGGTGGTTGGCATGCATTTGGCAAGACATCACCGGGCAACGGGCGAGGAGTAACGAGCGACGAGCAACGAGCAACGAGCACCGGGCAAAAGGAGCAAACCATTAGGTAATACTTAATGACAGGTGATGTCTGATGTCGAAGTTGAGTTTTTCTTTTCCCAATCCCTCCGGAATAAGTACACTTGTTTCCAGTGTTCTCGTGCAAGGGGATTGTTTTCTTTGTTCCTTGGGGTGGGAGGGGGGGGAGGGGGTTCAAGTTAGTGCACTGTTTTTGGGTAGGTGCTTCCTTTCAACGGGTTTGGGGTCTATTTACCACTCGGCAGAACATGCAACTTACAGGATTGTTTTTAATTTGCAGTGCCCTTCCTGGGGAGCTGGCGATGGGTAAGGTGTTACTTCAAATGGTGACGGAGTTTCAAGTGAATTCAAGTGAGTATGACAGCTTTCAATTTATCAATCATTGTTGAGCTGTCATTTTACAAAAGTTTCCATTTTCCCCTCAGTTATGCAGAAACGAAAGATTGTTTAATTGTATTGCATGCAAAGATTTATAATTATTTCGAAGTTGTAGACGAGAGTCGAAGGTTGAGGAACGTTCAGGACCAATGACAATCCAATTAGTCTATGGCAAGGAAACGAGGGAAAGAAAAAAGCTTTAATGACGAGCAGAATATGTTATTTGCTCTCTATCTCCTGAGAGCAAGACTTCCTCTCCAAAACAGTCCCACTAATAGACTGGCCTAGAGACGATACAATCAAGAAATACTGCTTTGAAAAGAATTTAAACACAAAACTTAGCAGTAAAAGAGAATGGAACGACGGAATGTATCAATTTGAGCACAGCAAAGGGTCAGAAACACCATTCGTTGGACCCGCCATTCTGCGGGCTGGGACCGCATTGAATCCAAGAGGAACTGAGAAGAGAGGAAGAGTGCAAAAGAAGGAGGCGCTGAGAAACACTCCCAGGACTAAGACAGGCAAAGGAACTCCTCGGGAACTACGACCGAAGGAGGCGCAAGACCTGCCTAGGTACCAGCAAAAACCAGCTTCGCATTCTACAGGAGTTCCTAACAGGCCATGGCGGACTGCGCGAGCATCCAGGATAATGGGAATAGAAGCAAACGGAAACTGCAGATTCTGCAGTGATGCAGAGGAGACTCCGCCACACCTCCTTATGGACTGTAGTGCATTGATCCACAAAAGAAGAGCACACCTGGGAGCGTACACTTTCTTTGAAATTAATCTAACATCATTGGACTCAATCCAGATACTTCGAGGTGATACAGGTCGAGACGTATCGGCCAATATGAGTACAAGGGAGCAAAATAGATCTAAACAGGTCAAAAACACAGATTTAAAACACTGGCTTCAATTCATAGAAAAGGGCCAGCAGACTGTGCTCTGCCTTCACCTGTACGTCGAATCCTCCATGGAGGCAAATCCGCTTTCGCTCTCGTCCAATTGCAGGAGTTCTAAAAGTTCTTAACATTCATAAGCCCGCTGGTCTAGATGATATTCCACCCATAATTCTGAAGAGGTGTTCTTCCACACTGGCAAAACCACTGAGTAAGCTTTTCCATCGGTTCTACACCTCTGGTCTCTTTCCGAGTGGATGAAAAACTGCATTTGTCTAGCCCGTCCCCAAAAAAAGCGAATCTTCTTCTTCCTCCAACTACCGACTCATTGCACTCATTGCTGATAAATCTTCTGTTTTTGAAATATCTTGATTTACGAAAACCCCTCAATGACCGGCAGTATAGTTTTCATAGCAACACATCCATTGGTGATTTAATGGCACATTTCACCGTCAAGTAAAACTAATATCTATCACTTTGGTGAAAGTAAAAAAGTCGCGCTTGATATTTCAAAAGCATTTGACAGAGTTTGGCATCAAGCTCTTTTGTCGAAAATGTGTGTATATGGCATCGATGTTTCTCTTCTTCAATCGATTAAAAACTACCTTTCGGACCATTCAATTCATGTTGGTTTGGACGGCTTCAAGTCTGCAATTCGCCATTTATAAATGCTGGTGATCCCTAAGGCTTTGTTTTGGCTCCGGATCTCTTTTTATAAATGATCTCTTATCTGCAACTTCTAATTCAATCCATTCCTTCGCTTATGACAACTTCTCATATTCGTTCTCTAACTCACGTTGACAAATCAATCAAATGGAATTCAACCAAAAGATTGGAATTTAGTGCGTCTAAAATCTAATGCTGTCTTCTGTCACTTAAGCAAAAGCTAAACATCCAATCATTGTCCATGAATGGTACTCGCATCGCCGGAACCGAAAAACTTTCCATTCTCGGTATGTGTGTCAGTGACAATCTACCCCTTCTTATCTGACTTCAGTTCATTCGCCCAAAACTCGAGTACAACGCTCATATCTGGTCTGTTGCATCTAAAACCGTCTTGCACATTCTGGATATAATCCAAAATCGGGCCTTAATACTTATTAGTGACAGGGACATTCCGATGTCAATAGACTCGCTTAAACACCGACCAAATGTTTCCTGTCTCTCACTGTTTTATTGTTTTTTACACACACAGTGCTCCAGCAAAATAGCTAGTTGCATTCCGCCCCTTTCAATATTTCAACCCCAATATGCGTTATGCTTTGAGTGCACATCAGTTCACTTTAAGCCTCAATTCAGACGGAGAGATTCCTTCATAAACCCTACAACACGAATGTGGAACAATCTACTTAGCTCTGTGTTTCCCCATCACCACAACCCACGAGCATTTAAGACCAACGTGCATCGTTATCACCTTTGTCTCTCCTCTAACTTCCCTTATGCCCATGCTCTCGTTTAAGGGTAGTTATAATCTCTTTAGTGCGCGATAATTAAAAAAAAAAAAAACAGAGAAATGTCCAGAATGTCCACACGGAGAGACCTCTCTAGCATCTTGTTAAAGAGATGGAGGAAGACCTTTGCGACTTTTTCGACAAATTTCGACAATCAAGGCACTTTCGATAACATTGGCTTCGATTCATAGAAAACGGCTAGCAAATCGATTATGCCCCTACGGGAAAGTTAAGTGATCACGTTTTCTTCTGGATAAATTTCGGTGTTTGGCACAGATTTAAAAGGAGTGGCTCACATAGGAGTAAAACGCACTAACAGCTACATTCGTTATTCAGCTAGGATTAAAATTAACTTTATGCACATCTGCAAACAAAAAACGGCCTAAAATTTATGAAAATTGGTTCAGTAGAATCGCCGTAAAAGGGATCACAATATTGCTTATTTAGTTACTTACTTATGTACATAGGTGGCGCTACAGTTCGGGGTGAACCTGAGAATCAACCAAAATTCTTGCTTGCCTATCAATACGTATACAATGTTGATGATTTTTTTCCTTCATGATCGACTTTCAAGAAGGCATTTAATTTTATTAGATGTTATGGTTAATTTTCACATGATGCATTTTTTTTTTTCATTTTTAATGCATTTTTTATTTTTTAATTCATGATTTCTTACATGCTAACAAAAACGCTTAAAACTAGCTTAACTAACTTAACTATGTGTTACTTAATCCTAACTTACTGGCCCTTCGCGGGCGCTCTAAGCTAAACTGTATCCTTAATATTATGTCTTTCGACCTAACCTAACTAAATTTATATTTTAACTCTAATCGCTTAACTATATTAAGACTAAGAAAACTGTTTTATGTCAAAAAACTTAGTAAACGTGTCACATGATGCATCCCTATAATAGTATGTACGCATAGCAACTTGTTGTTTAAGTTCTAACATCCATAAATCATGAAAACTTTCCGGAACAGGGACTTTGTTTTTGCCAATTTTATAAATATGTCTAACGTAAATACAAGTGCTTCACCGAATGGTATCAATAATTTACCTTTTTGTCCACCTATATTCATTTTTGGTGCTAATTGTAACCTTATTAGTGATGTTATAAAACTCGCCGCTACAGAATGTAAAGTTCATGATTTAAAACATAAGTTGGTTAATATGAGTTATCGAAAAACAAAGGTCTATGTTAACGATGCAAAAGTTCATGCTTTAATCATTGATCGGTTACGTGGAACAGGTATAGGAGCCTTTTCATTTTCTCCTAAGGAAACAAAAAAGGTCTCTATCTTGTTAAAAGGTCTTGATGGCGATACTCCAATAGAGGTAATAAATAAAGCAGTAAGAGCAGCAGCTCCTAACACCCAAATAAGTAAAATTACACCTTTTGTTACCTCTAAATCTAAAGAAATGAACATAAAATTAAATATTTTTACTGTACAGCTAGAAATAGGTGAGTCCACTAAAGACCTTATTAATATTAGGTATTTGCTCCATCAACGAATCTATTGGGAAAAAAAAATCAATAAAGGGGTTATGAGGTGCTATCGTTGTCAGAGATTTGGGCATTCCGGTGAATGTTGCGCTTACAATAGTAGATGCGTTCTTTGTGGAGATTCTCATGATTCCGAATCTTGTATCACATCTTTCAAAGTCCTCAAAGAATCCCACCAAGATGTTCCTATACCAAAGTGCATCAATTGCAATGCAAGTGGTCACGCTGCCAGTTACCAAGGTTGTCCCGCTTACCTTAAATACAAAGAAAAACGAGCAACATTAACTCAACGGGCAAGGGAAATAGCCAGCAAAAACAGAATTGCAGTACAAGATACTGTAAATAAATTTACCAATGCAAACATTTCATATGCCGACAAGGTGAAATCTATTTCCTCTAGAAGTGCAAACATAAAAATTAGTTCTCCAAGCTACATTAACCATAATTCAAGCGATATAAATAATTTTTTAAATGAAGCAAATAATCTTTTCAATATCCCTTTTAACGATCTCTTACTCAAAATAAGACAATTCTGGCCCAAGTATAAGCAACTGCAATCTAAAGAAGAGAAAATGTTCGCTTATCCAGACTTTGTCGCTTCAATCGTTGTATAATGCAGCCCCAAAAATTGAATATAATGTCGATAAATTTTAACTCCATAATATCTATTGAGCGAAGACTCGCGCTTTTTAATATCTTAAATAACTATAAGCCTCAAATCTGTTTCATTTCGGAAACTAGACTTGGCGCAAGGCATAAGCCCTCATTTGATGGCTATAACGTAATTCGAAATGATTCCGGTAGAGGTACGGCAATCATTTTAAAACAAAATTACAAATTTAACGCAGTTTCCTTTCTTAGCGATGTCTTTTCAGTGTGTCTAGTAACTATAACTTCACGTAATTCTACTGGGTCCTTAAGGACAATTTTAATTGGAAGTATATACATCCCTTCTAATGCTGGGCTTCGTCTATCCACGGAACTTGATAGATTTTATACCCTTATAAATTCATTTGATGCGGCATTAATCGGGGGAGACTTTAATGCGCGTCACCAAACATGGGGAGACACTGTCCACAATAGTAATGGGAACCTAATTTACAGGTGGTTTAACAATGGTCCGTTTCTTAATCTGGATTTAGTAGCTCCTAACAGTCCTACGTTTCCTAGATCCTCATCAGTGTTGGATTTTTTCTTGATTTCCTCCTCATTTAACTTTGCAAATAATGTGACAAACCCATCTATTTGCTCAACATTTGCTACACCGTCTGATCACTTTGGAATTCTGTTAGAACTAAATACCATGAACTTTTTTCCTCTATTGCAACTACCAGCTACATACATTAGTTTTGAAAAAACCAACTGGGAAGCTTTTAGAATTGGACTCCACAACAGCGTCTCGCTCCTTAATATTCCTAATGAAAGGAACATAACTAATTTAGAAATAGATGCATTGATATCTCAGACAAATGAACGAATTTCTTCTAGTGTGGAAGCTAATTCTCTTATTCGCGTTACTAAAAATTCAAAATACCAAAACATCTCGGATTGCACTAAAAAGCTATTGAAATTACGAAATATTTGGCTCACACAACTAAAAAGACTGTATCATCGTCATCTCAATCAAATTAATGACGAATATCGTCAACTAAACTCTAGAATTCAGTGCCTTAGTAAAATCATTAGAGAGAGGGTTAAGATTGACACCAACAATGCGTTCAAGTTGAGATTACAAAAAATAAAGCCATCTCCTCATGCATTTAAGGAAATCGACAAGATAACAGGAAGAAAATACTTCGGAACTGATATCTTGAAGGATGTTCTGGTTCATAACGGACAGGAGCTGGTGGGTCCTCAAAATAAACTAAACGCTTTTAGAGACTTCTACTCTCTCGTTTATTTAGAGAGAGAACCAGCAATCGATCACAATGATGAAACTGTAATTCTGTCAGCAGTAAATGAATTCTCTGATTCACAGCTCATTCAACCGCTTACATCATTTAACCATTTAAACACTGCAACCAACCCAAATTTACCACCGTTTACTAATCCGACTGCTGTTAATCTTTTTAGAATAGCCCTCAATAATAAAAGGTCGTCTGGCATCGACCATATTTCTAATTTCATTTTGCGAAAATGTCCTCACTCTCTGGATATTGTCTTATCGTCAATATTTAACCATTGCATTAATAATGCTTACTTTCCTGCAATTTGGAAACAAGCTAAGATACTACCTATAGCGAAGAAAAAAAATGCAAAAGATGTAACCGACTTCCGACCAATATCTTTACTATCTAATATAGGAAAGCTATTTGAACGGGTACTAGCTGAACAATTAAATAAGTTTTGTGAGGAGTCACATGTCATTCCAAACAACCAATTTGGTTTTAAAAGGGGTCATTCTACGGAACACGCATTACTTACATTACAAAATAACATTGTCCAAAACTTAAGAAATAAAAGATGTACTGTATGTTTAGATATAGATCTCGAAAAAGCTTTTGACTCTCTATGGCATAAAGGCCTTATTTTTAAGCTTATTAGGCTTAATTGTCCAACTTGGCTTACGCGCATTATATATAGTTTTCTAAAAAATAGATGTAGTTCGATTTGTATAGGCTCCGAGCATTCGGAGCTTTTCCCAGTTCGCTCTGGAGTAGCGCAAGGTTCGATACTTGGTCCTACCTTATTTAATATTTATATTCACGACTTTCCATTTCAAAGTCCTATGTTAGACGAACCCGGTGCTATTTTGTATGCAGATGACACTCTCATATTGGCAAGTGACCCAAGGCCATCCTACGCCCTTAACAAAATTATAGAAAAATTACCAATTTTAATAGATTACTTTACTAAGTGGGGTCTAAAAATTAATATTGCAAAATGTGGTATAACTTGCTTCAGAAATGCAAGTGGGAGAGGACATTACCTTGCAGTTAAAGAGAGTAAAGCCCTTAAGTTAGAAATAAATGGAGAAAATGTTCCTTTGAGAAATGAATTGAAATATCTAGGCATAAACGCTCATATAAGATTTATATTCAATAAACATGCAAGAAAAGCCCTAAATAAAGCAAAAATGGTAACTGCCATTTTAAAACCTTTACTGCAGGCCAAGCAAATGTCGGCGAATACAAAAATACTTATTTACAAAACATTAATTAGACCTATTCTAACATACGGATTCTGTACGTGGTTCACAATTTCACCCACTGCGGCCAAAGAACTACAGATCTTTGAAAGACGGATACTAAGATTTTGTTGCGGAAAATTCAGAAAACCAGATAAAACATTTTTTTCAAATAAAATTCTATACGAAGAAACAAAAGTTATTCCTCTAATGATTTACCAAATTGACCTGTTGTTAAAAAGATTGGAGCGTATAAAACATCACCCTAACTCGGCAGTCAAATCTTTATTGGATTCGAATATTTATGAGACTATAGATGACCACTACTATCTCTCACCTTTTAATTTATTAAACGCTGGATCTTTATCCGTGTTAAGACCAAATGCAAATAGAGGCCTTTTAGTTCCTTTCTACGAGAAAGCATCCCTGCTTAATTTACGCGGGTAACATTTCTTTTGAGTTTCATACTGTTCATAGACCATTGTTTAAAAACACTGTTGCTTTTGTTCTGTATGTGTTTATACCCTTATGTATAAAAAATGTTATTGTTATAATTATTATTATTATTTTTTTTTCCTTTCCCCCTTCTAGTCATTATTGTAGTTTTTTAGTTTTTAAGTTATTAAGTTTTTAAGTGCCCAAAGAAGCCATGTTGATTATGTATGCCGGGAGCAAGCATACACTTAATACGTTTTTAATATTAAATATAATTGGAATTCTGATATAAATGTATAAAAACATTTGCCTGTATCTGTTTAGCCAGACATTATGTTTAGTCGGCCGTATTATAACAACGTTTGTACAAACAATAATCGTATTGATTTTTTTTCTTGTCTCAATAAAGTAAATTGTAATTGTAATTGTAATTGTACACGTGAGATCTAGGTGGTGCTGCGACATCGGCTGTGAAAGGTCGAACGTCTAAATTTCCAAAATCGGATTTTATATCCAGCACATCCATCTCAACTGTGCCCACCGGTGGTTAAGTTATGCTTGCATTGGGTGGCTGAGGTGCAAATGACAAAGCTATAGGTTACCTATCTACACTTGAAGTTGGTTCTCACCTCAGTAAAAGTTGATTTTTTTCCTTGTACCGGCAAAGGATACCTCAGAGCCTTGTCAATCGTCAGTAAAAATGGTATCAATACAAGTTTACACATTTTCTAGACTCCATAATGAATTTCATATTCTACGTAGAGCCTTCCTTCGGCCAGAATATGTCCATAAGTATTCTATTTCCATTCGTAAATAAGTCGGTTAAAATATCTTTCCCAGCCACCCGACGCCCTATTTACTTAAACAATGGCGACCATAAATTTAGGGTCCACCTCAGACTCTTTGCTGGAGCAAAACTTTACATGAGACTAACCTGAGTCTATAAACTCAGACATTTGTCACCCATTCACAGAGGTCAACAGAATACATTTCACTAAGAAAACAAAAAAAAAACAACAACATGGTGTAATGGCCTCATAACTACGTGAGACTCTACCCTCTTTCTCTTAATAGGAAATTAATTTCAAAATTTGCAATTAATACCTCTTCAAGTTGTCCAAACAACCGCAGCGCTATCGCTAACAGCATCAACAAAACTCCTTCTCCAACACTTATGAACGACAAGTATTTACCTTCATGGCGGCTGTGTTGCTGCTCTCTCGTGTCAGCGCATTAAAGCGTACAACACCATTAAAGTTTGTCGCAGCACATTAGCGCAAAGTAAATTTTCTAATTTGTTCCGGGACAGGTGAAGAGCGTGCTGCGCCGCCGCCTCTGGCTTGGGACACACAGACACACCGATTCCGGAGAGGCTCATCAGCGCTCCATCATTCGGCGACAGCATTTAAATTGCGCATGCGCAACTCTCCCAAAGTGGTGATTAAGTGAATTAATAATGGTTCGCAGAGCAAGCAGGTGTCTATGGCACCATTATTCAAGAAAAACGGGAGAAAACAAAGTGAGAACTGGCCTCGGGTTCTATCGATAGATCCGACATCAAAGACATCTCATCCACACACATCGAATATACTCGATTCTAGACCACACAGGGTTCACCGAACTTTGATACGATTGTAACTAAGTTTCTGCTAATGCAAGCACGATATTTCGGAGCCGATTTCGCTGCTGATGCTGGTCGATTCAATGGCCGATCGGATGGCCATCGCTGAGGCTGGCCCTGCCTGGCTGATGATGATCACAGAGAGTGAGCACATCGTTTCGTTCCACTTGAATACCCGAAGCAAACAATGCAAAAAGGATTTAATTTGTCGGCCCGGGAAGGTGGAAGGGCCCACGAATTGAGCGCCATCTCGTTTAATGCCTTTAAGGCGTGACCACAGTATTTTATAAAGTGAACCGATCAAAGGATACCGCGCGCTTTTATGTCGAGCCGACGAGCAACTCTTTGGCGGTGGTTTATTTCCACCTCCTTCTCCAGAGGTGAAATTGAAATAAAGTATCCAAATCTGCGCACAAAATCACGGAGCAGAGAGCGCTCGGACTGATTTTATTGCCCCCCTCCTGGGTGTAGGTAGGTTGGGTGATGCGCATTTGCTGCACGTGGGTTGAACTGGCGAACTAAACGACCGACGTTCGGGTTTCAAGTGCAATTAGTTGCGATGTCAAATTGAAATTTGAGTGAGGGCCTCTTTGATGGGGGCTAATTGAAAATTAGAATTCGAGAAGGAAATAGGGTATAATAGGCATGGTGGTTAGAATGATGGAAGGTTGCGAAACCATGATTGGGAGTGGTGTAGCTGAAATTGATTTTTCTCTTATTTGCTAGAGAGGAAATGAGACTTGATTTCAATAAAGGACTGAGAAGAGTCAACGTGGAACCTGAAGTTGAGAGTGGAGACTTGAATAGAATTGAGAGGGAGATTTGACAACGAAATTATTAAGAAATTTCGTAGGGCAGAAACTAACAGTTTATACTATTTATTGTCCTGTGTATTACTCCCACGTACGTGTAGGTATGTACATATGTCTTCTAGACTTTGATTATCTCTTAAGGTGGCGCTACAGTCCAGGGCCGCGACCAAGAAACCAATAGTCTTCAGCCACCTCAATTTTTAACCGGCTGTCTCCAGTTTCGCACACAAGTTGATTGAGGTCCCGCTCCACTTGCGTGCGCCACCTGAGTTGCGGGCTTTCCCTTCCTCCCCGTCCGTCCTGGGTAGGTTCGAATATATTCGGGGCTGGTTCATTTGTATCCGTCCGCTCAACATGACCTAGCCATCTCAGTCGTTGGACTTTCTCCCTTCTGGCTAAATCAATGTTGCTGTACACCTCGTCATTGTATCTTCTCTCTCACTCACCATCTATGCAGACGGGACCGGAAATCATCCGAATTTTCCTCTTAAAACAGCCAAAAACAATCTTTTCCGCTTCTACATGCCTCTGTGACATCCGCTTATTTCCATTGACTATTTGGCTATTCTCAAGGCCCAGGCTTCGTTTCTCGCCTCCGTTCATCTTGCTCGTGATATATTTTTCGGGGGGAAGTTTTCTGCAGTTCTTATGTCGACTCAAAACTGCAAACTGAGAGGCTTTTTCATGACGAATTATGCGAGAGGTGAAGCCCGCTTAACTGTTCGATTGATTGCCGGGCTCAAACCCGTGTCAAGTCAAGTTGCTCACAGTTGAACTCACAAATCGCTAAGTAGTGTTCCTTCATTGTAAGCAAATCTATCCATCCTAATCCCCGAAGTAATCTCCACCCTGTTTGAGGAAGAGGCCGAAATCTCTTCCAAGAAACTGAGAATTAGTTTGCATATATTTGTAGTGATAAACTTTAGCCAGAAAGTGAAGCCAAAAATACTGCAGTGTCGTAAAGGCAGTACGTTTTTCTAGTTTTTCGTCATTAAAGACTCTGCCTTACATTGCGGACTTCAAAAACGAAGCTTATCTGCACTATTTGCAGGAAATTCTTTCTTGGCAGACAGCCCTCATAGTCCACTCGAGTTCAAATTCTCCCCCTTAGCATAGAAGAGGTCGGTACAGCTATCAAAAAAACTGAAAAAAAAAACAAGGCCCCTGGCTCTAATGGTTTACCAGCGGAACTCTTTTAATGCGGAGATGACGCTTTGGTAGGGTGCATGCATCAAAACATCAAACGAGTTTGGATAGATAAAAGTATGCTCGATGACTAGAATATCAGCTCCATATGCTCCATCTACGAAAAAGGCAATCCTATGTCTTGCACCAACTATCAAGACATTTCGCTGCTAAATGTCGCATAGAAGATAATGTTCTACGTACCGTATGATAGTCTGAAACCCCTCTGTTACACACTAATCGGCATGTACTAGTAGGCCGGAAGGCAAATCGACTGTAGAACAAATTTTCACACTAAAGGCAAATCCTGGAGAAGATCAACGAATTTCAAGTCGAGACTCATAACCCTTTCTTCGACTTCAAATCCGCATATGATAGCATTCACCACCTTGACTTCTACAGGGCGTTGGCCGACGTATATGTGCAGTTTTAGAACAGCTCTTCTGAACTTTTTCAAACATACATACATGTACTGGATCTCGGCAAAAAAAAAAAAGGTCTGTCATGAGATTTTTTCAATCTCGTGCTGGAACAGATAATGCGTAGAGCGGGTATTAACACGGAGGGCACTTTCTGCAACTAATCTGTCCAACTATTGGTATACGCAGACGACATTGACATCATTAGTCGCTCCCAACGTGCTGTTGTACAGGCTTTCAGGCAAAACTTGTTAGCCTTGAAGTGAATAAGGGAAAAACCAAGTACATATATGTTGTCAAGAAACAAAGAAGCTTCTGTCCATCATCTAGGACAACAATAACTTCAAAGTGGTTAGATCCGGCAAAGACTGATCCCATGAAACCGCTGCTACTTCGGTTTGGCCAAACAAAAGGGTTCAAAACAATTTGGCTTCTGGTTAACAAATAGACCTTACAGGTCGTAGTGCATCTGGGTCTCAACATCATATTGGCAATGGCGAGACAGGAATCCTACCATCTTCCTCATGAATTTACACCTCCTAAGCCTAATGAGGAAAATTATGCAGTTGACACTAGTGCACGTAAATTGGCGTTTCTTTTGTGAAGACCCAGTCACCTATTCATTTGACTTTGAAATGCTTCAATTCCGGTATCCACACGTACCCCATGGTCTTCTGTCGCGTTCCTGCTAGGATGAGGCAATAGCATAGAAAGTCTTCGAGATCTCTGCGTTGATTGAAGTGACCTGTTTCTAACAAGCCAAATACAAATAAGTCAAACAACTGCGCATTGGACGTCTGAAATCCTCCGTCTAATTTTACCCAGACGCACAGTAGAAGGAGACCTCGCCTATGGAGGTTTTAATCATTTTGGAAAGTGCCACTGCATGCAGATAGCCAGGAACTGGGCTAACTAAAGATGCTTAATGCCAATATTTACCCTAAACTGAAGCGCCAACTAGTTAAATAACCAATGAGCGATCCACTGCACTCCCCGTTACCCCTGCTTTTCTGCAGACGACGAACTGTGGATCTTAAAAGAGATTGCAGGGTTTTTTGATTTTTCCTGGAATACAGCGATTTTGAAATCACTCAGAAATGAGAAACTCTAGAGGCCAGCAAATATTATGCTGCATTTTTTCGCTTTAAGGCGCTTAGTACTGTACTTGCATTGGGCTACTAACCGACTTCTAACTGAACTTTTTCTCGGCACCGCCTCTCATCTGCATAATTTGTCATAAAAAAACCTCTTAGCTCAACCATCAATGCTTTCCATTCCGCATGTCAAGCATTTCCACATTGCTAAGTGTGTCAGAGACCCCAATATATTAACCACTGTCTGCAACAAAAAAAGAGCCCCACCACATGGCGGCGTTTATGAATTGAAACTGCCATCTCATAATTCGACCGCAATATGCCAAAACGTCACTCATTAAGTGCGGCCGCAGACAGTTTCTCACGCCAGCATTGGAGGAAGTAGCGGGCATCATTCTCATCTGTCAGAATGAATTTTCGCGAATCCCCTCAAAATTTCGTTTGAAATGTGACACCAACGCCAGCGCCAAATGATTCCCGGACACATCTCTCAGATGCAAATGAAATTGATGACAAAGTATCTTTCTGGCGGGCTGACATCAATCCCAAAAAAAAGGAAGGAAAAACAAAATGCAAGAAGACTTTCCCACAGTATCTCAATCTAATCACCTAATTGCTGTAAGGAGCCTGGATGTGAAACAAACAATCTGTCCATCCGCCAAAGGATGTAGATACATTGTATACACATCTACTTACCTCGGACCTTTATTAACTTTATGACCTCGCAAATGGGTAGAAGTAGGAAATAAAACAAACAAACAACTGGTCATCGGAGAGTGGAGAGCGGCTGAACAGGCCCAAATTGACATTTATTATCGACACCGCCGACAAAAGTGCACTTGTCAAATGTGTGAACTGAAACGTCAAACAGACAAATAAACAAACAACAGCACAACATCTCAATTTGTTAGCCGTGTGCGGTGGAGTGGGTACAATACGAGTCCTCTGTGCTACTCCTCCCACGACACGCAAAAGCACCGCACTGCCGTGCTACAGTGTGCGCAGAGAGAGACACAAAGAGCCTTCCTTCCTTCCAAATCGGTAGCTAGTTATCCACTTATCCCGGATAGAGGTATAGCAGGCCATTAAAACGTTCCTCAGATATGATCCGAAGACACCTGAGAAAATTCCGATGGTCATTAGAGGTATAAATGACGACGGTTTGGAACAAAAGAGTTTGACCCACCGCTGAGATGACGCGAAGCGACTTTGATCTCTCATCCACACTGTGCCGTCCAATCAGAAGCTGATGTCTAATGTGATTAGAGATCCCAATGGGTTTTTTTTTTTTCATTTTATTTCATCGCTTCTCATCCCGGTGTGCTGTGTTTTGTGTGTGTGTCATTAGTTGACCACGACTTCGGGTTGAGTCATACCTCCCAAAGCTGTGCGGTGGCCATTTGTCATGTGAGGTTGTTGCCTCGACTACCGCGCAGCGCTCATTAGAGCCGCCAAGCACAAGAAAATATGTCATAAACGAAAAGATACAAATTATGAAAATGTTCGTTAAACAAATCTCTATTCACTTAACCCGCCAGATACGGGTAAATTGAAGAGGTGCTAATTAATCATGGGTTCCCGGAGGTGTCAGGTGAAATCATAAGAATACTGTTTTGATTATTAAACGTAATTAATTGACGATAATTAGTGAACCTAGTTTTGCAAATTTAAATTAATCCGCATACGAGTACAGTGCGCGTTGTATGTGAGTTTCTTTTGTGTCCCGTCGTCATTGGCTCGGTCGCTCGGATATTATGCGTGACGCTGGATGCTAATTTTGGGTTATGAATGTTACTTATCTTATTAAATTGAAAAATACAATCCCTGTTATTGCCGAAGGTTTATGGCCTATTGTGTTTCGTAAGTGGTTGTGGCTCTAATTAATGGAACTAGAAATCCGAGACAGCGGCTGACGTAAGATCGAGGACCAATGAAATATTTCAGTTTTCATCTGTTTTCACATGTCAATGAATCATGGGGTTTCGGATTTTATGGACATTTTTACGAATATTCGCGAGGCTATTGTTGTTGGACAAAAGAAAGAGAGTTTAACTGATGAGAAAAAGATCAGCAAAAGCACATTGGATTAACTTCCTGGACATCCAGGGTGAAAGTGTTGTGTGTCGTAGCCAGAAAACCCAAAGCCTATTAGGAACAGAAATACTGACAATACCTTGTGATCAACTCGTGTTTTGGCTTCAATGACGATACGGCTTGGAATTTATTACAGGTCCTATCAGGATACGAGTAAACTATCAAAATGTTTCCTCACCGTGTACCGTCTCCGAAGTAGACTGAAAGTCCTTGCAAGTTTTATTGATGGATTTATAAGATTCGACAAGAATTTGAATAAATTCGAACTATGATAACTATCTGCAGAAAACTGAACTTAGTTTCCATCACAAAGAACTATATACAGGGTTCATACAGTCTAAAAGTTGTCTTAGATGAAAGATTGTTCTGAAATACGCACATGAAAAACTAAGTTACTAAGACGTTACATTTATGGCAAACCCTTTGGTCTGACTCCTAGAATGGTAATGCTAGTGGTCGTATCAACTCAAAATTCGCGTTTTATTCTCAATTGGTATGATATATGAGGTTGAACGGACGGATCTTCACTTAGGTCTCAGTCAGGTCCGATGTGTTTTCCTCTTTTAATCGTTGGAACTGTAGTGATATTTTGGTTTGGTTTACATATGTTGGTATGAGGGGATCTAGGGAAGGTGACAACACTTATGGAGTTAACACTAGTACTAGTAATGAAGGTGTGGTATCCACATGGACCCCAGCATCTGCTGTCGCGTTCTCGTTAAGGCTGGGCAGTGGCATATGAAGTGTTCGATATCTTTTCCTTCTCCCTCGCAGTTTCTACATGTCTCCGAATTCTCAATTAGTCCTGTACTGCACCGTTTTGTTACCAGGGTTCTCGTGACCGGGAAGTTGGATGGGTGCGTATGGATGACAACAGTTACAACTGTTTGTCTTTACTCCATCCTATGGATTTAAGGAAGACGAGCATGTAAGCAATCTTTTTCCTTGAAAGTTCATTGAAATTGTCAAGAAAAACTCTATCTAACTTTGCAAAAGAAGTGGCCGAGAATTTCGTTCTCATGTGGGTTTTTGCAGCTGCAGCTGTGGGTGTTCAAAGGGATACCAACCTTTGCTGCGTGGGTTCTTACAAAGTATATCGTTTGTTTTCGCATGGTTGTAGGAATGTTGGGTAAGGCGCAGCTGGTAAAGTTATTACATTTAAGTTTAGCTACTGTGAGTTAGTTCTTTCCCTTATAGCTCCGAGAGGGATGAAACTTCTCTCGCAAGTGAGTTCTCAAGGGCGGACGCTTGCCAGGCAAATTCATTGACCACCTCGTTCCCTTAAAAGACACTGTGACCTGGGGCCTTACAAGGAATAAGGGGTTTCAAAACCGTAAAGCAAGGCTTGGTGGAGATTGTTGTCGAGACGAGAATTTTAATAGCTGCCCGACTATCAGAGAAAATTGCTGCGTTTCGCTTAGGATTTGAGTGGTCAATAAGCACACGATAGGCCTCTTGAATTGCGAGTATTTCAGCTTGAAAGACACTGACGAAATTCGGTAGCCTGTACGACCTTGATATTTTCAGGGCTATTGAATAGATTCCCGAACCTACCCCGCATTACATCTGCAAACAACCTGTAAAAATCGAAGTGTCATTTTCATTTGTGACATCACCATTGTTCCATTCCACTCTTGACCGTGAGATAGTCTGTAGGGGATTTTACCGTGTAAGGAGGTAGTAGAAGCAGAATGCAGTGAGTTCTAGTCGACCGACACCAAGATTCCTAAAATCTGACCGCACTCCACGCAACAATTTTTCTCACACAAAAGTCGAGCGACAGAAGGCTCAGAATAGCGCTTATGTAAGGTATGAGTATAGTGCACCTATTGCTATATTTTGTATACTGTATGAGGGACCCCAAACAGGCCTAAATGTGTGACCTATGAGGTATATTGCGGTGACCTCTGTTTATAAGTGTGGGCTACCAGAGCAAGAATCCGTGTGTGAGAATTGGTCATACAATGACATTAACAAGATCATTTTCAGTCTTAGTCCTCAATTCTTCCTCAATGTTCTATTACAGGCATGGAAGCCTATACACTCCTGATTAGCCCTTTGCTCTATGTTTAGCTTGCGATTTGAGTCGAGAATGGTTTCCAAAAACTTGGCTCTAGACGTTGACCAAACTTCTAGACCATGAAAATAGTATAAAGTTTTTTAATAGGGACATAACAATTTGGAATTTTAATATAAATGCACCTTTAAACTCTTTTTATTATCTGTTAATGTCAAAACGTCAGTCAAGGTTTACATTTAATAGTAAAGTTCACGAATGAGCAACATTTGGAAATTGTAACCAAAATTGTGAATCGGTGGTCGCAACTTTAAGAGCAACGGTAATCGTGTAATCTCGAGAAATGGGCCGGTCATTCGAACGCCGTTGGATTTCTTTTTATGGGGTTACGTTACGTCTTCGGTTTATGCCAACAAGCCAATAACTTTAGACTAGCTCAGGCTTGTCATTCCCTGACGAGAGGTAGTGCCGCGAAAAATGTTCGGTGGATATGGCTGGGGCGTCAACTCACGCCACTCGGTCAGCAGTCCAACGCACTAACCACTAACCCACGGCGACCTCTATAAAATCAATTGACTTAATAATAATCTGCAACAAGCCCATAAAAATAAAATAAAATATCGATAAAAACAGAGAGAGACCGTTTAATTCAGTTATCGCACTGGAAAACTATCAACTGAAGCGATTTGCCACGCCGTCAATTAAGAGGGCACTCAGGCAGCCTTTTATAAGTCTCTGCACATCTGCACTAGGGATTTCACTGCGAATATGAGAGTTGAGACTAATGAAAATGTTCTCACAATGAGTAACAGTTATAACTGTAATTAAGGGTACATTGTTGTTAAAATGGTCGGCAGTCGAGGTGAACTTTCGAAAGTCATTCGAACCGTTCACTTCTGTCTTCATTAGACAAAATGGCAATAGAATGTGACTTTGAAATCGGATTCGAATCGATTTACCTTTTGTTACATCGAAATTGGCGAGTGCCCTAATTACCTTTGTACAGCTGTGGCAGAGCGTGACTAATTGCAGGCGAATTGTCAATTGATTGGGACGGATTTCAGAGTGTAGCAGCCCACAGGAATGATTAACCGAGACTCCTTTAATGAGGTTATGAATTTAAGGAAAATAAACCACAAATTAGTACATCAATGTGTATGTGTTCTTAATTCGTTTTAATGATATGAGACTTAAAACTGGCTGAGGAAATCATTTTACCGTAATTTGTTGAAAGTAGAAGTCTATCCTAAATACATACATACATATCTACAAATCTAACATCAATCTTTGTTTAGTTACTGGATCCTAACATTGCCAAGTGGAGAATACCGAGAGGAACTTAGAACATGCTAAGTCGAGACTGGTAAGGTGGAAGGATCTTCAATTTAAATTCCTAAAGCGTTAAAGAGCTCCTCTATCTAAGGTGACATGATCATATTTAATTTTCTTCTGTTAGAGCGTAATTTGTGATACACAGATGATTTATCGACGGACTACACATACCACTTTTTAAGAGCGTAAGTGTTGAATTCTAGAATTGTAAAGAATTGTAGCGGGTGTGGGTAATACTGTCGTTTTACCAAGTGTACGTGCTCCAAAGGGACTCTCTGTTGCATACTCTCAATTCTTCTAACGTCTACGCTTAAGCATTAGCGGATGATGTTGCCATACTTTCTGTCGATTCATGGCTAAAGACTGTCTGTGCTAACGCGCATTCAGCTTAAACATGATTCGGTCAATCCTCTGAACCCTCCTCCTCTTTACGAGAGGGGGTTATGACCGATCTGACTTACTCAGTGCTAAACGGCGTCACTATCCAGATCTCCGATGAAGCATAATATCGAGGAGTGATCCTGGATAAATAAATCTTCTTTGCATGTCAAATCGAAGACATGTAAGGGGCTTTCAGTTTTCTGACAGTGTAAAGGTGCTTTTAGCACGGCAAGGGGCTTATCACCAAAAAAGGTCCTTTAGGTCTATACGGTTATGATAAGACCGTTTATTGCTTATGTCTCGGTTGGGGGAGGTGGGAGGTGGTTTTCGCATAAGTACATAGGTGACTACCTACTTCAATAATCTTTAAAGGACGCCTTGTCTCGGGTGCACGGGAGCTTTTCCGAGTACGCCTAATGGTGCTCTAGACTCTGCTTGATCTGCCTTCCCTTGATACCTCTTATATTATGGGCTGTACTTTTATCAAAGCAATCTATCATCTTAGACGGGGTGAGACTTATCCTACGACCCTAGTTCCATGGATATGCCGTCTGATGCAATGACACCAGAACTTTGGTTGCTGTCCAAATTTAAAGCCTTCAGGACTGACTTCGGCCAGAGTCTGAGGTTGGACGGGGCTATAGTCGAATCTTCACAGACGCCTCCACAACCAGTCATGGGTCCGGAGCTTGTGTCTTCGTGGGGGTCGACAAAATCAGACTTCACTACTCGTTGGACAAGCATGTCTCTGTTTTACAAGCAGAAACCTTTGCTATCCTATAATGGCCACGGACCATATTGTTAAGGATAGGTAGAAGTGTCAGAGCATCTGCGTCTGTAGCGATAGCCAGGCTGCGCTTAAGGCATTGCTCAACACTTTAACCAGTTCCAAAATAGGACAATGCTCGGGTCCGAGGTCACGCAGGATCTCTGGAAATGAGATCTCCGATGAGGTTGCACACGGCTTAGAGGATAATTTCTCAGAACCTGAAGATGCGTTGGGTTTACCCGCGTCTTTAGGGCTTCCATTGACGATTGAGTCAATTCACAAACAAAATTGTGCGTGGCATCGCACAATTAGGTTCGCCTAATTAAAAACAAGAATTTTTTCAACAACTTCGAATCGATAATATCCCCACACTTGAAGGATTGTATTTGTCGTTGCATACTTTACATACTTTTTCTTCATGCATCTTTTCCAGGCTGAGTAAATTGGTCATTTAGTCTCTGAGAGTTCACCTTGAAGGTGGTTTTTCTTATTGAATTTGGAGGCGATCAGTACTCGCGTACGATTTCTATTTCTTCACTTTGGAAATTCTACAATTCTCCTCTGGCGTCCATCTCTTAAAATCATAATTATTTTAATTTTGATCAATTAACAGATAAGATCCAAGTGGTGCAGTATCGTTCGTGTCGATTGATCAAGGTATGGATTCAAATGCTGCCTGTCCTTTTGAGCATTTTTGATTAGAACTTCCACTTCTTCTTGTGTTATTTCTGGGTCCTGGGTTTCATCTAAAAGTATTAAGGTGTATAGGTAGTAGGTACATACATTTCATCAATCATTTGGTAAAATTTTTTTCCCAATTGTTTTTAATGCGGAATAACAAAACAAATTCCAGTTTCCTTTCATCACATTTCCTTAAATACCTTCGTTCCATTGAAAAGAGACAAACATGATTTTTTGTTAACTTACGTCTGTAACACCGGAAGCCATATTTTGAATTTTAATTACCGCACCAATAAAATTTCAATTCCAATTTCGAATCAATATGTCCACCATTCGGAAGATCAAAAGTTGTTTGGTATACCCACACACACACACACATGCACATACGCCCATTCGGCCAAACAATCCCCATTAAATCGCATTTTATCATCTCGGGGAAAAAATAAATAAAATATGTACGATCAAATGCGATACATCAATTGATCCCCCAGATACATGTTTAGATACATCAACCGCGCACAGCACAACAGAAAGAGGCCAACATTCATCTTAACTAGAGTGCGAGTGCGAGGCAAAAAAAAAAAAAACGTTTAAAGCGATTAAAGAAAATATTGATGAATCTGAGGAAAATTGATTGCATTGTCGGCACAAGATCAAAAAGATGCCGCCACCTACCGCCAAAGCGGTTGTGTTTGTATGTGATGCGCACGGCAAAGTATCGGATACAAGATCGGATACAAAACGGAACAACAACAAACAATGGATAGAACAAAACGAGAAAAGAATTTTTTCGTTCCTCGAGCTGTGTTCTGTTCCAGCTATTGAAATTCGAGCTCAGATTTTGTGTTTCATGTGGTAGATGGATTAGAGGGCGTGCCACCTGAAAAGCCGCAGGGCAATCTTTTGGGTCTGCAATGTCGCACCTCCAATGAAATGTACAATTGAATGTAATGACAGGATTCAAGATTTTTCCGCCAAACGGGATTTGTCCTGCTTTTTTTTTTTGCAATAAGTGCCTACAAATCTAATAAAGTTTTTAAAATTAATTGAAAAAAGAAATGAGTAGAAATAAAATGATAATTAAAAAAACCACTCGTGTACGGATAATGAGATTATCTACGGACACTTGTGCAGTCAAATCCACCCTTATCCTTGCGAGCAGCTTTATGTTTCTAACCCTGCAGCAGGAAGAATATTAAAGGGAATTGCTTTGTGCCTTCCGTTGAGCGCATTCATAAAGTTGAAAATTTACTGCCAACAGAAAAGACCACCGAACATCTATTAGTCACATTTACACTGACTGGAATGTCCTCGAAGGAAGCAGTTTAGTTTAACATGCGAAAAGATAGAGAGGCTCGAAATGAAATGGTCTGTCTGGTTAATGGCGAGAAGTCATGTTATTAATGGACATGGGTTGTGAAAAAGGACGATTTGTTGATTCTATGGGTACACGGTTGTCTAGCTGATTGGTTGGCAACTTGTGAGTTTGAAGGGGATGTTCTTTTATTTGGCCTCATCATCCTAATCGAGTTTTATTTTCGAAATGAAATTTTGTTGATACAACTTTATTTGGGCAATGTAATAAATATTTTATTTGTCTGTTTTAACGGGGGAAAGGGCTGAATGGATGTGATAATGTTAGCAGATTTCATTAAGGGACTGTAAAGCGTTTTGGTTACTATTGCAGGCTTGAAGGTGTGTCTTGTGCGATTAAAACATTCAATAAAAAAGATGTTACTGATATTTGAACCACCTTTCATTCTGAGGACCTTTGAAAGAATGATGAGACTGATACCCAAAGACATTTCCTTTGATTATTAATGATCTCGACATTAATTGTCATTTAATTGTCATCTGCAGATGACATAAAAATCTTTAGGCACATTTTCATTCCCTTTGACTATCGCATATTTCAAGTTGACTCCAAGAGGTTTTTTTTCCATGAGCCAAAAAATGTTTCAAGAACTTAATGTCATCAAGTGTAAAACAATCACATACTCCATCAAGTGTCTCCCCCCACCCGCTAAAACTTATTACATTTGCGACAAACCTTTCCCCTCTGTCCCCTTACCACGTTAGTTGGGTGTTATCTGCACCAAAGAGCTCAAGTTTTCATATCAATAACATTATTAACTTTTCGTTTGACCATGATAAACGTTGGTTTAAGGAATGTCATGTACCGTAATGTTACAAGATCCATTTACACTACCTTCGGCAGACTCATTCTTGAATAGGCCACCCTTTCACTCTACCTACTCCCTCCGAATTGAGGCCCAAAAAATAAGACAGAGGTTAAATTGAAGTGGCTGCCAGCTAAAGCCAGCACACTTGGACCAATAATATGTCCAATCTTGGAAAATTCTTCTTTATCTAGTCGTTAGGAGACTTCTAACGTCTGTTCTGGTCAGATCGCTGAGATGGTTGCAGAAAAAGTGATTTTGTCGTCTATGGGAGAAGAGGGCAGGTGCAAAGAAAGTGGGGGATAGTTTCCTCCTCTTCTTCGTTCATGCACCTTCTCCCGAAATCATTTGAGAAGAATCTGTTTTGTTGCTAGACACGTTGTATCACTTGTCCACCTAAGATTTGTCCTTTCGAGAGCATCTGACTTTACATGTAGCGATAGGTATGCCACATCCGGGTAAGATTGACATTGTTGTTCCAGAACTGGCAAGTTCATCAGCCTTTGAACGCACCTATGCCCCGGCACCCAGCAGATGTGAATATTGAACTGCTCTGCTATCTCTACGAGAGACGAACGGCAGCCTAGGGCTACTAGTGAATTTATAGAGAATGATTCCAATGGCTGCTTGGCTGTCCGAAAAGATGCGGATATCATGTTTTTCTTTACCCGATATTTCCGCTTGAAACAGGCTACAATGATTTGATAGGCAGAGAGAGTGGCTTACCCTTCGTGCTGGGGTTTATGGCCCCAGTTTCCAACGCCGGATAACGCTTCGAAAGTCACCTACAGTATTTTAAGCGGAAGTTCACGCTAGAGAATGCATGCGGCGAATAGCCCAAGGAACCGGCATCTAAGTCTTTTCAGACAGTCAAGCAGCATTATTAGCCTTTAAACCCTTAAGCCCTCGCTCATCTGCGACTGTCTCAGCCTTCTCGAAACCCTTGCATTTGTAAATGTAGCCTGGATCCCAGGACATGAAGACTTCGAGGGTAACGAATGGGCTGACTGCCCATGCTTGCAGCCACTCGTTGGTCTCGAACCCTGTTTTAGGGTATCACCCAACAGTGCCTACTCCAAGATAACACAATGGGAGATCAACAAACACGCTGACTACTGGGCCAACCTCCAGGGCCTTAGACAAGCGAAAAAATTCTTCAACCCCAACCTATACAGGGCCAAGACTTTACTTGATCTCACCAAAAATGAGTTAAGAACCTTAACGGGCTATCTAACGGGACATTGTCCACTCAGATACCATATGCATAAAATAAAATTATCAGATACCGATATTTGCCAGCATGTGGAGAACGCTGAACATATTCTGCGCGTACGTCCAGGAGTCGTTAGGAAAAGATTAGTTTACTTAACGATCCTATGGCTATACTGAGATTTATCAAAAGCCTTTTTAAACTATATGGGCCACCACAATAGACCTCATAGGTCGCAGTGCCCATTAAGGGCCCCTAATACAGAAAACCGAAATACCCCTTCGTTGATTTTTGATTCGTCGGTGTAGAAATGCGCCAACTTGTCGTCTAGGAATCTTTCCTGGAGGCCGTGTTACTTCAGGAGGTCGTGTTACTTTTATATAAATAATACCAGGAAACTTTGGTCGCACCACAATAAACTTCGAACAGAAAGAATTCTACAAATGGACAGAAAAACTCTTATCGCACTGAAAGACATGTTTAAAAGGCGCAAAATGTTACGATCTGAATGAAAACAATTTATATAGAGGCCGTAAGAATGTTCTCTGCGAGTGTCCTGGGGCCTCAAAGAGAAGACGACTCCATCTAACATGAGAGAGAATATCAATGCCCAGTGGATACTTGAAACATGGAAACTAAAGCGTTATTGAAGCTTATTCAGAGCCTCAATTTGGCTTCTGGTTAACCACTAGCCCAGCACAATATATCTTACAGGTTGCAGTGCATTCGGACCTTAGCATGGTTGGATGAGTAAGAACAGGGGGGGCACTTCACACTTTCTCTGTTATTGCCAAGCTCTTTAGCACCTAAAATTCAAACCTTAGTGTTTTTAAAGGCATTAGCGAACTTTGCATCAAGCCTATGAATAACTTGTGCAAATTCACAGAAACTTCATAGTTGTTTCAAAATTGATCATATGCTTTTGACAAGTTAGGGACTCTTAATGTCCATTTGGCTATCCCATGGGATTGATGCACATAAATGTGACGCGAAGAGAATTTCTCTCAACGTCAACCTACAAAACTAACCTAGACTAAGCTATGCCCAGGAACTGAGCGCAGGATAATGTCATATCTAGTCGATATCTCGTTCAGAGATACTAGGTAGGTTCAACATCTCTAACTTCAAAGCAAAAAAGGAGAAGTGATGTTGACGAATGCTGGGTGATAAACAGGAAAGCTGAGCAGATGCTGGGACCTTTTGAGCCAAAAATAATTAAAACCAAATGATACTTGATATTGTGTGCGAGGAAAGCGAATTCAAGAGGAAATATATAGGCAACCGTGAGTATTGTTTCAGGAAATAGATGCCGCCCGATGGGTATATCATGTTGACTACATTCGTACGGCGACATCCATAGAATAACAAAAACAAAAAAATTAGCCAATGAGATGTGTGGATCCTAGAATGTTTTCCTTACCTTCGTCTACGTATGACTTTGCGTATTATGTACTAAAAAGATTAAACCAAGTTCGAATACCTAATCTCTCATCGGCATCAATTTTTTGTATCAAACTATCATTAAAGATCCACAAATGTTCGTTCAAAATAATGAATTCCATTTTTAAATTGCGAATAATTTACAACTGTTGATATTCACATGTGCATAAATTACCACCTACACGTTTTTTATCTATTACATATTCATATCTCTCGATTCGACTAGAATGGTTGTGGATGAAGTAAAACCATTTGTCAATAGATTTACGAGGCGGCAGGCAACTATCTATTAATTACATCAGCATTAAATAATTGCAGTGATCACAGCTTCCAGTAGGTCAATAAATTTCCAACTAAAAACTTAGCAGAGTTGAGCCTTCCACACAATAAAATTCACCGTCTATAGCGCTCGGCTAATTGGCCACATAAAATATTGTATCTCTCTCGGGCTATTCGGGCAACAGGGTAGCCCAAAGCAATAAACATTTTCATTTCAAGAAAAAAGAAAACGGAGGCGTCAAGTCGTCTAATAACACTCACCCTCTAACCGATTCAGCTCCTACTGTTTCATTTCTGCCGTCATAGTAGGTGCACTCCGTACCGGATACCTACTGTACACCTGTGGCGGTATCCTTTGATTTTCCTTAAATGACTTCAATATTTGGCCGGCGCGATAACAAATACTTTCCGAGATGCCACAGAGGCACTTCTGTAGTGCACACTGCACACACCGGCTAGCCGCAGGAAGGCGTGGGAACCCAAAACCCAAACCCGATCATGATGTTATATTATCGTCAGCGGATCCACGAAAGGATCCCTATTTTGTGTTTGATCGAACGATCCGGTTAAAGGTAATTTACACCTGAAAGGACCAAGGATTCTCAATGCTCAAAGAATTGAAATCGTGTGCGGTAATGTGTGGGTTTGGGTCCATGGGAGAATGGTTTTAATTGGACTCAGGATAAGGGTTGTGATTAGAGGCCAGATGTGAATTAGTATCTACTTTCTCCTTCCATATTAATTTAATCAGATACGGTTAGGATTCACATTTAAATCGTATCCTTTCACCCCAAATGCAAGCTGCTCATTAAGTGCCTTACAAATTGAAAAAACAAAATTAATCCTTTTGTCCGCTAAATACCACCACCACTGTTCAAAGTTCCAAACCTCAAAATGACACATAACTCAGTTGCTCAGATCAAAATACCACCGCCAAAGCAAATATTTGTATCGGCCAAAGATACGAGTACTACTACTCACAGCATCGGTAGCTATCCCAAATTTATTTGGTATTTAGATACTTTTTCGATTGAGTGGTACGTATAAATATGTACCCAGATGAACGTCGGCGTGTTTAGTGTTTACCTGAAACGCGTGCTTGCGTTTCATTACGGTCCGACATTATTTAGCCGACAAATTAACGTTAAGCGCATGAAGAGGTGCGAAGTGGCGGTCTTATAGATGCACAGCCCCACTGACTATTGCATTGTGTAACTCAATCTCTGTATCAGTGTCCTTGTTAGGCGAGCGAAAGCTATAAACGACTGCAAATTGGGTTAATTGTTGAAACTGGCATTACTAAGCCGCCAATAATTGCGGGGCACTGTCGAGATGAATCAATTCGATTTCGCTTGAATAAATTTCTGAGATTAAAACCCTCACACAGATAAACTTGAGATATGGCATGGCGATCGCTTGTTTCCGGTTGTATACGGATGAAATATAGTGCGTGACGGCGGCGGCGGCGACCGTGTGGTCTTCGTGGGTGGTATTGGAGATTAATTAGGACGGCATTATGCGGTGAAAGAAGCCAATTTAAGTGGAAAATCGATATTAATTGGCGGAAAAATTTTGAAAAATTTGCGGTTCATTTAAAGGTCTACGGCAAGAAAGTGGGTGAAAAGTAGGTCGATGAAATATTGAAACGGTCTTTTGGATGACTTTACATTTTTCACATTGACTAAGACATTGTAAGTTTATAAACGTTGGCAATCCATTTGGAATTGGGAAATAGTAGGTTAAGCATAGTTGGCTTAAGTGGTAGGTGAGATAAGTTTGTTACGAGCGGTTGTAGTGGGTGATGTGGTGCCTTGTATTGGCCGTGCTGTAGGTTAAATGCCACCCATAACCAGAGACAATTATTGAGATTTGATTCCGTTTCTTGCTATCGCCTTGGAGTATGTCCATCCTACTATGCTTTCAAACAGAGATGCCGAGCAGATTTATATTGATAATCCTGTTCATGTGAAACTGTCTCTAGACTTCACATAAAGGGTTAAGATCTTAGACCTAATTTTCTGACAACTGACCGACGTTGCCGGTCACAATTATCAAGTAACTTTTGTTTTGTCCTTTTGATTCCACTGAATTGTTGATGGTCTCAGCGAGGACAGTATGGCTTTAACTCGATTGTTTGCATGTTTAAAAGCTTACAGCATCTTCGGCTTGATACAAATTAAATAAGGCGGTTGTCCTAGAAGGGTCGGAACACACTTACGATACCGCTTAGCTTCTTTCTACAGCGTTACAAGGCTAAGGATTTCTTCTATGTAATACGTACGTAAATCCATTCAATTGACTTGACTGTTCTTGGCCTTTAGCTTGCAGGTTTTTTAGCCGCAATGCCATGTAGAAGGTCCCTAGGGATATGCGATGTTCTGGTAAGGAGAATGCACCAGATCATCTGCAAGATTTGGGAGGATGAAAGCATACCCGTCGACAGGAATATCAGTTGTTTCTGTCCTGTCTATAAGAAAGGCGATGCTATATCTTGAATCAACTACCGAGACATGTACCTGTGTAATGTCACTTACAAGATCCTATCCAGTGTACAGTGTGAAAGTCTAACGCCGTTTTGTTCCACACAATCTACCCATTAACCGTGCGACTTCCGGCCCAGCATATCGAAGACTTACCAAATTTTCACACTAAGAAGAATATTTGGTTCTGTCTGCAAGGAGGGCGAACCGCGAGCTCTATGAGCTGTAGAAAGATGTGGATATAGTCCGGCAGGCGAAAACCGTCACTGGCTGATCCACATCGAACGACAACGTTCCAGCCAAGAGAGTCTTCGAATACCAACCACCTGGTTCGAGAAGAAAAGGGAGACGGAACCTCAGGTTTAAGGATCAAGTGATCGCGGACGCAAGAGAGCTGCGTTTCACCAACTCAAATCAGAGTCCCTAGGAACGTGATGGATGAAAAGCAGCAGTTCAAGCTCTGACCATTTAAGCGTCATTGGCCTCATAAGCAAGTACGTCAGTAAGTAGTATGCCAGAGATGCATAGGTTATTGATTTAATGATGGCATTCGTATCGTATGGACAATAGAGGAATATGCGAGGTATAGGGAGACAAATCCAGTTTAATTCCGGAATGAAACCAAAAGTTGAAATTCTTACACTGGAACAGTAATTAGTCAACAACCGATTGGATAGTTGTGGAGTGGATTTTCTCTGTATCCATGGAGCAAAGTACACAGTTATAGGTATACTATCCGCCTGCAATCTAGTTAAAAAATCTGTGGCATTGTTTAAAAAAAACTTAAGTGTTACTGTTGGTGTCCCCAACAACAGACGATAACATTTTCGAAGACAGTCTGATTGCTTTCTCCTTGAAATATACTCCAATAGTCCGTTGAGGCTTGATCCTACGTCATTCGTTGGTATCCTGGATGCCCAATCTATGAACATTTAGCTACAAGTTCTCTTGGCTTGGTGTCGTCAACAATGCAGTCAATCTGAGTCGGATTACTTCCCCATCTTGTTATAGCTCATAGAATATTGGATGTTAGTAAACCCAATGCTGTGTTCTCTGCTACCAACTTCCATTTCTGAAAAAGGTAAACTGTTGAATTGTTTATTTAATTCACTTTTGACAGTTGGCTGCAGTTACATTGTGCTCCCACCAACAAATTTAAATAATGAACATTCGCCGCGTTAAGTACATAGAAATATTTAAGCTTAATTCTAGAGAGACCTTTTCAAGCAGCTGTTTGGAACAATAGCTCCTACCTGAAACCCAACGTTATCGAAATAAAATTTATTTAAATTGTGTTTATAAATAATTCCACGCATTCGACACACGCGAAAGGAAAATGAGCGAAAGAACACCAAGTGAACTTGAGCATGCAAAAGTTGTACTAATTATAGTTATACCGAAACCTGTAATTGGGTTCAGCGTTGAAAATTTTGAAATATTTAACCTGACAGCTAAAGTAGGGTTTAACTAAATAATGAGTTCCTTATCACATTTTGAAACACGAAATAGTCTCCTTAGCCATTTTTATTTCGCCCAGAAAATAGGGTTTAAAGTTTGAATTTTGTTCTATGTTCAATGTTCAAATATTAGGTGTATGCAAAAGATTTCAAAATTTGATAGATAGTTGCTACCGATAAGTTTTCCTTTTTAAATTTTAATACTATAATGCGTTTTTGTGTGGTTAATAGTTTTAAAAACATAAATACCCTATCATAAGAGTTATTAGTTCACGAGGACTGACATGTATCCGTTGAGAATGTCGGAGATAACCCAAGCGTTACTACTGAGTACCTACTGACCGTAGCTCTTTGTCCAACTTGGATCAGAACGTTGATAATACATTGTGAATGCTTCGGGACAAGCATGCGTTTAGCTCTTGTGATCTTCATATTGACAATAAATGATGCGGAGTAAAAACCTCACCGGGAGCTTTGATGTCAAAAAAATGATTTTGACAAGGCGATGTGCTGTCCTGTGACTTCTTTTACAACGACCTTTTACATGGACCTTGTTATGCAAGGATCTGCAGCTTAAAGCTCTTCAATGCTAAGCCAGTTAAAATCCAAATATCTGGGCGCAGATGTTGACATCGACTATAAGATTCTATATCTGAACTTCGTCAAACCTTTCTCATGCGTCTTTCCAAGCAGAGAATTGTGTGAAAAGAATGAAATTTCTGATGAGTCCAAGTCCATCTATTGATCAGAAATGAACATAGCTAAAGGAACCTATCTGTTCTCGAAGGAGCTGTGAGCAGATCAATAAGATTGAATGACCATTGCCGTATTTCCCAAGCTGATGTTCTAGCAGCGACAAGATCCGCTTAATTAGCGTCAATACTTACGATACCACGGGAGGACATCACGATCCACTTATAGTGAAAGCCAGGCAGCTACGTAGATCACTTCGAAGCTTGAGAATGTTGTCGCAAAGAGCTGAAAGCTCTTGGCACACGGCAGAAAGTGAAGCTCTGCTGGGTAGTATCAGGAAACGATACTGCTGATAAACTAACAAAGAAAGCTGAGCCATAGACCGAGAGTGAGCGGGCGTCTGAGTGGAAAGGTAGACTAAAACATCGTAGTCTACCTATCCATCATCGAAGAAATCACCAACCACCACAATACGCTAAGATACTATACAAAGAAGCATCTACGCGAAGATGACTTTGCAAGACTGTGCGGTGATGACAAGATGCATGAGGACACAACGTATTTTCTTTGTCGCTGTCCAAACCTCTGCAATATACGAAAAAAAAACATTGCCAAATTTCTCTTCGAAAACATAGAAGCTATCCGACGGATTTTACAAAGTCAAATGAATGGCTAAATAGAACCAAGTAGTAGGAACTTAGGTAATTAAAGGAAGTTAGGTAAATAAAGTTCCTACTACATGGTTCTATATGACCATAGAACACAAAGGGTATACATAGACCTAAATGAGGTGAGTAGAACTCATATCGTCTTCTTCGGCTCGCAAGCCTAACCTAAAAGCTCATAATAGTGCCAAACTAGTAGAGGAATTCAAATTTTTCAGTGAAGCCTGATGATGTGCATTTTAAATACAATATCTTTTCGAGTTCTTTTAAAAGATCAAGAAACCCCTTTGCATTCCACTTCTTGTCAATCGACGACAAAGTTCCATTCAATCTGGTCAACATTTTTCGTATCGCCTTATTCTATCCAAATAACTAGTTTCCTGAGCTAACAAAACCAGCTCCAGCTTAGGTATATCAAAACTATTGCAACGATTTCTTCGAAAAACATGTCGAATAACAAATAGTTTCTTGCAAGGACAAAGAGAAGATCTTGAGGTCCAAAGTAATGATGGAAATCATTGATTTAAGATCAGCTTTTAAGCAAATTCGATAGTTTACAGAAAAACACGAAAATCAGCGTCAAGTCAATGTTAGCAAATAAGAACTTCGTTTCTAGATTTTTTTCAATTTAATTTATTTATTTTATTTATGTACCTCCACTCATCACACATAACACCAGAGTGTATGTATTTTCAACTAAAAAAAAAAACCTCCAGTTTCCAATGTCTCATTCTATAAGTCACAACCACTTCATCTTAATCACATTAACAATTAAAATTTCCTTAACGATGTCGCTGATAACTAAATAACATGTTCACATCCATTTGTCCGCCCGTATTGAACAACTTAATAATAGCAATTAGCATTTGCACAATGGGCAGTTGAAAACAAAAAAATTCCACTACGAAAAAGCGCTCATCCTTGATGTGACAAAATCGCATTTTTTTTTAATAAATTTTCAACCACTCAATAAATTTCAATCTCTCAGCCATAAATTTAAAAAGTTTCCACTTAAGCGAACATAATGCCGCACAAAAGTAATAAAATTTAATTTAATTATCTGAGCACATATGTAGATATATACATCTGTGCATGCCTATTATTCATTATATTCTGTTGGGGTGTATTAATTTAACAAATTAAGCGCCGCGCATACGTACACATGTGTTTGTGTGGGCTTAAATAAAATTGGTAGCTACAAACAAACTGCCCACCTAGGAAACGACAAGCAAACAACAACCCACCCATTTAGCCCCCGCAACGTATCCAATCAATTCATCAATCACAAAATCACAATTAATAGTTGGGCCAACGGACAAACACAGAACGGGGGGTATAAATTATGGATATCAATTTATTCCTCAACTGGACACACAGAGTCGTTACCACGATGTGAAATGGTATCCATCCACAAGAGGGGGGGAGGGCTGCGACTCGAATAAATATTCAAAACACTTAAAAGTTTATGTTAAGCGTTCGCTTGGGGCGTATTAAAGTTGTCAGTCCCCCCTTTGCTCCAACGGTCACATGCTCACACCAAATAGATACCTTTTCATCATTACTGCCTCTCCCTCCCTATCTGCCCGTCGCTGGTAGAGTGCACAACAATTGAGCGAACAACTCAAACGGCACCGCATATTGTTACTTCTAATTATCCCGAAACACCGACAATGCCGAGTTGTATGTACGAGAAAGAAACAAATATGTATCTAGATACGTTTAAACGTCGAAAAAATCCATTTGGGAAAAAGAAGTATCTTCTGGCGGATAATTTACCGAGCGGCATCAATTAACCAACCCACCAGACGACGGTGTGCATTAGCTGAACAGGGACAGATATAATAGCGGGCGAATGTTGGTCTCTTCTGATTTATTGTATCTGTGAGATGTTTGGTTGTATTTAAAGATGAATTTTGAAGGCTAAGTAGTTTCTTGTTACTCTAAATTTGTTTTTTAAGCAAAATAAATGTGAGATACAAAAGTATCTTTTCCATAAAAATGTATCTAAAGTATGAATTTACGTTGGTTTAATTATTTTTAGAGGAAATCTGTACTCTCTTACTGACTTTTCGATGATGAATAAGCAAAAATACACAGATTTAGAGTCAAATATTGAATATATTGAATATAACAAACGTATCCATGCCACCATTCCTTAAACTGTATCTGTCAGTAACAGAACAAACGTCTAAAGAAAAACACGAAAACACACCACAGAACACACTGTGATGATCGCCATAATTACCCAAGCAGAACCACCATTGCGTTTGCGGCCGCGTCTACCATTGGCCGACGCTCATGTCAAATTCAAACGCCTTTTTCCCATTGTTCCACACACAATCCGACCGAAAAAAAAGGGGGAGCGATTCTGTTCGGCGACTCTCTCTGTTCGGCGCACACCTTCTGTATTCTACCTCTGACTCTTGCGCCTTGGTACGAAAAACCGGATATATCTGTCGGCTGGTTATGTGAACGAGATGGAATGCTAAGTGGGAATCACAGACTTGTCTAGTTAGCTGTGTTTGCTGCTGCTTAACAATCTCCAATCTAGTTGTGAACAGTTGATTGTGAATCGTCGTGCAGAGAGGTCATATGGATTTTTCAAACTTGACGTAATATAAAAAAAAAAAAACTTGAAAACCAAAAAGAAAAAAACCAACAACAGACGGATACTTACTCTTTTTTTTTTTTGTTTGTTGGTATTATGTTGTGGAACGAGAAAAACTTGTGTTGTGCGTTTTATTTCTCTTAAGTAGAGTAGTTTAGCTAAAGAGATACTTGTTACTAAGTGACATCTGGTAGATTAATTAATTGAATTCAGTGATAAGTGACAGTTTTTGTGAATAAATCAAGTATCTCCTCGGGGTTTTTTTTAGTGAATTAAGGTGACTTTAGAACAATTTTAGGATGCTTTGTCCACCGACTATACGGCCGCCGAGTCCGGCCGAATCGGAAATCTCAGTTGGAGCACCCAGTCCGCTGCCGCATCATCACCATCATCATCATCATTCGCAGCATCATCCGTTGCAACTGCCTTCGCGTGATGAATACTTTCAGCCGTTGAAACGATTAAAAATGGTTGACGCTCGGGATCGGTCGGTGAGTCCGACTCCACCACCGCCGCCGCCAGCGCCGATAGCTATAGCACCGCCGCCGGCTACTACCGCCCATCAGAAGTCGAACATCGAAGGAGTGAAGAGTTTTTCGATTGCCGATATTCTTGGCCACGATAAGAGTTCTAGAAACGCAGCTGCAGCCGCCGCTGCTGTGTTTCCCCATCCACCGTTGGATGTTGCTTCCGCCGCTGCAGTAGCAGCCCATCATCCAATTCTGATACCAGCGACACAGATTGTACGTCCATGGGATCATTTGTTGGGACCAATTCCGGCTGTGAGACCATTCATTCCACCAGCTCTCTTGCATTATGAGCAACGTTTGGCTCTGGACTATCATCGTCAGCTGCAGGAGCACTTCAACGCCCAAGCCCAATTGTTAAGGCACATGGGAATGGATATCATTCCGTCGGAAAGCGGATCAGAACGATCGAGCTCAGCGGCTAGTGACTGCTGTTCCCCGGAAATCGTCGCAAATCGCTTGTCGGGTGATGCCCACGCGCAAAATCATAGTGGACACAATCGTCACTCGCCGTCACATGGGGGTAATGGACAACAGACGGGATCATCGTCGTCCTCGTCATCGTCGTCGGCAGCAAATCAAGCTGCAGCCAATGCGGGAAGTGGGAAAACAAAACCAAATGGCACTCCCCTAGACGCACTGTTTCAAATGACAACGAAGGACTTTAACGAGTCCGAAGGTGAGTTTAAGCCCAACATTTTGTTGTTGTTACAGCTATACTGGTCGAGATGGGGTTTCAATAGAATGCTCAGCTTAAGGAGGCTTAAAACCTCACTTCTAAGTCGTTGTAGTTACATTCCACGAAATTCTCTTGTTGATGGTATTTGGTTCGATTCGGAGCGTATGTAATGATTTGACAGCTCGAAAGCTTTCGCCAGCTTTTGAGTCCAACGAGATTTAAGTTAAAGTCCATTGATCAATGCACGTATCTTGTCCCCGTCCTCTCCCGACTCTGTCTTACATCTAAACAAATCCATTAATTTTTGCTCAGATAGTACTTTTGGCTAAAGATAGGATGTGGAAGCGATTTGTAGCGGCTCTCGAATCCTATTGTCCCATCTGTTTGAAAATCTATTGTCGTTTTATGATTCCAGAGACAGTCAGCGAGGTTTTTTTTTAACATGTGACAACTTCGTTGCCGATTATCCGCGTTCTGGAGTGAAAAGGGCAATTTTAAGTCAGGTTTCAAGGCACAGTCTACGGAGCGGATCTTCATTCAATGTAAAGGCTTTTTCAGAAGGCAATGACTGCAGATAATTCTAATTTGCGATAGTGCACAAAACAACAGTTTTTAGCATGCTTGTACCGGTCTGCTTTGTCAATATTTATTTAACTTGGAGTTTCAAATAGGTTTTGCCGGCCTCGCAAGAGGATTGGGGGCCAACGAAGGCTGTTGGAGCGCCATTCTTTGCTCGTCGTTGCCAGTGAATATACTGTGAGCTCGATGAAAGGAGACTGAGGGTCGGTTGGACTACACCACACACTAAGGGGAATAAAATTCGTCCAATTTGGTCCAAGTTAGATTAGGTGAGATCAGTCAAGTCAAACTGTGCGGTCAAGGTGAGTCAAACGGCCATGAGCTCTCTACGAAATGGAGTGTGTCGATCATTGGTGCACGTCGTTGATCAAAAATTTGCACAATTCCATCATTTCATCATCGTTTTCCAAATGGCCTGCTTATCCACTATGAGAGTCGCGTGTTAGGGGGCTTAAGTGGACTCACCACACTTCCCCATTTTCCGCCATCGACCCTAAATCATCAGGGCCTATCCCCATACGGGTAGAGCTGCGATGTCGGGCTCGGTCCAACCATCTCATCCTTTGCCTACTCAGGGAACGAACCCGAGTTGGGGACATGCGTTTAACATCCCCAAACCATCGAAGTATGCATCTTTCCCTTCGAAGAAGTAGCTGTGCAGTGTTGAGTGCCTCGCGTATCTTGGTGTTCCTTACTCGATCTCGCACAATCTTTTTGAAATAAGTGTGATTATACTTTGTTCAATTTTCATTATAATGAGGCATTGGTTCTTCCTCTACCATCCTATGACCAAAGATCTCAAGAACAGCATATGATAGCAGTTTAAACTGCGCCCTTAGCGACAAATACCCTTTTGTATTAGCTTTGAGCATTGCCTTTCGTAATGTAAACCTAAGCAGTACACTGATACTTAGCATCTGTGGCGGTCTTTCACTCAAATTTCTATCCCTCGACTATCAAAATGTTAGAAAACTGTGCAGTAAACACATTTATGAAAATGTGTATGGGAAACAAATTTAAACTCCAATTTGAATAATAATGGACTAATCTCTCATCTTATGCACTTACGACTTAAAAAAAGAAAGAGCTCGAACACCTCTGGTTTCAAACAAACCAATGAAAGGCGTTATCTTTATCATTATGTGCTGCTATATTTGCCCAACTGAAACAATGGGGTCCTACCAGCATGCCATTAATAGGGTTAACACTATGTTTTATGTGGGCGATGATGTAGGTGGTGATGTAATTTTGCTGTGCCTAATGCCACCTGCAATAAGAAAATTTTACTAGTAAATGATAGTATCTCTCGCTCTTACCTAAACTAATTAAGGGGCGTCCATAATTACCTGGATGGAAAACTTGATCCTATCTTCTCGTCCGATGCCGATGACTCCACTATTTTTGAGAACAACCATGTTCGATCGCCTTTGCACCGCTTTCACCGTTCTCAATTCCTCCCTTTTTCGAACGATGACTTATGTAGTATTTCAGTTACAAAGCACGCTTATTGTTTTAGTTTTCGAAAATCAGATTTTTGGAAACTTAACTTCGTATCATACGGCCAACATTAGGCTTAATTTTATGTAGACCGCTTAGATCACGGTACAAACTTAAAGACACTTGCATCAGCACAGCAAGTGGCAAAATATTGACCCTTACAGCAGGCCTTAAAACAATACTCGCACTATTACATAATCACTAGAGCGATATCCTATGTCAGAAAAATAAGTCTTACGCGCTCTGATGCATCGAATTCCTGGATAAGGGCCAAATAATTCACTGTGGTATCGCATATGGGTTAAAATAGGAACAGAAACTGACACCTAACACCTTAGATTTGCATCAAGGGAAAGGGTAGTAATAAAACACCATATTCATAGATACATACGTATGTATGTATATATGTAGACTTAAACTGGGTTAGGATGGGGCCTTGGAAATATGTTAAATAGAACCAGAACCCGCTAAAAATTCCAAAACCATGCCCATGCCATTTCATTCACAGTCGCATAAACAAGACGAATGAAGAAGTGTATTAAAGACAAGAGCTTAAAGACCTAAATACAAAGCATAACGATACATTCTGCTGTGTTCTACAATACAAAAACATAGGCGGAATCTACTGTCGACTTTTCTGTTCTCATTCTCGTAGAGATACTGAACTCCAGCATGGTGGCATACGTAGGGAATGATGAGCACAACTGACCTTTGCGGGGGCTACAGCTAAGCTATAGCGCATACCATTTTAACGACCTAGTTGAAGGGTCTGCCATGCCACCAATGCGGTTTAGAGGTAGGAATGTACTAAACTTACTTTCATTTCCTTTTTCTTCGAACAGGTACCCAGACACACAATACGTGAATCTCGATTGTCACCCCTTTACCTAACGTAACCCAATTATATTCTCAAGAAATTGGCTAATGTTCTCTCAAATTTTTGTTGACTGAGGTAAGAGAAACAAGAAAACAAGAGACCCCATTTAGTCTAGACACCACCCTCGGACGCCATTGATACCTAATACTATCTGAGTTTCGAACCACTGGATGTTCATAAACCCTTGAGCGCGAGTGGTTTATAAAAAAAGTGGTGCTAAAGTCTCTTAAAAACCAACAGACACTCTCAATCTCAATACGGTTCGAATACCGGGGAAAGCTCACAAAATATCTTCTCAAATCGAAATGCTATGAGGCATCCAGTGTTCACTAACCGAATTTCATTACCAGTCATAATTTGAAATACCTTTCCAATTAGTTAAAAAAATCGTGTGATATGACTAAAGCCAATGAAAAAATCCCCCTGTTCGAAAATTAAGTGGAACGCTGTCTATAAAAACAAACCATCAATTAGATACTTTGTCTTCTCACTGACCACAATCATTTACGCTTCTAATTCAATTAGCAAACCACTTGAAATATTTTATATCTACCAGCTTCCACTATCTTTCGCGTGACTCCTGAAAAACTATTCAAGTCCAATCAATATTCTGTTAATAGAAAAATTCCCTGTCAAATTGCATAGATACCTAGTATCTGAGGAATGTTTGAACGTGTACGGTGGTTAGTCAAGTCAAGCACACGAAAATGTTGGTTTTAGTTTTATTTTTTAATTAACCAGCTCTTAAAACGGCTCCACTCACGGAAATTACACCGTTAAATAATTGAGTGCCAATTAAAAATGCTATTAATCACGGTTCAGTGGAGATAAGCAGCGACATAGTGCAGATAAGCGAAAATATTTGTCATAATAACACCTTATCCACTTTGTGTGGGCTTTATAATTTGGTAGCTCCCTCCCCCTTTTTGAAAGTGAATTAACCCCGTTGTTCATTAGGTGCAGTTTCAATAGATACGCCTTCACGACATACACCCCCGACATAGATACATACTCGTAGATACCAGATACATTGTTGTAATGAGAATTTTTTTGTTGTTGGTATCTTAGATTCCGGCGGTTTTCAGTTCCTAATGACCTTTTAAATGATTAAATGTTATTACTCAACTAATGAGGCGAAAGTGTATCTATGATGGATGGTTGTATGTATCGAGCGAGCTACCGAAACAGAAGTTCGAAACTCTGGCTATACACGAAAACACATTTAAAATCGTGATTTATGAACGCGTTAGTTATTTGTGAAATGGCAAATAAAGTATCTCGCTGTTTTTTTTTGCTTCGATTTTCGACTCCGCCGCCGGTGACAGTGCGCCTGAGGAATGGGCCATAATTAAGCTGGCTTAATTTACATTCTTGGCAATTTATAATAATTAATTTGTTTTCTTGTCTCTTGCCTAGGGGACATAAATTTGTATTATTATGTCGCCTCGTGTGGGAAAGTAAATAGGTACCTGTTTTTTTTCTTTCCAACTCGGTGTGCCCTCATTTCCTCAACCTTAAGAGTGTGGTCATACATTTGTAACATTAAACTTCTTATCTAGGCAAAGAGGGCAAGACCATTACCGATCATTGACTCATGTGAGTAATTTGTTTTCTCGAGATCCCGAAGGATCTCATTTAGTGAGTGAATTGAGGGGGAGGTTTGTTTTGGTAAACACATGTCAATCGTTCGGTAAATGATCCTTTTTTTTGTCTCTGTATTTTCCTTTCGAAGATCTTTTTTGAATTATTATGCAAGGGTACTTGGAAATTTGATATACTCGATTGTGGATGCCTGTTAAATAGCAAAACAACGAAAAGATACACAAAAAACCACGCGATGGTTAAACAGATAGATGAAGTAATAATCAAGTGGGTCAGATGGTTAAGTTCAATTTTTTATGGATTCCGAGAAACAAATTGAATGGGCAAGCAGATAGTTAGTGAATACTGATTGAAGGGAGATATTTCGTGGAAAATATTTGGATGCCAAACTGTCTGTAGAAGTTGAGCATGAGACTAACAGGGAGACTGACCTTAATTAAATGGACGTTTCTATTCACTCGAAGTTTTTTAAGTAATTTTGAAAATCAATCAAACACATCATTGTGTAGTTGAATATAAAAAAATGCGGTCAATCTGATTGATTTAGTCAGTGGAGTGTTGTGGAATTTTAAATGCTAAAGTGTCATCGCTATTTTTTTTTTTCTATCGACTTCCAATTATATATTTATTTAAAAATAAATACTTGTTTGCTTTCAGAGAGACGACCACTTAAAGGTAAAATAAGCCTTCAATTGCAAAATCTCTTTCTTTGATTATTTCATTAAATTTACTAAGTTCATTAGTGGTCCAGTGTAGAGAATGATATACAGTGACGTTTCCCTTAGGTGGACAACGACGGTGCTAACATTTTTGCCCGCCCAAGGGAGTTGTCTGTCCAAGGGAAGAAAAAATGTTTAATGTTTTTTTTAGGTTGGTTTAGGAAAATGTCCGTTTAAGGGAGCTATCCGCCTAAGAGAGCTGTTAGCAATGGGAGATTTCATTGTAATGTCTAGAGGCTTTTGCTATAACAAAAAATTCGTTATGTCGAGTAAACTTTTTCCTCAAAACAAAGGACAATCGTTTTTTAATTGAAGAAAACAAAAACATAAATTTTAGCCAAAATGGGAAAAAAATGCAAATGAATTGGTCTGCTGTGCGGACGTGGTAGGTTCGAATCCCAGCAACATTCACTAAACATTTTTCGCGGTACCATCTCTTGTCAGGGAATGACAAACCTCCGGGAGTATAATTTGTCATAGAAAAGCTTCTCAATTCGATGTAATACGCACAACATGAATGCTTGTTTGAAGCTAGGTCTTAGCTCATGTCGGGCTTCAACCAACAAGCGTCTCCAGTTAACCCGGTTCTAAACATATTACCTATAATTACATACTCCAATTTGTTTTTCATCACCTTATATGTACTTGGGCTTACCACCTTAGGCTTTACTGCGTCATTGGAAGTCTAAAATTTGAGATTAACACATAAAGAGCGAATAGACACCTACATATGCTTCAGCCCGCAGAATATTTGAATAGTTCCCAAATTAATTTTTGGAATTGCAAAACCTGGCAAATAATTGTTGACTTTTCCCCGACGACTTTTAAGAAAGATATAGCAAGAAAACGTTTATAGATGTAGCTCTTTTGTACTGACCACTAAGGTTAGATTAGGTTAAGCGGGTCGCAGTAGAGGAATGTGCTGCCTCAAGAAGAAAAGAAAGTAGTATTTATGAGCGTTTCTACTTCTGATTTGCCTCCCTAAAAAATCCCGAGCTCAGTATAAATTGTTGCGTGGTTCTTGTACGGCAATTTGCCCGGGTCATTGAAAAATTATGAGCCGAAGGCTGTCTTTTTGGTTCTACCGAGGCTTGTGTAGTCGCAAAGAAAGTTTGTCGTATCTTCTTTTGCATTTATGTCATTAGGTGCATCCTCCTGAACTGTGTCGCCATTCGGCTGTGGAATATGAGGTTGCTTGTCAACAGTGCTAAGTATGATCTGTTAAGCGATAGTACTTCTTTCGTTTTATTTTTGTTGTGTTGCGGCCGCATTTTCTTTGATATGCTACATGACGTGAGTGCGCTCCATCTGTCGTCGAAAAGCTTCCTAAAATCCATGTCAATGCCACATTTGAGTGTATCTATTTGAGCTGAAACAGATCAGTCAACCATATTTTGGCTCAAATTGGACCCTGTTCTTGGCTTCTGTATCGTGGAACCCAACAGATTGAGTAATGTGCGACGACAGCCCTTTAGTCGTCTTGATTTTATGACTGTGGATGTTTGACGATCTTTCAAATCCACTATGAGGGTGGCGGGTTAAGGCAGCCTAATTGGACTCTTCACATTTCCCGTTCTTCCACCATCGACTTTAAATCATCCGGAGCTATCCCCATACGGAAAGAGGTGAGAGTACGTGTTCTGGTGTTTCTAATCCTATTACGACGAGTCATCCCAGCAATACAACGAAGGAATCTCATTTCAGCAGCATGTATCCGCGATATTATTCTTTCGGTCATTACGCAAACCTCATGACCATAGGGGATGGTCGGAACAAACGCTGAATTAAAATATTAAAGTACAAAACTTAAGGAAGAAATTGGATCATTAATCGTGGTCTAATAGCATTTGTCCTTAACTAGGTTTCACCTGTTAAAAAAATTAGCTTGGAAGAAAGATCAATGTTTGACTAGTAAGACAAGTGATTCAGATTATTGACTAATTTTAGAGTGTCATTAGATTGCGATCAGCGCTTACTTTATCAAAAATTCTTCAAATATTTGCGATTTATTAGCGAATGCATGAACCCATATTAAGAGTGTCGACTTAAATGTTACACAGCAGTGGAAACAGAACGCAGTCTCTGTACATATGCTTAACAGTTGGACGCATTAAACAGTTGCAAACTAAGGCAATCACTTGTAAAGCCTGTCACTGAAAATAGGCGTGTTTTTTAAACCTAGCCAACCAGTAGTTAGTTGCTAGCAAAGTCAAATTTTAAACGTAAAATAAATACAAAAACCAGCTATGTAGCTACAACTCTTGATTTTATCCCCAGTCAAAAGCAACTGGCTAAGAATTTTACAATATCCCATGGCCAGAGGGCGCCGGAAGCAATGTTTTTCATTTATAACGTTGGTATCACTGCCAAATTGTTCTGTTCTCTTGACATTTGACCGGCGTCTGACTACGAAGATGGAAGATATTATAATTTCATACCTCTTTTTGTAAATTATCCAATGAATAGATTCTCTGAATTATGGTTTTTACAACAAATTAAAAAAAAAACAATTTGGTTTAATGCCGAATACTTTGACAGTTTGACAGTCGATGTCATAGGAACGAAATCACACGTACCAACTTGATGGTATAAAAAATCGACTGGGTTTGGCTGGCTGGGAATCGTCTAAATGAACGACTGGTTAGCTAGGTTTCATAAAAACACCCCTAATGCCACGTTCTATGTTAAATACTATCCGTTTCATTGCAAAATGGGGTTTGACGTAGTGGCTTAAGCTGGGGGTCCACGATCACTCATGAATGACGTTCCGGGAATGAATGCGGAATTCATAAATGTTTGAGTTCATTCCATACCAATACAGTTTTAGATTGCAGGTGGATTGTATCACCTTTGAATATATTATGTAAGTTTCTTACCAACTATGTACCCTGTGTAATTCATTTCTTGTTCTCCATGGAATGCACGTATACAGTGGATGTGTCTAGAGAATTGTAACCGAAAGAGATTTAAAATGATTTAAAGCATGGATCCGTCTGGGTACATATTATTCCTGACTTTCCCAAAGAGGTTATTGCAGAGCAAAGGAACACCTTAGCAAGCATTCTGTACATGACACAGGGTTAATCTCCCTCGTCTGTGTTAAACCCGCCCTTAATGATCTGTGCAAGATGTAAGATCGATTGTACTCTTGCTTTAGATTTCCTTTGTGTATTCACCATTCACATCAACATAAGAATAGAGTTGATAATTAAATCCAACTTAACTCAATTCTGTTAACACTTAGCAAAGTAAGAAAGTTTTTCCTTTTCTTAAATAATCTACAATTTTCATTAATTAACATCCAACACCATTTAATTACCCTTCGAACTCATACATATAACACAAGGCAAAGTCACTAATTTGTCAACAAGCACATTAATCGTCGGCGATTTCTAATTAAACTGCGAACAATTAAATGTGATTAATGAGTATCAAACCTTGTCATATGATCCGATGCCTTATAATCGAGGAGTAACAACAGTAGCCGTAGCTCTCCCGACGACTCATGACTTAACTAACAAGCGACAACATTTGCATTGTACCGCTATTCCACTTCCTTTTCGTTACAAGATTGCCACTGTTTCCCGCGCTGCTGCTGTGTTCATAAATCAGTTTCGTTTATTGTGTGGTTATTAAATTTCCATTTTCAATAATTAGAATCAAGAGTGTAATTTATTATGAGACCACGAATATCCGCGACTGATTAATCGGTAACCGCTTAAGGTGTGCGCGAGTACATATCGGTGAGAGAGCGTGCGCGGCCCAAACAAAAGATACCTACACCGAGAAAATACTGATCGCGTAAGTTCGTATGGAATTCTTTTTTCTGTATCTTCGTCGTTTTGTTAATTAGGAAACGAAGCGAATTTTTGGAGATTGTTGTTTTTACGATCATAATTTTATGATAAATGCGACTACTGGCTCCGGCCAGGAGAAGTTGTAATTGCAGTCGAATTTACTTCCACCACTGCATTCACAATTAATTTTCCATCATATCCATTAAGAACCATGGCCATAAAACATTTAATTCATCTGAGAATATGAATATCAACGCCACAACGTAATAAAAATTCACCTCAATGCATTCATAATTCTCGCTTCTCCGACAACATTGGGCGCGCGATTAATGAACTTTTCACAACTCATAATACACGATGAATGACATACCGACAAATTAATGGCGGCAAGCGTTCACATAATTCCCATTCTCGAATCATTTTTTCTCTCCTCACATCCAGATACAGAGATACACCCTGATACATGGCAAATAACGTCACAACGCACCACTCACATGATGTTCCATTCAGATTCAATTGATGTGGTGTTTCTCAAAAGAAAAAAAAAAAAAAAAATGGTTCTTCGAAATTCCCATAGGAACAGGGTTTTCCGTCCGAAAATCGTTTGTCAATCACTGCGGGTACGCGATCACATCATTTACATATTTGTCATCGGGCATAAACGCATACATCACACCCAATGTTGCTGCAACATGTATATATTTTGGTTGTCAACAGGACAATTAGTTTTCAGACTTTATTATGGAGTTTTGTTATTCTTGGTATTCTCGGAATGGGAACGCGCACTGCCAGTGGTTGTCAGATGAGTGGTAGTGGTGGCTTAGTTAGCAATGAATCCGGGCGTTAATTGACACAAAGTTGCGGATACAAGCGATGGAATATTGAATAGTTAATTAGTGAGTTGCGTGCTGACGTGTAAGCAATAAAGTAAATCTTCCTCATGCTAGAGGTATGTAGCATAAATTCAGGAAGAAAGTACTTTATAATCTATTTTTATAAAATGTTTGGATGGAGAAAGTAAAAATGCCGCTCCTCGGTGGGACCTAAACTGTTTTTAGAAACTTTTTGTAATTTGTGTATTTTTTACCTTTAGTCGCAGCAGATTTTAAATTTTGACGCAAGTTGTATAAAGTGATAGCCTGAAATTTGTTAACGGAACGCCATTGATGATCCTCAGATGATATTTTTGTGGAGATCCAAAGGACACACAGTAAATCCGTCGGTGTAAACAAACAAATTATTCAACCTGAATGATAGAATGTGTGATTTTATCTCAGCTGTGACAGTGAAGTGTCCGATGTTGCACAAGCGTCCTCTGTTGTAGTCCAACGGAGGACCAATGCCTTACTTCTCGGAACCATTTACGTGGTGCGTGTTGCATTTTATCACGAATGAAAGTAATAAACAGTCTTAATACCAAGGCTTCTCAAGACAAATTATACCTTTTTCCAAAGATTAGCCTATCGGAAAGAGGATTCGTAAAAACAACTTTGGATGATTGCTCAAACCAGAGCCCAAATTCATAAGACACACCTGTCCTTACTCTCTGAAACAAAGGACAAATTAGTTAGGTTGGAAAACGAAACCACCAATGTTTAATAATTCAAATGTGTATTAAGTTTTAATGGTAGGATTAGATTATTAGATATTAAGCAACAGATGAATCGAACTGTTGTCAGTAAAAGATAAGTTGAACGCGTGAATATTGATGTGAAAAGGTGACGATAGCGACTGATTCCAGTTCTCTAGCCGCACAAACGTATGATCAGTGGAATACAAAAAGGGATTAACTGGACGTGCATGATCTGATTTAACTGGACATGCATGATCTTCACTTGATCTCAGGGGTATTCAACCTTGGTTCCCCGCCCAACAGTTATAGGTAAAGAAATGAATGAACACATCTAATTTCATTGGGTGTTCTCCCCGTGTAACCGGATGAAAGCGATTATAGTTCCTTGTTGAGACTAAAAAATTAATAGCTGGAGCGACAGCTTGGAATGAGCCAAGGCATAGTTTATCGCAACCACTCAAGTTGTGCGTGGTACATTTGGCGCACAAATCGAATTTTTTCGATGGACAATTTTCGCTGGGCCTTGAACCCACGCCCTTTCAAAGTCTTCGACCAGATAAATGCAAATTATAAACACCTGCATTCGACCTGCATCAAGGTTGTCAAATTCTGCTCCCCGAAAAGATCAACAGCCTGTTCATTGCATCATTGCATCAAGACAGTAACCTCAGCACTGTTGGCCCGAGTCCTAACCCTCGGAACTGCGCTAACTACAAATAGAGGTAAAACTAGCCTCAACATCAGAGTAAAAGCTGATGTCGATCCTTCTGCAAAAGCATAACACTCGCAGTAGAGCGTCATGATAATGATTATGACATCAGGAAATTTGTTCCTGTGAATTATAGCAATGGCAAACACCACAAACGGCCACAGCTAGCCTGGACCCCACCTTGGACGCCAATGAAACCCTTTACTACCTGAGTTTCAAGCCACGGCACCTCGCTAGCGGTGTGTGACCCCTTGATCCGCGTGTGAATTATAAAAAGAGTCATTTGAAATTTATTCAACTAAATTTTTTTGGCAACAACTTCATTGGTCCTTATGTGTGTGGCTTTTGGCCAAGACAGTGCACCACCAATCAATTATTCATACCGAAAATAGTGTAGAAATCCACCACCACCTTTTTACAGATTTCAAGGCCGCTTACGATAGCATTAATAGAGAAAAGCTATAAGAGTATGGGTTTGTCTCGGCATTCTTCACACAAGCTTCCAACTGTGCAGGATAACTATGGAGAATGCACGCTACTCCACTAAGGTCAGTAAAGACCTCCTCGAGATCTTAAATGTGAAAAGTCCGTGCAATTTTTCTCTGACGACATTGATATTATTAGAAGAATGCAACGTGATATCATAAGCGTGTTCGGTCGAATGTTGAATGCGGTCAATAGGGTATATCGGTTAACGAAACCAAAATATCATGTACGTTACCATGTATCATGCGACATAGCAAACGATGCATAATGTTTAAAGCACTATTGGCAGGGGGATGGTTAGGCGAATATATATAAACCAACATACCATTTCATTTAATTTAATTTAATTTATTTATTTGTACATATAGCATTTTAAGACTATTCTTCTTTTTAACTTACACTATAGTTGTGCTTAAAGTATGTGTCATAGAAATAAAAGTACAATTATGGTATTTTACCCAAAGTTTCGTTCCATACATAATTCCTAAACTTGAACTTCCGATTTTTCAGTTTATTTTGCGTTTTACTGAATTACCCTTTATGCGCTTCCGAATTCAAAATTCTTGAGCCACACAAAATACCTTTCCCCTCCGAAGAGAACTTGTTCTTCTCCGACCTTAGTAATGTGACGTTTTAATTTTAGCTCATGTTTCCCTTAATCATTTTATGTCCTCGAGCTACGTGAACAACACTCACAGCGCTTAATTGATTTTTCAATCAATCTCGCTCGACCTGTCCGAGTAATAAATTATCGTTTAATTTTTAATAAAACACCTGTCACATTGAATTATCTTCATTCCTAATTAATATTATAATTTCATAACAACTCTGCTTTCTGTGTGCCAAATTAAGTGTATGCCTTTCAAACTCGATTTATCTATCTATCTGCGCATTAATCCACACACACACAAAACTGATAAACTCGAAATGGAAGAAACCCATTCGCATCTATTAGATTCCACTCTAATATATGTTTATAGTTACTATATTTCACACCTTGTATAAAATATCTTCTTTTCAATTTATTATTTTGCCTTCAACTCTCGCATACACACACACACGCATCGAGATCAAACAACATTTTGCCGACAATTAAATCGGTAGTTCTCCTCCTGCCCAGGAGATATACCTTTTTCTTACCAAATTAGACACCAAGAGGGAATCAAAAAATAATAAAATACCTCCAACAACCTTTCATCTTCATAAATCTGCTTATAATCGAAATATGAGTGTATAAATTGTAATTATATGGCTGCAGATACATACACACAAAATTCGATACGCATTTCGAGAGCGCGGCTGCTGTGTATATGAAAAAGTGTCAACCAAGAGGAAAATCCGCTTACAATTCAATAGTACTTAAGTCGCCCGGTTAAGAAAGAACCCAAACCAAACCTAGATTTGGTTTTCAATTCAATTCTTGTGTTGTCATCTAATTTACGCATCCGAAATGGACGGCGACGGACATAGACACACAGTGAAGGCTTTTAGAGACTGTCCACCGCCTACATAGTCGGTCCCCCAATCAATTGGTAATTAATTAATTTTATAGACATTCGTATCTCTCTTTCTCTTTTTGTCGTTGCGGTCCACCGAATTCAATTCAAAATCAATTTTTTCCTCAAAAAGCAAATTTCTTCTCAAATTTTTTGACCCCAAAAAACGTATCTATCTCTCGCCTTTTTTGTTTTGGATCATTAGCGGTAAAATTGATGGCTTGGTTATTTAAATTTGTTTTTTTTTTCGGTCCATCTTGTGGTGGTTTTTATCGATTGGCCATTAAGCGAGAGGCATGGCCTAGAGTTAAGTGGCTACTGTCCATTGTTATCTCTCTGGGTATTGATTGAATATTTAAATTTTGAAGATCTTCTTGCGCGCGGCGGCGGCTGTGACTTGGTTGCCGTAATGTACACAATAAATTTCAATCGAGTTTTCGGTTGAATAACTTTTCTGGGTGGCAGGCGAGCCTATTTGAATCTTAAAACAAAAAAAAAAAAACACAAAAATAAAAAAATTTGGATATCAATAACTAAGTTTGAATTTTATTTTATTTTTTTCTCCTTTTTAGATAAATCCCATTTGGATTTGTTCTCGAATCGCCCACAACCGAAGAAGAAGCGAAAGTCTCGCACCGCATTCACCAATCATCAAATATTTGAACTGGAGAAACGGTTCTTGTATCAAAAATATCTGTCGCCTGCCGATCGTGATGAAATTGCCGCTGCTTTGGGACTATCTAATGCTCAGGTGGGTGTCGGAATGAATAATTTTTTTTATTGATTTTTGGTGTTAAGTGTTATGGGCTTTTGACGATATTGTTTTAAGTTTGAGCGGGGTTTAAGTGGTGCTCGTTCAATCAAAATTCATGTTTCAAGGTTTCCCGATAAAAATCGAATAGAATTTTATTTAAGCTTATCTTGTCCGTGTATGACCCTATAAATGGACAATACCGGAGGTGAACTCTGCTTGACCGGTTTTGTGTTTCATGATCATGGCCAGCTGGCTCAAACCGATGCCATTATTGTTCGACATATGTAGAGCAGACGTTATCGGTTTTAAGAGAGTCTCACCTATCGATGAAATCTAAAAAGTGGTCACTTGACTATTTTCTTTTCTACTGCACACCTACGTATGTATGTTCAGCGTTGTCTTCTCCAAGATTCTCTTTTAGACGGAACAACTCAACTTAGACAGAAATATCAACTGAGTCATCTAATGTAGGCAATTTATCTATTTTTATTGGGTAAAGATTAATTGTTCACATTGAATTGTACAAGCTACCGCACAGGGTACCTGCTACCGTGAGTATGTCATCCGTCGAGAAAGTTGACCAAATTTGAGGCAACAACATCATCTCGTGTCCTCCTATGGGTCTTAACAAGGCATCTTCCACATTTATCAGGTTCGTTTCTTTATGATGTGCTGCTCCTCAATTGCCTTGACTTATTTTCAGCAGTCCTCTGACATGTTTTTCTTCGGCGAACCATTCTTCTTCCATCTTGGATAAGCGGGACCCATTTTTGGCAGTCGTCAACCCTCCAGAGGCCTTTTCAGAGCGATCCATTGCCACTTGTGTTTTTATAAAAAAATATTTCTGACCCTTTTTGCGATTTGGTAAGGAAAATCGTAGTAGATTCTTTAGACAGATTGATAGAAAGATCGCTGTTCTTTTTAATAGTTACGACCCCGTTTGAAGAAAACCGTCGCAGCTTGGTATCAATACAGATTGCAATACTTCTCCAAATTTTGATAGTAGCATTTGCTCTCCCTTTTTGGCTGTATGCCGTGTGCCGACATTGAGCGATGTAATACTCCTTCGAAAGTTCTAGATTGCTCGATCAGATCTTGTAAGATGCCTACATTGACCGATGCAAGACTTCTTCAAAAGTACTAGATTTATCAATCAGATTTTATAAGGGGGCGCCATTCTAATACCCCTTCGAAAGTACTAGACTCCACAATCAGATCTTGTAAGGTGGCGCCCTTGATTGATGCAATACTCCTTCGAAGGTACTAGTTTTACCGATCAGATTTTGTAAGATGCCTACATTGACCGATGCAAGACTCCATCAAAAGTACTAGATTTCTCGATCAGATTTTATAAAGTGGCGCCATTCCAATACTCCTTCGAAGGTACTAGACTTCTCGATCAAAGCTAATAAGTTGTGGCCATTGAGTGATACAATACTTCTCGATCAGCAATTCTTTCACTTCTTTAGTTAAGGGGTTGTTCAGACTGAGAGCTTTTGTTTAGGCAAAGTTTATCTTAAACCCCATTAGGTTCGCCTCTATGTACATTTGGTGAAGTCAAGGTATTATAGGGATCCATTAATTCCCTTCAATTCCCACCAAGCAGGTGAAGAGGAGTTGTATACTCCACTTAATGTTCATTGGTGTTGATATGGTCTATGCAGAAGGATCCGAAAAGGAACTCGACTGTTTCGCGATCGAGAGCACTTTCGAAATGTCTTTTTCATGCGATTGATGAGAATTATTTCCGATACTACCCTAGTTCTCGCACTTAGTTAGATTCACTTTCTTCGGCAATTGTACTCTCGGAGGTTTGTCATTCCCCTACAATAAATGGCGCAGCGAAAAATGTTCAATAGATATGGGTGGAGCTTGAACCCAATCAGCTCGCACAGCAGTCCAACACACTAACCATTGAGCCACAGTGCATTGAAACAGTGCAGTCTGTTTCTCATCTTCAGAAATTTTTCATTCGATTTGGACTTGATTCTTCCTTACAAACCGCATAATGTGAATTCATCAAAAAACTCATTGAGCAACACCTTTCAAGAAACATTGCCTTGTACAGAATAATCATGTACCCAATACAGCTGCCTTTACTTATTACAATTTTTCTTCTTTTTTTCTTTCAGGTGATAACGTGGTTTCAAAATCGGCGAGCCAAGCAAAAGCGTGACATTGAAGAACTGAAGAAGGATTTTGACAGCGTTAAGGTCTTTTCTGCTCACAAAAGTTTCCTGGAGAACGTAAATGATTTGAGTATTTTGAAGAAGAAGCCCATGCACGATGGGTCAGATTCATCAACGCCATCGGCGACAGTGATAAGTCCACAGAAATGAAGCGACGTTTGGCGTTCGCTATAAGTGGAAGGACGCAAGCATTTATATACATTTTTTGTGTCACTGAATAACGAACGAGATGCGCTTTAATGTGAAAGTTGATGTCAATGCTTTTGTTTTCAAGCCGATATGGAAGACATTTTCCGGATCACTGCGCAGATGTTCAACTTTTTTGTTTCTTTAATTGATTAAAACTAAATGGATTTGCATACTGGAGTTGACACCAGAGAAGCCGAAAAAGGTAAAATGAACGCCTGGCTTTGCGCACAGTGAAATGCGCGAGCGACGATGGGAAAAGTATAAGAAAGCCATCAGTTTGCCGCCGCTGTCGCCATAGATGTTGCTTTTCGGCGTGATGTCGAATCAATTTGATAATGAAGTGACGAATAAATAAACAAGAGGAACAGTTCTTTTGACGAACATATTCAATGCAACAATACAAAAAAAAAAAAACTGAACAAAACTAAATAAAAATAAAGTAAAAGCGAGAAAAAAAAGAACGGCTCTTTTCAGAGCCGCCAAATATGTACAAAAAGAGATTTTAACACGATTTTAAATATTTATATGTATGAAAATATTATTTCTAGGACTATCCAGTGAACCAGTGAGCTTACATTTTAACCATCACCTCTCCGACGATTTTTAACCGATTCTATGGCACGGATTTTATGGCACGTCTTGTAAGCCGAGTTGGAAGTATGCGTTTAACGTGCCCATGTCATCAAAGCATGGACCTCTCCGGTCGAAGAAGTGGCTAATTGACATTGAGTACCTCGCGTATTCTGGTGTTCCTAACTCGATCTCGACGAGCCCAGTAATACAACGAAGAAATCTCATTTCGACAGCTTGTCTTCGCGATCTTATTCTTTCAGTCATAACCCAAACCTCATGATCATAGGTCAGGGTCGGAACGAACACTGAATTAAAGACCGATAGCTTCGCTGCGATGCCAAAGTCGACCCTCTTGATGACAGATTGACAAAGCTGACTAAAAATTGTCCCAATCTGACCGATAACTCAGTATCGCTCCATCCATCACTCCTTAATAAGCCCCCGATATATTTAAACTTCTCCACCTGTTTCCATGGAACTACACTTTTGGCAAATTATCATCACTTCTGATTTGTTTGACTACTTGATTACAAGCGCGCGCTGAAGTTCGGTCTGGGTGCACCCGAGGGTGATCCAGTTGTCAGCGAAAAGCAGATGGTTTATCCTTAGGACCGAACCGTTCCTCGACACAGTGTGCTGTAATATCCAATCCATGTACACGAACAGGCGTCTCAAACAGTAATGTCACTTGTTAGCCAAACACATTAAGATACTTGACAAAAGTGAAGTGTCCCATTGAAACGCCGATAAGTTTTCTACAGTCTCTTTTACTGAGTGACAGCAAGAATGCCGCTTATTCATGGAGCAATTATGTAGTCTGCCTACATTCAGGAGAGCCACATCAAGCACTATTGTGTTTTGAGGAAACCCAATTGTCAATGAAGGCCCTGACTGAAGACGCGGGAAGACCCGACGAAGGTTCAGGTCCTGAAAAATAATACTCTGAGCCTTGTCTGGCAATCTGAGTCTTGTCTCAGATCTCAATCTCATCGAAGATCTCATTTCCAGCGATCCCAGTGTGACCAGGGACCAAGACAAGATAAGAGTCAAAGAGGTCAGCATTGGGACCTAATTCAAAGGATTCGATCATTCTCGAACTGTTTTGGAACTGGGTAAAGACCTTAAGCGCAGTCCGGCTATCATTACAGATGCTGATGTTCCGACCTCCACAACTTTTCAATATAGTTCGTGGCTATTAGGATAGAAAAGCCCCTGCTTGGAAAACGAGTAGTGAAGTCTAATTTTGTAGGTCTCCACGAAGACATCAGCGCCGATTCCATAACTGGCTTTAGACAAGCCGAGCCCAGTACTGAGAGCAAGAAAAAACGGCACGGCTGCCGAAGTTAATAATTATATCAGACTGCATATCCATAGAACCAGGGTCGTAGAACAAGTGTCTAAAATGATAGAATGCTTTGATAGTACAACCCATGATATAAGCATCAAGGGAAGGTAAATCAAGTTGAGCATCTAGGGCAGGGTTTGCCATACTCGGGAAATATCTAGTGCAGCCAAGACAGGCCGTTCTTTAAAGTTTAGAGCAGTAGGTAGTCACATGCTTATGTGAAATCCTCCTCCACCAAACAACCAAGGCATAAGCTAAAAACGGTCTTATCACAGCCGCATAGGTCCAAAGGACCTTTTTCGGTGATAAGTCCCATGTCTTGCCAAGAGCACCCACCCAGAAAACTGAGAGGGGCTCGGATGTCTTCGACTTAACATGCGAATAAGTTGTTTTTTTATCCAGGATCAATCCTCCATATTTGGCTTCATCGGAGATATGGATAGTGACGCCATTTAGCACTGGCTAAGTCAAACCAGTCACAATCCGACAGAAAGTATAGCAACATCATCCGCCTATGCCTGAGCGTAGACGTTAGAACAATTGAGAGTATGCAACAGGGAGTCAGCTACCATGCACCAAAGCAGTGGAGACGGAACGCCTCCTTGCGGACAGCCTCTGTTTATCCGTGCAATATGGCAGTCCGCATCTACAACCAAAGTTAAATTCATCAACATTGCTCACATTGCACAATTCCAGGCATCCACCCCATGTTGTCTAGCAGAGTTAGATATGCAGTCAAAAGTCGTCGAAAGCACCCTCTATGTCGCTGAAAACCTGCATGGCGATACAACTTCAAGACAACCCTGCGCACGTCAATCTCGACCAGCCTCTCCATGTTTTTCAGCAGGAAGGAAAAAGGTCTAATCTTTTGGCGGGGGAGTAATCATCTTTACCAATTTTTTGTATAAACCCGTTCGCCATATATGGCTGAGCCAAACCGGAAGTGAAAACACTTTTCAGAGTTGGGAGCAACTGTTTTATACCCTGCTGGAGTCAGGCTTGATATACGCCATCTGTGCCAGGCGACTAAAAACCATCAAATGATCCCACAGCATACGGTTGTGAGAACATAAGCGATGTATTTCTAGACGTCGGACTATTTACATTAGGTTAGGTTAGGGTCTGGGTTGATGAGGGAGAAAGCTCTCGACCTCATCACACTTAGGTCCATGTGGACCCATTGTGATACCCATAGGGTTGACGGCGGTTCTTATCGAGCTTCAAACTTACTGCTCGTTGTTGACTTGGGTCTCCAGCTATCGTGATGTCCTCAAAAACCTGGAAAGACTATTTACATTAGACCTTATCCATGGGCTATGTCTAAAGAGTACTAAGACAGGGCATTCAGTTCTTCATCATATAAAAATTAGGTCTGGGACCTTAATGCAGGAAAAGCAAGTAGAGAGTATCTAAATCCCGTGGAACACCTATGGAGGGACAGGAAATATTCCCTGATTACTCCCAGTGATCACAAAAACCACATCCAGCGGGTATCGTTAGTATCGGTTGAACCTAAAAAAAAAGCAATTTCCCAGCCCCACAGGCAATTGACTGTTTCACACATTTGTAAGTTCAAACTCATAACACTAACAGAACGATTGACTATTGATTGATGAAATTCTCCAAATTAAACCAAAACACGTCATTTTTCATTTTAATTTTTTTTTTATTTTTAAATTGATACACAATACTCGGCGCATTGCGCCAGGCAACTTAATTAAGCGAACGTCCGAAGGCGGTTGCTTTTTAATTAATGGTCATTGGTAAGGAAAATATGAACACATAACACATGTCGGTAATTCTCGTTTGTTTGCCGTTTATGTCATTCAAGCAAATGGAACAAAGATTTATTTTATTCGTACTTTTGAACATTTCCTTTGAGTCGAGATCAAATGTTATAACTCTTGAGTTCATTAACTCGGGCAGCTATGTACGGGGCAAATAAGTTCGGACAATCCTTCGTCCGTCACTGAAACAATGTCAAAGCAATTTCTTGTTTTTGACATGAAATTGACGTGACTACGACGACACCAACCTCACCGCAACTTTTAAACAATCGTCTCTTCATCATATCATGCGCTGTGCGGTTTTCCTGCTCATCACTACTTATCTCACACATGTTTCGCCTCACATTAGGCTCATTTCCTCTTGCAATTAGCGCTAAGCGAACAAGGGGATGCATGTGGATAAAAGTGGTCGGCGCTGGGTAGTGGTGAGCATCAAAGATGCAGGGAAAATTTATTCATAAGATAAAAATGCCATTCTACGGTTCTGCACACCTTTAATCACCGCATAAAATTAACCACATGCCGGTGAGTGAGACCGACAGCATTCCTACATCGAGGCTTTCGTTTTTTTGCCATCTCCGCGCCGGCTGGCACCTCTTGGCCTTTCCTTCGGATCGGAGTTAATCGGCGATCGGAAAAGGAAATCCTTCTTGGGGCTAATTGGTATTTTGTTGCAACATGGCATAGAGAGCTCATGTGTGCTGTGGCTGGGCTGCCCCTGAAAATCTAGACACTTCTCTACTCTCTTTCCATTGTGAATCACGGGTCGGAGAGTGAATCACTCTGGGACTCCGTGCCAACAACGACGACGTAGTCATGAATCGATGTTTTCTTGCAGTGTCATTCCTCTCCACAGGAGCAACCTGCCGACGACTCTAATGGTCGCATTGTTGTTGTATTGTCAGACCTTCCCGATCGCAAGATGCATTATGATGATCCATGCATGCGGCCCCATGCCAGTGTGATAGCGAACACAATAAGCACGGGAATTAAAATCCCTTTTCGTACCTGCTGCTGCTGGTGTTGCTGCACTGCAAAGGAAATGCATTAAGCGGCGACTTCGTCATCGTCGCTGAGGTTTTGGTGTGGTGGTCCAGGCTCATCCTCATGTGAGTCGCTGGTCAAAGGTACCGACCGCGGGCCCGAGGTGTCGGCTATCAGCTAATTGGATGATGTTCAAAGGCACCGCCAACAAATTAAGAATGAGTTACCAATTTTGGGTTTATATCTCTATCACACACGGATCCCCCGGTTCGTGGTTGCAGAGATTCGCTCAGAAGCAGAAGCTGTGCTATCTTCTGTGGTACGAGGTTGAGGCATCATCATCATCATCATCATCATCAGTTTTATTTCTCTTTTGGAATATTTTAGTTCTTCAAGTCCAAACATCGTTCCCGAATCGCGAGGAAGAGGGAATATGCGATGGTACGGATACGGTTCGACTGGGCTTCGAGTTGAAGAGCGGACGTGATTGAGCATTAACTGGAGGAGATACACTTGATTTTGTGTGAATGAAATGATTTAAGTCAAAGATACACTGAGGCAGGGGAATTGTGGACACACGATTGATTTGGTCATGCGTTGTAGTTTGGGAATTAGCGTACAACTTTTTTGAATTTTTTTTTTCAAATTTCAAATAGGTATAGCGTGAGTCATGAACGATGAGATTTGCATCGTCACTGTGGGAAAACGTGGTATGGGACCATATCACTGGTTAGTCAGTTGTTTACGTCTGTTAAAATGAACTCGGATTTTGTTATTTTGCTGACACTTTGAGATTTCCAAAAATATTGGCAACAAGATGAAGAGAGCTTGTTCTGATTCACCCCGAACTGAAGCGCCATTGGACTGAAAATGTTTTAGCAGAGACTTTTTGGACTTCTTGTCTTTAGGTTTTCGAAGCAAATATGCTCAGTTTGCTCAGGTACTTTGATCAAAAATTCCGAGAAATTATTTCGGTCCGTAACAAGTGGAACAATGTCTGCCTGAAAAAGTAGTGTTTTCGTGGACAGATAGTCGGAAATTAAGTCTCTGCCATTAATCTCACTTACTTCCAAGGCCTTCCTAAAATATCGTTCGTTTCTCATCATTGGCCTATAGACCTTCACTTCAAGAGACTGGGACTCTTTTAAAAGAATTTCTGCAAAAGCTGTTGGGATGAAAAGGGAGATGAAGTTGTTTTTAATTTCCTCTGCGCCTGTCCGGCCGGGTCGAAAAGTAAACTGCTCCATTTTGATTGAGGAAGGCAAGTCGGCTCACTTTGCCTTCAAGTTGCCTCTTAACCTGAATCATTCCGATTTTCCACTTTGCAATATGTACATACAAGCAAAGTGGCATAGGTCAGGTGCTTCGAGAAGCCAAAGTTATCGTGTGGGATGAATGGCTCACAAAAAATAAAATGGGGCTTTGAAAAGGATGCTCCAGGACAAAAAGAGCAGCTACCACAACTTAAGTGTGGAGTTACGGTGCTTTTGGCTTTTGACTTCAGACAGACTTTGCCACGTGGGACTTAAGCCTTCAAGTGGCCCGTCATATGGCCTGTGTCATATCAAAGACCTGTCTTTGAGAGTTAACACGCGCATGAACCCTCAATGTGAATTGAGGGCAGAGGGGTTTTTAAACTTATTACTTAATATTGGTGATGAAAGGATTTTGGAAGAAGGGGGAAAAATAAATATTCCGAGTAACCCTTGCGATGTCACGGGAGATCTGATTAGTTTGACTGACAGATTATAGCCCACAATTCATCACGTTGGATTGGATATCGTTCGAGAAATGGCTATTCTCACTCCACAAGCGACTCAGCCAACAGCATTAACAGCTTTCTGCAAAAAGGGCTGCCAACTGAGCATATGAAAGTAATGAAAGTCGAGCATGCTGTTCAGTGCCTATCACCCTGTAGAGTGTAGCACACTCTTGATTCGTCAAGAATACCACCTCACGTCTTTTATTTTAAAGTTGTAGCTCTAAACCCTTCAACTGTGTTCAGGTGAAGACTCGACAAAAACCTTTTCAAAGCCAAGATTTTCACAAACGTTAATCGGGGAGAAACCTTCTTCATCCACCGAATTCGTCTGATCCCATCAGACTACCACTTTAAGTTCAAACGTCTGCAATTTTCCGTTAAGGTTTGTAACATCATGACCATCAACAAGGCACATGAACAGAGTTCGAAACTGGCTGGTGTGGATCAGTTGAGTGGCTGTTTCTCCCATAGCCAGTTGTATGTGGCGTGCTAAGAGGAATATTGTTCACAGGGAGGTCTTGAAAAATAAATATGAGGAAATGAAAGTTTCAACCTACTCACCAATGTCTTGAAACTAAGGCAAGAACATAGGATATAATGTGACGTCTAGAAACAGTGCTTGCCAAATTTCTTTCCGATTGACTTATGCGCTAATGTCTTAGACAGAATTAAGATTGAAGCGTAGATAGATAAATGCCTCGATTATCGTGATAAGAGTCAATCTACTTTGTGAACTATAGAGGTGCGTTATCTAAAAAAAACTCCTGCAATGGTATTTTATTGCACCTTTTTGACAATGAATCATGGGATTTGTATGTAGTCTATAACATCGATCTTCTACAATAAAAGGACTAGTATGTACTACCTAAATATTGAATAGGTGAGTTTGAAGGAAGGTTATCCCTCGAAAGTTGAAACTCTGCAGATTGGTTGATTCATGATTGATTGACGAATAGTTCCGCAAACCCGCTCACTACTAAAGAGGACCACAACAATACGACAAAGGAAATACCAGTGGATTGGAGCCACATTACGGCGCAAAGATAATTCTGTTGCGAAGTATTCGTTTGCCGCACAATGGATTCTACCCAATCCAATGCGATCGTGACATAAAATAGTTGAAGAAAAATCGAAGTCACTGGGAATGAGCTGGAGGGATCTAAATCGCGTTCCAAATCTTCGCACAAAACGGTTGGCGGATGTTGTTGGTGCTCTATGCCACACGAAAGTAAAAAAACTTAAGTAAGTTATAAGTTTATCCGGTGATTTGTGATGTTACTTCATAGATATCGAGACGTGGATACTTAGTACCAGCATCAACTTTTGTTCAGTCGTGACGCCGATGCACCTCTAGAAGTAGCAATCTTTAGATCGATGGTTCTTGTCTTACGTACGAATTGTCAATTTCATCGCACTTCCTTGATCCGCTGTCCACAATCTTCGCTAATTCGTCGGCAACATGTGGTCTGTGCCAGCGCTCCGTTTGCAGATATGCAATTAGTGAAGATGACAACACGAAGTGTGCTTATATCTTTATACAGTTTCGCGTAGCTGCTTTTTGCTAAATGCTGAAACCAAAACCAGTTCGTTCTTGAAGTCTACGATTCGCTTGCAGACCATGATTATCATTTTGCTTATGAGAGTCTGATGCAAAGAAAAAAGCATCTAGCGGTGATCTCAAGGCGTCACATTCTTTTGTCAGGTGGAGTCTCTACCGGGCTCTACATCTTCTGCGATGTCAGCATTAGCGGTTTGATCTACTTACCAAAGTGGCTTCCTACAAAAAGCTAATAAGTTTCATCACACAACTCATTGTGGTTTCAAAATGAGTCCAAGATGATCGCAGTTCACACCTCAAACACGCAAACATTTGATTTGTATTTCCTTCCGATTCTCACTTTCTCCCACGGTTTTGCAAGTCATGAGACTTAGCTTAGGTCCACTTCAAGACTCATTGCGTCCTATGAGAGGAACTCCTATTTGGTGTAAAATTGAAATTAAATAACGTACTTGCGGAAACATTTATTTATTAAAAAATAAACGATTTGAACTTTCCGTCTGTTGGGTAACATCATAATTAAGATATTCAGTGGTAGTAACGGACGGTCATATGTCTTCGATGACAGTTCTCTCATTTGTCATTAGATACACGCTGTTGAGGTCATTAGTCATGTCCATCTAATGAGGTGTCCCAGGAAATCGTGTGTATCTTTTCGTTTCTCTAATAATGACATCATATGTACGAGTATGTGGTGACACGATAAGTTGTGACAGCACCAGGGTGAAAGCTCTTCCGTAAAAGGGCTTGGCCAACCACCCAGTTAATTAGCGTACCATTGGGTTACATAAACAAAATGTTTTGAGTAAGAAGGGTGGTGGATAGTTCTGGAAATTGACTAAATAACAAAGCCTAATGTGTAGAACACTCCATTAAAATAACTCGTATATTCCAATAGACCAAGGAAGTGTCAAATTGGTGTTTCTCCCAGTTAGGACAACCAATTCTAGTTTCTTTTCGAGAAGATGGAAAGTTGTGCTTGTTCGTCAAACTACTGTTCCATTGCACCTATGTATGTTCCTTCTTTCTAAAGTAATTTGCTAAATCTATTACTTACGTACACCGGCGACTCCAAAACGAAAGGAGCTGTTTTTCCTTGTTGGGTAGTAGCCCACTGCAGCGTATTTCAGGCAGAAACTAAGGCAATCAACGAAGCTTTTTTCCTAGCTAAATTGTTACCGATAGCTGCTATCTATCAACTTCAGATTGTTGTTCATCTCTCACGGAGATGGTTGAATAATTTACAATCACCTATGCTGTCCAGCCGGCAGCCGGTCATAGTGATATTCGAGGGAATCTTAAGGCCGATCTAGGTATTCCACTCGCTACGCATAAATGACTCTAAGAGTATGATACGAAAAGCAAGACAATCAAAATAAATCATTGGAGGGGACTCCCTAGTCTAAGCGCATTCCTGCCTATCAAACAATGTCCAGTAAGGACCAGCGCTGCCACTTGACACATAGCATATTATAGTAGATCCAAAAAAAAAGCTAGTAGATTCCAACAAAAGGTAGCAGATCAGTTTTCATGTATCATCAAAATATAATTCACTTATTTTTTTAAGTTTATACGAAAAATGGTACAAAAAAATAATAAAACAAAAATAAAGAAATTAGTCTTCGTGAAACTCTCCATTAAAAAACAAAATACAAAAAAAAAAAAAAAAATAAATACAAATAAATAAATGTATAGTTCGTCTGTTGGTTCAAAGTTCACAAAGCCGTTCAAAAGCTCTTTGCAAACGAAAATATTCTCAACCATCTATGAATAAAGACTTGAATTGAAATTGAACATTCAATCGAATTAAAGTTTGAAGATGCGGTAAAAAGCTAGTTGATTTCTGAAGGAAGCTAGTAGATAGTAAAAAGACTTAAAAGCTAGTAGATATGCTAGCTTTGTAGTAGAAGTGGCAGCGCTGGTAAGGACCCCTTTCAGTGAAACTAGATTTTTTCGGTTTGTGGATAAAAGTCTCACCGTCTTCTTTAAATCTAAATAGGCCAGATTTGTTTTGACAGGAGACAAGTGCTGATGTTGTTCCGCCTATGGCTTGCTAGTTTCTTGGCATCTCTTTCAAGTAGGAACTTGAGCGATTCGATAGGCGCAGTGGGTTCCACCAGGTTTTCGGGAAGATGCCATCCTGCACCCTCTTTTGCCAGCTCGTCCGCTCTGCAGTTGCCTAGAACATCCCTGTGTCCTGCGACCCAGCACAGAGTTACGTCGCACCTATCTGCAATTTCGTCGAACATTGCTTCACCAACCATAATCGTATTGTCGACGATTCCAAGGCTTGAATAGCTGCCTGACTATCTATGTATAGTACAATAGCAATATATACTAGTAATCCGAGTCTTGTACCTGACGTGGGAGTCGAGGACAACGTAGTCCGGTTTTCTAGGAATAGTACGGTTAGCCTTGAGGATCCTAGACTGGCCCATGGCTGTGTTGATCTGCTGGGAGGATTCTCTGAGCCTTAATGCTGCTTTGACTGCCATTAGCTTCCCAAAGATATCAACAGGAAGCAGATGGAGCATTACCTCCAGTGCAGCAGTGGAGGTTGTTTTCAAAGCACCCGTCATGAGGATGCATCCTCTTTGTACTTTTTCAAGCAGGCTGCTGTGGATTTTTTTGTCCAGTGCTGTCCACCAGACCAATACTCCATACATAAGGATCGGCCTCACCACCGCCGTATATATCCAGTGAACTACTTCACTTTAGTTAAGGAAGATTTGTGTGTGTAGCTGGCGCGACAGCTCAGTATGAGCCAAGGCCTAGCTTCTAACCACCATTTATGTTGTGCGTGTTACATATTTCGCACAAATGGAAGGGACCTACAGTTTATTGCCAACTCCGAACGGCGAAGTGAGAAGCTCTTTCATGACAGATTATACTCCCGGAGGCTTGTCATTCCCCGACGAGAGGTGGTGCCGCGAAAAATGTTTGGTGTTCCTGACTGGGGCTTGAACCCACGCCGCTCGGTTAGCAGTCCAACGCACTAACCACCGACCCACGGCGACCAAGATTAAAAACTACTAAAGCTTCTACAGGCTTCTATGGATTCGTCCATGTGACGGGAAAAGAGTCTTCTTTCCTTCTAAACTATTTGTAGAGATTGAAAGATGCGTTATAGGTGTCCAAAGAGTTTCGAGATATGTGTTCCACCAGGACGAGTTCTGATTTTTTACTACCATGTGGTCTGCGAAGGGGTTCTTTGATGATATCAATTTTCCGGGCTTCATAGACCCTTATGAAGAGGACAGCGTTCTTAAGGAATTTCCTGTGAAGGCCCCAATTAGGAGCATGGTAGTCTAGAACCAAGTTTGGGTAAAAGTGGTCTGAAAATGCGTCGCATTCAACAATCACACTCCTTGTGCTATCAAGCTTCCCAAGTTGACCGGAGAAAGAAAGTTATTTTATGGCATCATGGCCCAAATATGCCGAAACCAGCAGACCCAGTTGTGTAGAATCCCACTATTTGTTGAGGCTAACTAGATGAAGTCGCAAAAGAGAATATTCAACTTAAAGTGATTGAAGTCATTACCAAGTCAAGCTGTATACCTACCTGTCCTAGTCAGAATGACAACCTCACTGGCTTCTGACTTCCGCTGGTGCAAATTTACGCCATCCACACACAGTCAAAATCCATATAATGCGACTGAAATTATTTCTGACCCACTTTAATCACCACAAAAAACAGTTTCTCGAAATTTTCGGGGCAACCTTCTTACACACATTCGTCCGAAGCTCGGCATAAATCAATTTTGTCTATACACAGTTCTCAGAAAGTAGGATCACCCAGTTCAACCACATAGTTGTCCATCAATCTTCAACCTTTGTGCGGTTAGAATCGGTCAATACCAAGACCTACGCACATTTAAGCCACTTGATGGCCTCCAGCGGTGTCCCATCACACATCGATACCTTCCCGTACGATCCCGAAAGGTTAATGGATTTCGATTAACTTTAATTTCGGAAATTTGCATCACCAATTAACTCTGAATCTAGTTAAATACACTGCCGATCATCCTCCACAATGGAGAACCCAAAAATAAGGCCTCAGCCACAGACAAGAAGATTGCCCTTCAGGTATTCGGAAATGCTTCGCTTCCTAATGACCCTGGTCGTCGTCAATTGATAACTCTTGTATGTGCTACCCTATTGTCCCACACGTTTGATGCTTCAGGAGATAATGAGTGGCTTCTGGCTTCTGAATTCCGTGGTTTTTGTGAAGCCAAATGACATGGCCCCTGGGGGGCACATCAAACGAGCAGCGACACGATTTATTTGATCGGATTCTTGTTGCCGTTCTACGAGTGCTTTTGGGTTCCTCTCCAATCGGACACTTTTATTGCCGTGCTGAGGTTTTAACGACGAAGGCTTTTATTTTTGGACTTTTTTCGTTCTGTGATAGGTTTGCTGGGTGTGATGGCTCTGCGGTGTCATTTTATCAAGTTGAATCAATTGCGATTGCGGAGACACACAGTGACCACAGAGTGTGATTGAAATTTTTGCAGTGACAGTAATTTTGACAGAAAGAGTGACAGCGTTGTGGAGAGACTGTCACGGATTTGGCATGACACTTAAATTTTGGAGACCACATGCAATTTGTTGTGGTAAAGGATATTTACATACGTACACAGGTGTCATGGTGGTAAACTGAATACTGACTACTGGTTCATCAGCGCTGTGTCAATGTCCTTCTGCACCTTGAATGGCGTTACGACAAAGTTACACGTTCTTAACAACGACAAAGATAATATTCACGTGATAAGATGATGATAAGATGGCGATAGAGACGCTACAAGCGTCTCCAGCCAGCTCGATTTTTAGCCAGCTGCCTCCAGTTGCGCACCCCAAGTTGGCTAATGCCCTCTTCCACCTGCGTGCGCCACCTGAATCGCTGTCTTCCACTACTGCGCCGTTCTTCGGGTTTGAATCCGCTCTACATTGCCCAGTCACCTCAGTCGTTGGAGCTTCACTTTTCCTGCTAAGTCGATGTCTCTGTACCGCCTGTAAAGTTCGTCGTCTCCATTTACCGTCTATGCAAGAGCAACCTCATCCGATTTTAACAGAGTCCATGCCTCTGCGCCGTAGAGCAGGACTGGGTCACTTTTGTTATTCGAGAGAGGAGGGCCTTGCTACTCAATTGCCTTCACAGTCCAAAGTAACGATGATTGGCAAGAGTTATTCCTCGTTTGATCTCAGAGCTGGTGTAGTTACCTGAATCGAAAGCAGAGCCTAGGTAGACAAAGTCCCTAACTACCTCAAATAGCTATAGTGACGTTTTGTCCAAGATTTCGGTGTTAAGTGCCCTTTTTTGTTGACAGCATATACTTGGTCTTGCTCTCGTTGACCGCTAAACCTATCTTTGCCATCTCCGTCTCAATACTTACGAACGCAACTATGACATCACGCTGCGTTCTTCCGATTATGTCAATATCGTCGGTGTATTCGAGAAATTGGACGGACTTTTGAAAGATTGTGTCTCTGGTGTTAGGGCGCGAGGTTTAGACTGTGCTTTCGAGAACGATGTTAAAGAAGTTACATGACAGCGTGTCACCTTGTCTAAATGCTTTTTTGACATCAAAGGTCTCGGTGAGGTCTTGACCGACCTTGATGGAGCAGCGTGCATTCTCCATCGTCATCCTGCACAGACGGACGAGTTTAGCAGGGATGCCAAAGCTAGACATGGCTCTGTATAGCTCGTCTCTATAGATGCTGTCATACGCGGCCTTAAAATTTATGAAAAGGGGGTGCGTATCGATTTGAAGTTTATGGGGTTTCTTCAAGATCTGCCACAGTGAAAGTATTTGGTCGATGCGGGACTTTCCTGACCTGAAGCCACACTGATAAGGAAAACAGTCTGCAGAAATATTTCTTCCATATCCTCAACATCGACTACGATTCTACTACGATGATCACTTGTTCATCTTTGAAGGCTTTGGTTTGGGCTCTTTCCAAACCTCATTTCTGTAGTAGCATCTCTCTATTTCCTCGATCGGGCGCTTCTCTGGCACTTTCTTTTTCCTCCTTAAAAGCCAGTGGTCGTCTCTCCTCTTCTGCTCGTAGAGCTCGTGAGCAGCTCTGGTCCTCCTGTGCAGCGCCGCTTTGTATGTCTCTTGTTTCGCTGGATGTGCTTGCCGGCCGAGTGAAACCCAGCGTATCAGAGGCGGCATCTCTGTTGGCTTTTGGCAGTTGCCACTAGCTATCAAAAATAAATGGGGGTGACATAGGACCTCATGAGAGTGACTCAATCGGAAAAGGATGTGGTGATTTCTTGCGATTGCAGCTGTCCGACGTCAAACTTCCTCACAGCATTTCCTTGTCTTGATGGTGTTCGGTATATGCGCAGCTTTGTCTTGGCTGCAACAAGAATGGATAGATGTACTCTAACCAGACGGGTTCTTAGATCTCAGTCCAGGATAAACACGACAAGAAATGCCAAACCCGCATTTCTATAGAACTGGAAGGAGTGTGCGCTATAGCGACCAGTATGGAAGGCAGCGGTTTTTCAAGGGTCGTCAGCCTATTATGCAAGTAATTAAGGTTTCAAGCAAAACTAGTTCGGGGCTTTAACATCTTCAGACAGTTAATTATAATACATAACCAGTTGTCCCAAAAAAAATAAATAAATAAATGGTTGCCGCGAAAGCCCGGGATGTGCCATTCACGTTGTGCGTGTTACATTTGTTCCCACGAATGGAAGGGACCTACGATTTATTGCCGACTCCGTACGGCAAATTGGGAAGCTTTTTCATGACAAATTATCCTGTCGGAGGTTTGTCGCTCTCCGACGAGAGGTGATGCCCACGCTGCACGCACAGTTCAGCCACTTAGTCCAGCTAATATTCAAGAAATCCCTACCAAGACTGGTATCCAGACGTAAGAAGCTGTGCCTGTCGCAAAATAGTTAAAATTTATTCCCGCTATCTTGGCTGTTTGTCTCAATCAAGGAACTGTACCACAAATTAAGTTGTTCACTTAGCCAAAAGTTCGACCACATAAATCCTCCATTTCAGCGAGGCAAATATCTGGGAGATAAATTTTTATAGCTGTCATCGATCGCGCTATTCTCACTTGAAATCTCAATTTAAAATTAAAATTCTCTCAACACATGAATAACGCCAGCGGGCTTCCGAAAAGTAATTTATCAAAGGCGTTGCAAGCGATATTCGGGTACTTAGACCACATTATGCTAATTCCTCTCCTCGCAACGATTTATTGCGGTCGAGCGCCCCTCTCTACTTATTCGCACCCATATGCGCTTCACAAATGGCAATTTGTTTGTCGTTGTATCTCTATTTCGAGTCCCAAATCCGTCAATCACAATTAGTTACCCCATCAAATGGCAACCAGTTGCAGAAAAGAATTGAAACTTGTGATTCATTAAATCCTCATAAGACGGGCCCCTCTTGCCAGGAGCCGAATCTGTGACAGCTAATAATGTCGCTTGTGTGAAAATTTGTCACGCCCTATGATGCCGCCTCAGACAATGGGTCTCGGATTGTGATCAAATTTTAATGGAGACCTAGAGTGTCATCATTCAGTCAGTCAGTCAATTCATGTTTGGCTGGATCTTCAGATCAATGTCGAGGTCCTTGTAAATGCGGTTCAGGAAAATGCGGTTCATGTCCTTAATTAAGTGGCGATTGTTCGAGACAGACTTCCAGTCATTTGCATCTGTCCTGTGACTAATCGAGCACATAATAGACGCCTGATCGATGGACAATTAAGGCGGGCACACTGAACAGGCTGGGAATGACAATTATGACAGTGACAGGAAGAGGCCACGATCCGAGGGGAATGGACTGCACACAAAGGATCAGACCGGGTGCAAAAAGCCAAATAGAAAGAAGCGAATTCGAAATGACTTCTGTGGAGCAGCAGCACCTTCCCGTATTCGGTGAGTTCTGCGGAATCATAAAATACTTAATCTCTATCTCTTCCTTTGCATGACTCTGCCGAATAGCTAATTCCATCAACACACTTAATGATGATGACTTCCCCGAGCGAGGAATGCGCGCGGTGCGCGGTTTTTCGTATTTCATGTGCGGCCACGGATCCCCATCAAGTGAAGGTCGCGGAATGTGGACAGCGCCATCTCATTCGGTGGCTATTAGCACAGCGGCTTATCCAGGAATCATAGTTATAGCCAGCGAGAGGAGATCAGACCATGATCAAAGTGGCACACCGCTGCCTTTGTGAGTTCCGCGATTGCCACAGGAATGCCGAGGTGTGAATGGTGATTTGTATGAACATCTAATTGGATAGGTGATATCCAATTCCAACAGATTTGATCCGTGTGCTCCATGGAGGCTGAATTAATTTGCTCGAGTACTGCCTACACGCACAACGCACGCGAATGCATTTCAATTTGATGCTCTGCCGCTTTTCCTGATGTGGAACCACCTCATCCAACCTGGGATCCAATAAATTATTCAAATGATTTACGTGTGTGCCGCCGCCGTCGTCATGCCAGAAGGTTAGTAAGTTAACCAGTGTTTCTAGCTTAACTGGGCTGCGAATGTGTGCATATGTAAGGGATCGCATGTAATCTAGTTTTCGCGTTAACGGCTTGACTTAATGTTAGAGGCCGGTTTGGGAGAGTGTGGAAGTGAAAAGTGGGTACGTCCTTTTAAAAACTGATGAACTAACATATACATATGTATCTGTTGGGAGAGATGCGGCTGTAAACTTTCGCAGACGAGTCCATAGACGGGATGTGTAACAGGCTATGGTACATCATTGTACTATTTGATCAAGTGGTAATTTTTTTAAAGGAGAAACTCCCTTTGGTTTAAGGGCTGTCCTTCGAGTGGCAAGTGGTTGTTAAATGGTGGAGGTGAAGGATCTTGCTATGGTCTAAAATAAGTACGTGATCCTTAAGCAACCAGCCCTCTTCTACTGCGGAATAGGGACCATAATTCTTCAATGTTGGCTACAAAAACTACCATATCAATGCTTTCAGAGCTTGTTAGGTAAATCTCAAGATTCTTTGAGGCATACTGCTAAGTTAAAAAGCATCGGTTGGTAACAAGGATAGAAAAGGAAAGAGTTTGTAGAATGTTCCCTGAAGACGAAACATCAGTAGAGAATATTCTGAGCCTACCCAGAACGCCTCATACCATAATCAACTCTCGAATTTCGGATAAGGTTGGACTACTGTCCGAAGTGTGTAAGTTCGGTCCCCAGCAAAAATCCACCGAAGATTTATTGCAGCAACACCTCTTCTTGCGGAAAGATAAACCTCTCAGAATGTAATTTGTCATAAGAAAATCTTCCTAATAGCCGTTCGGAGTATTAAGGTCCCTCTCATTCGTACAGTGTACAAGACCTTTTCTGTAGAAAGTCCTTGCTGCAGTAAAACAGTTCGTAGATTTAACCGTACAGACATCGCCACATTGCCCTAGTCGCCTTGTTGGGGGAGAGCACACCCTTTGCTGGGATCAGTTTTCTGTGGACCTCCACAACCACCATCTAGTTTATTAGCCTTAAAGGCTTCCTGTATATCGATAGAAACAGATAGGGCGGCTTGTTTTGCAGCCATGATTTTGTAGTGTGTTTTTTATTAGGCTGTAAGCGACAGTCTCCATGGACTTTCCAGGCCTTTCCAGGTGATGGTAGGCAAATTGATTTGTAAACAGGGGATCAAGAATTAGAAACGTATCCATTATCAACTATTTTCCTATCAACTATGTCCTTATCTAGTGATTTTAACGGGTTAAATTTGGACAGTGGTCGCCGTGGCTCGGTGGTTAGTTCGTTGGACTGCTGACTGTTGAGTGTTGACTGTGTGGGTTCAAGCCCCAGCCAGGAACACCGAACATTTTTCGCTTCTCACTTCGCCGTTCGAAGTCGGCAGTAAATTGTAGGTTGCGAGAAGTAAGGCCTTGGCTCATTCTGAGCTGTCGCGCCAGCATTTTTTTTTTTTTTTTTTTAAATTTGGATAGAGCACAGTTTATTTCCCAGATGGTCTATAATTTCTTCATCCATAACCATCTTCGTTGACAGTTACACTGTTTTAAAAACAATAAAATCCAAAACAACCAAAGCAATGGTAGTCAAGAAATGTCGAGATTCGCTGATTACCATAAGGCATCATACAGTCAAAGTCGACTGTGTTCCCGGGTATAAGGACTTAGAAGGGAACGAAAAAGCTAATGAATTGGAAAGATTGGGGTCGACTATGAACATTAGCGAAGCGGACACATCTGTAATGCCGCCGATAGGGCGACTGCATTGGATAATAGATATAATAATGGAGAAGAAAGCTTATTTCTCCTTTTTAACCAGATAGGATCGCGCCACCTCCCGGACGTTACGACAGAAAATACAAATAAAACAAGGTGCCTCCTGACACTGGACAGATGCACTCACTGGAGTTACCACAGGACACTACGCTATCGGAGTCATGTTCCGCAAGTGGAAAATCGAATCCAATGATTTATACAGAAGCTGCGGAGATGAAGAAGTAGAATCAATTCCACATCTGTCCCGCCCTGCAAGAACCACTCGCACTGCGATTAAGGTTATTTGCAAGCATTCCAGAGGTAACCGAGTTACAGTTAATAGACTTACTCAGATTCATTAAGAGCACCAACTGGTTCGATAGGTTGTCTCGGGAACCACATTGCTATTCTTATAATATAAAAAGAGTACTCACAATGGGCCTCCAGGTCTCCGAGTGACCGTGATGAGACCTATTCATTACACACCCTACGTAACCTAACCTATCCTAGGCCATAATCTTGTCGTGATGGACCGGAAACATGGTTTCTTATTTGCTCTGGACGAACAAAACTATCGGATTTTCATCCTCAAAAATGTGTGACGAGTAGGACTTGACATGTTTCTTCATGACTATTGGAGAATTAGCTTCTTTTTTTTTTCTTTAAAGACCGAATGTGATTGGAGTGGTTCTGAGCTAAAGCCTTAATTGAGATCCCAGTCTTTCCCTATTTTCACGCTGAAAAGTATTACTAGGGAAAGTGGGTAGGTACAAATATGGAGTTGACACTAGTGTATCGTGTCCAGTGTCGTCTAGAGAAGATTACTGTGTTTTTTATAAAAATCAAGAAAGTCCCTGCAATTCGCGAGATGTTTCAGGTCCGGTATTAATGTACTCGCATTTTTGCTAAGCGGAGCAATGCAATAAAAATTATTTGAAGTACTTTCCCGTTTCCTTACTGTTTCTACAATTTACTGCGCCAGTGAACCCTATTCTATGCATGTGATGGGGATGTTGACGTTTCTCACTGTTATACAGTCTACAGAAGTAGTTTTTCTAACCTGTCAGCACCGACAAGATGAAAAAAAGAAATACATATTGTATTGTTTGCACGAATGGAAGGGACCTACAATTTATTGCCGACTCCGAACAGCGAAGTGAAAAGCTCTTTCATGTCAGATTATACTCCCGGAGGCTTGTCATTCCCTGACAAGAGGTGGTGCCGCGAAAAATGTTCGGTGTTCCTGGCTGGGGCTTGAACCCACGGCACTTGGTCAGCAGTCCAACGCACTAACTACTGAGCCACGGCGGTTCTGTATATCCCTTGGAAAATCATTCCAGCATTGTTCCGCAAGTTTAATATCTCAATGACTTGGAACGCGTGCTTCTCATGCTCTTTCTTCTTTTTTTTTGCAGACGCCAATCCAATTTTGGTGTTTCATTGCTTTTTCCAAGCTACTTTTTCTGTGTCGCCGATTAGAATCTGATGTAGGCGTCCACATCCAGGCCTTTGCAAGCTTTATACCAACTCTTACAAAATATGAGTTTTCTAGTCTCAGTGTTGAATCTTCAGAGGTTATTGTTCTCCAGGCCAATTTTTTAAGATCTGTTCTTAGCTTGTTCTTGGTAAGTTCGACGCACGTCTTTGGGCTCTTTCGGTGGCAATTCCCAAGAAGTGTCTTGGACTGCCTCACCTAAGGAAGCTCTTTTCAGTGATTGTTTCTTTTAATTTCCTCCCAATTCGGTTTGTGGGTCCTCCAAACCCGTAGAAGGGGTCAGAAAGGGAGTTTTGGCCCTTTTCTTGTCAGTTTATCGACTTTCTCGTTGCCCAAAATACTGACGTGTTTCGCTAAGACATTCTCAGACTAACTTTATGCATTCCGTGGTTTATTAGTAGCCTGGTTGTCTAGTAGTATCGCAAAGTTTTGCTCGCGAAATATTCGGCCCAGGTTTATTTAGACGCATCTACTAATCGCTTTGATTTCCGCTTAAAGATGCCGCATAGTTTGCGCATTGCCTCGCAGTGATTTATTCTGGGTGCAGGCATTCTTTCTCGAGCTTTGTCAGATGTGCTTAAGCCATTTGTCAACCATTTTAGTGTAAATTCAGAAAAGGGGTAGATGTTGGATTCAGTTGTCCAATACTTCTTACTACTCTTAGCCTTGTTGTAAAGTTCTTGTCAAACATGTATTTCTTTATAACTTCTTGCCTAGGTGTTTCTGAAAAGGGTAATACCCTGTTAACGAAGTCACGGTCCCTTAGCTCGATGCATTCGTCCTTTCCCATTCTAAGATGACTTATAGGACATCTGTTGGGTATGCTGTCATTTTACTGGACTAAGACGCAAGTGGTCCATTGCACTACCAGGAAGCAGCACCTAATTTTACCCATTTACTGGAATTTCCTTGGCTTACGGAGAAAACCGAGAAGGTATCAGCACTCATCACATCACCGTTGAAAATCTACCCCCTGATCCGAACAAAGGCAGGATAATCCCAAAGGCTCCTTTTTTATAGTAACAAATATTAAATTTATAAAAGCCATGTGTTACAACCTTAATAAAATTTCCCGTCGCTTATGTCAAATTTTAATAACTTAAGCTGGTTACGCACGGAAATGTCAATTTAAATTATGTATAACTCCTAGCATTGCGAGTTGAAGTTAAAAGTACTAGACAGCTGTTTAATTTTCCCTAAGTTCCCAACACACAACTTTTGTAGCCACTTGACGGAAATGAAGTAAAATATTTGTTCGCTTATGACACTTCACATTATGGTTGACAATTACTTAGCCTTCTTGACTAGACAGCTGACATCTGCAATCAAAAAAACAAAAAGTTCCTCAAACCGCATGCAGTTATAAACATTTCAAAGTTAATTAAAGAACTCTATGTGTTTATGTTGGTAGGTATGCTATCATTATGACACTAAGCTTTTAATTGTACACATTTACAATTTACCCATGATATTCTATCATAAGCACATCAACCGCGCCCCTTTTTATCATGTCCACCATGTTTGTTCTTCAATTGAACAATTGGTGCCCATGGACGTGCCTGTGCTGTGTATTGTGTACCTACTTACCATCGGGAAGAAAAAAATAAGTTCAACGCTAAACATGAAAGCCTTTCACTGCCTCTCACACACCAAAACTCGAACGATTAGGGTTGCTAGTGCTAACCCAACTTCACTCCAATTCCTTGTCAAACTGTCAACAAATTACTCACAATGCTGTACACATTCATTTTTATGGACTAGTATGGATGGAGTATGCTTTCAAGAGGAAGAGTGATTGGCAAAACCCCACTCGAATGCGCGCACTCAATGTGACAGCCGCTCACTAATGACAGCTGAGTGCGCACGCATCAAAGCGAACATCGGAGAAACAGAGAAAGATGGATAATTAATGAAACCAGTCAACGGGCAGTTGGAAGGGAATTCCTATTTCACTACCGCTCTCTTTCTGGCGCCCTTTTATAGTACCAAACAAGAGAAAAAAAAACAACCTAAAAACCAGATTCTTCCATCTCCTTCTTTCAGTATTGGTTGCCACCGTCGAGAACGCCACGCCTCATTTGGCCAATCGCAGAAAAAGAAAACAAACCAACCAAAGCGACATCCCTCTCTCATTCTAATTGGAAACTCGTTTTGTTTCGCTCCCCGGCATCCGAGTGAGTGTCTGACAGTAGTTACCGAATGAAATGCTTCGCGGTTCGGTTAAGAAATCGGCAAAGCGAACGTCAAACATTTGCATTTGCCGTCGTGAAAAACTCGATTATGTGTTCGCCCTTGACGTGAGAAATTGATTAGCGGTAATTATTACTTTGAGTGAGTTCCATTACACTTCACTGATTTGACAGTTGGATTGAGTGGTTAATAAGTAGTGATAATTAGTGACAAGTGAGAATAAACAATTTGAAAAACATGTGTTCTAGTCCCCGAGCGGACAGCCCGGCGGGCTCGGAGATTTCCGTCGGATCGCCGAGTCCACCGCCACACCAGGATGACTATTTTCAGCCATTGAAACGTTTATGTCTGATCGATGCTCCTCCGTCTGCCAAGTCCGGAAGTGACCGGGTGAAAAGTTTCTCAATTGCGGACATTCTCGGCAAGAATGACAATCGAAATGAAAAAGATGACATTCGGAGTTTGAATTTAATTGTGAGGCCGTGGGATGCGGTGCGTGGTCCTATTCCTGTGCGGCCAGCGTTTTTCCCGCCCGCTTTGTTGCAGTATGAACAACGTCTGGCTGCTCTGGACTATCACAGGCAGTTGCAGGCCCAATTGCTTCGACAAATGAGTGTTGAGATGGTGGTTCCAACTTCAGAAAGTGGTTCAGAGCGGTCGAGTTCAGTGGCCAGTGATTGTTATTCTCCCGAAACAACGGGCACCGGTAGTCGGCTGTCCTCTGAACCAGTTAGGCATGCGCGTAAAAGTCTTAACGAAGCCGAACAGAGAAGTGGTCACCAAAATTCGAATGAAGGTGTTAAGTCACAGCCGAATGGAACGCCACTAGATGCTCTATTCCAGCTAACAAATAAGAATTTCGACGATGCTAATGGTGAGTTGTCAAAAGTATTGTTTGAGTGAAAGGAAGGAATTACGTGACAGTTGTGACATATTTTGACGTCGTTTACAGCAGTTTTGAATTCCGTCACTGAGTGTGAACATTGTTTGGTTTTTTTTTGGTACAAATTCTGGAACATTACACCGTCTGCGCGGCAATTGTTGTTAAGGACGTCAACTCTTTTGATGTTTTATTATCATCTGTAGTTGAATAAACGAAGGAATGGTTTGCGACTTACTTACACTAGAACTGTCAGTTCACTTCTGTCATTGAAGTCAGGCAACCTTAGGAAACACACACTTGGTCGGCTTAATAGAGAACATATCAGATCCTCTTAGGTCTCAGGTCTGTGGGTTACCTGCTTCTTGGGGTTCAAGCTTCTGATTCTAACCATCTGGCGGCAAGAACTTTCCGCATTTCGCAAACTTTGAAGTGGTTTGTGTAGCAGATATCGACTATAAACGCTTGGCTGTTCCGAATGATATTGTTGCCATTCCGGCTAATTTCGTGGCCCTTGTTACTGCTGTGCTAGACCACAATGCTGCGCAGTACCAGTGGCTGGGGAGGGGATCCCATTTTTAAGCCACCAGTTGCTCAGAAAATTGCATGAAACTGATTTTTGAAATACTAAAAATAGAACAGAATAGTCGGAGTACCCTCGGAGTGCCCAAATAAGTTCGTTCTCCAATGATTGGTCTTAAAGACTGGTCTTAAAAGACCTTTTGCTGGAGGTTTCTGCATAAATATGTAAATACCTATGTACACGGGTCTAGAGGCAGCGGATGAAATCCAGCGTTTGGAGTTTCTGTCATTGCATTGCTTATTTCTAATTTTTTTTATAAACCACTCGCGCTTCAAGGGCTTCTGAATACTGTTACGATATTTTTTAGCAGCACGAGCGAGGTGCAGTGGTTCGAATCTCAGGCAATATTAGGTTTCAATCCATCCATGCTTCGTACCCTTGTCATGGCTTTGAGGTGAGTGGCCTTTTTGGCGGCATGTCAACAAACCAATCCTCTATGATATTGGTCCTACAATCGCATTGTACATTCCCAGTATGATTTGAGTGTTTGGACACCAATTTTCGCCAAAGACTCCACTGCAAGAAAAGAAGATGATCGATGCCTTCCTAACTAACTCTTTGACATTAAAGTTCCAATTCTTATCGAATAAAAGTCCTAGATGATTTGCACTATTAGAAAGCCTGAGGGGAGTGCCATCAACAGTCAGTAGTGCCAACAATGGTCTTGTTTTCTTTTTGTAAGGAGGCATATTTCGGTTTTCTGTTTGTTGACTCACAGACCACATTAATTGGCCGAAACGTTTATCGTATCGTATCGCTCTCTGATCGTGTAGATAAAATTGACAGTTGCAAGTGACACAAAATGGTATGAATAAACAACAATTTTTTTCCCATCATGGGGTGCCTGCCTTTGCCTCGAGCTCAGTGCTGATACGAGTACAATAAAATCTCCCATTGCACACAGCTATCTTAGGCGAACAGCTCCTTTAAAGTGACACAGTTTCCTAAACGACCCCAAAAACATTTTTTCTTCTCTTGGACGGACGGACGGACTCCGTTGGGTGGACAAAAATGTCGACAACGTCGCTATTCGTCTAAGGGAGATCTCACTGCATATTTATTTTTCTCATTTCTTCATCTGTCGGCACGACTATTTCCTAACGCTGTTTTAACCTCACGTGTTTAAACACTGTTGTATGCACCATTAATGTCTACATATTACTTTAAGGACACAAGCGTATTGTCTACGCCTTTTTTCCTGGTATAGGCCTATTGCCTATGGTTAATCTTGTTGCGTATATGAACATCAATTAGCTTTTCAAAGACGTAATAAAGATGACTTATGAGTCTTCAGTCCATTGCGGAGGTGTGGCTTGATTTGGGTATGAAGACAACCATCACTTCTCGTTAAGCTCGTTTACGTGAATCAACATTTACATTTACTAATTGGCGCAGAGCGAAAACAACGCCCTCTGTTGTTAAGCGAATTATTAATTTCGCAAAGTGAATATTAGACGTGTGTCTGTGTGGCCTTAATGAACTTCCACTATTAAATTAGATTATTTTAAATCAACCGCATCCAGGTGTTATTAATGTAACGAGCGCCATGTGTCTTCGGAAATTACATGGGTGTGTCTCCTAGTTGAAGTCCTCTAAATTGCTTTAATTTGTTTAATTGGTTACGTACTTGAAAATTATTTTGCGAATTTAACGCTTTTTGACTACGGAAAGTTGTAATTCAAATCTTGTCGCCTATAATTTAAAAACTTGGAATCATCCAGTTTAGAATTTTCTGTCATTTTGTCGAGTCCGCATGTTGTGCATGTCAAAATCCTAAGATCATTAAAGATAAATAAATAAATAGCTGGCGCGACAGCTTGGGATAAGCCAAGGTCTAGCTTCTCGCAACCATTCATGTATTCATGTTGTGCGTGTTACATTATTCGCACGAATGAAAGCTTTCTAGTGTAGTCACTTACTTAAGGTGGCGCTACACTACAGGGTGGACCTGGGCCTCAACCAGCAAAAGTGTAAGTCCAAACAGTGACAATTGCTCCCCTTTTGACTGCGACTGCGGCAAAACTAAAGGATAAAAGCAAATTTTTCATCAAAAAGCATTCGGCAATAAATGCGATTTCTGCTTTAGAAGTAAAATCGCGTTGTAGCGAAGACCTTAGTGTTCTTGAAGTACAGTTTGAAGTAAAATGTTCCGGGGTCCCTGTACATGGGGCCATACTAGAGAATGAGAAAGCCAATGAATTGCCAAGAAGTTGATATGCCCTAAACATAGTGTAAGCTAATCACGTAGTTAAAGTCCCGCCGTGAATACAGGACAAGGTAAGGAATAGGTCGCTCGTAAAAGAGAACAGTAGATGAAGCTATTTAAGCACAAACGAGAATGTTAGGACCAATGTACGCCAAACAAGAACGAATACACTGACGCACAAAGAAAGAGGATCCTTTCAACTCTCATAGGAGTGATAACTGGGCTTCATACTCTGCGCTACCATATGAAAAAAGTAAGGCTAAATGATGATGACCTTTGCAAGGACACGGACATATGGAGAAGTCAATAAGGACACAACCCATTGCCGTGGCATTACAAATTATACTCTCGGAGACTTGTCATTCCCTGACGAGAGGTTAGTTCGCTTAACCTACGCAGCTTGCACACCAGTTAAATGCACTAATCATTGAGCCACGGCGACCACAACCCATTGCCTTTGCCAAAGTCTAGGTTTTGACCATCTCAGACAAAAGTTCCATGGAAGAAATTTCTTCCAGGATACCGAAGAACTAAGCACCTGTAAGCAGTATGAATCGTAAGACTGATCTCATTCCTGGCTCGCTTGTCTCCGTGTATGCATCTGTCTCTAGTTCTGTTTTAAGTTTCAAAGCTGAGTCTTGGCCGTGGTTGACCGAAAACATTGTGAATTTTTGAAATTAAGGGTATCCCGTCATTTGTTTCGGTTGATGGTTCAAATCTATGTGATTCTGGAATAATTTTGGACCCTAGAATAGGACATTCACATCACAAAATAATTAAAATCCACCTTTAGCCGAGAGTAAGTAGAGCGTAGATATTTTATAAAAAATTTTTATGTAAAGGGTGGCCCAAAAACACTCACCCGAGTGAATGAAACAACATAATTTCATAACTTCTTTTTAAATGTTTAATTGGACTTTTTTCCATCACTTTTTTAAGAGGATATCGGTCAAGTGGGGGCCACCATTGATGACCATTTGGGTTTTTTTTTTAACCGCATTTTCAATCGTTTTGGAGAGAATTTCGGGAGACAAGTTTTTGCACTCTTGTCGGGTATCCACTTTGAGAGCATCTAGAGTCTGTGACTTGTTTTCATAGACCCGTGACTTCAAAAAAAAAAAAAAAACCCCAAAAAAATAAGTTTGAAGCGGTCAAATCTTGCCGGCCAGACCAAATCGCCAAAAAGAGACATTAGGCGACTCGGAAACGCATCCTTTCAAAATGTCCATTTGTGCGGCTGCACCGTCCTGTTGGAACCACATGTTCTCCAGTCCCAATTTATCAAATGTCCAATTATGTGGAACGTGGTTTGGTCAACGTTGACGGCTCATCCGCGACATCTTCAGCCACAGCGATATTCTCGTTGAAGCGAGCACCTGTCACGTCTGTGCCTGTTCTGTCACGTGTTGTTCCAGTCTCTTCGAGGCGAGCGACTTAACGCCTTAGTATTTTATCAGTTGGCGTAGAATGGCCGCTAAATCTGCAGCGAATTCACGTTGCGCCAAAATCACTGACGAATTATTCCGTAAAAAAAAATAATTACGAGTATTTTGCGATCTTGAGGAGTTTAGTGTTCTATGGCTTGTCGACGTGTATTCTGCATCTGTTTACATCACAAATATCATAACAAAATTGACAGTTGCCGCCATTTGCAAAAGTTATAGCAACTTTCGATAGTGTGATTCATTTTGTGCCACCTTGTACCTCCGTCCGAAAAGGTTCATTGCGAAACGAATCTTTCACGATTTCCTGCTTTCATCTAGCTTCATCCTCATTGAAATTTTGAGTAGTAATCCTCTTCTATGACCGGAAGCTTCCCGCTCCCGCAATTCTGACTTAAACAAATGAAAATCCTAACCGTACCTAGTCCCTTGTTTTCTAACAAGCCCCTTCCGAATCAAGGTGCATAAATAAATTATGCCATTTCCCATGATGGAATGGAATTCAATCCCAGTAGCTGATCGTGGAGCTGCGCCTCATCATTATCATTAGTGTACAGCAACTGATTATTGGCCACAATGATGAATTCCTTTGCGGAATTCCCAACTTTTCCATCAGCCGGTAATCTTGTACAGAACTCCGCGGGCCGCTGAATCGAATCGACGCCAGACGGATGGACGTCAGTTGAATGAAATTGAAGCCACCTCTGATTATGGACCGATTTGTGCGTACGTGCCTCGCGCAAATTCAATTTAGCCAGAGGAGCAGCAGCCGGTATAGCACAGCGGCAGCAGTAGCAAAATAGCCACCAGCAGTAGCCACTTGTTTGACCATAATTCGAGGTCTCTCTGGCTTAACGAGCTGGCAAAGATGAATGCGCTGGAATTTCTCTTACCCCCACTCCAACCGGGCTCCCTCGAAGCGGATTGATTAAACCACCTTCCAGGTGACCTTACTACTGTTCTTACGCTTTGGCCGCATGAATATGATTATGCCATGACATCACGTGATTGCATCAATCCGTTGAGATTCAATCGGCGATGTGTGTGCAGCTAATCAGGAGCGATCCCGACTTTGATTGATTTTCGCTCTCCGTATCCGTATGTGTAGGCCAAGACACGAGTGTGTGCCATGCAAGTCGCGTCTCTGTGGCTAGTGGATCGTGAGCTATTGGGGAACCCAAATGGGAACAGGAAATTACCGGAAGACCGCGTAGACGTGAAGCTGCCACACTTGCCTGCATGCTATGTGCGTGTGTGTGTGCTACATGCGCTCCAAAAAAATATCCATTGACTTTGTGCTTCAGATAATCGTTATGGCTGCTCTTTTTGGCCGAGAGACGATGCGCAGATCCTGCGGAGTGATCCCAATGGATGTATGTGTCCGTGGTAACAAGAATATCGTTTTTGTGATGAGTACGAGTTTATTAGCCATCATCATGTGAAGGTTATGATGGTATGATTACCCGGAGAGGATGCAATTTGTGTTTCACAGCAGCGGAAGCAATGTCACGTAGGCCAGTAAAATTGTTACTTTGTGAAATGATGGTCGACTGCAGTGCGTATTGACTGCGCAGTCATCGAATTAAGGGCAATTTTTGGGGAAATTGTTCGGTTTTGTGGCGCCTAATATTTTTCTCTTCGATCTTTAGATATCTTTTGGCGGTAATTGAGGATGGTACCTGCCAGTAGATATTTTTAAGTTGAGAACTGAATAAAGTTGATGAAAAAACACTTAAAACGAAACTGAGTTAACCAACCCACGTTTATTTTATTGGAATCTGTATTCAAACACAATTAACGGTCGAATTGCAAGACGTGTGGGCGAACATCAACCGGTGAAACGAGTAAGAATATGGTTGAGGCCAGCAGCGCTTTGAAATTGGTTTTTCTTATCCATGCAAGAATCGTATGACTATGTTTATGTGATAAGGACACAGCTATGGTTGTATGAGTTCAAATACCCGTTGGACAATAGTTGAAATTTCTAAACATTGAGGAAATTTTCTGAATGCTAAACAAGCACTGGTTTTGGGTTTCCATTCTACAATACATGCAGTTCCCCTCAGCGGATCCTAAGCGACATCTTCAAATGTTCTGCGTATGAAGACGGATTTGTTTGCCTGACTGGGTGCAGGGGACACTTTGCAATGAAATTGTCTTTATACAATCCGAACTTTAGGTCAGATGCGCTTATTGATTTGCCTCCAGGAATCTATCGATAACACAGGCCTACATGGTTTCGGTGTTGAAAAGCTGAGGGTCATTTCCGAAGTAATTTTTCAAGTAGAATCTGAATCCTGGGTAAGAATTGCCTTATCACGTCAGGATATTGAGATATTTGTGGTTATGTACCCAAAAAATGACGTTTTTTTCTGGTCTCTATCTCCTGTTACACCATTTAGTACTACTGTTACTCTTCAATAGCCGTAACTTAGAGAAAAAAAATCTAAATCGATCTCTCAAACTGTTAAATTGAAGAGTAACATTAGTACATTAGTACTGGTGTAACTGGAGATAGAGACCAGAAAAAATGTTCGCACCCTGTACATAACCTCAAAGTTAGCCAAAAATCGATCTCTCAAACTCTCAAAGTTAGCCAAAAATGTGGGTACAGAAACTCAAATATGTCAAAATCCTGACGTGATAGGACAATTCTGACACCGGATTCGGATTCTACGTATAAATTTACTTTGGAAAAGACCCTCCGTTTACCAACAACTGACATGACCCAATTTTTTGCCTGTATAATCTGCACCTTGGCTGAAACTGAAACATTATTTACACCTTTTCAGTGGTCATCTACATTTGTCTGCAAAGAGCGGCTAATGGCTGTCCCTCCTGGGGTTGCAAATTGTTGGCGCACTTACCGAACTCTGTCAAATAATCACTTTATACCGTTTAAACTTTCGTTCGAATTGGAGGCAACATTAATTTCATTCTGCGAATCAGAGAGGGTCATAGCAAATTCAAAGCTAATTGGTTGTCAACGAAGTATAAGTTTGTATCCCAAGCGTGTCCGTTTCGAAGATATTAGAGTTTTGATACCTGCAGGTCACAGACCAACCGACATTTATCCCATTTTGTGGTGCATGTAGCTTGCCAGTCATCCCAGATGGCGCTACAAGGAGGGACGAAGTAAGGTTTACTAACAGAGTTGCAGAGGCTCTTCCACAGGCTAGGATTGAGTTAAGGTCTAAAATCGTTTCTCTTCTCCTTTTCATGTTCTACCTCAGCAGTAGAGTGAGGTGGTTTAAAGAGTTGATTGAGCAGATAACGAATATGACATCAGGGGTTAAAAAAAAAAAAATTCAGTGAATTATAGCAATAACCAAAACTTCAAATGTCCCCAGTTAGTCTGGACACCACCCTCGAAACCAAAATTACCTGAGTTTTGAACCAGTGCACCTCGCTGGCGCTGTGGGAATAACATCATAAGGGTATTTATAACCCCTTGAACTGGTAAGGATTGTAAAAATTAAAGTCCAACTCACTAACCACTGATCCATGGCGACCACTTGAGTATTACCTGATCTACATTAAGTGGCAAAGTTCCCTTATAATATTTAGCCACTGAAACGTTTAAAAGTAATGAAAGCACAAGCCTATACCACCCTATTTTTGTTTCAAGTCGCTTGTGTTCGATTCATTTTATTCTGCGTTTCCCTGCTCTTATTTGCATATCTACAACTAGGATGCACAAAAGCAGCCTTGCTTTGCCTACTCAATCTCAGTAGTTGGCTCAGATAGAAGTCTATTGTATCTTGTCGGTTGTTTATTCACGTCTTTATGTTGAGTAGTCACTGATAGGTTCATCGTCCTTTTGATGATATGTCCCATCTCTACAGGCTCTCAATCATATGTACGATCATACATACATATGTTCTTGTGTTGACTCGATAAGTACATGTTTTTCTGTTCTCCTTGATGACCCTTAGTTTCCTGTCCATTGTCGTTGCATTCTCCAGTGTTTTTTTGGTCGCCGTGGCTCTGTGGATCGTGCGTTGGACTGCTGTGCAAGTTGCGTAGGTTCGAGCCCAGCAATATCGACTAAATATTTTTCTTATAGAATTTAGTTGTCATGAAAACATTTCTAATTTTGCCGTCCATAGTTACAGTAGGTCCGTTCGGTTTGTGCGAAAAATTTACCGCGCACAACATAAACGGTTGCGGAAATGCCCTTTACGAGCTGCTGCCAGTTTAAATCGAACAAAACATGTTGTGATTAAAGTGTACATATATTATTCCTGGTCTTTAGAATCCAGTTTTCAGGGCATGCATAGATACTTATGAAGTCATTATGTATATATAGTTTTGTGTTTCTAAGTGGAAAAGAAAACCTGAAAATATACAGTCCACTTTGTCCAGGAGCCTAACACCTGGCCGTATCTTTTAAACACCATTCATTAATCTTTATATCTTATACAATATGCAAACACCTTATAGTTGCCTCTATTAACATAATAACAGTTTTCGTCTGATCTAAAAATAAATAAGATAAATCGCGCAATTAATATGAAACCCGCTCATATAACTTTTGCTAACTACATATAACAAATGCAATCTTCATGTGCATAAATTAAAATAAAATCAAAAAATATATAAAAAAATAATAATTTATTTTTTATTCAAGTTAAACGACAGGCTGGTTGTGTCTCGAAATGTAACCAGCTACACATGTATCTATTGATAGCAAAAAAAAAAAAATAATAGTAATCATAATTTTGCGTAATTTATGATCCACAAATAAACAAATAAATTATCCCCTAGGTGTGAGTTGAATGTGTATCTCTGAGGCAGTGCGGTGTCGCTTCAGATATCGTGTCTATTGACTTGATGGTTGACTGGATAAATTGCTTAGTGGTTAACATTAAATGCGCACCTCATATCGATGCTAATGGCTTTTTTTTTCATATTCGCTTTTGGGCTCTGCTGCGCCGCGGTAAACCCGTTTTGCATTTATGTAGACCGTTTGGTGTTTTTGAGTTTCAGACCACTATAAAGCGACTGAAAGGAAGGCAAAAATATAATAAAAAAAAAAGTAAAAGAGGAGACACTCAAACCGATCATCGATATAAATTGGTCACGCTACATGTCATGTAGTCATTTTGGCTTATCGTCGCGTTTATAATCCCAACAATGTGCTTAAGATGATTCCCTACGATTGGCAGAAAAACTATGGTTGTGGTCATTTAAAATGACAAAGAGAGCGAAAACGTTGCCATTTTAATGAGTTAGTGCGTTAATAAGGTTGACACAATGAGTCTTTTGTTACTCGTGTGACACGTTCTTTGTAGTTGCTACATGGTGAGAGTGCCTGAGGTGATTGTGATTGACGTAAAATTTTATTTATAAAATGCAAGTAGGCAGTAGCATTAGAAATTGCATTTTAAATATGTACGTTGGCCTTTTCCGAGACTTCGTTCCGCCAAGTCTACGGTGAGTGACTTCATGTTCTTCAGGAAAACTATATCTTTTTAAAGATTTAAGAAGAAATATGATATTTATAGGTACTGTGAAACTTCAAATTGCGGATGCCTCCTTTAGGCGGACATTATTTGTGAACGAAAACTTTCCCATTCATACAGGATGTTATCCACATAACGCGAGTGAGATTTAGTGGTTTGCAAATCAGGTGGTATTAGGTTTCAATGGATTCAGAGGTCGGTGTTCAGACTACCTGCGGATATTTGGGATGTTTGTCATTGCTTATAAGTCACGGTATTCTTTCCAACCTCCTGATGTCATCGTTATTATCAATTCAATCAACTTGTTAAGTCTTGTTCACTCTACTGCCAGTTGTATGTCCTTGCAGTAGAGTTGACATCAGCTTTCCCAATTGATCCACTTTTATTTAATTTAAAATGTTTCTTGACCTCTTGACATCAGGGGTGGAAATTGGAACCTTTAGCGTGACAAAATGTACTCATCACTACAAATATCTACTTTAGACCAGATGCTAGAAGGTATAGAGCTTAGATGAAGATTTGGACTCCTAAGGCTCTATGTTAAAGGTCTGTACATTAATTTTGTGTCATAGAAATTCTGAAAAGGTCCTAAGGTACGTTCGTTTAGGTGAAATACCTTTAAAATTCCTTCTGAGGGAGGATTCTACCCGTAGAGTTAACGAGCGGGGAATTTGTTTTAAACAACTGCAAACACCAACTACGCCCAGCCCATTGAGAAAATGTCCCCGGGCTTAAGCAATTCAAGAGACTTAAAAATCCTTTTCCTGCAAGCAAATTCTAAACCTTGACAGGAACAACATGAGGAAACTAGTGGGGCTTCCTTACCAGCCATTGCGGTCTAAGATATCATCTCAACAAACTAAACCTTTGTTCAGATACAGAGTGTCGGTCCTGTTTGGAAGAGTAAGAAAGCACATTTGAGCACATTTTCGTGAATGTCCGGCACTATAGACGTATACGTAGACGAATCTTTCATAGAGAATTCTGCTCATTAGCGGAGTTTCGAAACTCGCCTACTAATGACCTTCATTAGGAAGGTAGTAGACCTATTAGGCTTAGTAGACTGGAGATACAATAGATCTTGCTAGCTCGCAGTGTCAGACATAACGGCAGGTTCTTAAAAAAAACATAGCTTAGCTCACTATTATCAAGAAATCTTCTTCTGCTGTGAGATAGTGTCGAACAATGGCAAAGGAGGTATGTTGTGGTTTCTTCTGAAGAGAGTCCTTCATTTTCTAATTTCCTAGCAAGCCGTCCTATTAGGCAATGGCACGTAATGACACCAGTGATGATGCGAATGCTTGCTTTGTTGAAAGTAATAAGCTCCCTTGATATTTTGTCATCTTTTTCCGGCCAGATAAGTCTGGTGGAATGACTTTGAAACCCCTTTTAAAAGAGTTGATTGGAAGAGTTCGATCAAATTTGTTTAGTAGGTCATATAATCTACATAAGATAAGGGAGTGACCATATGGTAGCTGCATTCAGAGTGAAGATGTCTTTAAAAGAGCTGCTGTATTTGCCGCAACTTATTTAGCTAGGAAATCCAGAAACGGGAGGCTCGGGATGCTCTCTGGGGCAGTAGAGGTGGTCAAGAGACAGGTCATTCTTTTCGAGTGCAGTCTACCATTCTGTGCAATACATGCAGAACTACTAGGTAACTTTGGGCGTGTAGGCCCATTTACGACCAATAGTCGTTTTACAGGTGCAAAGGGCTACAATATCCTTTTAGACTCGGTCAGTAATGTACAGTTTCCAGCACAGTCTCGTTGGAGAGAATTTATTTTATGACGTAGAGTTTTGAAGGGTTGGTTGCAGGGATTTCGTATATCCTGGGGAAGATAACTAGCTCTGTTTTGTCAGCCCAGTTAGAATGAAGAGCGCATTGTTCAACAATTCGTTAACTTGAAGATAACTTCCTGAGACAGCAACAGCACCGTCATCCGCATATGTAACCCCAGTGTAGCCACTGTTTTCCAGTTTCACCCTTAAAGTCGTGTGCCAGAGAAACGATGGCAGAAGAATAAGCTGCGGGGTCGGCCTTCTTTGCGTTGAGGCTTTGACTCACTTGCTCCTATGTAGACCTGACAGTGCCTCAGTGATTGCATTCGGTTTGACGTTGTTGAAAGTTTCGTCAATATTGAGGAGGGCAATTAGGATGTATTGCTCATTTTCAGTGGAGGTCGATGGATCTTAATTGTAAGGAGAACGCTATTAAATATTAATTCATTGTCTCATTACTGGGAATTTCATTTTTTGTTCAAAATCAGAATGAGATGGCATGGCAACCTTGGTCTTGAAAGAGAGCAACCTTTTTCTATAAGTCCATTGTAATTACTTTTCATAGAGAAGGCAACAATTTAATAACAATGCACTAAGAAAACTATCACCTTAAGTTTGTTTACCGCAGCACTGGCATAAAAGTAGGACTAGAGCTGACTGGATGCATTTCAATATGTGCAAACTAAGTAGAAGACGGATCAGAGGTAATTGTAATAGATGATTGACTTGTTCAACTTAGATAACATGACATGAAATACTTATAACAAGACTGCCTTAGAATTTGAATATTATTCAAATATTTAAGTCAGCAGTAAGTCGTTAGTAAAAAATTACAAATCCCCTTGAATTTTTGTTTTTAAGTTTATGGTTAAAAACTTAACATTTATTCGATACATAACAATAGAATAGTTCGTCACAACGGTAGTTCGACGCATTGGTATGAGAAAAGAGTGCTAAGAAGCTTCTTACTGTAGACTATTTTACTACAAAAAACTTGGCAAAACAAAGGTCAGGTAATGATTCCTTTTTACCATAGGGTTACATGTCGAATCTTTTCTTTAAAATTCAAAAGGACACAATTGTTGAAATTACTTAACTTCCTTTCATGTATCACCATCTATTAATTTGATTGATATTGTTACTTTTTTTTCCGCCTATAACCTATAATAATCTTCAGTAAATTCACACGATCTACAGATCGGTGTTCTTAACACTTTACGGTGAGAAATTTTAATGACATTTGACATTAACGTTTCACTTTTGCACATTTTAATGATTTAATGTTGTAGTTAACCTATGATGGTCATTCATATCACTTAAGCGAGAACGTGTGCATTTATACGCATACGAACGCTACTTAACCTTTGCCGTAGTCACTTTCTTAATAATTTCGATTTAAACGCTAAATAATTTCGCTTGTTATTCACTTAGCCAATTTGCCCGCTTCTCACTTAGCCATTTATTTAATTAGTTAAGCATCTGTAGTTTTACTCAAATTATCGTTGATGTATGTATAAACTTTCTTACTGATGTTGTCACTTTTAAATGTAATCACTAGTTTAGTTTTTAAAGGATGTCTCTAGTCAGACGGGGTTGCAATATTTTTTTTAACTAGTTGCAAATAAATATTTTTGCTAAATTTGTCGAATGTAATGTCTTTCTGTCTGTATGTTCGTTTATAATTCAATATCCACTAACCTAATTGGAATCAAGTCTTATGGATTAGTAATATTAGATCACTAAGTACCGGAGGCAAACGATTTGGATTAACTTTCATGAGGGCGACTTTATTTTGCGTCTAGTTCAATCGGCAATATTCATCTCTCTGTTCCTGATATCAGCCTTTGGGTGGGGTTTCAATCTAAAAAATATCTTAACGAACTCGAAGAATCCATGTCTGTAGATATGTATGACGAATGATAAACTTCTGAGGTTATTACTTATCATGAAAGCTTCTTAATTCGCCTTCCGGAGTAGTTTGTTAATATAGTTCAGGTATCTTCCATTCGAGCGAAAAATGTAACATTCACAACATGAGTGGTTATGAGAAGCTCGGTCGTGGTCCATTTTAGCCTTCGATTTATTTATTATTATAATATGCTTAAGAGATATATCGGTACTTGAGTGAACGCCATGAATAGAAGAAGAAAAATCTCGATACCTTATCAAATTCGCAAATCTAGTACACAAACTGGAAAGTGTACATTTTAACATAACACAATGGGAAGCTGAAGGCTTCCTAAATTTTAAAGAAAGAATCTACACCCAGCATAATCCTATGGCCGTACTCTGCGATTGCTAGGCCCATATTAACGTATGGAGGTTTAGTCTGGTGGCAATCTACATCTAAAACCACTAACTTCAAAGCCTTGACCAAGATACAAAGACTAGCTTGCATTGAAACGACCAGTGCACTGAGATCAATTCCGAAGGCAGGATTGGAGAAAATTCTCAATCTGCTACCCCTAGATCTCTACATGCAAGAATGTCCAGTAAAGAGCGCTCTGAGATTGGACCAGTCTAAACTCAGGAAAACGAGCTCATATGGACACGCCCAAATATTGGACAAATATCCGGGCATAAGTGTCGACTCTCTACATGATTCGGTATCTGGACTTCTTCAAACCCTTCTCCTACATCTTCCCAGGCAGAGAACAAACAAAACAAAGTCCATCTACACGAATAGCACCAAAGGTGTTTTTTCTGAGGAGCTACGACGCAGCAGCTCAATAAGATTCCCCGACAACAGTAGTGTTTTCATGCAGAGGTACTAGCAGTGACCAGAGCGGCCTAATTGGGGTCAATGCTCACGGTGTCACGGGAGGATATCACGATCTTCATAGACTAGGTCTATAAAAGCATAAGCTGCTAGTCAAAGCTTTTAAATTGCTGTCGCGAAGAGTAGAAGGTTTTTGACACGCAGCAAAATGTAAAACTCTACTGGGTCCCCGGCCAAAGTGGTGTGTCAAGAAACGAGACTGCTGACGAACTGGTAAGGAAGTGATCAGCCTTAGAACCAGAGCTAGCGGACGGTACAATAAAACCTCCACTTCGTCATCTGAAAGAAAAAGTAAGGCTAAGATCCTTAACTGAGTCGAATAACAGATGTGAGTGTTTCATCGCCTTCATCTAACCTTAACCGAGGGCTTAGTCCACAAAAGTCCCTCGTGTGTCTTTGTCCCTATTACCAGACCACAACGTTCATACTATTAGACGCTGACGCTTGAAATTTGCCCTTAAGCGTAGCCTTGTTTTTTTTCACTCAGCGCGTATGTCAAAAAAGAATCTGACCTGGGTCGGCTATTTCTCTTGCATGTAGTCACAGACTTTGACTGGTAAAGCAACCCAACGGTCCAAAGAGTGGTTTCCTAGTGCTGTTAGCAAGATTGATCTAATATTCTGTTCATGTCGGAAGTTGTGTGTGATGTACATACCTACGCATGAATTTTTCAATCTTATGCAACTTTAATTACAGCCTCCTTAAGAAAATTGATTTAAAAGTGATAAATCAAATGCAAGCGCACTGGCCAAACACAATTAGAAACTGCATCACACTTTGCAAGTTAAAAATTCAAACCATCATGGTTGGGCACGAAAACACAGTTTTATTTTTTATTAATCTACTCATTCATTTTTCATCACAACACGGTGGACGGGAGAAGCCGAAGAACAAAAAAAAAAGAAAAGATACGACCACGATCAAGAGCCATAACCAATGTAAAGGCCGATCCTACATGTCCCATCCAGATAGTGTGGCCTGTGTAAGCGCATTCAACTGAGGCACATATCCAAACTCCCTCTCCGCCGAGTCATGCACCGACCGACGTCCGACTGTCCGCTCCCTTTGGCCTCCCATATCGATGATGATAGAGTTATTACAAAATTGTTACCCTGTTCTTAATTTGTTGGCGGCTGCTTTGATGGGGTCTTCCAATTAGCTTGGCCGACACCTTAGGCGGCGGCGGTATCTTTGTCCATTTGTATGGAGAGTGGTGGACCACCACCATGTTGTATCCGTTGTTTTCTTCTCTTCCCTCTTTTCATTCGATTCCTTTTCTACGTTCTCTTCTGGATGTTCCTTGGTGTCTCTTCTGGCTGTTCCTTGCGCGCTTGTCCTTTTTAATGTTTTGGCGTGTTCCGTTGTTGGTTGGCTTTTTGTGTGCAACTTCTTTTTGTTGGACAGTTTGAAGGAGAATTGCAAATGTTAGCACTTTTTATTGCTGCTTTTTGTGCGATCATAAAGATAGGACGACAGGATGAGCATTTATGAGCGTGTTTTAGGGAATGTCAGGGATGAAGATTTTTGATGTACTAGGAGTGACCGGCGAAGGATTAGTTTAATGGAATCCGAGGATTGAATTGGTTTTTTAATCCTTTGGACGCACTTTTTTGAATCATCTGTAAGTTGAGGACCTTTGGAAAAGTTTGACTGTGCACTTAAACTGGGTAAAGATCTATTTGACGCCTCTGGAAGAGCATGGGTTGAAAACTTTGAAATTATGCTGAGAAATTATTATTTTTTCTGCCCAACGCCTCCAGTAATCATTGACCGAGTTCCGAAGTTTTCCTAGTTTTCGAATCCTGTTCCTAGTTTTCGAATCATCTACAATTTATAGACATATTTGATTGGTTTGGGCTGTGAGAAAGCCTCTGCAAATCTGTGATGTTTATAAGTCCCGGTTTAGATAACTTACCACATCCAAAGCCGCCAGTACCACCAAATCTAGGTTTTGAATATGGAGGTTCCACTCCTCTTTCGTGAGGTTCCTGCTGTTGCTCGGATAGTGGGGCTGGTTGACTGGTAGTGTTCAGGCCATTCAAATCAGTTGGGAGGTATTTACCAAGAATGGTGATCGTTCTAAAACTGAGAAGAGCGGAATATGCACAGAGGATGTGCGCAGTCGATGTTTTCTTCCCCGTCTATTCTCTGTTTCTTCTCCCGATAACTTTCCAATATCAAACATGCTTTCTGAGGATACAGTGCGATAACAAGAAATCAGTTGTTGAGGCTACAGTGTAGCATATGAATTTTACCATGTAATCAAGGTAAAGAGCCGCTGAGGGGATAGTTCGCTTTTCGAACGCCCACTTACCAAATTATCCCTTTGCTTATTAAGACAAGCATCCTCAAGAAAAATGTCCTCCCTACTTCATTGATACAAATAAACAATAGCTGGCGCGACAAATCGAGGTGAACCAAGGCGTAGCTTCTCGCATTCATGATGCGCGTGTTTCATTTTTCACACGAATGGAAGGGACCTGCAATTTATTGGCGAATTGAGAAGCTCTTTCATGACAAATTATACTCCCGGAGGCTTGTCATTTCGCGACGGTAGGTGCTGCCGGGAAAAATGTTTGGTGGACATAGATGAGGCTTGAATCCACGCAGTTTACACAGCAGTCCAACGCGCTAACCACTGAGCCACGGCGGGCGTTCACCAATGCAAATGGAGGCTTTAGTTTTGTGACGACCGTCATAGATCAAGACAAGCATATTGGGAGTTTTTCTCACAACTCTCTACATCCTCTTCTCGAGTACGCTGTTTCCAGTGTTTCGGACCAAGGGCTGTGGTTTCTCGTGAAGTTTCATACTTCCTTGTCACCTCGAAACTGTCTCGAGCTGTGATTCGAAGATCCTCTTGACTGGAGTATAATGGCTCATTCACTCGGTGTGGCCGACACAGTATAGTCATTATGTTTTGACTTGTTGGACCACATTTACATCTTGGTACACCTTGGCCATCCATCTGCCTCATATAAAAGACCATATATTGGACAAAGGATTTTGCCTCTGGAAGATGTCTAATGTCTGATTTCATTTCCTGCTTACCGTCTAGCACTCGGTACCTTATAGTCGAACTGTGAGGATCAATGTTTTGTAGAGGGTGCATTTCGTCTTTCAAAATTTCAAACCCATTTAATTTGCCAAACTGAAGAATCAGTAGTTTCCTAGGGTAAGTTTCCGCCGAATTTCCGCTACGATGTCTTTCGTCGACTTGATGTTTTTTGGGATAAGAAAAGTCCTTCGAAGCAACCGCGGACGGCGTGGACTGGGTTTTAATCTCATTTACTTCAAGACCAACTCGTCCCGCCTGTTCTTAAGTTTCCGTAAAAGACACAACTCTCAGAGTGACCGATGATTTCGATGACTGCGTATTCGAACAGCTGGACAAAATAGACTTGTCAAAAGCTGTTACAATTTTAAAAAAAATGCAGAAGAACTGTTTCCAAACTTCGTGTCCAGCAGGATTATGCGGCACAGCTGGATCAATTTTACCGGATTACCGGATTCAGTCAAGTCTTAAAAACAACCAAGCGAAATTCGGATAACATTTCGATCATCTCAGGTCTACTTTACGGCAATGATGCAGGAACATGATAAAAGGTGGAGAAAGCTGTACTTGACTATTTTGAAAGAAATGTCTTTTAGAGATTGTGAGTCCCATTGTTGGGACGGTAAATGGAGTAAAGATTCAACGACGAACTATTTGATTTGTACGCAAATTTGACAAGAAAACATAATCAAATCTATCGACGCATTTATGTGCATTGTACCTAGATATTTGTTTCGATATGTAGAGCGAGTGGACAGGGCGGAGAGCTCAGTAAAGTAAGGGGCACAAATAGAAACTGATAGGGACCTCAACCAACTCAATGTACATACCTACGCCACTGAAAAAAACCCAACTTGTTGTTGGGTCCACCATATGGAAATTACTCCGATGCACACAAGTCCAAAGCAATGCAGGGCCCTGACGCTGCTTATGTATTCAACGACAACCTTTTCTTCTCAAGGAAAGAAAGTTAACGAATTCAGCAACAAAAACAGAAGCTCTTCCGTTTATTTTCTGGGTCACACCTTCGTACAATTTCTCCTCGTTATCTCAAATCTCGTCACAATCTTCTCTTAAATCAAAAACACACCCTGTGCTTAATTTTCCGCCGTCAGCCTGTAAAATAACTGAACTTCAACAAAAGCAATTAATGTGTCTCTGTCTTCCAGTCAAATTGAACCGAAACCAACGTATCTGTAGTTATGCAAATTGTACTGCTGCCGCTTCCAGTCGAATCCATGTCACTGCCGCCAAGTCACCGAGCTGAGTCGAAAGCTAAATGTCACCACATTATAACTAACTACTTGAGGTGCAGCCCACCTACTTGAACGGAGGAGAAAACTACCGACCAATTTGTGTGGAAGCCTACTTGATTGGCAACATCGATAAGAGCCTCACAATTGCCTCCACAATGGAATCACATAATTAACTGGCTTTAGAGAGTAGTTTCCACTTTTTTTTTTCCTGTTGTCTTTTTGGTTCGCTCCTTTAAGCCCAAACAATGTACGAGTCTCTGCAACATTTGCAGAGAGTCAATAAGTAGTTCGCAGTGTGTGCATCCCTAATTACAATATAATTACCAAACGTCTTTGTCGCTGCTTTACAGTTGTATGAGAATCAACAACGTGTTCAGCAGGTGCGTACGTGTTAGCGCGGAAATGCCATCCCTCTGCTCGAAAACCCCCTCACTAAAATGCGAAGGTAACCAACAACAACAACAACAAAAAAATCACAAAACAAGTCACTTAATTAGTTTAACAATGCAGAAAGTTTGCGCGATTGCGTACACAACCTAATTTGTTCCACATCATTATCGAATGTATCTCCGCTACCCTCGGTACTAACATAAGAACACAAAGTTTGTATTTAGAAGTCATAAGCTGACAAAACGATTGTCAGGCCGGGGAATTTGGTTTACAAAACAAATAACGTAATTAGTTAAAATGGGAAGTGCTTGGGGTTTGTCATTTAGTAAACTGTTCCATTCGCCAATAGGCGTTTTTCCATATCTAGATACTGTTTGTTGTACACATTAGTGTCATAAGTGTTTGTGGAAGGAATACGAACGGATGCGAGTCGTTTGTACCGGATATACATTGAGATTGTATTAAATAACTAATTACGGACAAATGAGGCACTTCGGTGTACACCATTACGATTATATGTGAGTGTATGCAGATACACATGCCTCAATTAATGGTGGGATATGAGAAAGAACCCCGCTCTCAACTGACAAGAAGTCATTTTCCATAATCGAACAGGGGGACGGATGTTATTGGGTATATGAGTAGGTACATGGGTTAATAGTTGAGTCATTATTCGATGTAGACATGTTCTGTATTCGGTACAAATGTATTGGAATTGTAATATTTTTCATATAAAAATAAGATAACTACAAAGGACATGGAATTGGGTTGAGAAGTTTATTTTATACATATTCATGTACATATGTAACACCTCGAAGCAAGGAGACTGACAGGACACTCAGCGGCAAAACTGAAGGCCCTCGGATATTTCGGCACCACATCCAATATAGGGCGGTCAGTCGGCCCAACACTGCAGTGTCTTTCAAGCCGAAATCACAGCTATATATCAAGCCGCCGCTTGACTGAAGGCTAACCCAATATCACGCACGGGTATTGCGATCTACATCAACAGCCAGGTTGCGATCAGGTCCCTCTTTCCAACACAATAAAATCTATGGCAGTGAAGGACTGCCGCGTGTCTCTAAAAGAGATTGCTTACCAGTATAACGTCACACTCTGTTGGGTCCCTGTTCACTGTAACATTCAGGGGAACTGTGCGGCTGACCAATTAGCTAGAAAAGGCTCCCAATGTACGAGCGGCGGGAAGCTCGACCGTGTCAAAGCGCCTATGTCGTTTGTTAAACACCTGACCCACAACGTCGCTCTGTCGAAAGCAAACCGTAGATGACAACATCTCGATTATTGCAATAATGCCAGGCTAATCTGGCCTGTCCTGAATCTGAAAAGATCAAAAGCATTAATGCGACTCAAAAGAGACCAGCTCTCAAAGTTCATCAAAGTCCTCACGGGGCACTGCATCCTAGGAAGGCATGCTCAACGCCTGGGGATAGCATGCAACGATTTCTGCAGGAGCTGCAGGGCCGAGGAGGAGGAGCAATCCACCGCACACTTTCTCTGCACGTGTCCCGCACTGGTCCATATCAGGAAAGTCACCCCAGGCCAATACTTCTTCAACGATCTAAATGATCTGTTCTCCGCCAGCATGGCCGACCTTAACAGCTACGTTAAAAAATCTAAATGGTTTCAGGAGTAAGCAGGGTACCCCAGTAGTCAGTGGCATCACAAAGGACCTACTTGCTGCTCTACGTGCACCTCCTCTCGGAGGGGCACTTCTAACTAATATAGGACACCAAAAATTATTGGAGAGATCAGAACAATAACGCCACTTATTAACCATCAGAGTGATTTTGGAGACAAACAAATCAGCTTTATCAACAATTTTAAAACAGAATTTCCTTCAGAAATTCTTGGGCTCGAACCAGCAAAAAAAGAAACCACGACACTTGTATTTACGGATGGCTCCAATATCCCAGGCAACTCCCAGGCTGGACTTGTATCTAGATCCTAGATTCATTGCAGATTCATTACAGTCTTCCAAGCAGAAGTCCTTGCCATTTTGAGGGGAGCTGGAGTTCTCTTGGAATAGCACACTCAAAGAAGAAAGAAAGCCATTACAAATCCAACATCCAGATCTCATCTCACAAGCTTGCCAGTCACAACGACGTCCACCTTATCTGGGTACCAGGCCACGAAGATGTCACGGTGAATGAGAAAGCCGACGAACTGGCAAGAGAAGGGACCCACACGATAGAGCTATTCGCTGAAAACACAGTGAGTGTCGCATTAATAAATTTAAAACAGCAACCAACGAGAAGATGCAAAGCGATTTCGAGGCTCACTGGACAAAGGGGCTAGATCACTCGTGAAGAAACCAAGCAACCTGCTTATTAAGATGACTCTAGGTTTAAGCAGGGTACAATCGAGGCTCAACTGAGGCCTAAGTGAAGAGCCTTTCGGTCAATCACATATACCAAATCAATCCATGTTCATATTTACATACTTTTCTTGGGAAAGGCGAACCTATAACGCTTATAGAGCGCCCCAGGATGTTTGGAGGGGTTTTTTATTTTAAAGAACCTGCCCTTATGGCTGACACTGCTACCTAGCAAGATTTATTGGTGTCTCCGGTCTACTTAGCCTAATTGGTCTACTACCTTCCAAATAAAGATGAGTATGTCATTAGTAGCCGAGTCTCTAAATTCCGCTAACGAACAGAATTCACTATCAGTCTACATAGCCATTATAGTGCCGGACATTCACAGAGAATGTGCTCAGATGATTCTTCCTCTTACAAACAGGACCGCCACTCTGTATCTGAACAAAGATTTAGTACCACAATTGCCGGTAAGGAAGCCTACTAGCTTCTTTATGTTGTTCCTGTCAAGGTTTAGAATTTTCTTGTTGGAAAAGCTTTATAAGTCTCTTGGATTGCCTAAGCCCGGGGACATTATCCCAATGGGCTGGATGAAGTTGGTGTTCCCAGTTGTTCTCACGAAGCTGTGATGGTAGCCCAATTAACGCCACAGATTCCAAGAGTGCGGATCCGATCCCAAGAGCGCGGAAGCCGAACCGACTCTAGCCAGCTCGCCTGCAGTTTCATTGCCTACAAAGCCGTGGAGGCCAGGCACCCAACCTAGCTGGACCTTGTTGTGGGATGTCAATGCTTAAATCGCTGCCTAACTATCTAAATTGATATGTATTTTTGTGCCCCTAATACACACATTTTCACATAATTTATTGGCTGTGATTATCAGCATATTGTTAGAATGCGAAAATACTAGCGTGGACAAATTTCATTAAAAACGACATGATTGCTTCATCCCTTGCCACACGCAATCTTTATTTATCGCAGTCACATTTAGTTCTTTCCCAGCCATTACATACGAGTACTCACAACCTATTTCTAACGGCCAGTAATTTATTCAAAACATCGACTTTTCTAACCCGGAAAAGTTGCGTACTTTCGACCTTCTGCTGCACCAGCTTCAAACTGTCAAAATGTACTCATAACTCTGAATATTCCCGAGTTTTATTACTTCTAAATTAAACTCAAAACACAAAACACCCTTCAACAGGCTGCACTCGAATTAGCCGCGCTCGAAGACACACATTCCACAGAATTATCATAAAGTGGAACAAATTCATCACACATTTTACCGGCCGCTGATGAATGAACAAAATTAAAGCGTTCAAATCGTTAGCGCGCTGGGTCGCAGTCAACAAGGGAAATGCGGCATAAAACGCGGTCTGAATACGTAGATGCACCTCGAAAATATGTGCACCGAACGCAGACCGAGAGAGGTGCATTCGTCTCGGAGCAGGTGGAAGTGTCGTCTGCATGTTAGCGTCGTACAAATATGACAGTTTCCCGATACATAAACGTTTTCATTTTTATGACCGAAATGACACAAACCGTATGTATCCAGCGATTAGATTCATGTTGATACACAATTCACTTTCGTGGTTAATCGTTTAGGAAACCGAGCATTGGAAGTTCTCGTTCTCGCCTCGCTCACCTCCCGTGCCATGGGGCCGTGCTCTCAAACTCGTTGAGACCGAGGTTAAGATCAAAGGCCTTGTTCCAGGCGACACACCACACACCACACACTCGATGTTGACAAGTGCCACAAACAACGATGACGACGATGCGAGGAAGAGGCTCAGTGGGCTCCACCGAGCAATGAATTTGAAAGAGACTACGCTTTAAGTTGGGCACGTAAACCGTCTTAGCAGGATTAGAACAGGAATATGGAGGAGGTGTGGTCCCCCACAAGGCACTGGCGTTGCTGGCCTTTGGCGTTTTGTTTAGCACTGAAATGTTTGCGATTACATCGCGACCGCCACATCAGTGCTGGACTGCACTTCACCTAAGTGAATTTGTTTCGTCTTGGTCAGCCTGGTCAGGGTGCTGTGCTCTGGTGGTGACCAGCGACCAAACCGGTGATGATGGTGTGTGGGGAAACGAAATCAGTCAGAGCGTCGGCCGGTGCATGTTGCACTCACTCACAGGTACTTATCAGGGAATTACCTGCACGATTGACAGGAAAATTCGCAATTAATTATACTAGAGAGTTCTTAACAGCCGTGGACGGAATGTAAGTAGGTACGAGTATGTGTTTTCGTATATAGCTGCGGGTCAGCACGCAAATGCGGACCTCGTCAACTATGACGATGGTTGACGGTTGTTGACGCTGTGCAATGCAGTGCAAAGAGGAATACGTCAATGCACTTGTTGTGGACATAGCCTGGATGTTGTTTTCTGTTTTCTCGTTATGTTACTCGTATTTGTTTTATAATTAGAGGGGAAAAATATGAATAAGGAGTTCTATGTCTGTAAATGGCAAAGAAAGGACGATAATCAGGCAACGAATTAAGGACATGTCGGTGCCTATTCACATCACACTAAATTGACTTGGTAGGATGTCATTAAGTGAAGGAAGCTTGACCTAGAGCAACGAGTTATAGAGGAGCAGATGAAAATTGATTGAAGGTCCTAGCAGTGACAACAGATGAGTGCTATGAATGACGAGATGATGTTACATTTTTCATCTACAATCAGGTGACAATAAAAGTGTTTTCTGCTAGGAACACCTTCGCTTGTTAGAAGCTGTCACGAAAGCCTTAGTACTTTTGGTACAGAGCATGAGTTAAAATTGACTCTCTAGACATGAGGGTTATGCTAAACACATTGCGATCCGACCAGCAAGACAAGCCAGAGATGGAGGAATAGGACCACATGCCGTACCTCCAGAGAGATTGGGCTTAGGCCATCTGATTTTCCTTAAGTGGTCACTCAGATGGATGGACTTTATCTTAAATGAGTTCTGCAGGAGTTGCAGGGCCGAAGTAAAGAAAGAAACACTGCTTCACTTACCCTGTGCCTGTCCAGCTCTATCCCAAAGAAGAAAGCTCTACCTTGTCTCTGCCTGTCACTTCGATAACATTGACGAGTTATCACATACTGATGTGAAAAGTATTCTTAGCTTCATAAAGATCTCCAAATGGTTCTAATAAATTCAGTGACACTTTTCGGGTGAAGATTCAAGAGGTATCGCAAACTGTCTTCCTTTGGCCTACGTCTGTCTGTGCTTTACCTGCGTAGCCGGAGCCACCCTACCTATCTACCAAAAGTCCGAAGATATAGAAATAGACTAGGGACTGAGATAGAGCGGTCCCGTCATTTCGACTTCCACCACAATTGTCATAGTGTCGGTTTAGTTATAGCTCAGTCTTTGTATAGTGGCTTGGCTATCAAAGGAGATGAAGATGGTTTCACCAAGGGTGTCAGAGAGTAAGTAAGCGTATGAATTGGTACGTGCCCCTGCCAACTGATAGATTAGAACTATCCGAATCAGCGAACATTTCAGTCCAAGATCCAATGTCCATTTTTGAGCCAACACAAGATTTGACTTTTCAGCTAGGCGTTGAACTGCGTTCTTTATCCACCACGTATAAGTTAGGTCCGAATCAATCTCCAGTTCCTGCCACACATGCGGCGACAGATCCCAAATGGTCGTGTAGCTCTTTCGACGGCCTGAACAATATGGAGGTCACAGGGGAATATACATACAGTGGCGACCAAATAAATTGCAGAAATTGCCGTAAAAATTCAGGCTTCAGCATGATAATAACCCGAAGCACACTGCTGAAGCTATGAAGCAGTGGTTTCGGGTTAAACACGGCCATTTATTTTATCGCAACTGTATGGTCCAAAGTTACCCCAAGATACTTGACAATAAGGATGCCAGACCCATGGTTTTGTATAGGACGGAGAATAGTCCCAGCGTAGAGAAGGTAACTTTGGCGATTAAGACACTTAAAGTTGGGAAATCTGATGGTGAGAAATGGTTAAGGCTTTGCGGGCAGAGGGAGTAAACTGAGTCTTTCGTGTCATTGATATGGCCTGGAAATGCGGTGAAATACCGAGAGACAGGTCAACTGGGGTGATTATTCCTCTTTTACAGAAAGGGGATTGTTCCAATTCTAGGGCTATATATCTCTACGGACTCCTCGGAAAAAGTTTTTCTAAGGCGCTGAATGCGCGTTCTAGCCTGGAAGTATGCCAAACCTATCTACAATTGTTTTACGGATTTGGAGACGGATTTGGAGATAGTATATGGTCGGGTCTTTTGACGTAAACTCTGGAGTGTACTGTAGTAGTGTGGGATTGACGGCTCTGTTCGGATGGCCATTTAATCTCTATACACAAAGTCTAAAACCTGTGTTCGGGTGAACGGCGTTAAATCGACACCTTCCACTGAGGGCGTTGGACTTTGTCAGGGATTAGTTTTGTCATCTCTCTTTTTCATTGTGTATGTGGAGGGATAAGCTTTCTGCTTTTTGCTGATGGCTTGGTCATCTTTGGGTTCACCCAGACTGGACTTCAGCGCACACGTGACAAGTTCGTTGCCGTTTGTGTTGATACACGTATGAGAGTTAACGTGAATAACTCAGAATTAATGGTCATTTTCCGAACGCCTGGTCTATGCAATCTGCATGTAAGTAGAGTCCCAATGAAACGGGTGGTGAAGTGAAAGTATCGCGGGGTCCTATTCACGAGTGGTCGGCTGGAGCAATTTTGATACAATTTGGCAACGAACCTAAGCGATTGGTCTTCAATTCAAGTTTTATTCCGACCCTCACCTATGGTCATGAAATCTGGGTAATGACCGAAAAAGTGAGATCGCGGAAACCAGCTGCCGAAATGAGATTTCTTCGTTGTATTGCTGGGACAACTCGCTGAGATCGGGTTAAAAACAGCAGAATACGTTAGGTAGTCAATGTAGAATAGCTACTCCTTCGAACGGAGAGGTCGATGGTTTGAGCACGTTAAACGCATTTTCCAAACTCGTCTTCCAAGACATGTCGTGGAATCCGTGCCATCAGGTAGGGAAGGAAAAGAAAGAGATGATTGGACCAAGTCGAAAATTTCAGATTTAGAGTCGTTGGTCCACTCAAGCACCCTAAACCGGCGACCCTCTTAGTGAAAAGACAGATGAAGTGTTTGCTTCCACCTTTATGGACATAAACAGTCGGTGTAAAATGTTTAGGAGACTTAGTTTGCTACCCCTTCGGTGACCTCTATTGTGAGATTCCTTCCTTACTTACTTACTTAAGGTGACGCTACTTGGGTGGGTGACCTGAGTCGCAGTCTTCCTCTACTGCCCCGTGTGGATTCGATGATTTTTGGCCCGGAGCATTGGTCTACATGACCCAGCCACCTCAGTCGTTGGACCTTCATTCTTCTGGCTAAGTCGATACAGTTCGTTGTTGTATTTCTTCCTCCACTCCCCGTCTATGCAGACGGGTCCGAAAATCACCCGAAGAATTTTCCTCTCTAAACAGCCAAGAGCAACCTCATTCGCTTTTGATGGAGTCCATGCCTCTTATACAGGGTAATTTTAGTTGTTCGAGAGAGGGTTTTGCTACTTAATTGCCTTCTTAGCCCAAAGAAACAGCGATTGGCAAGAGTTATTCTGCGTTTAATCTCAGCGCCGGTGTCATTGTCTGAATTTATAGCGGAGCCTAGGTAGACAAAGTCCTTAACTACCTCAAACTCAAAGTTATATCTGTCTATTTTTAACGTTCTGTCCGAGAAGTCGGTTTTGAGTGTCCTTGCTTGTTGACAGCTTATATTTCGTCTTGCCCTCATTGACCGCTAAGCCCATCTTCACCGCTTCCATCTCAATACTAACGAACGCTCTTCCGATTGTGTTAATATCGACGGCGTATGCGAGTAATTGGACGGACGTTTGACAGCTTCCTTCTCAGAGTTTAAAATTATTGCCGTATAGAAATACGCGAGCGATTTATTTTAAGTTTACTTCAATTGGATTTTAATTAATTTTTCACCGGGACGAATACAAGTGTCTAGTAAAAACGCTTCAAAGCGTTACAAAGCCTTGTTTCATTGCGGCTTATATCACGGCTCCTTCCCACATAACTGAAGCACCGTGAAATATGTTTGACCTCAGTAAAATTTATTCCAACAAATTAATAACTGACATCAATATCTCAACAACTACTCAAACTCAAGTTGAGGTTTCTTAATGACTTTCAAATTGAATTCATTGTTCGATGACAGATATAGACAAACAGTATCGCCTCAAGCGCGAAACATGTTGCGGGTGTGAAAAATAATTTCATGTCCCACAGAGAATATCAATCTTGTCGGCATGTTCCAGTCCCACCGCATCTCCCCTCGGTTTAACAAAAATGAAACTATATTTTCGAAGAATTTTTTTTTTTTTTTTTTTGAATCACTCAAGCTTAGCACCTACGGTTACCCCTCGTTCGTACGAAAAATGGAAAAACTCAACTCACTGGCAACATGTATCCAAACAAAGGGAGCGAAACTGTGTCCAGCCACCCAAATGACGTTCCATGGATAAATTTATTACTTGTGAATTTTCCGTGCCACTGATTTCGTTTTCAATTTGTTTTGTGCACCCCCTCGCAGCCCACGCATGTCATCACACCTATTACAGGAAGCCAGGGTTGCGGGTGGTGGTGTATCGTTTAGAAAGCCATTTACCCAAGAGGAAGGAATTCCAATACGAACTGGTGGGGGTGGGCGACATCATTAATTTCCCAGCAGAAAACAGTCTTTGTGTCGGAGAGTCATAAAATCAAAGAGGAAGCAGTATCTGATTCGAGAGGTGATGAAAATTACAAATGGCTTCTCGGTAAACTCACCCCGAGCGGGTCGACTACAGACTTTCCGGTTCAGTTAGTGTCTCCATCTATTAGCTGCTGATTTTAATGGTTCATTAAGTTTATTTAAATTGTTTTCGCTTTCGGTGGGGTGAGGGATTTTGCAGACAGGTAAGGCCCTTCGTGACAGTGAATCTGGGTCAAAACAAAACAACGACGCTTCGATAAATCATCAACTAAAGGCCCGGGTAGCACGATGCGTTTAGTGCCCACGCAGTATCAACTGACTGCATAGCTGCCGGTGCTGGTTATATCAAGTTTGACACCATACCAAGTGTGAAACGATATTTAAAACAGGTTAATGGCGGCCGTTTTCCGCTGGCATCATAATTTCCTCTTAACGCTCCGAGCGCTTTAACGACAGAAAACTTTTTTCCACAGACTCTGCTGGGAAATTTGCGACAGCGACGTGTTTTTTATCCAGGTTGGCTGGCATATTAATTTTATTGCCAAAGGATGGTTAACAACATTTGAGTGCAATTTTTGGATTTTATTGCTGCGACAATCCAGCGCTTAAGCAGTTCATTGATTAGACCGCTGCTGCGATGAGAGAAAACGCGCACCGACTTGGTTTATGGACATCAAATGCAAGGTAATCAGGTGTAAGCCGCTTTCAGCTTGCAGTTGCATTAAATGTTCGCTTCTTTGTTGCAAGCTAAATTGGATTGTAGTTGGATTTTTATTGATTCCACTTCGATATCAAATAATTGACGATGATTTACGGACAGCGTTGTGAAACGCTACCTCGGTTTTGAATTTTATAGACTGAGGTACTTTGCGGACGCGGGATTAAGTGCGAATTTGTGAGGTTATCTTGGGACAATGTAGCATCTAGGCTGAGCTGTTAATAGCTTGTTAATAACTTCATTTTTAATTATCTTGAATTTTAAGTGTTTAATAATTTAATGACACACGACGCACACAGGAAACATGTAAGTCGCGGTTCGTTTTATGACTTAACATTGTAGAGACTTTCTATTCGTTGCATGCATGCATTAAGCTACTTAGCCGAGGCTTAGTGTTGTCAGTTTAGTGCTTCATGTTTGTAATCTCTGAAATCATCATGACTATCGAGATTTTATTTTCGGACACCGTTGAAGTCAGGCACGGCGAGTTTCGGGAGTATCATGCTCATGCTCCACGACTTATCGGATTCGGCACGAATGAAAGGGATCTACAATTTATTGCTGACATTGAACAGAGAATTGTAAAGCTTCTCTATGACAATAGTATAACGAGAATACTTACGAAGGTTTGCCATTTTTTGATAAGGTATTTAGTGTATGTGATCTTAGTGTTGGGCCTAGACCTTAGAACTCTGCTGCACGTCTTTCCCGTCAACATCTTTGGAAAGATAGTACCGTCCAAAGCAGCTCTAAGACTCAGAGAATCTCAGCAATTATCGAACCCCCAAATCAACTACACGGACATTATGGCTACAAATTCTATGTACATATAACCAGTAAAACGGACTATCTAGTCCACTACGATGACTTCAACTGCAAATACAGTACCATCATCCCAGACAAGTCCGAATAGGAAAACGGTATTTTCTCACAGAATACGTAATTAAAATGTTGACAGATGGAAGGCACAGCATTGAGAGCCCCTTCAAACAAACCTGTCTTCAACGTCTCACTCCGTCTTCCGGACCACTGTAGTATATTTCAACTGAAAGCCAACAATTAAAATGAAGTTGGTAAACTAATGCAGATTGCAGATGTCATACCATTGGCATGGTTGAGAGTTGGCCTGGATCACTAAAGAAGTAAGCACCTAGGGTTTTTTTCTGGTTCTGCTGAGGCTTGAGCAGTCGCAGAGATCAGCTATACTTTACTGGTAACAGGGAGGTTCCGAACGCTCCTATTCAACCTATAAAATACCGCCTGTGCATGGATGCTATAGAAATCGCGAGTAGAAGGTGGAATAATATATCTACATAAGCACCTGCAGGCCCATAAAGCAAATCTGTCTTGTGCTAGGCTCTACAAAATCGGAAAGAAGAAAATTAGCTCCACCATAGGAGTCAACACGGGTCACTGTCTGATAGGCTGGCATGCCGTCAGGAGTCTGCTTTTGTAGAAGCTGAAGGGACGATGAGGAAAGGAAACCAACCTTCACCTCTTAAGCACTTGCTCGACACTAGTTATAACAAGGCACAAACTTTTTTAGCAAATACTTCTTCTACGATCTGCACGATCTATCAAATATCGACTTACCAGCATTAGCATCAAAATGGTTCAACTGAAACCTAGGTAGATCATTCTAAATAGCCAAGGAACTCATATCTCAGCTATATAAGGGTTCAAATGAGCTAGTCACTCTAAAAGTGACCTCTCTTTGGAAAGCTATAAAAGGTATCAAAAAACCCCAAATACAATCGCTACCAATAAGAAAAAGTAATGGCGAGTGGGCAAAAGGCGATAAAGAAAAAGCCGACTTATTTGCTGAGCATCTGGAAGAAACGTTTAAGCCATTTCCCGGGCAAGCATTAATAGAAAATATTAATAATACTATTATGACTCCAGACAACTTTAAAGGTAAACTTTGTGAGGTAATAAAAAATCTAAAGAATAACAAGGCTCCTGGATATGACCTAATAACCGGACAGGTCCTGAAGGAATTGCCAAAGAAAGCTTTAATAAAACTTGTTAACCTTATAAATGCTTCGATAAGACTATTATACGTTCCAAGGCAATGGAAAGTCGCCGAAGTTATAATGGTTTCAAAGCCGGGAAAACCGCCAAACGACAAAAAGTCGTACAGACCGATATCGCGGTCTGTATACGTATACGTTCCAAGGCAATGGAAAGTCGCCGAAGTTATAATGGTTTCAAAGCCGGGAAAACCGCCAAACGACAAAAAGTCGTACAGACCGATATCGCTCCTACCGATAATATCAAAAGTTTTTGAAAAACTCTTATTAAAACGGTTAAAACCGGTTATTGAAGAAAGACGTTTGATTCCTGATCATCAATTCGGGTTCAGAATCAAGCATTCCACAATTGACCAGGTTTATAGAATAACCAACGAAATTGAGAAGGCCATGGAAGAGAAAAAGATATGTTCTAGTGCTTTTCTTGACGTTTCCCAAGCCTTTGACAAGGTTTGGCACGAAGGCTTGAATTATAAACTAAGACAGGTACTTCCGGAAGAGCTGTACAAGATCTTAGAGTCGTACTTGGAGAACAGACTTTTCCGTGTCAAGCACGGAGCCGAATACTCGGAATTCAAGGAAATCGCTGCCGGTGTTCCACAAGGAAGTGTTCTTGGTCCAGTCTTGTTCTTCTCTATACTCGAGATATACCGCAAGAAGAAGGCACCGTTGTTGCTACATTCGCAGACGATACGGCTATTCTGGCAACAGAAAATTCAGTCGAGTCAGCAACTGTGAAGCTTCAACGAGCTTTGGATACAATTTGCGAGTGGACAAAGGTTTGGCGCATTGTTCTCAACGAAACCAAATCTACGCATGTTAACTTTACTAACAAGAAAATAAACAACTTACCCGTTTTCATTAACTCGGTACAAATACCGTATGCAAACGAAGCAAAATATCTAGGAATGACACTAGATGCGAAACTCAAATGGAAGCCGCACGTTAAAAAGAAACGCGACGAGCTCGAAATTAGATTTAGAGAAATGTATTGGCTGCTTGGAAGATATTCCAAATTAAGCATGTATAACAAATTGCTCTTATATAAGCAAGTCTCAAAACTTGTATGGACGTATGGTATACAACTTTGGGGTTGTACCAAAACCAGCAATAGAAACATTTTACAAACCTTTCAAAATAAGGTGCTTAAAACAATCGTTAATGCGCCGTGGTACATTAGAAACGACGATATCCACAGAGACCTCGGTCTAGCTACCGTCGAAGATGAAATAACAAATTTTGCACGCAAACTCCGTGTTCGCCTTCATGGACATTGTAATAACAAATAGGAATAGCAATAAGGAATAGCCGCTTATAATGTCGATATTAGTAGGTGCTTTTATTGGAAAGCTACCTACACAACGCGAATTTTTATTGTCGAAAGTTAAACTACTTGATAAGGCTTTTTTGTACTTAGTCGTAGTCAACACGAAAAGGGGAGGTTTTTTTAGTGAGTAAGAATCTCACACTACCATGGGCACGTGCGGTAGATCCTCATGGTGTCTCATGAAAGATTTTCACCTACCCTCGTAAAAAAAAAAACTCTAATAGTGCCCTCTCCCATCTCCCTTCTCCGTCCCGTCTTTTAGCACCACGAGGTTTGCACTGAAACAGTCACCTCATCTTTCACCTACAACAGCAAACCGCCTTCCCTCACCCAACTAAGACCTTTAGACCCACATTTCCAATCAAGACAAACCCCCAGCGTTCGATTGTATTCAGTCGCCCTGTTTCACCTCTCAATAGGTATATCGAGGTCCCTCAAGACCCTGTTTCTATAGATATAACAGATTCTCACACAAAACCCGGAGCACCGGCATATTGTAGTGCCGCGCAAGGTCATTAAAACTCCTGTGCGAATGATACCAAAAGCTGCCGCAATGGCGGTAACTTTTTTTTTATAATCCATTCGGGCTTCAAGGGGTGATGAATACTCTTATGATGTTATTCAGACAGCGCATGCGAGGTGTAGTGCTTCGAAATTCAGGTAGTACGAGGTTTTAATTGCGTCCTAGGTTGGTATCCAGGCTAACTGGGGATATTTGGTGGTATTTGTCATTGCTATTCACGGGAATTTTTTTTCGAATCCCTTGACGTTACGTGTTGCTTGTGCTTCTTAACCCAGTTCTTAACTTAGTCACATAGAATTGTGCACTGGCACCAAAATTCCACTTTAGTCCGGTGGAGCTCAAAGTGGATCACACCGAAACCAACATTCTCAGACAACTCAACTTCACAGCTATGCAGTGCTGTGCATAAACAAGCAGCTTCATTGACTTGATGTTACTCAACATCCTGTTAGGAAGTGTAACGTCAAAATACGTAAAAACTCATGACTAGTGATTACAGATCCACGCTCAACAGCCATTGTAATAATTTCAACGCTATTCTCTTCGAAAATCTCTCACAACCAGTGAAATGACGTCTCGATAACTTAGCTCCTTATTAGTAAATGTCAATTCAGAGATTAATCCATCAACATATTCATTACCTCGCCACGTCCGGGCTAACTACGTTGTAATACCCAATTACCTCTTTTCAGTCGACAATGAATGACACGACAACCGAACAAAGTAAATTCCATCTCGATGGGCACAAGTAAAAATTAATAAGTTACCATCGGCCGGTATCTTCATTTTTTTCCCACATAAACTACAATCGCTTCAATTGGCGGCATCTTTACATCTGAACAATGGCCCGGCGACAATGGACTTACTGAAATCATATCCAATTTACTTGCTTCCCACATGTCCAATGTCCAATGTCGGTAATTGACTAAAAAAAGGAAGCAAAAAATATGAATCACTACCTGACATCGATTCGATATAGGAACACAAGCAAAGAAGGTCATGATCACGGGATATTGGATATTTTGACAAACCTGTCAAATTACCTACATATGTGTAGGCAAACGGACAAACGCAATAATCGACATCCAATTTGTTGGAATGAGTTACTCACACCTGATCAGTTGCTATGATTGTTCAACACAATGATCGGTGGTGATCCTCTCTTCGCAGTCTAATACCCGAAACCGAATTGATCCCAATTAAAAGAAGCCAACCACTGCCACTGCCACTGCCTGGCTACCTAAGCTCCGAAGTAGTCGATCGCCTCTATTTTACACCTTCAACATGCAACATCAAAGCGGATGGACCGCAGCATATTCCTCCCTCTCTCGCACGTCAGAGAACCTGACAAGATACACTAATTCCGACTACTTGCGGTGTTACGGACCAATTTCCATGACGACAGAGATCAAAGAAATTCCTCCGATTATAATCATCATCGGTTCTCTCAGAATCCAACTCAAAAGCCGATACACGCAGACGACCGGTCGTCTCAGACCATTAGAAGCTGGCTATTGTGGTTTGAGCCGTGCTCCCAATCATATCATTAGATCCGAACATAATGACCCGCAGAACATTTTTAATTAAAACGGATAAACTGCCGCGAGCGGAACCGCAGCCATCGACTGGCATAAAACGTGTGATTTTATTTTTTTCTGCAAACGGTTTCTGAACGACGCGGATCAACGGGGTGGCTTGGTGGTCGCCCCATTCGAGGTCCTGCCGCACGGACATGTTTATGCAACGATACAAGCTGATAATTTCACATTGAATGGTGACAATTTGGTCCGATGGAAATTGGCATGAGAGATACACTCAAACGCGGACCAGCGCGGCGGGATGGCGGCAGGACTCGGGCCTATATCATAAATTCCCTTACAAATTAGTTTTGCATTTAAATTGCCGCTAAAGCAGCTGAGTGAAACTTGTCGGCGGGTTGTCGGTTGTCGCTAACCAATAAAGTATGTTTAACATGGCAGTTCGCTCCGTGATCGTGGGGTCTTGGCGCACAACTTTAGTAGCGTCGATTTACACACGGGGCGCGATAAGGGCAAATTGGAAATCGCTAAATGGCCTCGCAATCGGCGGGGAATTCATATTCAATTTGTGTTTATTGGTTCTTTGAATAACAAGCACAACTTATGTCACAGACGATTGCGCTACATCGGCTTTGGACGCCAAGTCAGGTGGGTGCCTGTGCCTATGCCTACCGGCGTGCATCGGATTAAATACTTATATTTGGCTTGGAGAATGTTACTCTAGAGGAGACGTTAAATGGTTTCTTGATGGCTTTGTAAATAAGAGCGCTTACGGATTGTACCATATTCAGGCAAATAGATACAGAGAGTTTCAAGAGAAATTTGAATTCTAGTACAAGTATCGTACTACAATTCACATTCTAATTTTCGCAACGATCGGAAGTCAGAGACTATAGATCGACGGACCTCAACTGACTACACGATGCCAAAGTTCAGCTCCAAGATTTCGCTGTAGGTTGCTCGATTCGAGTGGAATAGAAGACACCACCTGACTTCCTATTCAATGCTGTCATTCCGGGGAAGATTCTAAGATTTTTGGGGCCGAAGGGGTATGGTACATATCGGAACCAAGTCATTGTGTTTTCTTTTGACTGGTCGTTGTATCTTTTTTCCACTTACCATTTATCCACAGAAACAAAAGGTTATCCAAAGGATTTTCCCTCGAAGCAACTGAAGGCAACCTAAACCGCTATTGGCAAAATCTATGCCTCTGTACTATTCAGCAGCACTGCGATATTCATTGTCTTATACATTATCACGTATAGTGTATTTTTAAGGAAGTGAAACATCACACACCCGCGAAAGAGTTTAGGCCAATAAACCTTACCTCGTTCCCCCTAAAGATATTTAAAAGACTGGTGGAGACACAGCTTGATGAAGTTTCGGCTATAGTTGGAAAAATGCTCTACTTATTTACTTATAAGACTAAAGACTCTTAGAGGGGCAGAGCCTACACTGCTGCCTTCCATTCTTCACAGCCCGGGCTCTCTGCTTCCAGTTGGTGAGACAGAGCTTTCCTGCATCGCGATCAAACTTGAGACCTTAAACTTGAGATTCGGTGTCTCTTTCCTTCACTAAGAAGTTCGGGATTCAAAGACTCTTTGGGAGTCTCTTTGGAGTGCGGTTGTCCATTCGCTTGATGTTACAGAGACAGCTTAGTCTTTGGTTAGTTAAGAAATATCCGACGTAGAATTTTTTTCTTAAAGGAACTTAAGGTCTCAACTGGTGGACCTGAAAAGAATGCTTCTCAGTACAACAGACATATCGACGTAGAGACTGCAGCGAAGTAGACACAGAAGAAGACAGTTCTCATCTCCTGTGAAGAATCAGCATGGCGACCTCGGAAACACATTCTTCCCATGACTTGGGTCATCAAAGTTACTTAAAACCATTTTGGATTCAAAATGGTACAGGAAGGCTATGTCTTAAGAATTAATCCCACCTCTCTTTTTCGGGCACCCCAAATCACAAAAGAGGAATATAGTGAATCCAAGATAGTCCAAGTTAGAAACAAGAAACTACGGTTGGCAAGAGTTGTTCTCCTTTTCATCTCGGCACTAGTGTCATTGGCTGAAAGTACAACGGAGCCTCGGTGTCGAGGGTGACGTTCTGTTCATGTCGGTGTTTGGTGTCCTAAATCGATAAATCCATCCTGGCCGCTTCCATGTTAATACTCACAAAGGCGACTACGTCAATACCGTCTGAGTAATTTCACGGACTTTTGAAAATCCTTATATAGGAAATCGAATTATAGCACGTTGCCTTGTCTAAATTCCTTTTTTGTTATCAAAGATTATCCTGCAAAGACAGATGAGGTTGGCTGTTAACATCGGCAGCCCTTAAATTGGAAAAAAATTATTGGACTTCTTGGGTTTTCGTCAGGATCTTCAGTAATAATTTGGCTGATCGTGGACATTGTTAACCTATAACTACACTAACCAAACTAGTTGGAGATGAAAGGTTTCGATTGTTTACAAAAGATGTTAATGCGTTTCGAAGACAGTAAACCAAAAATTCTCCTTATAGCTAAAGATGATTTTATAACAGAAATGGGGGTCAGTTTTCAACAACTTCTGGTCCCAAGACGCAAAGTATTGTCAATATCTACAATAACAGCATCTGCTATATACAACACACCAATCAAATGACATCACTGTACCCACTGGCATCAGCAAATTATACACACTTGCTGTCAGAATTCCAAAAATGTGGCGCACAGGTGCAACGAAAGTGTTTGTGACTTGTGACTTGAATTGCAAATGACGTTAACTAGTCCACTACTGTTGGCACGCTGCCATTTTCCACAACTGCCACCGAGTAACTCTTTCGATTTCTTCCAGAACCTCATGGTAAGATTATTCAAATGAGACTACGAGGCGACTAGTCGCATTCGGTCAGCCTTCAGTAAATGGATCGATTCAATTGTAAATCCAAACATTAAATATCTAATTTATCTGAATGCCCGGTGGAGGCCATTGGGCTGCTGTATTTGACATTGTACAATTTTAATTGTATAATGTGTGCGCCTTACAGCTGCTGTTGTATGTTTTAGGCAAAGTAATTACCCAATCCACCTGCAAGTGGTTGACAAAAATAGTTTGCGGGTCTTATTTGAAAATTTCCTCAGCATTGAGAGGATTACATAAATTAATGAAACCCTAATGAGATTGTTAAGTTGCATCTTAAAAAATTCTCTTATTTTTCTTTTCACTTATGTAAGCCTGAAACTTAATTATTTTTGAATAAAATTTAATGAAATTAAGCAGATTATTATAAGAAAGTCGTTAAATAGTGGTTTTTTCTTAAAAAATAAAAAAAGTTGTAATTCTATTTTAAATTAACAAGCGACGATGGCCGTGATCTGTGAGAGATACCACTGTGTAGCTCTGGAGGGAATTACAAATTCAGCTTATAGTAGGTGATTTGCAATAAATTGAAGAATAAGCTGATAACTTCCTGTTATTTCGGTGAAGAATTTTAATTGGTTAAAGAGGCGAATAACGAAATGATTGGGTAAAGTTCATCGATATGGTATTTTTTTTTTTGCACCTGTATTGAATTTCGTCCTTTTATTTAATTAGAAAATAAAGAGACCTAATCGTCTTGTCTTTGAAGACTACACGGTAGTCGCACTCACTTCGCAGACTGTAGAGAAGTATCTGAGGACATCGCAGACTCGATATAAGAGTTAAATGCTGATTAACAATAGAATTTTTATTATATTCGGTGAAGTAATTGCACCTGAACTGAGTGAGACCAGAGAGTACTGTAACTTACAGCATCTAAATTATTAAAATTGTACCCATCCTACGGGTTTCCAAACGAAGACAACCCGAAATTCTATACACTCTGACAGCTAAAGCTACATATTAGTACAGTTTATTCATTGCAGTTGTTGTCTTCGTTCACCAGCCACATTTTCCTGACGTGACTCCTGAAGTTTCCATGCCTAGGGAGTAGCGCTATGATTTAATTTAGTGTTCCCCGCGTGAGGGTTAAAACTTCTCTCTTGAAGTAGGTGGCAGAGACTTTTACAACCATTTCAGCACGACTGCACTTTACGTTATTTGTCCACCATTTTATCTATAGTAAGTTTAAGAATCATGTCTCTTATCCATTTCCTTCATCAAATGGTTCGCGACCACAAAACTTCATGCTGCGCTAAGACGCTGGTCTTTTCATTTTCTTCGACTCCTACATGGCAGGGTCAGTTCATTCTGGGCTGCACATACAATGAATTTCTGGACACATTTCACCGCCAGCGATGACTGAATCTTGGTCTGACTCATTCGCTCGATCACAGCTCGATTATCCAGTGCGATTAGGACTTGCTTTTATAGTCATGTAATCCCCATGCAGATGATCTAGCGCATGTATCAGCCCAGAATCCCCAGATTATGATGGCAAGTAAGACTCAATTCCTCCAAGAAGACACCTGCTCCGGCTGTGCCATCTATGAACAATCTATCAGTGAAAATTGTTAGTCTTCCCAATCTCCACTGCGCAATGAGTGTGATGATACTTTTCGCTAATTCTTACTCTTATTCATCTATGGGCATATCAAGATCTCTAATGTCGCTATCAGCTTGGTCCGAAATCTTCCTACGCGAATAAATGGTTCCATGCCAGTTCCAGTTGAGTTTCTGGTGCATAAATAAGCACAAGGACGGTAGAACTAGGAACGCTTTTGACTAACATCTTATTGTGGTTCGCGCCTATTGTCCAGTATGCTGACCTCACTGATATGCCCCATCGCTGTCCACACACTCTTCTACACTGATACAGCACCCTCTTTGCTGATTCCAATTGAATCTGGCATCAAGGTATACACCCAGATACTTCGGATACCTTGGGTTCATGGGTTCAAATTCCAGATTTATCCTCTTCTTGTTCGGATTAATAGAAAAAGCTTATTCCTGATGTCACCGTTCAACCACTTAAATGTCTGCCCCTTTCCATTATTGGCACATCGTCAGGATACAGGATTGAGTGGACAATAGGTGAAATCCTGGCGGATCTGAAATCTAGTTTCCAGAAAAGTGTTTTTCCGCCAGGATATAATCTGTGTGTACCACAACCTCCCCCATTTGACCCACTTTACCAGGGATGAATCCAACTTTGGAAACTTAACCCTTAGAGACTTGTATTTGTTGTCTACTAAGGTCTGACACACTCCAGCGGAAATCGCTTCGCGTATCCTATTTAAGTCTACGGAGAGTTATTTTCATGTTTCTCTGGATTTTTGCATCTTCTGGATTTCCAGAGGGGTTATTTTCATTCACAAGAGTAGGCGCACGTCCATTAATCTCCGCATTCTCAACAGCTGATTTTAGTAATCGAAGCTGTGATTCCACGTATCTGTTCTTCAGTATCCTGATGTTCCCGTAACGCTTCTTAGCATTTCTCCTTGGGCATCTTCATGACTAGTAGTGGGAGAACATACTGAGATCTTTCTGTGCCTTTTCAGCCGACATTCAATTACTCCAGTACAACCAAGTCACAAGAGCTAAATTCAAAATCTTTACCTTAAGTGCCGATGCTGAATTAATAAAAAACAAAGATCTCCACGCGTCCAGATGAACAACCACTTCAGATCTAACAAGCTAATGGCCAGCAATTCCTACGTATCCATAAATGAAAGCCAGAGATTATCTCCTCAATTGTTTAACATCAGCGAGGCATTTAAATCCTATTTGCCGCGCATTACCATCAAACACAAGCCCCGCAATGTCATAAAGGCGCAGATCTCAAGTACTTCGGTCCTAATTATCCTTAATTACAGCCAAACACCGACTGATTTTGGGTAAACAAACATCGTAAAATGCAATTAGATCGAGTGCAATGTGCCGCGATGTGATTTAATGAGATTTCGTCGGAGGATGACTTCAATTGACGAACGAGACAGACGCCACTGTGCTTCCACTCTCAAGTGCGGTCGTAAACCAATGTGCGGACAGCATTGCAGCGACTAGGCGGGGTTACGTGGGTATTTGCTCAGAAACCACTTATCACTGAGCTCCGACGACGCCTGAGATTTATGAGTCACTAAAATATGGAACCACGCAGACGTCATCTCGCTTAGCACCTGCATTCTAAGAGTGTCTCCATTCCAAGAGCCTCTATTCAGTGCGCCAACAAACAACGGCTAATCTAGAGTAATAGAGATCTCCGCACCCAAAAACGTCTATGGATCTATCTCGTTTCTCATAAATAGAGATTTTCGGCTACGTTCCAAACGGGCAATTGATTAGTTCCACTCAATTTGAAGCCTCTGTTCGTCTTAGCATCCACATCATTCGGTGCAACAACACTGAAGGACTAATTTCCATCGAATAGATCATCATCATCATTGTGCCCATAGCCCGGTCATCATTTAGGCTTTTGTGTGACTTGAGTGGGCAACAACGGTGCGCTGAACAATGCGCATGCGTGCAGCGCAACAACAATGGGTGCTGTTCGGCCATCGCCAGCTCTATTGTTGGACGACAATGGTCCAACAATTGTTATGGACATCATCGAACACGACCGGTAGTGCCACCAACGAAGAAGGCAAGGAGAGGAGTGACGGGCTTCACACTTTATCTCGACGTATGTCGTCGTTCTTGTCGACGACCGGTGACCGTGACAAAAATGTGAGATCAAGATGAAATGTGTCTCAGAGTGTGGTGATGTTGTGCAGTGTGTTGTAGGTGCGTGGATTGAGTGGAATCATCACCTGGTGGCAGTGGTGGTAAGGGGCTAGTTTCTGTACTTACACATGTGTCTTGCTGTGGAAGATTTCAAAAGCCATTGAGAGATGATTGATGCGGAATGTGGAGTAGTTGCTAAGACTGACAACTCAAGAGGATGACGATTGGTCAATGGGGCGACCGATGGGGGCACATTTTTCGAATTGAACTCTAACACAACACAGATTTGGTTGAATTGGCTTGTAAACTCAAAAACTCAGTGCGAAGGGCGATGTATGAGATCTTTTGTTTTTTTGCATGAGTTCTTTTGCAAAATGAATTAGTCTGCAGTGAGCTAAGGCGGCTTATTTGCATGAAATACTTTCCACAATTTAAGTTTTTACTTTTAATTACAGGACCAAGCCTGCATTTTTGATTGAGTGTTCCGGCATTTAGAATGGCACCTGGTAGTAAGGTTCTATCTCTCCTAAGCCTAAGCCCTTCTCTTTCGAAATCGCTTTGATGAATAATCAAAAACTTGAGCTTTTTTTTTACCAAACAACGCTGGGATATAACGTGCTACAAGAACTAGAACTCAGACCAGATAACTTGACGCAACTCAAGATGGCTAGCTTAGGATCGTTCCGGCCGAAGAGCCTTAATAGCTTATATGAACGGCACAATTTGGACAACACTCCAAACATAGACTTTACTTTACCGATTCGGCTGGCAATATACTACCGATACACATACAACCATCTTACTTACTTAAGGTGACGCTACAGACCGGCGTGGTCCCGTGCCTCAACCAACAAGCCTGTCCAGCGATCTCGATCTTTTGCCAGCTGCCTCCAGTTTCGCACGCTAAGTTGGTTGAGGTCCCCTTCCACTTGCGTGCGCCACCTGAGTCGCGGTCTTCCTCTACTGCGCTGACCCTCGGGTGTAGATTCGAAGAGTTTCCGAGCTGGTGCAATGGGTCCATCGAATGACCCAGCCACGTCAGTCGTTGGAGCTTCACCCTTTTGGCTAAGTCGATGCCGCTGTACAGCCCTTACAGTTCGTCATTGTATCTCCTCCTCCACTCCCCGTCTATGCAGACGGGACCGAAACTCACCCGAAGAATTTTCCTCTCGAAACAACCAAGAGCAACCTCATCTGCTTTAGACAGAGTCCATAGAGCAAGACTGGGACGATTAAGGTCGTATACGGGGTCATCTTACTTGTTCGAGAGAGGGCTTTGCTTCTCAATTGCCTTCCTAGCCCAAAGAAACAGCGATTGGCAAGAGTTATTCTTCGTTTAATCTCAGCGCTGGTGTCATTGTCTGAATTTATAGCGGAGCCTAGGTAGACAAAGTCCTTAACTAATTCAAAGTTATAACCGTCTTTTGTGACGTTCTGTCCGACTCTTTCAAGAACGATGTTGAAGAAGTCGCATGACAGCTCTTCGCCTTGTCTAAATTTTGACATCAAAGGTCTCGGTGAGGTCTTGACCGACCTTGATTGAGCAGCGTGCTTTCTCCATCGTCATCCTGCACAGACGGACGAGTTTGGCAGGGATGCCAAAACTAGGCATCCTGGGTTTTTTCCAAGATCCGCCACAGTGTAAATATTTGGTCGATGGTGGACTTTCCTGGCCTAAAACCACACTGATATGGACCGACCAGGTTGTTGAAGAATGGCTTCAGGCGTTCACTCAGCACGGCAGATAAGTTGTTGTACGCGATGTTCAGAAGACTGATCCCTCTGTAGCTGGTGCAGTTCAGAGGGTCTCCTTTCTTGAGGATCGGGCAATCAATGCTGAGGTTCCATTCATCAGGCATACTTTCTTCCGACCATATTTTACAGATGAGTTGGTGCATGCTCCTTACCAAGTCATCGCCTGCTGCTTTGAACAGCTCGGCAGCTAGGCCGTCAGCTCCAGCAGCTTTGTTGGATTTAAGCTCAGTTATGGGTATCTTCACTTCGTTCGTGGACGGAATTGTTGGTCTTGATCGTCCAGATTGAATAGTTCATTCTACCTGGCAGCGGGATTTGATCTGTCGTCACCGTTGAGTTGAAAGAACACTCGACCAAAAATGAGCGTCATACTCAAGATCTCATTAAACACAAATAATGGAAAAGTATTCATCACAACTTTCGGGCATATGTAAGGGGATTTGGTGAGATATACGAAATGTGGTCGCCGTGGCTAAATCCCTTCCATTCGTGCGAAAAATGTAACACGCACAACATGAATGGTTGCGAGAAGCTAGACCTTGGCTCATCCCGAGTTGTCGCGCCAGCTATTTATTTTTATGTTTTATACGAAATCTCCAGTGGAGTTCAATAAATTTCATCAGCGTTTTGATGCACTTTTTCGAACATAATCTACAATCCAATCTATCAGCTTCATAAGTTTATGTTTTTATACTCAGGTCAGACTACTCATGCCACAGAATCTTAAGATCGACATGCATGTCGATCACGTGTGATACATTTGTCAGGACTTAAATATCATGAACATACTAACATGTGACTTCATAAAATCTACAAACTGATCTGCATCCTGCGCTCACATTAAATTCTTTAAATTGTGAGCCTTGACATCTCCTAAATGCCATGAAATTGCGAAGAGTCCTTTTCCCAAATACATATGTTACAAATTTACAAGATAAGTACACTAAATAAGAAAAAAGAGAGGAATCGCAATAAAGCGAACCTCGCTGTGCGTGGAACTTTTCCCCTTTTTTTTCCACCCCGCTCGTCCTTAAAATGTAAATCTTCAAGAACACGATCCCGCGAAGCTGGAACTGCTTTGATCACATTTTAATGATGATGACCATTATTGTTGGATTCGATTTTGTGTTTTCCTTTTTGTATTATTTTTTTTTTTTTTCTACCCCACCGCATGTCCCCATAGCGGAGGAGCAACGCGCACAACACCGCTAGCACATTAAGATGATGAAGTAGAGAATAATACCGGTCCAAGTTGGTTATAGTCCGTGCAGCAGAAGGAGCAGGAACAGGTAAATCTTCGTTGCGCACCACCACCAAAGTTGTGTATGCCCATCATCAATGGCAATGGGCATCGGTGGTCATTAGGGGCTACTCGCGGAGTGCGGGTCTTGCGCGGAGGGTGAATGGCGTATTGAGCGCCATCTCGTTTAATCTACCTTTCGAGGCGTGGCTACAGTATTTTATATGTTATGATCAAAGGATGCCGCCACTTTGTACAACACCGACACTTTGTTAAAAATGTTTCTCGTATGAAGTTCTCCTTTTGTGTTCATTATTAAATTATAAGGGGAGGCAAAATAGGGACCGTATGCGTGTGTGTGTAGGGTAAGCAGCACTAATGATGAGGTGTTTGTGCGGATGTTCTGTTTTGGTCGAGGTCCTGCGGTCGTCTGCCATTGATGTAGCACATTTTGAAATTGTAACGTCTTCGTCTTATGTACATGTGTTTATATGAAAACGTCAGAAGGGGGTAAGGGGCTATGGACAAGAGCCAAAGTCTTAATTGTTGTGAATTTGTGCATTAGACAAGGGAAGTAAAAGTTGTTTAGAGGTTTCGTTGCATTTTGCGCATGTTATTCGTTTTCACGTGAAGATCTGCGAGGGTTTAAGCAGCGGACTGAGAAGCTTTTTCATGACGAATTAAACTTTAGAACGTTTGTTGGAAACCTGTGCGGGAAATGTTTGTTTGACTGGAATCGATCCTGTGTTACACTCAGCCATTTCAATGCTTTATCAACGGCCCCATAAGTGTGGCCAAAGTTATAACCAGAAAACATTATGTAAAAGCAAAAAAGAGTTGATTTGCATTCAAATCGGTCATCAGAGGCATCAGATTTAAGTCTGGACTTTTAGGCATACATATGCAAATATCCTGAGCAACAGACCGCTTACCAGATTGATCATTCTGCAATCTCTTCTAGACACTTAGATACGTATACAACCAAACTTACAAAACAGCCAATCTGCTAGGACGACTACCTCGCTGCAGCTAATGTACGAATGTCGATCTCCCAAAGAAATACAACACGTTTGACGTCGAATTGGTGCAAGTTTAGGAAACTGTCGGAATTCTACCCCAATACCATTTCAAGAAATTCATTGCAACCTTTTATAGAGGAGGAGTTTAATGCATTTACCGATTCCTTTATCAAAGTTGATTTTGGCACATACACATCTCAATGCCATGGGTTTCAGTCTGAAAGACAGACTTTAACGTTAAGTTAAGCCTTAGTTCCAGAATCCAATTTTGAATCGTCCTTTTTCCATATCAAGCATCTTGGATCCATTGATTAGACCAGTCGGTCACATTACCAGCGGAAACAAAGGTCCTTAGTTATAACAAAAAATAAATAAAAATTGTGCATAAGGGATTTGTTTCGGTAATTGAATCGAGTATTCTCAGGGAATCCATTCCAATTCCTCGTTTATACTTACGTGCATATGTATGTAAGGTTAGCCTATAGAGATGGAGGTATTCTAAGAACCGCGTGACCTAATTCGGATCACATTGTGTTTCCCTTTTGTGTTGGAATGCCTGAAACGTAAGAGAGATGGTATTAATTATTGATTATAGGCTGACAAATTGGGGATAGGTTTGAGTATCTATTCGATGGTTCTGAAGATATCACGGTCGTAAAGACTTCCGGATTCTGTGGCATCTGTTGCATTTTCGGTCTAAAACGGCCGCTTTTACCTTGGAATACCTTAGATGTGCATAGAAGTGTAAACCACGGGAGGTGTTTGAAATACGTGCCAAGGACTGAATTGTGCAGGGAAATGAAATATGTGCATCTCATAGTAACCAGCCTTACACCTGCATGGGAGCTCTGCCGGTGCTGACTCTTACTTCTCGCTTTACTCGTGGGAACACAAATAGATAAAAGAAAAACAAAAAAATAATACAGTGAACTCTCTCATAAGTGGACACCAACGGTTCCGAGAAAATTGTCCGCCTATGAGAGGTGTCCGCTTGTGAGAGGTGTCCATAAGGAGAGAGTACACTGTTATAACAATAATAATATAATAATAAGAACAAAAATGATAACGGAGTCAGATGAAGAATCTCTACCCCGTTCACCAGTAGATATGGAGACAGAGGAGGTTACAATGTCATATCCACTAACTGCCACACGGTCCCCATCTGGAACTCCAGAATGAACTGATGCTCAGGGACTCACTGCACCAAACATCGCGGCGGATGCCAGAGAGCCTCAGCAGAAGTATGAACACTTCACTGGGGTCTAAAAGCGTCGAATTGCCGCTATGACCAGGGACGGAATAACACCTGAGGAGGCAAGACGGCTAGAAAGAGCCGTCTCGGAGCAAGAGATAAAAAAAGTGAAGAAAAGCCTTTAGCTCTTAAGTGATTCTTTATTTTTAGATGAGCATTAGATATTCTAGCACGACTTTG